>CM020510.1:6287772-6885272 GCA_009823395.1 Thamnaconus septentrionalis | reverse complement strand
AAATTAATTCCAATGTAATTACGCCTCTCTCTGTGTGTCAGGATCTTTCCCTCAGACTGTTAAGAGTAATTCATTTCACCTTCAGTTGCAAACACAGTGTTGCAATTAAGGCTCTTATGGATCTTCCCCGATTTCTGATTGGGCTGCAGGAAGCTTTTTGAAGCCTTGCAATCAATAGTCGGTTGCATTTATTATATTAATATTATTATTTTACTTTTTCATTGAAGTGTTCAGCATCAGCCAAGCATAAAGCAGGAGTTTCCTGCATGTCTCTGCGGATGACTACACTGACATGTGGTGCGATGTGACAGCACAAGGACTCCCTAAGCCGTGGTATTAATGTGAAAGAAAAAAAGAATGCATGATGTCATAGATTTATCCTGTAAAGTTCATCATTTGTCCCTTAAATGTCGCCTTAAGGTTGCACTGTTCATTAAGTCAACATCATAGCCGCAGAGCTTCAGCAGCATGGAGGAGATTATTGTTAACCGCAGAGGACGTTATCCTCCATCTTCAGCTGTGACTCATAATATATATGTACTGTATGTGTATTAATATATGTGACGCCGGGTCAAGCCCGTGTGCCGGTGACAGATGTGGCCAACACAGTGTTCCGGCTAAAGCTGCAATAGCTGCATCCCGGCCGTAATCCCAGCGGTCACTTGAATCTCAGCTGCTGCCGCTCTGCATGTCACATCGTGTAGTCAGCCAATATTAAGACAGCATGTAAGCCGGCGGCCTGATATGTGACTCTGATAGCCATTCAAAAAGAAGAAATTAACAATTAAACTAACAAACAAACTGACAAAAAGTTAAAAAGAGGGACAAAATTGCTGAACTTCAATTATGCAGAAAAATATTTAAAACAATTAAAACATATATATTTCCTCTGTTTTCCTAAGTAAATGCAAACTAAAGAAGCATATGTTTTAAATCAAATCCATTCAAATGTATGTATGTCTTCATATTTATGTACTTGTTTTATTGAGATTCCTCCCCCAGGTTAGCCACACTGTCGCACAGGCTTTGGCTCCACCTTGTTTTTGTGAAGCATCAGGAAGTCCAAAACATGCGGAAGGCAATTATCCTCATAATTCCGCTTTGCTAACATTAAGTTGCATGATTAGATTATTATAATTTGTTTGTACTGGTGCCATGAAGCTCTGAAATGTCAGCCAGGTCATTTGTTTTGCAGAAAGAACATTCATACAGCACAACACACACACACACACACACACGACAGCCAATTAATCTTATTATCTCATGGAACGCCGAACCCTAACCACCAGAAGACCTTGGCGTCTGCACACTTCCCACCCAAGATCAGCTCATTTCGTGCTGGGCCTCCAGCCGACCATGAACTCTAACCTTTGGCTGGTTGGAAAGATGTATTTTTTTTTCCCATGCCAGAGGAAACTATATAAGTCCTTCTCAAAACATGCTGAGTCAATAAACTCTTACTAATACATAGGTTGCGCAGCGTAGATGAAATGCATAAATTCAATACTGGATTCATCATACACTTGCAGCATCGCAGTAAAACTACTCACGGCACCATGATAAAAAAGGGAATTTGTTTGTTGGTGTTATTTTTTACCTTCCGTCTGAAATGAATAAATAAGTTCATTCATATAACAAAGATTCCTGCCAGTCGGAGACGACGCAACCTATTCATCTCAATAAAGCCCAACGCGATATTCTATAGGTTTGGTATTAACTCAGAAAATGACTTCTGGACTCGATGATAGTGGACGTTGTCTTTGTTCAGCCGTAGGTAAGTCCTGTAGATTGCTTCTGCATTCATCTTCCTTGTGGACGTCCCCCTCCGAACAAAAGGTTGTGCTTATCATCGGCCTTTTATTAATTCAAGGCTCTAATCTCCATGCAAGGTCTGGCTTTTGTTGCGATAGACAGTGACGACACGTGGGATTAATGCGTTTTATCTGGTGCTGGTTATCCGGCCGCCCTCTGACTTAGTGGGAGTGAAGGTCATGCATCTTTTACTATTAAATCATATGTCTACCGGTGCACCCGTGACATATTCTGTCCTCTCAGTGCTGCGACTGAGTTTCTGCGCCTTTCATGATCCTGGTTAATTCAGCTTTGAACGTATAGATGCACTCAAAGAAACCTGGATAATATGCATCCTTTATTTATGAAATAAATCTTTCATTCCCAGCCTACACCTACTCGTGCTGGGCCTCTGACCTATATGTTAGGTGGTTGCAAGCGATCTGGGAGTGGCTCATCAGAGGAGATAGCCAACACCTGAGTTGGTGGCAATGAACTTGTATAAATGGAGCTCAGAGCTGAATCTCACTCTCTGTCCTGCTTGAGACGCTGGTTTGTTTGTGTGGAACTGTGGTCGTCTCTCGTTTTTAGTTTTACCTTTCATTTGGACTCAATCGCACACTGCTGGTGAGCTGAAAAAAAACCCTTAGTTATTCTTCTTTAGCTTAATGAAAAATTTTGTTCCAGATGAAAGTCATGCGTGGTCTCCATCTTTTGTCCTGCCTCTTTGCCAGGTTGTAACAACTGTCGCAATCACCGTGTCGCCCTCCAAACTTCCACGAGTGAAGAAACCAAACTCAGCTTCTGGTTGCTCCAGAGGTGCAGTGCTCTTGTCGCTATTGCCAAGTTTGTTTTGCTGATGCATCACTTGGCTGATGAGCACGCCTGCACAGCTAGCGAGCAGCTGTCGGGATCCAGGGTGAGGAGCGTGCATACATAATGTCCCGTCTGTCAGCAAATGGAAAGGCTTCTCATGTGAAACATGTGATGTTTATATTCACTGTATTCTGGGGGGGGGTCAGGATACTAAGCCATGTCAAGGATGAAATGCAGGGTGTAAAGTATATTTAAAACAGTGATACATTAAAACAAGTAATAAAACACATACAAAAGTGAAATGTACAACATGACAAGACTCACTGAAACTTTTGGGGTTGACAGCAGCTGACCTACTTCCAGGGCCACGCCCACTGTAGCCGTTAGCAGCTCGTCACTGTGCGCATCCACCGGCTCGTATGGATGAAAGTCAGCGTCCACGCAGACGCAACCGCTTCCCTTCCACGTCCAATCATCCGCTTTGCACCGCGCAAACAAGTCCTTGGGCAAGGTCGGCTTCCGTGTGAAGCAGCGCGGCGCTCGGCCTTTGATGTCGCTGGCCTGTGTGCGGTGTTTCCAGCTGTTCACCTATAGGCGCTCACGTATGCCGTTTTATTGTCAGCATCAAAACTCTGCTCTGATATTCACAAATGCAGGCGGCCGAGCTCCCGTCCGCCCGCTCCCTCGTTCACGTGAACACTGACCGCGAGACCGCGGTGCTTCCAGGACAGAGCGCACAAAGAAGTTGACACTTTTTTCAAAACGGTAACTACAAACTCAGCATGCAAAAGGAGCACCGAGCTTAATTTTGAGGCCCGACCAGCCAAGAGTGGCGGGAAGCATAATTCTATTACTTTGGTCAGCTGCCAAAGTCACGCTGCATGGTTAAAAGGAAACCTAATTGGTAAATAAACGCTGCTATACTGTGATAGAGGCTGTGAAATAATTTGCTTTTGGAATCTGGAATTCTACACCAACGTCCTTCCCAATGTTGTCAGGCGTTTTGTAAAAGGTCATGCCGAGCTATATTTATTCTATCCTTTGACTAATACACCCAGTTCATATTAATTCATATGACGTTATGATTGCCTTGCTACAGGTGATGTGCATTAGTCACCCTGACAGGAAGAAGCACTGTGTGATTCCTTTTTAATTATAGGACGTCAGTGTTTGAGCGTTGCCCTCAGCCTCACCAACACCATGGATGAATTATGGAATATAATTATTACTAAGCATCAATTTAAAGACGCCTCTAAATGGGGCCGGTGTCGCAGTGTTGTAAATATGTCATGTGTTCTGTAATTTCAGTAATCACGGAAGAAACAAATTGAAAAAGGATATGTTTGATTGTGCCGACGGAACAAGCCCAGCGGGGTTCGAAGCAACCTGTGGTCTCGCTGCACAGCTGGGTGTGGTTTACAACACTGAATACACAACAATCGAACAAAAAAAAAAATCCAAAAAACTAAAGTATAAATTAAAAAAATCAATGACATCCGTCTTGATTGTCCTTCCATTTTGTCCCACCTAATAAAAAAACAAAAGCCTCCCCTTGAGACATGTTGAAAACAAACCCTTTAATTGAGTGAGTGTGAACGCGAACACATCACGCCTGCTGCTCGTCGCTCTGCTCGACCCCCCGCCGGCAGCACCATCTACTGTCGCAGCAGCCCGGCAGGAGGCCTGCCGACGCCGTCTGTCAGCGACTGTCACACAACTCCGTCTCCGTCTCACAAGGCTCCGTGTTCCGACAAACGTGCGCGCCAAGATCCAAATCATCCAGTTAAGTCACATTACGAATGCGCAGTAGCGGCTGCGAACGCGGCACCAGCTGCGGTTGGTTTTGCTGAACTCCTTCCGACAGGAGTCACATTGTGTTTTTTGGACATTTCTCATCAGGGTGAAGTTCACCTGAAGTTGAGAGATACTGGGAAAAAAAAAAAATGTGGGACTTCAGTGAATGGAACAAGGCTGTGTTTAAAAGTGCCAATTCCTCAATTGCAAAGTAGTAATGATATGTTTGACTTAATGGCAAATTTTTGTTTTCTTCTTTAACATGAGTTTGCACAAATACACTGTGATGCCGAGCAATTTACACCCTGATTTTGGGAACAGCAGACATAGAAGTGGCAGTTTCAGCTGCCACAGAAGTGATATAAGTGCAAATGATGTAGCGAGGTTGTCTCACAACTCCAGAAAAGAAAAAATGAAAAAAAAAAATCCAATCTGTCTGGATATGGGTGAGAAAAGGAGAAATTGAATAGAAATGAACAGATAGAGGGGCCACGAAATTGGAGATGACAGGGAGAAATGAGACAGGAGGGGCCGACCAAAGCTGGCAGAGGAGAGAGGGAGGGAGAGGGGAGGGGAGGGGGACCAGAAGGGGGGCTTTGTGGTGCCAGTAAAAAAAAAAAAAAAAAAAAAAAAAATTAATTCATTCATAAAGACGGGGAATGGCCGTGGCACCAGTGTAGTAAAAATACAAAAAGACTCTAGAAGAGCAGCCATAAAAAGATGCTGACTCTGCTCCCCGGGGAGGCAGCAGTTCAAGGGGGTGATGGTCAGGGTGGGGGATCCTCCATCCTGTGTGGCGTCTGAAAAGGGAAGTCCACACCCGGTGATTCATTATGTGGCACTTACCTTTTAATAATTAACACTTGTTACATCCAATTTTGTCCCCCAGGGGGCCCCGTGAATCCCCACCGACTGCAGAAAGTGACAGGTGCTTAATGTGACTTTTACTCAGGGATTTTTTTTTTCTCTCCCCCACCCCGATGATAAATTATTCAAGCATTGAAAAAAGAAAAAAAGAAAGACATTTTAGGAAAAAGCTAGATCACGGCATTTGTCTCCGCCTGTCCGTCAGTCAGGGCTTCCTTCAGCGTGCGCTCCAGTCGCTGACGCACAATTTTGTGTCGTCTTTTGACAGGAAGTGCGTGACGTCGGCTCTTTTGCCCTCCCTGCGCTGCGCTGCGCCCGCTGCACTGGAGGAGTAATTGGCATGTTAAATTATTTAAAAACAGCCGGCGCACATTATCATAAATATTCACTTGACGTTTTGCTTAGATCAACAGTCGGAACCACGGAGCTGCACATGTGACTCCGGGATGTCTAGAGTGTGTGTGTGAGTGTGCGCGTGTGTGTATGTGTGTGTGTGTGTGTTTTGGTTGCACCGAGGACTGATTGACGGACAGCACTCGTAAACAAAGCGGCCTCCTGTCACTCACCGCCGGCCGAGCGCAGGCAGAATGAAAATACCACGGACGAAGATGTGCATGTGAGCGTGCACGTTTGCACATGGGGTCATGCAGAAAAATTCCGGCCTGCAATCCGGACAGCTCCGACATACTGAGAACTCGCCTTCTGGGGCTGAGCGAGGCCTCTAATGAATGCTTTTATTATTTTTTGTATTTACATTTTTGACAGTAACGACATGCTAATAAAGCTGCTGCTGCTGCAAACGGCTCTATTTGTTCCTATTAATGTCGTCCAGAACCTCAGTCCACTTCAGCCTAACTGCACCTCGGCTGTTGTAACGAGCGACTCCAAAGTGCCAATTGCGTTCTGCTGCTACAGCGAGTACAGCGAGGGCCGGCGTGCTGTTTAAACAGCGTGGCGCAGAATTTAAAGAGGAGGTTGCAAACTTTTCCGCCAACCTGTTTATTTTTTGCCCCCCTCAAAATGCAGAATCACAAAATTGTTGTTTAAACAATAAATGTGTGTCAACTGCAGGTTTTTGTGTTCCGTGTGTGATTGCTTACACACGGGGCCTTCTGATGTCATTTGCTTCCAAGTGTGTAAGGTTATGACTATTTTCATGGTTAACTCCTCAGGGTTGGGGGTGGAGGGGTTGGGTTAGGGTTAGGGAGCGCTAATGGCACTACAGTGGTGGTAAACACACGTCAATCAGACAAAAAAACCACTGAACTGGCGTTTAAGTGGTCGCATGAGGGAGGCATGAAGTGTTAAAGTGAGTGGTGATGCGTTGAAGTGCCTCGAGATTCAGCGGCGCCACTCGCTGTCCGTTTCAGGGTGATAATTTCATCACGTCCAAACGCTACAGTTACTGCTGAAAGAGAATCCCACCCAACGTTGGGAGATGTGAGATTCAAGTTTTTCTAGTACTCTTGTTATCCAGCCTCCTCAGGATTGTGGCGACAGCGACTGTTTTTTTTTTTTTTTTTTTTTGCCAGTGTTGGTTTATTTTTTGGGCAGCTCATTTTTGGTGATATTCAAAAGGTTGGAAACCGATTTTGGTTTGGACGAGGCTTAGCGGTAATTCATAACGTACTGGTGGCGATCCGGCTCACCATCTGGATGGCTAAGCAACATAAAATATATTCAATTTGCTTTAAGGACTCTAAATGTAGTTTTATTGAAAGTGTTTACAAGCCTACTTGGCAGGGTACAATGGTGACTGTCACTGGAGACTTGGCTGATCAAACAGTGGAAGCAGCTCTTGTGACTGAGACAAACTGAGATAAACACCTGTTTGAGCTGCTTACAGTCCAGCCCTGTGCTGCTGCTGCTTGAATGATGTATAATTAAGAGTTGAATGTTTTTACCAAAACACACAAACGGACATGAATACAGTGCAATCTCAAAGCATTTGCCAAAATAATCTAATAAAAGGCAACAGGAGAGTTAATTACAGCCTGTCTCCTCTCTGCGTCATCTTTTCTATCTTGTCCTTCCAGTCATTCAAAGGGGATGACATCCCTCATTAGCTGCATTTCCATTAGTTCTTCGCAAATTAAAACGATATTTCTAAAGTTTTGACAAAGTACAATTGCGATTTGCAGGTGTTTCCATTGAATGGTGTGAAGCGCATAAGCCGTAATTCTTGTAAAATTAGAGAATTAGGTTTGCTTTTGTTTGTTTACATTTGTTTGCTGTCAAGAATAGAATGGTTGTTATATTTTCTCTTTGATTTGGAAAATAAAAACAAAATCTATCTCCTTCTCCGTCCAAACATAATGCATCATTTTAACTGGAAGTGAACTGGTCATGTGACCCCAGACGGACATCCGGTGATGTGTAAATGCAAAAAAAAGTGTTTCCATGACACTTTTACGATAGAATTTTTGCACAATTCTAGGAGTGATGGAAGTTGAGAAGTTGCGCTTTTTAGCTTTCAGCTCCGATTGCACCACTCACTCATGCCCCTGGATGGTGAGTCGCACAACCTAGGCGTGCTCTCCGACAGGATGACCGCAGCGATATGACGGCCTGTCTGTGGCTAATGACTAGTTTGTGGTTGCTGGTGACAGAGACGAGATGACGAGACAAGAAGCGACATCTGACGGTGCCGATGCGGATTCCTACATAAAACACTCAGGGGTGGGGTGGGGTGAGGTGGGGAGGTGGGGTTCGGAGGGTTGGGGGCATTGTGGGGGGCTCGGCTTGATGCAACTCCGCTGACGTAGAAAATGAATTCTTCAAGTAATTTCTGAGAAGGAGGTGCACAGCGTTTTTCCTTCCTATTTCCCCGACTCTTAAAGCACTTGCTGGGAGGGGGAGATTAGACCGGCCACTTGTATTAACAGGGATTACCAGCGGGGCCGACTAGTGAACTGTGTGAGAGAAAACACAGATTAGTGTAGTAGAGGTTTTAAAACACAGACAAACATGCAGTTTGTCTGTGCTAAAGGTCACAGAAATACATAGAGTTGTGCTAAGCCGCTTCTTTGACTTCCTCACATTTTGGAGATTTCCTTTGTTTTCGCTGTGTTGCATTTTTCTGTTCGACTGATGATGAACTCTGCTTTTTAATTTGAAGTATTTCATCTTAATTTGCCATGTGCAACTGGCCATAAACACCGGTGGGTCTTGTCTCTTAAACTGCAATAAGTGCAAAGTAGTACCACCGCATACCGCAGTAGAGGGCTCCACCTGTACTTCTGGATCATAATTTTTTACTCATTTTGCAACAATCTACTAAAACATGTTTGTATAGTATAGTATACATATAGTCTTGAAACATATAAATGATAAAACTGCACATTCAGCCCTGTGTTTACAGCACCCAACTGCATTTCTGGTTCTGCTGAAACTGATGCTTTGTCGCTACCTCCCACTTGCTTAGACGAGGGCAGAAACAAGGTGGTAGCCTGAAGGGGCGGAGCCAACAGCTGGCCGTGGATGTTGGGGTGGTGAAGTAAAAGATGAACTTCAGATTATTGATTGAAAAGTGTTTTTTCTTTTGTTTTTAGCAGGACCTCCAAGTGCCTGTATCTCTAAAGGACTGTGTGATGTTTTCAGGTTATCCGCTCAAGCTGTCGCTCTAATTTTTAATGAACGCAACACAAACACTTTTCGGAAGTCAAACTGATTAGACTGTGCTGGCAGGAAGTCAAAGGTCAGGGTGATTCCCTGACAAAACACCCGTTACGTAAAAGTCTTAGCGTTAATTAAGGCTTTGCATAAACGTCTGAGAGGATAAAATAATGAAGCGATGATCGCTTTCATGCAAAAAGGTCACTTCAGTAGCTGTTACACAACGCGGCAACTGGAGAACACAAGAGGAGACACATGTTCCAACGGGTGAACTTCTCTGTTAGTCACAACATTTATTAGTCCGGAAAGACGGGAGTGTGAACTGCAACCCGAGTTTGTCCCCAAGGCTCCGTTTGTCCTTTTGTCCCGCCGCATTCCCCCAAATTTTCCCCAAAAGTTTCAAGCTCATTTGGCTAATTATTTAGCGTGAAGGGCTTTTGCAGTCTTCTCCCAGATCTGTTGTGTATGAATGTTGTAACACTGTAACGTATAACGTGATCAAGCAGCTCAGCCTTTTCAACTTTTACGAAAGGTAAAAGAAAAATGATGTTTCCTGGTCTGCTTGATCTAATTAAAAAGCCCTTTTTAAAATTGTTAATATTATTTTTTTTTTTTTTCCTCACAAAGGTCAGTCGCAAGTACAATTAAATTTGGGATAATTTGCCACAACAGAGAAGTTGAAAGCTGGGCGGTTACTAATAAAGCCCCAACTTTCACCACTAATTATGTCCCATTATGAGTTATTGCCTGGAACAATAACAGTGATCACATATTAATAAGGTTGTTCTCCCGCTTGCGTTTTTTTTTCTGAGGGTATCACACAGCACTGTGAGTGCTAATCTGTTAGCTTTGCATGGCGGGATTTGCTTTGTTTCTATTTAATTATATTTTAGTAGATTTTTCTTCCCCTTCTTTTGAATGAGCTGGGCTGTCTTTTCAGTTGTGTGTGTGTGTGTGTGTGTGTGTGTGTGTGTGCGTGCGTGCGTGCGTGCACACGTTTGCTTGCATGTGTGAGCTTGCATGTGTACCCGTAGGCGGAAGGGAAAGCCAAGAAACTAAAAGTGGCGGACTGTTGATTCAGTGTTCCGTCCGTCCGTGTGTGTGTGTGTGTGTGTGTGTGTGTGCGTATGTGTGTGTATTTGTGCGGGATGCAGCCGCACAAATCTCCCAGTTTTTTTTTTTTTTTTTTCGTTTTTCTTTTTTTTGTCTGCTCTGCAGCTCTGCGTCCTGGTGAGCTGTGGCGAGGAGGAGCCCATGAAGTTGTTTACCTCTTTGTGACAGTGTGTACGGGCGCTCAGCGCACCATCCAGAACGCTGCTGTGTCAAATGTTCCCACTGAACTCCTTTTTTTGGGGCTGAACACGAGTCCCCTCCCGACTTTTTTATTTATTTTTATTTATTTTTTTTCTGCAGAACTAACACTCCAGTTCAGAAGAGGCCGTCCTCAGAGGCGCTGCGGCTAAATATTGATGCGCTACAAGTGCAACATGCATCATGGCAGATTTGTGCGACTGGTGACGCACTAGGAGCAGCAGATGCCAGGCGACGAGCGCGTAAAAAGCCATATGCTGATTTTAATCAAATATCATTGGGAAGGAGGAAAAAAGAACTTTAATCTTTCAAATGTGTCGTGCAAAAGCCAGAGAAAAACGGAATAAACAGCGGTTGGATCAAACCTCGACAAGACATCACATCTTTTTATTGCCTCAGGGTTGTTCCATGAATGAATAAAAATACATCCAGTTTTCAAGAATGACGGGAAAACGGCTTTCAAACGGACGAGGGTATTTACAGCACCGGCCTCTCGTCGAGTCTTAAACCTCACCAGGCAACAGCAGCTCGGCCATTCCTGCTTTTTTTATCTTCTTACTGTTATATTTGGCCTTCACAGTCCATTTCATAAAGAATTCACGACAGCGACGTCCCTCCAGCCTGCAAATGTCCGGTGAATGGAAGGATAATCCATCGTTGTGTCGCCCGCTTCACTCTTCTGAAAGCGTGCACGCAGTTCCGGAAAACCAGTCTGTTTTCTGTGGAAATGCAACATTTTTTCCAATAAAAAAGACATGTTTGCCTCACCGTGAAGGTCAGGCATGAAAAATCCCCTTGAGTTGTCAAATTCACTCAAACTTCGAGTTGTGATGTCAAAGAAAAGGTTCAAGAGTCTGTTTCTGCAGAAGGCTGCAAACAGAGGGCTAAACATGCTTTTTCATCTCAGGAAATCTATTGAGATCTTTTGAAAACCTGCTCCTATGACTCATCGGGATCCGTGACATAACACGGAACCTTACGGGGGCCGAGCTGCGCTAAAGCAAATTAAAAAGTTCAAATTCCTTATTAAAATCGTGTTTTAGTGCCCACAGGATTGCGCCTGCTGTCACACATTTTCTCCAAGAGGAGCAACGGGGGCTAATTAAATCGACGTGCAGTGAGAGAGATAGAGAGAAAGAGAGCTGACTGAAAAAAGAGCAGCTGACAGCAGTTTGCACCTGTGGAAAATGTCAGGAGCGGCTAACTGATCGCAGCACTTTCACTTCCATCTACTAAAATAGAATACATAGCAGCCTCCTGAGTCGATGGTGAGCAGCGACACTATATAAAGATTAGGGTGTGTGAATTGGCTGAAAACAACAGGAGCCAGTGGAGCCATTTTTTTTGTGTGTGTGTGTGTGTGTGTGTGTGTGTATTCATCACGACTTGCACATGTGTTGTTCAAAGTGAAGATGAGTGTTGAAAGGTGCCTCCACTGTCGCCATGACAATTTTAAGACTCAGTCACGACTTCTGTGATTATTCAGCTCCCCCAAGCAGTGTCACAAATCAAAAGCATGAATCACACTTTGTCCTCTGTATGTATCTGCCTGTGTGTTTGTGTGTGTGTGTGCGTGCGTGTGTGTGTGTGTGCTAAAAAGTAAAGTATGCTTTGCAGGTTGAACAAGAAGTTGCTTGTTACACTGGGAAGCACTGCGTCAGACTGCCTGATATCGGATTTTGCCGCAGCCCACGTGCGCTTTGAGGATTTTTCCGCTGAAGGACGCCGTCAGCCCTGCTCTGATTTCCCCGAAGTTCCCGCCTAATAAACTGTGATTTAGTTTTGCCACAGTTGCAGAGATGAGAGAAGAGAGACAAACAGCCGCGGTATCAATTTGTTCAAACACAGTTTGGAGACCTCCTGGTCTCCTTCGCAGTCTAATAAGACCCGCTGACTTTATCCTTTACTGGCCCTGCGGTCGCGACAGAGGGAACCCCTCCACCCTCCCACCCCTCGCCCACCCTGCCCCCACCTCCGCCCCTCAGGTCTGGCTCTGCTCTGCACATCCTGCTGTTATTCATCTGGACAACGCTCCCGGGCTAATTTAGCTCCTTATTAAAGAGTCAGTCGTGTCACGGCAGAATTTACAAGCACACAGGGTCGCGCAAACACACACACACACACACACACGAACACACACACACTCACGTGCACAGAGCCGATCTTCCAAGATATACGACCTGGTAGAGGTTCAATGCAATCAATGAGCTCGGCGCTGAGGGAAGACGCTGCTCGCTGCCCGCTGGCTCGCACACACACACACACACATACACACACACACACAAAGCTTCCCTTATCCTCAGAATCCTTTCTATCTTAGTGCAGAGGTGAGAATATGGTTATGATGGAGAGAGAGAGAGAGAGAGAGAGAGAGATGGGTAATGGTTGAAGGAAAAAAATGAACTCAGATATAAAACACGATTTGTTTGATTTTCTCTGGAAGTCTGGAAGTCCATACTGTTTTTGGTGTTTGAGTTTTAAAGTGCTTCTATTTTGCAGTTTCTCCTGCATTTTCCCCCCATTTGACCTTTCCCACGAGTCCTTCACCTGAGTTAATTATGAGTCCATCAACAGTAAGGGAAGTGGAGCCCTAGTATCCCGCCGTTCTGTCTGGTGACGCGAAAAAAAATTGCAGCGATTGCTGCAGTTGTCCAATAGAAATTCCTGCTTGCGTTGTTCGGCAATTTGGACAAAAGCATCTGCTAATTGAAATTGCCTGGAAAAAACGGTTGTCTCTGGTGGCTTGCAAGCGAACCCCGGTGCGGTTCGCATCAATGTCAATGAAAATGGCCCATCTCGGAAAACCGAACACGGAAGAGAGCCAAAGCAAGGAGGTGGCAGCGATGATTAATTCCGCCTTGTCATGAACGTCATGAGAACAATCGTGTTTGAATCACATGAGCGAGGCTGACGTTGAGCGTAAACAGCCGACAGACATATTGCTGTTTGACGATTCCACCCATTACACCGAACGTCCCTGGAGATGGTGACAGACAAAACTGACTCAAGCAACAGAAAGAGAAAAAACATCTCAACAACTGTATTCCTGGGTTGCATTTTTCTCTCCTCCTCCTCCAGTCTTTCCCCAAGGAAAATATACTGACAAAGAAAAAAAAAAAAACTAGAGGTTACGCTGTTTACCGTGGGAAAGCCCCTCGATGGAAGTCAACAATGGTGGGAATTTGGAACGTGTTTAATCAGAGCAGGAAGATTTCTGCGGCTGCAGGGGGTCTGAGTCTGCGTGTCTGTCAGTTCAAGGGCTCATGAATTCCAACTCTGTGGGGAAATAAGAGCGATGAGGTGGCTGTCGTGCCTCAGGCAGCGTTGCTCTAAAAAAATAATAATAAATAAATAAATACAGGCTGATGTGCGCATGTGCCGTGCGCTTCCAGTAGTGGGCGCTAGGAAAGTAGCAAGTTGTTCTGGACGACGGTTGTTCCAGCTCAGGACGCAGCGCCCGCCGCACAGTGGGGGCGTGTTTGCGTGTCTGCTGTGATTCAGCCACAGCGCCCCCTGCCTGAGTTAGTGTTAGAGTTGCATGTGTAGTCATCTTTGCCAGGAAAAGAATGAAGAAAAAAAAAAACATTTTAGAATTGGTTTGACTTAGGACCCTGCGGCTGTGAACGACTGCGCAGGTCAGGTTAATGCGCTCATGTGCTGAGATAGTGGGCGTGGCCAGCGTTAACGGCAGGAAAAAGAAATGTCATAGAAACCATCACTGTTGACATTTATCCTCAGTTTTGGAAAATAGCTTCTCCAATCCATCCCAAACAGCCCAATCATCCTTCAAGACATCCTGATAAAGCGACTAAAAACGGCAGCGTATAAAAGTGAGGGGGGAGCGGAGGAGGGGTAGAGGGTGGTGGGGTGGCGTTGGGGGTGGAGGTGGCGCTGAGTAGATCGTTTGTCATAAAAGAGCGGCCGTGCCTCACAAGTTTCAGGAGCAATGAGGCGCGACGTGAAATGTTCCTCCGTAAGGTGCTGAGTCCGTTCTTGTCTCTTCCATTAAACTCAGCGGCCCCGACGCTTAAAATGGCCAATTTAACCTTCTTCTCAATCTCAGAACTGCTCCTTCTTCCAAGGTTTAAGGTATAAAAATGACAGTTCCACCTGCTTTGGCCTCGACCAGCTGGCTCACCTCAACCCTCTTATTTATTTATTTTTCCTCACACATGTTCTTACACTGTTGCGTCACTGAAAAAAGCTTCCGTGTGTATATTGTGTTACATTTTTTAAGGCCCACTTGTGTACTATTTAAAGAGACACACGAGCATAAAATTGAATTAAACAATACATCATGTTTTCATGCAGTCAGACTAGAAATTGATAACTGTTATTGACAAGCATGTATATTTGCATACAGAGCGGCTCCACTTGCATATCCAGCCGTATCGTGTGACCACTTGCCGCGACATCACAGCTGCTATACGAAAGATGTGAGATCAAACCGGGGCCACTTAAAAATAGATAAATTAATAAATAAATCCATGAATTAATTTGGAGGTGGCCTTTCCCAGATGGAATTTGCTGATGAGAGCAGCACGTCTGCAGAGTGGTGCTGGAACCGCCTGCTCTCTGCAGGGCGGGGCCCTCAGTCAACACCTGCCATTGCAAATTTCTAGATATTTTGGAGCTCAACTTGAAGCGGCAACATGGAACATGAGCAAGGCCACATATTAGCATTCTGACACTGTCACTATGTCCATACAACCATTCATTTTCAATACCTGCTTCTTCCTGCACTCAGGGTTTGCTGGAGCCTCTCCCAGCTGTCATAGGGTGAAGGCAGGGTGACACCCTGGACAAGTCGCCAGTTCATCGCAGGGCCACATAGAGACAAATAATCATTCAGACTCACACACACCTGCGGTCAATTTAGAGTTCCCAACTCACCTCACATTTTTTGGACTGTGGGAGGCAGCTGGGGAACCCAGACAGAACCCGCGCAGACACAGGGAGAAAATACTAACTTCACACAGAAAGGCCCCAGGCCCGGAATCGAACCCACTGGGCCACCATACCACCTGTCACTACGTCATATATAAAATATCTGAATGAAAATCCAATCCAATTTGTTTCAGCTGATGCACATTATTACAAAAATTATCCCCACTGACTCTTTCCTTATCTGTGTTGTTTTTGAAGGATGATTCCCTCGAACAGCAACGACTTCCTGGTGCGGGACCTAGCCGCCGGACGGAACTACGACCTCTGCGTCCTGGCCGTGTTCGACGACGTGGTGACCTCGCTGACGGCGACTCGCCCGCTGGGCTGCCTGTCGTTCACCACCGACACGGAGTTCAGCCAGTGCCAGGAGCTGCGCAGCCACTTCCTGGGCGGTACCATGATCATCATCATCGGGGGGATCATCGTCGCCTCCGTGCTGGTTTTCATCATCATCCTGATGATCCGCTACAAAGTTTACAGCAGCCAAGGGGCCAGCCACGGCAAAGTGGCCATGGCGGCGAGCGCCGGCACCAGACCGCAGAGCAACGGGCAGCAGGGCGGCGGCGCCAGCGTCCAGGTCCTCCCTCGCTCCGCCTCCAAAATGCCCGAAAGTCACGAGGAGCAGGCGATGGCGCCGTCCCGGGCCATGTCACCCAGCAACACTTTGAGGGACACGGTGGCGCTGGTGGAGGAGGACGGCAGCGGGCGGAGCATAATGACAAGGACCGATGCCTCGGCCAGCGAGGAGTTGCTCTCGCCCACCAAGATGCGCTTCTCCTCCCGGGTGGCGATCGAGATGAAAAGCAGACCGCCGTCCGTGGCCAAGGAGCCCACCTCGCCCAAGGAGCTGGCAGGTAGTGGAGAGAAAGAGCTGGGGCGGGGGGTGCAGTCTAAGGCGAATTCACACTGTCACAAGAGTCTAAAGTCAGAAGTCTCACGATATGACAACTTTACAACCAACGGCTACTAACCAACCAATAGGAATGAACCTATGAACGTAATGATCACTGCGACAGACAAGATAGATATTATAAAGTCATCTCGAGTACGCATTTTTATACACATCGTGACTGTGCGTGTCGATAAATAAGAGTACCAGTTACGTTATTGTCAAACGCTAGTAGCGTAGAAGCTAATAATAACGTACATTCAACTCTGCCTGCAAAACAGACATGCCGTTTTTGCCTCTTTCACAAAGTCACGACCAGGGGTCCACATTCTTCTTCTCTTCTTTTTTGCGCGTACATAAATGTGCTATAATAACTATAAAGTTTTTCATATTTGTTTTTGCAGGGTACGAGTAGAGCACATGGATCTAATGCGTGCTGAAAATCTTGTATATTGATGTGCGTTGTTGCCTGCGAGTTAGCAAACGGTCATTGTACAGCCTGTCAAACTTAACATCACAATAACATTTATGAGGATTCATGACACACAGAGTGGCATGTAGCGATGGCATAAGACGACAAAAATCTTGAGCCTAACACAGCTGGGTCAGATTTGGTCAAGTAGGAGAAGGCGGAGCCGGTGGCGTCCCACTCGGTGTCCTGCTGCTGTAGTTCAGGTGAGCGCTCCCAGTCGTGGTTACTGCAAACTGTTGGATTTGGAGCCACCTGCGCCAGGGCTTGTTTTTGCCAAGGGACGGTGACGAAGCCGAGTTGCTCATAGTAAACAGCATGAGATTCGGCTGAGATTCTGGCAGTTGGCTCGTCTTCAGTGACAGATTGAAAAATTCTACACCAAAAAAGCCATAATAATGATGATCAAAAGTATCTGAAAGAGATGGAAGTCAGCGCCTGGAAAACTGCCATGCATTTCAGCAGAGAGGGAAACATTATTTGTACTGGTGGTGTAAATTGTCATTGAGGCGGTGAATTTATTGGTGCAGCTGATCGGGTGAGGATGTTTCCCGCAGACAGAGAAAATCTTGGAAAGGGGAAATGTCGCACAAATGCAACAGCTTTGAGGTATCAAACAGAAGCAGGTGGGCAAAGAAAAAAAAAATAGCTGAACTCCTTCTGGAGCACTGACATCCAGATCAACATCTGTATATTTGTCCCCAGGCACTGACTGCCAGCAGGCATTGAGATAGAAAAAAAAAAAAAACCCTTGGGGCTGAAGGTGCAGGCGAGTCAGAGAGTCAGAAGAGGAGAAGAAGAAGACGAAGAAAGAGAGAAGGAGGAGAAGTGACCCAGACAGAGAGGAGGAGGAGGAGAGGAGAGCGTTCATTCTGCAGCATTTATTTTATTTTCGGGGAACTTTGCTTTTAATGAGGGACGGACTGGCCATTTAACTACTTCTACAACTAATAAATGTTTATTGACTGTGAAGCAGTTTGCTGTGGCCCAGGAGGAATTAGCCTCATCTGTAAGTACAGTCAGCTTATCGCCACATGGTGCGATGGAGCAGATGCAGGAAGTAAATAAATAAATAAATGAATAAATAAACAAAAAATGAAAAATTCAGAATATAGATGTATATTTTGAAGAAAAGGGAGATTATTCTTACAATTGCAAAAAAAAACAAAACAAGAGCTTCTGCCCTCGGACAGCGTAGCTTCAGATTTTCCCTCTCCTATCAAAGAAAGACATGAAAAATAATAACCTTAAAGAAACAAAAGCAACAACAAGCCAACGTGTCCTACAGTTTAAATGACAGGCCGGAGTCGGGAGGAGTCTCAACGTGATTTTCTACGCCGAAAACTGTCAAGTTCGTGGCTTCAGAGGCGGGAGCTACGTCGTTTTTGGGCTTTTTAAGGTCTTTTCTGTTCGCCGCCTCGCCTCCGCCTCTTGTTTCTCTTGTCGGCTTACGGATCATCCGCCACTGCCAGCTTTCACAAAGTGTTTTCAGTTCCCCCTTCGACAGTGCGGCGCCGCCGACGGGGGTCTGCTGGAGGGCAGCGCGGAGATGAGATGCGACCGATCCTGACATCTGTTCTCTTTTCTCCCTCTGTTTGAATTATTAAAGAAAACCGTTGGCCACGTGCAGCTCGAAGGAAGTTTGAGTCGGTTTCAAAAGTGCGACAATGCAGCGTGATGACCGAACGCCCTTCTTCAGTAATTACCATTAAATGCTAAAGAGATCCTCAGCATTCTATCTATATGTCATGTAATCAGGTTCCTCTTTGCTCAATGAAAGCTCTCATGGCTGCAGCCAGAAATGGAAAAAAAAACCTGATAACTTTTTCCAACATTTTTCCCTCCTCCTGACTGAATTCCACCTGTACATCCCCACTACCCCTCCCCCCGCAGCCCCTTTAACACTAATCCACTCTGGAAACTGGAGTTTCATTATAGCAAATGAATGGGAGACACCATTTCACACGAGTAGTTTTAAACAGCCAAGTCGCGATGCTTTATCAGCGGCTAATGTGTCATTCAATTGGCCCTTGTGGATGGGATGAAATGAGGTGTCGTTGAGGCTAACACTGATAGCGGTGGCGGCTGGATGAGGCTGGAGCGGGAGGTGGATTAACCCCGGCCAGCTCCGGAAAATATTTTTCAACCTTTCGTAAACTTTGTCAGCGGCGGGTCATGTTTTTAATTGACCCGCCCATTAAATGTTAAAGAAAAAAAACAGGCATTTGCTCAAAACACTTTTACTTTTACAGTTTCGCTAATTGCCAAGTGGTGAAGCAGTTGGCGCCCCGAGTCATTTTCCCTGCCGATGCTGAAGGGATCTTTGAAGTGAGCAGGAGGCTGAGCTGGAGTTCGCCGGAGTTTGAAGACCAAATTAGAGTTTGAAGTGGCGGGTTCTGATGGGTGCTCATTAGGATGGTACCTGGGCTGGAGTTCGGCAGGGAGGGACCAACAACTTTTCACTTTGCTGGAGCGACGAGGTGCCCGAAAAAAAGCAAAAGAAAGAAAAAAGGAACTCTGTCAGCTCCCCAATAGGTTCAATTAAGAAGTTCAACCGGATCTCAACTTCCATGAACTGTGAAATGTGTCAGTCAAGCAACTTTTCAAAGAGAACAACACAATAGTTATTAGTGTTCTTTTTTTTTGCTGACTCACACAGGGAGGGACAAAACTTTAAGCCGTCGTTGCTGTTTTTTTAGTTACCGTTGCCACTTTGAGGGCGGACCGGCAAGAAGCGATCAAACCCATCTGTTTGCAAGGAGGTTTCTGAGGGTGCGTGAGATGTGCAAACCACCGACGCGTTTTTCTTGGTTGCTGCATTGCAGGGAAAGGCGACATTGATCAGATCATAGGGAGCGGCGGTGACTCAGAGCGACTGAGGAGCAGACACTGACACACACACACACAGAGGAGCCATTAAAAAGGCCCACAGCTTGACCCCCTGCATGCCAGCGTTACACAGTCTCCATGTGGGTGGAAGTTTGTAGCGAACCGGCGCACGAGTCGTGTTCGCAAGTGATTCTGAAAAATCCTTTGAAAGAGAAAAAGGTCAGATTCGTCATTTGTTGGGGTAAAAAAAAAAACTGAGTTCATGACAACATGGAAAAGCAAGACTGCTTTTTATTTTTGTTAACTTACAAAAAGATATTTGTCTGTAGGGTTAAAACAAAGCATATTTAGCCTGCTGTTTGCAGCCCCCTTGCTGAATACACTGTTTTTTTTGGTTTTGCGTGAAACACTGATTTTGGTTTGGACCTTCCACTTGTTTGGAAGTGCACAAAAACCAGGCCAGTCTCAGTACCATTGAACTTTGTGACATCACAAAGTGCTCCTGTCCAGAACTGTGCACTTTGGAAAAGTAACATTTTTGTTCAAATGGGACCTTTTGAGTGTGCGGTCGATGACAAAAAGAGGAACAGATTTCTCTCTTATGAGTAAACGAAGGGTGAATGAGGAGAATTTGACTTCTCGTCGGGCGGCGGTAGACGGAGGACTCGCGCTATTCGGCATGAATACTGAGTGGGGAATCCCGCAGTGAGAGTAATTATGTGCTCGGCATAATGTATCGTGATTATGTGATGCACAGTGATATCGGTTCAACAGCCAAACAGCGAGTAGGAGTGCGCGTCATTGGTTAATTACTGTGTGATTACATAAATATACCTCCACCTTCTCCCCCCTGCCGTGCAATGACTCGTTTTAAAGTGAGCTCTTTGATTGTTTCCTGCCTGCGTGCACTTCACACGGTATCAATACAGAAACACTGCATGCGGCTACTGTTACTGTTGATGACAAAAAAAAAAAAAAAAAGCGGCCAGGCTGACGGATGGAAAAATACTTTGGCTGCTGGCAGGCGACTGAAGTCCAGCTCCTTCTTGCAGTCCTGCATAAATGAGCCTCGTGTAAAAGGACAAACACATCAGCTCGTGACTCGGGCGACCTTTAGTCCACGCCGCCAGCCTGGGCCCTCGCCATGAATGTGTGTATGCAGGCAGGAAGTTATAATGAAGCCGACAACAGGTTCGCAGCAGTGAAAATTAATTGGGCAAATTTGAAAATGTCCTGAGAGTTCAGCTGACAGCGGACATGTTCAACGCTACATGCGCAAATTAAATGTTCACAGTGTCACCCATGCGGTAAATCTGTATGCACCTTACCGAGTTGTCTATTAAAACTAAATGTCCTCAAGTGACGGAACACTGGGATTAAGCATGTGCTGAATTTCAGATCTCCAGTGAAGCAGTGCCACGTGATAAATAAAGAGCAATTATTAGCCCTAAATTTGTTTGCAACCTTCCCGACAGAATGCAGAGTCACTGCTCTCTGCTACACCTGGTGCTTAATTGGTTGTTGTGGGAAGGAGACAAAAACAGGACGGCGGAGCCAACATCTTTCTGGGGGACGGGTAAGGGAGGGATTGGTGCACTTTGTGACATCACAAAGGGCTGATCTTCAGTGAAGCATGCGGGAAAACTTTTTCAAAGTAAAGTCACAGCTTAGATGAGATGTAGCTGAGGTTCATGCCGAGACGTCGAGTGTGAACAGTTCAAACTGGGTCAACATATGAAGGGATTCAAAAACGAGGCGACCCACAAAGTCTAGACAGCGACCAGACCCCCAGCGAGTGTCCGGACCAACCAGGTGTCGGCTCCCCCTGCAGGGACTGGTCAACTGGTGCAGGAGCTGTAAGCGCCTCCTGCTGGCCGAGACTCTCCCCGGGGTCGGAGGAGTGTAGACGACAGAAGACAAGGACGAGCCACATTGCGTGAAGTGCAGGCGTGTGTTCCCTCCTCTTCCTCCTCCTCCTCCTCCCCCCATCCCTCCCCCCAAACCCTCCCGGTGTCCCGCGGCCGACCCTCTTCCCTGTCGCCCCTGAGTGTCTTTTAATCTGTCATCACTTCTGGCCGCGTCGTCCCGTATGCTGGGCCTCATCCTTCACAGACGTCTGTCTCCCCGAATCCGTCTCTGGCAACCGCTGCCCCTCCCCCCCACCCCCACCTCTGCTCACCCCCCCGCTCACCTCTCCCTCCAACTGTCCCGACTCTTCGCTGCTCCCTCCCCTTTTCTCTGTCGCTGCTTTTTTGCCGCTGTTTTTTTATTTATTTTTTTGCTGCATCTGTGTCAGTGGATTTTCACTTATTGTTTCTCTTGGTGTCTTCACTCTCTGTCTCTCTTCCTCTCCTCCGTCTCTCTCTCTTCTCTCTG
Organism: Thamnaconus septentrionalis; assembly: GCA_009823395.1. Lineage (NCBI taxonomy): Eukaryota > Metazoa > Chordata > Actinopteri > Tetraodontiformes > Monacanthidae > Thamnaconus > Thamnaconus septentrionalis. Next base: position 6,863,568 of record CM020510.1, on the reverse strand, counting down.
TCTGTCTCCTTCTCTCTCTGTCTTCTCTCCGTCGGCAGCGGCAGACGTCAGGCGGCCTCCTAGTGTCGAGTGGAGGGACTTTAAGATCTGAGGGGTCTCTCAGGCCTCACACTGAGAGAGAAAAGCACGTCGACAGCAAACACAATGAGTAATGACTTAAAACTTCAGTCCCCCTCCCAGGATTTGTTTTCCCCCTCTGCTTCTCCCCGCCGTCCCACCCTTTACTCTGGGCATGCGTCACTTTCCCCCCGCAGCGGTCTGCAGGAGTCTCACTCTGTGCAATTCGCTGATGTGTTACAATCCAACCTCTTTTTTTTTTCTTTTGAATTTTTTTTTTCTCAAATTTGACTCATATTTCACAGCAAAGCATCTTTTTTGTAACCACAAAAACTAGCAAAAGCAGCATTTTCAGCTTTCTTTCTTTGTGACCTTTGTGATGTCACAAACTGCAAGTTTTAGCGCACACTGTGTGACAAAGAGAATAAAGGATGGACTTTTCTCACATCTGTGAGTTTTTGGTAGCATCATCATTGCCAGAAACCTTTAATTTGGTCTTTTTTGAACAGTTAAGTATAAATCTTTCCTCCTTTTGTGCACGTGTCTTTTGTGACACCAGACGTCAGTGCTACAGTGTCAGTATCAAAACCTTCAAGAACTGTTCACAGGTTCCTGATGGTGTTCAGCACAAGCAGAGAAGCTTCTCGATTAAGTCTATTTTTGCGCTATATTTTTTTTGTTAAGTTACTGGCACAGAGTCCTGAATCTGTGAGACAACCAACTTCAAAGCGGTAAATTGAGCGCAAACATTCGCTCATTGATTGCAGACGGTCGGTCGATCGGATGTAACTAAGAGTTCGATCTTTTCCCAGAGCGCACGTTAACACACCAGGAGGAGGGACAGCGACTTGCTGAGATCAGAGTGTCCAGAGGTAGAACTCATCCCGTCAGGAAAATAGATAAATAAACAAACAAACAAATAAACAGAGCAGCTTGGACTAATACCATGGCAAAGTTTGTCAAGTATGCGACCCAGTCCTTTTATATCTAATATTCTCTTTATCTTCCTTTCCTCTTCTCCATTCCCTTCTGCCAAACATTGACCATAAAAACCATGGATGTTCATTTCATCTGCATAATGCCGTTTCTTTTTAAATCAAATGTATCATTTTCTTTTCATTCTTCTTGTCTCTTCCTTCCCCTCCCCTCCATCATTCTCATCCTTTTTTCATCCTCTTCTGTTTCTCCTGGATGCCCAGCGTGCAATACGGCTGCTTACTCTCTGATTCTGTGACGCTCTTCCCCTCCGTTACGTCTTTTCACTTAATTCAAAGCCCTCTTTTGTGTGCGCCGTTCCTTTTCCATCCTCCCCGACTTCCGCTGCTCGCGTTGCATTATCGCTCTCTCCTCCCTGCGCCGCCCTGATCGCCGCCATCCGTCTGGGGAGGGGGCGGGGGGAGAGGAAAATGGGATGATGGAGGAACAGTCGGGGGAGAAGCGCGGCGGCATGGTGATGGATGAAAACACTCGGAGGCATTCAAATGACTCTGCTTTATTCCCAAACTGACACAATAAACACTGGCTGTGCACGGAGCCGGTTAAGGAGCGCTCTCACTGACAAATACAGTTTAAAGAAAACGCTCTTTTGACAAACACGGCCATTAGAAGTAACAGCTGTGGCAATATCCTGTCCCACTGGCTTCATCACTCTTCCAGCTATTGCATGTTTCATCCTCTCCCCATTCCCCCCATCCGCTTCCCCTGTCAGGCAACCTGTACTGATACATGTATTTGTTTTATACTGTGCTTTGAAACCAGGTGGAAGATTTCCCAGATGGTTCTTAGAGCCCGCAGAAAGTGTTTAATTTAAGTGTTATTAAAGCAAACCGGTCACCAATTTAACCTCAGCCTGGATGTATTGTATGAACTGGAGACTGGACTTCCAACATGTCACGTCACGTTATTTACTGTGACTGAACTCGTTCTGATTGGCTGATGTGTTCTGATGCATCATGGGAGCTACAAACTCATGATGGGAAGTGACACTACTGCACATGCACATCTACAGGCCGTAAAACGCAGAAGTGTCAGAACCTTTTGAAGCAAAGCTCAAGAGTGATCATCAAGTCTCAGCGCAAGTTCCACGTGATCTCACGTTTTATTCCTACATAGTTGTAGATTCTTCTGTAATTTTGAAGCTAGGATCCAGTTTTAGCCGGTTGCTTCTGAAGACATCGGCAAGATGGATGAGTGAGGTCTCCCAGTTGAAATGTGAGCGATCCGGCTTCCGTGCGGCAGATCGGCTGCGTCTCGAAATGTCACAACATTCAACAGACGGTGAAGTCTGACATCACGACTGTCCGGGGGCGGGGACAGAAAAACTGGACGTGTGAACGTTCACTTCCCTCGACGATTCTGCTTCCCCTTCACTGAGCTACTAGAACGACAAAAATAGAAAACCGTCACGTGTCTCCGTTAATACGAGCCATTTCAAGTCGCGACTAAAGTTAAAGAGATGCAATGTTACGCCTGCGACGATATCCAAGTCTGGCCTGTGGGTAGAAGGAAGGCAAGTTCCACTTGTGACGGCAGGCGACAGAAATAGAAGGCACTTAAAGTTTAATCGTGCTTCCTCAGCAGTTTTCACAGGTGCTAAATTATGCTTCTTTGCTGTTGTAAAAACATTTTGTTCCCCTGGACTTTAGTTTTCTTTACTTCACCTGCAAAACTTTCTTCCTTTTTTTTTTTTTAATTATCTGTCTTTTTAACCTCATCGTTCCCAATTTTCATAGACTTTCCCTTGATGTCCCCTTGCCCCCTCTGGTTATTTTCTCTGCACCAGACTAATTTTTTTTTTTCTTCTGTGTGCGTGTCTTGTTTCCAGAGCCCTGATGTTGTTGATACGCACAGCAGATGTGGAGAAGAAGAAACGTCACCGCCAGGGAGCAGCTGGTGAAAAATTCTGAAAATGAAAGAAAAAAAAATTCACAAAAAACAAATAGATCAAATAAAAAGCCCTTAAAGCTCTTCTCCCTCATCTAGCGTTTCCTGTCCCCATTTCTGTGTTTCCATGGATTTGTGGCGTTTCAGACAGTCCGGTTTTACTTTTTAACTGCTAATGTCGGTCCCTCTGTCTCGATCGGACTGATGTCGGCCAGCAAGCAGCTGCTGCACCGATCCAATTTGTCGGCACGACGGCCGTCAAAATTGTTTTGTAAGGGGGAAAAAAAAAGAACAAAAAAAAAATCCTGAGAAGGCTTGGAAGTAGTAGACATGTCGGAGCAACACGAGGCAACATATGGTGACTGAAAAAAAAGAGAGACAGAAAAATTAATTATGAACTTACCATCTGGAACAAAGTGCAACGAAAGCAAGTGGATGGCAAAATGGGAAGAAGTTTGGAGCATTAAAAAGAAATCACTCCCACCCCGGCCTGGATTTTTACAATATGTTGCAGAGGACAAAGAGGGAAAAAAAAAAAAAAAATCCTTGGACTAAAGTCGCACAGAAAAGAATCGGATGGTTCGACCTTTTTTGATATGAACTTGTATGGCACACACACACACACACACACACACACACACACACACACCCAAACACACAACAAGGCATACAAACGATTATGGCTCACTATTTCTGACAATAAACATAAAAAGGGACCTGAAAAAGTGGCTCTATTTTATTATTCTATGTGAAACAAAAAATGCGATCCTGCCCGACGGCGACAGCGACGACGGAACTGGAGCTGGATCTTAGCCTCCTCTCATCGGCCAATCCCTGGGATGGAAGAAACAGAAAAACACACAATCAGCACCGCGCTTTGGGGACTCACCCGAAACTGGTGAAAGAAACAAGGGGAGCGGAACGAGACGGAGCGACGCCGACCAGCAGCAGCCGATGGGCCAGTTATCCGCCACCCCAGGTTCCACACCTGCAGCGACTAAAGACCCCGGTTGGCTCCGCCCCCTCCTTTGTCTCCAATCCTGCTGAAACAGGTGAGTAACCCGCCTCCTGGGGCCGTGAACCCAACCGACAGGTCGCTAAATGAGGAGCTTGGCAGCGCAGTCCCCGCCCTGCGCTCGTTAATTTGTGTGACCCTGCTGCGACCTGCCGACAGCCCGCCAGTTGGTGGCGCAGAGTGTCGGGGAGTTTTTGATGCTGGCGCCCGGGTCTTCCCACAATAACGAGGGCACGGCTTCAATGAGGTGCCGTCAAATTGCTCCTTCCCTCGGCAGGTTGGGTGTCATTACTGCTCCTCTAAATATATATATATATATATATATATATATATATATATGAGGCAGCAGGAAGTGTATCTTTCTCCTCCAGTTTCTTTCCTTCTCTTGAGTTACTCACCTGTTCCACTTCTCTCTGCCCATTAAATACCCCTCTACCACCACCACCACCACGTTTTTTTTCCTCTCTCAGCTAAAGTCGATATAATACGCTGGCGGTGGTTATGAGCTAACAGCCCTGGGGAGCAGACGTTCAGGTGTTTGGCAGTATCTATGACGCTGCAGGGAGGCGGAACTCTCGCCTTCCACTGAAATGTTTATTAAACTGCAGATTAACAGCGCGGCTCCATTCAGTGCAGTCGGCCGGACGGTTGTGTGAAGCAGTTGTCTTTCAGCAAGAGCGATATTTTCTTCATCTACTAATTGATATTCTGAGCTCTTGGTGTTAACACTCTAGCTGTGTCCCAAATCACACATTACTTTGCACACGCAGTGCAGCTTTGGTGAGTCATCTTATGATCATTTTTCCAGCCCTGATTTTTGCCATCTGTCCGAGGGAAGACATTTCATCATTTGACACAACTCCGCCTACTTCTTTTGGCCAAAGCACCGGCGGTCGACCCCCCTCTACGTTGTTGAATGAATGTCGTCGCCATTGCTGACTGAGGAAGCGTCCCAGCAAGACTTCTGTCAACTCCGCGTGTTGTGTTGTTCTGAAGGCCAGAGTGCAACCAGGAACCGACTAGGTGCCAAACTGTGCCTTTAGCAAGCTAACACGAGCCAAACATGGAAATGGTTTGTCCCGCGCTTGAAATGGTGACAATAAATTGTTAATATATGAAAAAAAAAAACAGCAGCAGGTGTTTTCAAACTATAAAGCAGCAATAGTTTGGAGCGTTTGAGACGTCCATTTATACTCTTAACCAGTTTTGTTTGGCTGATCAGCACAATGAAGCTCTTTAATGAAGAAAGGAATAGAAAATAGCTGCAACTGGTTGCTGGCCAGTTTGTTATATTATGTCATGTGTTTTTGTTTGTTTATTAGGATATTTTGCCGCAAAGGATCGACAAATATCAACCGTTTCTATGAACATCCTCCGATGCGCTAACTTGGACACATCATCAGTGTTGTTTCCTGGAGCCCTCTATGTCAACACAACATCTGTTATATAAAAGAAATTCTAATGTAATATTGATAACAGTGCTGTCATCACAGCAGAGCAAAATGAGGCTCAGGGCAACCAACAATGATGGACATCTCAGTCATTTCAGCTGTTTAGTTATAACACAGCCGTGCTGATCAAGTTTAGCAAGAATTCAGCAAAGTTGTAATTTTTTGCTGCATGTCTTTTTTGTTGTTTTGTTTTTTTCATGGACACACATACTCAAACATCAGAGAGAGAGAGAGGAGCGGACAGTGTGAAAACACAAACTATAAACATGGTGCAAAAAAATAGCTCCCTCAGGATGAACAAGAAAGCTTGAGAAAGTGCTCTGAGATGTGCTTCTGACTTGAAAGAGAATACCAATCTTTTCTCTTCTTCTTCTTCTTTCTCTTCTTCTCCTTCTTCTTCTTGATTTTGCTTTCTGACCCTTCAGTTGTGCACTTTTGTATTTTATATCTAAAATTTCGATGGATGAAGCTGCACTTTCACTTTTTCCTGAGGTGACCAACATTTTTTGAAAATTGTGGCCATCAAGGAGTAAAAGTGAGCCCGAGGGGCTGCGACGTATACTGGCTCATTGTGCCAAAGTAATGATGTGTTTTGGGGTAGGTGGTGGTGGGGGGAGGGGGGTGGTTGGTGGGGACAGCAGAGCAGGACGGGCAGCAGATGACCCTGATCTCCTCTGTTGCTATCAATACCACCGCAAGGCACAGCAAAATAAATTGATTTCGCTTTTCGACTTTCCTTTTTTCCCCCTAGAAAGTTTTAACGCTCCGGCCAGGCACAACTCTGCCAAGTGGCCCTATGAGCGAGCACATGCACGTATTTGCATATCTATCAGCAATAATAGTCTCTCCAAACTGCTCTCCGTAGAGCAGCAATGGCTTTTAACAGGAGGCAGGACTCCAAATGTGGCTCAAACAAGTTGAAATAAGCCTGAGCTGAGAAGTTTGGGGGGCAATTTCTTAATATACACTTAGGTATGGGTTGGGTAATGGGTTGAAAACACAACAGCAGTGTTTCCCTAAAGCCTTGAATGTGCATTTTGAGAAATATGGCATGCACAGGAACAGAACCTCCCAGAAAACTTGATAGTTGGCTCCAAAGCTTGGCTTCAGGACGTTTTTGTCTTTTTGGAAACAGAGCTGACGCACAAAATGTTGGATAGAAACATGTTTGCAGAATTAAACTCAAACATTCAGCTGACGTGAGCGACGAGCTGCAGTAAATGAATTTAATGAGAGCAGCGTTCCTATTGGCCAGTGCCAGCTGACCCACAGGAATCACTACCACTGGGCCAATTGGCAGTAACTCCTGAATCTTCTCCAACATTCTTCTCCAGATTTTGTTTCTTTCTGCCTCTTTTGTTAGCCACATGGCTCCGCCCTCTGACTGAAGCATGCTTTACTGTACGCAGCCTCATCTACTCATACGGAATCACAAACCCATCCAGGTCTCACAGTTTTCTACTCATGCTCACACTCATTTAGTGGACTAACTAATTGCTAATTAGTTTTCAGTCACTTGTGGCCTCTTCTGAAGGTGGTATTTACCAGTGTTGCGACACAGTAATGAAATGCCATTAGCGTCTTGCACACAAACAGTGACGTACACAACCTTATGCCTGGGTCACAATACACAGTTTTTCGGTATACTCATATGTCAGATGAGACTATGAAAAGTGGGAATTCTTGCTACAGCTTGGTCAGAAGAGTGACCACAACACAAGTTCCATCCAAACAAGAACTCCCATCAGTCACCATCATCACAACCAGATGCTGGTTTGGTGGTCGGTGGGAAGCCTGAACAAGCGCTCGTCAGTCATGGCTGCAGGAGAACACATCATAAGAAAACGTCACACGAGGCGACAAATGTCGAACAAAGATTGTGACCTGCCAGACGGTCTGCGTTCTGCAGCCTTAACGACTGTCAACGTGTGTCTGCGACGTGTCTGTCAGGACCAAATCAGGCTGGATTCGCGTTTTTTCTAACTCTTTGCTCATTCGTAAGCATTGCAAGATAGGGCTCCCCCTCTTGGTCACAAAGTAATATGACCCCTGACCTTAAAAAATGACCTTTATTGACATACATTGCCTGTGGGCTGTTAGTGTCAAATGATGATGAATGACTCCACTCTAAATTCTTCTGCAGTACCCATGCAGTGATCAAATCAAATCAAAAAAAAAAAAAAAACCTGCTCACTAGCCCCGGAGGACTATTCCATCATTTTATCCTCGTGACCCCCGCCGTTGTCATTAAAGTGATAGCGTTGTTTCTCCACCTTGACTCCATCATTTCCTGCCGCCTAAAGTGAAGCGGTGACCAAAACATGCTGAGCGTATGATTGTCCTGCCTGCAGCATGTTCCTCCCGTATGATTACAAAGAGAGCTGAATGGCGTGTGGACATCTCGGCTTTAACTGAAAATGAAAGTCCATTGAAAAAAATATATACATATATATATATATAAAATTGGACTTGGATACGCAGTGGGAGCTCTACATGTGGTGAACCGCTTGGCTCGGCTCGGCTGATATGTCGTCTCCTGTCTGCGGCCGTGCTGCAGTAGCATGAAGCCGCATTCATCAGGTGTATTCTGCTGCCTGCGGAGCCCCGGAGTCCTGCGGTGCAGATGCTGCTGCTCCGACCTCAAAATGTAGACGACGCACCGCACGTTTCTCCCCCCATGCAGTCACATACGATCCGTGTGCTGACTTGGATTTGAGGTAGCATCTGGCGACCGGCGCGGCGCCGCTGTGGCCAGACGTGTCCCTGCAAAATAACATAGAAGAACCCGAATGGAGAGATGGTGAGGCGCTTTGAGACTTAATAATCCACACGTACCTGCTCGCCCTGGGCTGATCTGGTCCGACTGAGTGGCACTCGGACGGCAAACTGTGGTTGACTTTTCCTTAAAATGTGCAGAAGTGAATTGTAAACACAACTTCTGAAAGATCGCCTTAAAGAAAATGTGAGCTCTTCTGCAAGAACCAGGACACACAAAGATTATTTTTTTCTCCAAATTTCAACATCTTTTTATCTTTTAGTTCTTCTTTTTTTATCAACAAATTGCACAAGACGTTATAGGCATTTTAGCAGCACTTCTAAACAATGCTGTTTGTTGGTACTGAGAATTTTTCGGTTATTTCTTCCTGCAGAAAGGTGGCTGCCACTGAAACAAAAAGTAAAATGAGCAAATCAACACACGAGGCAAAGACCGCCGTACAAGATAAGCAGATTGTTTTTCAATCAGGGAGGTGAAAGCTGGGGGGTGTGGGGGGGGGGATCTGAGGATTAAAGACGAGGAGGAGGAAGAGGAGTATGCAAAGACGACAAATAGGAGTAGGAAAAGTCAGAGAAACAGAGACGAGATGAGGCATAGAAGCTGAGACAGAAGCAGAACAGTGAGTGGGACGTGCAAAGAAGAAGAAGACGCTGTGTGTCACGGTCTCCAAGCCAACAATCTGCCCCTATGATCTTTATAGCCAACATTCTTCGCCTTTGATCTGCACTGGCTATATTAACCAGTCTCCCACGTTTCCCAGTTGCCAGATTATCTGTTTTGCTTTGCACCAGTAATCCAGCGCCTGTCTCCTTATTGCCCTCCTTCGTTCCCCGGTTGACCACAGCCCGTCTCCGACCCTGTCTCCGCCTCGTCCTCGGACCGCTTCCCCGGTAACGACCCTGCTCGGCTCCGACTACGTTCCTCGTCTGCCCCGTCTGGATCCTGTCGCTGTCATCGACCTCCGCCCGTCCCCGACTCCGATCTCGCCTGCCTCTCTCACCGCCTGCACTGGTTCTCGACCCTGGACTGCCCGACCTCTACTCTTCAATAAACCCCTTAAACTGCATCAGTGGTTGTCGTGCATTTGAGTCCACCAACACCTGACACTGTGGTGGGAGGTGCTGAGCCGCAGCTGTATTCCGCTCCTCGCAGAAACGTTGGTCTTTGGTTCCTGCTGAAAGAAAAACCCGCTGCCATGAATAACAGCTGACACACACACACACACACACACACACACACACACACACGTCTCTGCGATAGTTAATTTTGAATTCATGCTGTGCTCTTTATGCAGCCGCTCCCTCCGCCCTCTTAGTCGGAGTCGTTAATGCGGGAAAGATCTCGGCAGCGCTGGCACACGGAACGTGCAGCTGAGCAAACATGTCAACACACGGACGAGCCGCGCACTCAGTGAGTCAGAAGAGGCTAAAGGATCAGATGGGAAGAAAGAAGCTTGTTGCTGTGTCACTGTGGCCCTGCCAGATCGCTGGCGCCTCCTGTTGGGCGCGCAAGTTACTTAATTAGTTAACGTATTATTCATTATTCATTAGTTATTAGCATTTTTGTCTGAAAGTGGCCTAAGTTTATATACAAAGTAAATATAGATAAAGACATAGTCATTCAAGTCCACCAGGTCAGCGGGGCCACACCTCCAGCCAGGTGTTAGCTCCGCCCACTGAGGCCAGCCTTGAATTTGTCCAACAAAGCTTCACCAAGGAAGACTTTCTGGATATTTATAGACATTTTATTTTATTTTATTTTTTTGTAATTCTGCAATTAGTCACGCAAAGCGTCTCCACTGGAGTCTGGGAGGAAAGATAAAGATCTGAAAATTAGCATAATATAGCGCCTTTGTATTAAAGACAATAAAAAAAACCTGCTGTCTGGAGTGAAGTGGGCAATAAAAAAAAGTGAAGGCTGAAGTGCAGCAGCTCGGTGTGTTCAGCCTCGATAACCGCTAGTTCAAGCGCTGCTGTGCTGTGCTTGTATGTCCTTTAAGTCCCACCAGCTTTATCCAATCAAATGAAACCATTACATAACACAAATTAATAATAATTAAAAAAAAAAGTTGAAAAAAAAAAATAAGCAGAGGGCACAATCTCCAACAAGTCCCACTTCGGAACGCTACTCGAAACTATGAGGCTTTGTGCTTCGGCATCTCGGCAGCAATGACAACGAGCGCCGCAGCTAATGAGCGGTTTTATTGGCTGAGAGGATGATTGTTTTCATTAGGGCGCATCTGTCAGATGCACTTAGATCCTGCTGCAGAAACCCAGAGAGGTTTAAACTCCTGTTTCTGGACTGCAGCAGAATAATTGTTAATTGGCACAGAGAGCCCGGGAATGCGAGCGAGAGACGAGCAGCGATTCATATTTATAAGTCGTTTGAAAAGAAAAAAATTCCAACGAGGAGATCGAGCGAGCGAGTGAGCAAAAACTGGCTGACATTTCCACGCCACACTAGTGTGTAAAAGTCAAGAGTGGAACGTTTAGAGAGCAAGACGGAGAGGCGGAACAAAGAGAGGCACTAATAACGGAGCGCTGCACACTCCCATAGCATTATTACTTTATTGGACAGTATTTTTATTTATAGGGCGAAATAAATTGGCCGCTTTACTCCCAGCTCCACCTGCAGCTCATTGGCAGCGGTGCAGGACTGTGTGATCCACGATGCCCCTCCGGGACACAAACAAGACGAAAGGGGGTGCCGCTGTTTGGCAGGATGCAAATATAAGACAGAAAAAATAAACCTTCAAGTGATTTACATGGAAATGGGTGACAATGACAGGTCGTCGCTGCTGCAAAGTGGAAACTTGCAGGTCTCCTAAACGGAAACATCCGAGGTTGTTACTGTACTGATGTCGCTGTAGAGTTCGATGCAGCGTTTCCGCGCAGTTTAGTGACATCGAGGTGTCTTTGACGCCTCGAATCACAGGTTTGTTCATTTGAATGCAGTGTAACATGCACTGTTTAAGTGTCACTTCTCTCCAATCATCATCAACTACCATGATGCCTCAGGAGGCATCAGCCAATTGGATTGAGTCGAGAAACCACATGCAAACACTTTGGACATTGAAAACCTTTGGCCGTTTCCTCACTGAAAATGTGGATTTTTCTGGGATTTTTGCTGATTCAAAAGTCGATGACACACAAATATACAATAGAAAGATGTGTTATGAATCCATTTTCAGGTCAGCGGTGTCCTGTCAACCATTCTAAAGGTGTTGATGCATCTTAGTCTATGGGAAAGATGCTCTTTGGGCGACATGGGACTTTTGGGTGCAATACCTCGAGTGGCCACAGGACAAAATGCCGTGCCATCTATGGTTTAGCGTTAACTACCAGTTGAAACCATGAGTATTTGGACAATGAAATGTCTTACTTTCCAAAGTTTGCGAAAGTGCTGCAACAAAAGTAGCTATGTTTAGTTTCCCGGCACCATCTGATCGCCCGAGCACCTCTCTCCAAGCTGGGAAGGTAGAGAGAAACTGGCTCCTCAGCTATGACTATCATCACTTTGGAAAAACTACTTTTATTTCAGCTCCACCGCCTGAGAAACCTGTGTGATGACATAATCAACTATAAATAATAATTGAATGGGATCCGTCGAAAACCAAGTTGGCTATCGATTTGTGTACATATATCATCTTTATTTTCAAATATCATGTCTCATCAGGCTTGCAGGACAGCATGAGTAACACGATGTTGAGTGCTGAGAACATAACCACTGAGTCAATTATAGCGCACACACGTTTGCACGTACATTCACCCCAGGGACTTTGAGTTAGCGGGCTTGATTTCTCCTAACGGAGGTTCCACTTGCCAGTAATCAACCGGTGAGACCCTGGGACTGCCATCAGATTAGGAGTCTTGAGCTTCTGCTGCTGCTGCTGCTGCTGCTTCTGCTGCTGCTTCTGCTAGTAGATCTGTGCCAGGTAAGAAAAAAAAAACAACATCATCAAAGCAGGGACAAGGCGAAAGGTGAAATCCCTGTGTTGACTGTAGAAATGGCGAGATTTTCACGTGATGGATGAAGTGCACACTGGTTCCCTATTGGTATACCGGCAAATTCAATACTTTATGCAAATGATGCCGCCGCGGGTTTTTGTTTTGAAATGTCAGGCTGAACAAAACCCCCAGAGGGTTTGTGTTTATTTGTTCGTTAAAGTTGTATTTCTTTTCCGATTGACTGTTTAGTTCATTGTGGAGTTGTGTGGAAAAGGTCATGCCTTGAACGTGGCGCATTGAGGAGCTTGTTAGTCTGAACCCCCCCTCGCCCCCCTCCCCCGTCTGAAGAGGATACAGACCACAAAGGTTTGAGTGACTTGATCCTTTTTAAAACACACAAAACACACCTTTCTCTCACTGCTTCGCCTTCAAATGGAGTTTTAAAAACATGCTTACACTTACGATGCCACATGTTGCTCTTGGAAAGGCTGCCCATTAACCTTAAAGGGATAGTTAGCAGTTTGTTCCTACTGTATGCAGCTTTCCTAAAATCCGTGCTGCTAGTGTGTGGCAGACTTCAGCACAAAAGACTTTGTGTGTCTAACAAGAAGTAAATTGTAAATTGAAGTCCAATGGAGTCGCCTTGCAGGATGAATGTCCACTCATCCACTCAAACTGCTTATTTTGCCCTCTGTTGTCAAAAGATGTTTGTGTGGATGTCGAGTTCTAATTGCGCGGGAACTGAATTGCGAGAGCTAACGTGCACACACTGCAGCCCAGGAGGCTGATGGAGTTTTCAGCGGGTTTCCATTAATTGTTTTTTCCCCCTCCACTGTGAAACTCCAAAACTTGGTAACGGCGGATGAGGAAGTTTCCCTCGGTCAGCCGTGTCGTCCTCGCTCAGATTGCAACGGACGCATTTTAAAATAATCATTAGCGGAAGTTCAAGGGCCGATTAAAAATCAGAGTCTGAAGAAGTTTCACTTTGCATTACGTGCGGGCACCAATCAGAGGAGCGCGTGTCGCTTCGGCTCATGCCCACGTTGGCAGCGCATTAGCGGCAGAGGCCAGCAGGGGGTTTTGAACAGCCGGGGCTTCGTTCCTGCTGCAGACTTTTTTAGCCTGTCTGGCGAGAGGGCACGGTCGCGCTGCAGCCTCTCAGATTTGGCGTTGCAGCAAAGGTCACCCGGTGTCACCGTGGAGCCGAGGGGATGGGGGGCGGGGGGGGGGGTGATTGTAGTCCGCAGTCCCAAGGTGATGACTCGGCGTGGGCGTCGTGCTTCGGGTGCTGATTTAATCAGAAAAAAATAAATAAAAAAAAGAGATCGCTCCTCGAACGGGAGCCACGGGAGCTGTTTTTTGGAAGCACAAAAACAGCTAATTGTGTTTGCAGATATGTTTTTGTTTTTTTTTTTCAAAAATATGGGAGCATGGCCTTGGGGTTTAGTGTGAGCTTTTTATCGCTGCTAATGGACTTGCACAAAAAATAGTGTTGTTTTTTGTTTTCCTCTTTTTTTGCTGACTTCTCTTGAATTTGGAAACACAGGCAGCTGCTGCTTGGATGCTGTTTGTGAGCTTTAAATGTTAAGAAGGCTTTGTTTTATTCAATTCACCACAATCAGAGTAAAAAAATAACATTTTACAGTGTCACTTTGTTGGATTTACGGTGTTATTAATGTGTAAATGGACTGATCATCAGTCGTTGCACTTTTCCTGTAGTCTCATGCATTCATCCATTCCAGAAGCTCAGCACCGCGTCGCCTCACAGCAGGAAGTTTGCGGGTTCGATTCACAACTCAAGGTTGTTCTCTCTCTGCGCAGTCCTCTCCAGTTTCTCACAGCCTGGCGACGTGCACATCAGGTGGCCGTCTGCAGGTGCGGATGTGACTGCGGACGGTCAATTGTCTCTCTGCATGTGATCATGAATGTGGCACCGCCTCCTCCCCTAGCCCGCTGGGACAGAGTCCGGCATCCTGCACGACTCGAAGCAGCGACAGAAAGTGGGACACTGTTGCGAAAGGAAAATCTATGGAAATACCTTCAGAAAAGAATCTGTGTGAGAACGACTGTGTGCATCTCATTGCTCGAGTCAGATTCTGAGATGGACATTGGAAAGCGCTCCAGGCGCGGCTCAAACAGCTCATCATCTTAGCAGGCTAGCGCCACGCCGCTAACGAGGCCGCCGGTGGCTGTGGTTCCATAACGAGGAGGAGGCGGGCTGCTTTCCATCACATTACCCCATAAATCCATAGTCACTTAGCAGAGGGTATTTAATAAACAGTGCTAACAGAGGGATCGACGGCTCACCATGTGCATGTTGTTTCTTTTTCTTTTTTGTCTTGCTCCCTCTACCCCTGTTGCTTATGGATTTGCAGCTTTTAATTAGTCGTGGCAGAAACAGAGCGGCATCGTCATTTGTGTTAATTCAGATTGACTGTGTTCAGAGCACTGCTCCAGAAATGAAAGTGCGTCAGCAGATTTACCAAGGTGCAACTGATTCTTAAGGAAATGCAAGAATAAATGATGTACACGATGAAAGGGGGTTGTTCTCAGGAACGATGTTTGCTTCTGGTTAAGAATGTGTGTGTGTGTGTGTGTGTGTGTGTGTGTGTGTGTGTGTGTGTGTGTGTGTGTGTGTGTGTGTGTGTGTGTGTGTGTGTGTGCGTGCGTGCGTGCGTGCGTGCGTGCGCGCCCTTCTTTATTATATGCATTATGTGAATTTTGCATGATGCAAGACTGTAAAAGATGAAAAAGATGAATATATAATCACTGTCATTTATACACACACACACACACACACACACATATATATCTATCTATATCTATATCTATATGTATACTGTATATGTATGTCTGTAATTCTGTTATTATGTTAGAGAACAAAGGATGTCCCCTCTCGCAGCTGAAATAGATATTATTCTCAGCTCTTTTGGCCGTTCACCAGGGACCCATATTTTCTTTCATATAATGTGTGACTTGACGCACACGGCTCACGCTGCAGCTCATCCTTTTTTTCCCCGTGTGCTTCTCTGTCTTCCAGGCCCGGCGGTTGGGACGGAGGGAGATGTGCGGCAGCTGGGTGGCAACCACGTCTTTCAGAGTCCAGCCTTTTACTTTACTTTCATGATGATGAAAATCATGCTTTCAATGAACACGTTTACAGGTCCCGTCGCCCAACACTGGAACTAGAAAAATAAATAAATAAAGAGCGTAGAGAAGCAGCGCACCACCAGTCTTGTGCTCACGAGGCCTCTTCAGCAGCTCACCGCAGTCTCATCTGTCACCTACACAGCATGAGTCCGTGCTCCGATCAGTTGCATCATCATCATTATCATCATCAAATGTGTATCTAGAAGTTAGCACCGGGCCGACCGCGCCACAATAAAATGTCTCTTTGCGCCGACTAACTGTCTGCTCATGCACGTGCGCGCGTAATTGCATTGCCATCGCCCTTCGTTTTCTTCATGGCTGTAACGGCTCCCTGCAGAGACGCAAGTTGGCAGAGACGGTGACACGGGAAGAAAAAAAAAATAACAAAAAACCCCTCCAAGCTCAACCAAACTGCAAGGAATCCACCGCCAAAATAGAAAGAAAAAGACAGAGAGAGAAAAAAAAAAAAAACACAAAACATTTTGTGGTCACCTTCTGTGTAGTTCCCCCTTCATCCCCCCACCAATGTTTTCTTTGGGCTTTATCTTTTGTATGTGTACATAAAGCAATTTCAAAATCTTATAGTTTTGTATATGTAATTTTTATGGTGTGTGGAAGATTTCTAATAAAACCAAAAAAAACTGGACTCTCCTGCGTCTGTTTCTTTCATTTCTGTTGGCTTTTTTGAGTGAAAGTTTAATTATCTATTTCTTCAATTTTCATTGAGTTAGTTATTTTCTAATTAAAATAATTTTCATTAAACCCATGGTTATTTGTTGTTGACGCAACACTTTTCCTCTTCCTCACTGACTTCTCATTATCATCATTAGTCGTCAGTAATAGTCGGACTGCCTCCAGGTTTTCATTGGTGTATTTACGTGTTTTCCAAAAATATAAATTCCATTGTGGTCCAGTAGCCTAAATCCAGGTCAGTCAATCTCTCCCTGCTCATCAGGAGTGCTGGTTTCACCTGTGACCTTCTCCTCAGCTGCTGCCAATCAGCCAGTGGAGGTGCGGAAAAACTTCAGTCAGCTGTGTGTCCACAGGACAGTCGACGCCTTCAGTCACCTCTCTGAGTTCACCATCTGTGGAGTTTAAATCCTATATCATTTTTTGAGCCACTGCCGCTGACCTCCAGGTTTAGTTTTCCAGGGAGGCAGCAGTCAGCGTGTGGTGCACAGGTTTGACCAGTGGGGGCAGTTCAGCCTTTCCAGAGGAACACAGAAGGACGAGCACCTCTGTGCCTCGGAATGGCTGTTTCAATTACGCTGCAAGTGGTCCCACTTTGTAATGAGGCCACTGTGACCCTGCAGGTGCCATGAGAGCCGTTCAGAGCTTTACGGCCCCAATCTGCTGAACCTTGAGAAGCATTCAGGAGAAAAAAGGACACTTTTATTTATTTATTTGTTTTCCCCTCTTTCTTCCGCCCTCCTGCAGACCAGCAAGGCTGCATCCACAGATACTTTTAAACTTCAGTCATTCATGAAATAGAATAAAATAAAAAAGACTCCAAATGTGTTCCAGACAAGACGGATTTGAGCTGGCGGTTTCATTGAGCAGCGCCCCCTTGTGAGGGTTCAGAGTCATTAATGTTTACATACTGACTCTGCTCCGTCGCTGACTCTCCTTGTTCCAACCAAGCAGACCCTTCTTGCTTTTTACTTCGCTCCTTCCCTCCTCGTCAGCCAATTTCTTTCTTCACTGTCGCCTCTCAACTTTAACACCCGTTCAGCACAACTTCATTCAGCCTCTCTGGCTCGGTTCTCTTCCTGTTCTCTGAGTTTGTGGCAGAAGGCCACCTCGAGATCTGCTCCTCGTCCTCGTCCGAACTCCTCACCGTCTGTCAACTCTGTTCTCTTGTCCCTCCTTTTTTTTTTTGTGCACAAAATTAGAGAGGACAGAAATAGTGAGATAGTAAAAAAAATCAGAGAAAAAATGGCCCTGGCACAAGACATGAATACACAGAAGATGGAAGAGATGGGCGGAGCCATCCAACCGCCAGCAGGTGAAGGAACAGAATAAAAAGAACAAAAAAAAAAAAAAAATTATCAATAGTGCAAATTAGTTTTGTTTTTTGTTTTTTGAGCCGCCCAGAAAAGTTTTCTTCCAATGCCAAATATTAAAAGATGCCTTCCTCACAACACAGCATCAAATCAGCAGCACACTTCATCAGTAATGATCATCTACACACCATTAAATTGATTAATAAACAGTGTTGTGTTGCTTGTGAACTCAATCACAGTTGTGGGGAATTATTTTGCACCTCTCAAAATGTAAATGGAAGCAGCAGGGCTGCTTCTAATGCAATCACTTAAAATCCTCCTGTGGCGGGGGAGGAGTTTTTATTTATTTTCATTTTTTTGTACGCATTATGCTCCTGACGTATACGTTACTGGAACAAGATAAGTGATATTGCGCATGGGGACAAGGCGTGCATGAATGAGGTAGAAATGAAAGGTAGAAGTGAGGTAGAAATATAAAAAGCATTTGTGCAAGAGTCCTTGGCTGCAGCTTTTCTGGAATTTTGAGCGTCAACGTGATGGAATGGGGCAGAACTTTTCATTTTACTGCTTTTGAAACCCAAACAAAAAACAAGAAAATAAGTAATATAGTATAGTATACTGGTTATTAGTTCAACCTCAGGGACATGGAACACATTGCCTCATTTTGACGGATGAAAAGACAGGGCTATCTTTTTTTGTTGTTGTTGTTTTTATTCAAAAACGCTTGTAGCTTTGAGTGACAAGCCTTGAAAACTCTGGAACTTTACACAAAAAAGCTCAGTCACGAGCCGATACACACACACACACGCACACACTGCTTAACAAAGCAGTGTTCTCACAGAAGGCACTGATTTGCTCTATTTTTATTTACAGCCTTTGGGGGGAAGACGGGTCCAAGCGCTTGTTGAAATTTGGGCAGTTTTTCTTTTCATTTTTCTTTTTTTAGGGCGGTATGCGTGTTCAACATTTTTAAAAGTACATAAGTAAACACCAAACAAGCTCTCAAACCAAACATCCAGAGACCACATATTTTCGGAGTTTTTGTGCTTAAATTCAGAATGTTCTCAGAAGCCCTTCAGTCTATCCAATAGCTGCATGTTTTATAAAAATAAATTGGAGAAATGACAACAAAGGGAGGGGAGACCAAAGGTCAAATATGAGTCCTTGAAAGATTTTAGGATGACCCCTCTCCTATAATCAATGGCCTGTCCACGTGTATGTGGGAATCTTTTACAACTTTTTCTGTTTTCACATCTTGTTTTTGCAATACACGGTTTGCAGTTTCATCTCCTTTGAGCAACAACTAGCGCTAGCGCTTCTTTTCTGTCCTTTCAGACTTTTTAGTCTCTTTTTTCAGCAATTTTAAGTTGTGCGTAATTCGCCCTTTGCTTCAGCTCTTCTGTTTGGCCGACATCTCTTAATACGATTAGCAGGTTATAGCGCCACCTCCGGACATGGCTTGCACTTGCCACTGTCGCCTGCTTGAGGTGATTCTCTGTGGTTTTTGCTGTTTTAAAAATAGCAGCGCACGTTGGGCAAAGTGCTCCGTGTTCTTTGTTACGCATCCACAGAGAAGGAATGAATAGCTAGTCAGTCAGAGCGAAAAAGCTCCGGAGACGAGCTGGAAGCCTTTCAGTCACACAAACACCAGTGACATGATTGATGTTTTTATTCCAAATAGAGAAGCTTCATTGAAGCCTCATCTAATTATGAAGCCAATGAGTATATATATTTTTTCCCCTCTGCCCCAAAGTATCAGTGATTTAGACGTTGTGTTTGTTATGACGCAGACATTTTGTGAATGTATGATCTGATAGTGACAGCTCGGTGAGTACAACACAAATGTAAAAATAAGCCAACACAAATCATGGCAACATCTGGGAGCTGAGCTGAGAACTCTCTGGGTGGCAGACACATGGCCAATCTGGCTCCTGTGCTGAGGGCTGAGCAGTGACACCAGTGGGGCAGATCGTCCATCCATCCGCCCCACCAGCATCCTGACAGCTTGGAAGTGTTTGGACGCAGACTCTAGTGCTCCTGCAAACCTTACGTCGTTTGAGGATAAAGAGCGGCCTGCTTGATTTGAATTTCTAGCAGCTCCTTGCAATTCCAAAATGTTGGGATGGTTTTCAATGGCGCTGGTTGGGTATAAGCTTGCACCATCGTCTTTGACGGCTCGCTTTGCCGTTCAGGAAGGAAAACATGAATGTTTGCAATCATGAGAAACAGAATTGAAGACTTGACTTGTCAAAGGTGGAAAAAGGTGAATGCTGAAATCACGATTCTCTATCCCATATGGTCCACCGTTGACTTACTCTTCCAAAGTTGTTGGTGAATGTGAACTATTTAAGCACAAACTTGAGGTTCTTGGTACCTTCTTGGACTCGGCTCTGTGACTTCTGTTCTCCTCTAACAGACATTTCATGTGTGTCTCCTGGACTACACATTGCTGTTGGAAGAAGACAACCCAGGACTTCTAGTGATGCCCTTTGATGACACTTTTTCTTCCCTTTTCAACCACAACATCTTACAAACAAGCTCATTTATCATTGGGTCTCAAGTGGGATGCAAAATCTTTACAGCATTTAAAGGAATAGTTCCCCCAACATTTAAATTTAATAGTTTTAAACCATGCAGCCCGATTGAATGGCCCAGGAGCCCAATGTCTACCATCAAACAAACAATCTTTAATATTGTCGCACCTAAGTACCTATGACCAACCAGAGATACTCCCGATTGGTCTCTTCCTTTGCCCGTCCTCAAGTGACTGGCTTGGCGACCGTGCAGTGCTCCGATGCACCACCGGGGTTTGTTGTGGACTCTGTGTGAACTGTCCACGAGGCTCCCCTGATCTCTAAAGGGCCTCGGATACATTCACACTTTGCTTTTCTGGACATCAAGTGTGCGCAACACTCATGATGTGACACATGAGGTGTAAATGGAGTCATCGGAGCGGATTTTTCACAAGCTGACGCAGATTGAGCGTTCTGACGCTTTCGAAAGCAAAAAACCCTACTTAATATTGGGAGGCATTTTTGTTGTTGTTGTTGTTGTAGCGTTTGTTTTTGTCAGACAAACATAAAAACTTTAATCTCACTGGTGACCTTTCAGTGCTGACGTCTCTCGCAGAGATACTTGTGTTGGTGGTAAAAGGCGGAAGGCTTCACTCTTTATCAACATGTGCAACTTTGCAGGATTCTGCCTTTACGGTTTTAAGACGCTTGGCTTCACAATATAAACCTGTCAACAGCAGGAACAAAAAAGTTAATACAAAAAAAAGAGCCGGAGGATTGTGCTTGGTTGTCAGGGTGAAGCTCACGCCCAGGATCAATTCCTGGAACTTTGCCCTAGAACTGTGAGTCAGCAGGAGTCGTTCCCATGACTTGAGCTTCCAAAAACTGTAAAGCTTTTTAAATGATTGTTCCCAAAATAAAATGCATAACACGGCTCAGTCCTGCTCATGTGTTGTCATACAATTGTCTTGAAGATGCCCTTGTCACAGTAGCAACATTAACACCATGTGATATTTTTAGCCGAAGTGTCCACTGCAGCCTCTCGGACAGGTAGTTCTTGCCAGTGTTGCGATTCCTTCGACAAGCTGCCAAAACCGGCTGAGCACGAATCCTCACAAGATGGTGAGGTTACTGTAGACATTTGGCTGAAAACCTCTTGAGTCACTTGTCATTTTATTGGCACATCAAAACGTTCCTACTCAACGTTTGTCCAGGAGACACCTAGTGCGTCACTTGACGGCTCAACCCAATCTAACCTAATCGTAATAACCATAATAAGAGGTTGTCTCACATCATTGATGGGATATAGCCACAACTACCCGACGTGGCAGCAGCAGGTGTGTGATGTGTCGCATTGTCGTAAATGATGCCTTCCCAAACAGGTTGCCACCGGCTGAGCTGCTGATACGCCGTCCACTTTTTTATTACCAGCGGGGCAGCGTCAGTAATTTCCACTCAAACTTTGTGCAAAGTAATTGGATAGGCGTTAAAAAAAGACAACTGCCTCACCAAGTCCACATGTGGCTGATGCACTCAATTGTTTGAATCAGCAGGCGTCAGTATATATAATAATGTACACCCCCCCCCCTCCGACTTAATCTTTTAGAGGCAACTGTCACATGAGTGTTTAATGAGGATGGCTCACAGTATGGTATAACCCCCAAAAAATAAATAGATAAAAAAAAAAACATAGCGCGCTCTCCCCTGGTCTTTGCTTAGGTTGGATGCACACCAGAAGGTCTCATCAAGTTTAGCTCAGCTAATTAAAACCCGAAGTTTCCGGCTTCTCACAGCCCAAATTTTCCAGATGAGGGAACCGACCGCTGCGAGGTTGGAAAAAAGAAAAGAAGGGGGAAAAAACACAAAAGAAATGCATGATATTATGATTCTGAAGAAATGTTGCTTTGGATTTCCGTTGCACTGAGGGTTTAATTGGGGCTAAACCTTGTCAAAACAGGCGGTGTTTATGTGCAGAGGAAGTGGGGGGTAGGAGGGGGTGGGAGGGCTGCCATGATCTCAATCTGTGTCTAAAAGGAGCTGCGTTGAAAAGTGTCCAGATCGACTGAATCATGTCACATCATTACACACGCCACTCAGCGCTGCGCTCCGCTGGCACTTTACATCAGGCTCCCGGTGCTGCAGCAGGCACTTCTGAAAAACAACCTGCCACACATCATTTTAATGACGACCATTTCTGGATTTGTTTTTTATTTTTTTATTTTTTTGTCATAATGGGATAAATGGGCTGCGGAATTGCTTCTAGCTACCATTTCTAGAAGGTAAATTCATTGGCAACCAGACGTTCTTGAAGGAACTTGGCTACTATGTTCTGCTGAATATCGCTGTTTTTTGCTTTGAGCTCTTAATTGCAGTGCACAGCCGCCCCACTGCAGTCTGGGATGGATAAACAAAAGACCGACAATGAGTCTTAAAGTGTTTACCCACTCCACCGTAGCTCCACATAATTACGCCAGCAGGCCGAGGTGTGTTTGCTTGTTATGGTCTGAACTCAAACAGTCTGCTTTTTGGAGTTTTTTCCAGCGTTCAGAAACTGAGAATTCCATTTGTGGGCGTCTTATCGATGTTTGGGGAATCATTTCGGAGTCCTCACTGCGATAATTTTGCAGAAAAGTGGTTCCTCAGCGATGTCTGGGGTCTGTTAGCGAGCAGAGGCGCAGTGTGGAGCTCACCCTCAGTGTGGCCACAGTGTTAAGTTTTCCAATCAATTTCATGGGGCCAGATAGGGTCGAATGTTGACCTGCAGCGTTCCTGCGCAGGCCTTTTTTTTGTGTTGTTGTTGTTGTTTTTTTTTTTTTTTTGAGTGTGTCAAGGCTGAGGGCAGTGGAATTGGCATCACCTGAGAATGTGAGAGCAAACAGTAGGAGGGTCTGGAGCGGCTGGCTGGCTGTTATCTCTGCAGAACCGAGTCCTCACTGTTTGACTGACAGTGTCTGTGAGTGGAGTCAAAAACTGAACTTTCACCAAAGTCAAACAAACGAAAAAAAATCACCACGAGAGAGAGAGAGAGAGAGAGAGACGGTGAACATTTTTTATTAAGTCATTAAATTGTAGATGAGGGACGGTGTTATCAACATGATGCCATCAAAGATTAACTGCCCAGGCAGCCAATCAAATGCGGAGATTGGACTCGGTTTGTTGGCCCCTGATGGAGACGTTGGTGCCGGCGGCTGAAGTCATCTCCGGCCTGCGACCGCGTGCTGGTGCTCAGCGCAGGTCTGTCACCCCCCCCCTCCCGGTATTTCTATCACCGAATAAAAAAAGTCTGCATCCTGTGATCGATGTCAGTCGGGTCTCAGAGCATCGAGAGCCTGTTTTACTGATGGGTCCCCAAAATACTGTTCAATGGAAGTATTGTCACGCTGTTCTGGGGTTGTCTATTAACAAGCTTTGACTTAATTTGAGTGTGAAACACGACCAGCTGCTGTGTAAAAAAAAAGAAAAGAAATATTTTAAAGCATTTTTTTTAACAAGCAAAACTAGTTTATTTTGGTTTGAATGTGTCGCTGCACATGGTGGGGAAGAAAATCAACGTCAAGAACCAAGGTGAGAATGAATAAAAGGTTCTACTGTGGAAAGCAAGAACATGTTCATCTTCACCTTCTACTTGATCCATTTCCCTGTTGTGTAAAATATGTTATAAAAAAGCAAATCATTTAAAAGAAAAAAAGTTACACAATATGTCCTTCATTGCAGAGATCTCAGTATTTTCTGCAGGGATGCATTTTACTTTTTTTTTTTTTTGCAACTTCACCTTGCAAAGTTGCGCTTTGAGTATTGTGCAGCGAACAACTTCTCTCCCACTCGAATGAGCTGTTACATGTCAGGAAAGCTGAGGAGCGGAGACCCAGCGGGGGAAAAGGATTTCGAGATTTTAATAATGCTCAGCTAGTAATCAAAATAATTGGGCTGTTCCCAGAGCAAACAGAGAACCTCAGCATAGCTGCACGCCTTCTGAATGGTAAAAACCAAGAAACCCCATCTCACCTCATGAAAACAAAGAGTTTAAATGCCTCATCTATTTGTTTCTATATTTATTTATTCATTTTTTAAATCCTGCCTTCGAGTGCTACGTTACTCAGATGGTTGATCTGTGAGCACAGAAAGAGCCGCAGCAGGAGCCTGCAGTCTGGAATGGAGCCCGTTGAGTCTGAATGGATCTTCATGCTTCATCTTCAAAACCTTGTTCCAAGCTCACTTCTCTCTTTTAATCCAGAATGAAATGCCTCATGTTTGAATTGATCATTTTCTATATCTCTCTGTGTTATTGTGTGTCTACTTTTGCCACCAAGACAGCGGGTGTGGTCATCTACGTTGTCAGCCATCTCTGTACTCACCGGCCTCATCTAGTTTTTAACAGAAAGACAGTTGTTTGTTTGTTTTGCGCGAAGCTCCAATTTTGCAGAACAGCGTTTTTCATTTTCACTCTGACCGTCTTTCTCTCTCTGTCTCTTTCGCTGGCCTCCGTCCCGGTTTTCTCTCCACATGGCTGAACACGCGGCCGTTGAAACGATCCTTCCTGCGATCCTGCTGTCTGGCTCGCCCCGCGTGTTTGGCTTTACTTTTCATCTCCGCTGTCATCTGGCAGATAGCTGGGAGAAATAAAAAGGGTAAACAAATGGAAGGAAGGGGGGATGTGGCGGGGGGGGGGGGCAACCACTCAGACAGTAAGTTAAACCAATAATAATAAAAAATTCACGGCTTCAGTTTTAATGTGAGCGGACCAGAGAGCTGCGTGGAACCGTTTCCTTAATTCTGCTGCTGCTCCTGTGTGTGTGTGTGTGTGTGTGTGTGTGTGTGTGTGTGTGTGTTTGTGTGTGTGTGCCAGCAGGCAGGCCGGCCATTCACGCCTGCACAATAATGGGGTTGCATTGATTTCCTTGTCCGCTGCCGTCCTGGCAGACCAGACGTGTTATTTCACCTGTTGGCGTGACCATCGTGGAAACACTCTGCTGCGCGCTTGCATTCGCAGTGACGCAATTATCACTTATCATAGTGCAACAAAAGCGCCTCTTCCAGAGGGGGAAATTGCTCTGTTGTTGTTTCAAAAACATTTGTTTTTGTTGACTTCACTGCTCCTGCATTTCATTTCACACTGACATGAAACTGAATTTTCCAAGACAGGCTGTTTCATTCATTCATCAGTACTGCTAAATGTCTAATTCATCTATAATCAGCAAATCTGTTTTTTTATTATTATTATTATTATTCATGATTTCACGTATTAGACTGGGTAACTGGGTATGAAAACTATCTTTACCTGAAATTAACTTATTGCATCTGTATCTTAGGGCTGCAAAATCAAGAAAACTCCTTTGCAACAGAAGCAAAAGAATGGCCCACTCCTTCAGAAAGAAAACACTGACTTTGGCCAAACCGCAGCAAGTAAAAATATTGACGCATTCTTTTGATTTTCTCTTTCGATTGTGTAAAGCGCTCTGAGGTGCCTCTGGACGTGATTTAGCGTTTTGCAAATAAAAGTTGATTGATTGTTCCTTGGCCATACCAGAAAATGTTGAGCTCTGTTGTCTTGTTGTTTTCTTTCTCCTGAATCTTCATTTTTCTCTTTCTTGCTGCAGCTGCGCATCACTGCAGAGGTAAAAGAAATGTAATTGAAGCTCCGGCTTTTTCATCGAGTTGACAGGGTGCAAAGAACTATTAGTGTGACAATTTTTGCTCCGGGGACAGATTTGAGCGGTACATGTAAAATGTCAACTTAATTCAATCGAGGATGTTTAATTGTCGTGTTGTGTAAAGGTCAGACAAAGTCAGGTTGCACAAAACAAGCATCACCAGTGTGTTTACGACGTGTGCAGCAGCGATGTGCATTTCCAAGGACGTATCAAAGAGCCAGTGCCGGGGAAATATCCAGTCTGTGCTCAGTATCCAGGCGTCCTGGCAGGAGTCCCAGTGATCTGATTTATTTCCTCACATGGCAGAGGCCTTATCCCACTGTGGCAACATCCCATTTCATGCACTTTTTTCCTTCCATGTTCTTTCAGACAGTTCCAATCTGTGCAACTTGACAGAGAAAAAAACTAAAAAAAAAAAACTTGGCCATTGACATCATGAAGTGCTGACAACAGGAAACCCTCATAACACAATCAAGGGACAATGCCGTAAAAACATATTTATTTTGTCAGGCAGATTATTGTGAGTCACAGATGCTTCACCCCGGAATGAAGCAAAACTCCGTTATTGATCTGAAGCAGAGGAGACGAAGAGGAGACGAAGACGACTGAACTGTCGTTTGAACTTCTACCATGATGACACACACTGTTTCCAAATCAACATGTTTTCAGCATTGTGTAATCACATCAGAAGGTGCCGCATGCTGCTTTAGTTGTTGTCGAAACCAATTCAATTAGTAATTTAGAGGTTTTGAAAAGTTTTCTTTCACGCTGATTGGAACCTCATGGAGTTTTCTTTAACGATCAAGTATGTGTTGCATCCCCGGTGAGTGACGCCGCCGCCGCGCATCCTTGACATGGCATTAGTTCTGGTTTGGGACCAAATTTAACTGCTGTTGTTCAATTATCTTTTAATAGCATTGAAAGCAACCAGACAAACAGTTAATTAACACGTTCCGCAGCTTCTCGCTGGAGCCGGGGTTGTTTGCCGGCAATCTGCCTTCAAGGGATGCATGTGCCACAGATAAGATCACCCCGTTGTCACGCTCATTACATATTTAGTCTTGCAGCATGTGATTAAAGGCTGCAGATGAAGCCGAGCTCTGGCAGGAGCAAAAGCAGCTGGGCTCCGCGTCGGCGGTTCGGCACCTCAGCGAGGCCGATTTTCTGCAAATTACTGAACTTGCACAAACAACTTTAGAGCGAGCGGCAGCAGTTACAGTACATTTGGACCTCGTATCCACCCAATTATTTGGCATGCGCGATGGAAACGGAGAAACTGTAAACAGAATTTGCAATGCAAAGGTAAAAAATAAGAAAGAAGAAGAGATCCGCTGGCACCAGAGGTGTATTAGACTGATGAGTAGAGGGTCATTTCCAGCAGGAAAACAAAAACTTTCTCTGGTCATGTTGCTTTCAGTGTCTGGTGCCATCACTCAGCTTCTAACATGCTGCATGAGACGTCGTTAGCTGGTGCAGCTTGGTCAGGTTGATATCTCAGATAAACGTTTCCATTTTTTTCCTTTTGCTGTATTGACATTGTGACACCCATGGCCGTCCATGAGAAACATACTTGTTGTCGAGTGATTTCTGCATTGTGAGATGTTGGCAGCAAATAAATGCTTTACTATGCTTGCAAACTTGCTGTTCAGTGTCTTCAATATGAGCAACACTTTCGTGACCTGAGACAGAGTAATGGCGAGCAGAGACGGACTGACTCCTGGCCTTGTTGACTTCACCGGCTGGCGCCGGCACGTGTTTGGGACTTGGTTGGATCCTCGGGGTCGGACCCTCGGGGTCCGACCTATATGGAATCCATAGATGCGACATTGTGGTGTTTTGTGAGTCGGCGGTGCTTCGCCTTTGATCGGGGCAGAGCGAGTGGGAGGCCTTCCTCCGCGCCTCCCCAACGCACCTCGCTCAGCTCCAGATGGTTTCAAGGTTACTTGAGACTAGAAAGCTCCGCTCCTGCCGCAGGTGATCCCCGCAGCCTGCAGCTTGAATCTGATCTCTCGAGCTTTGCCTCCATTCCCCCTTCCCGCCGACTCCCCCCTCCTCCTCCCTCGCAACAGCCGCCTTGCAGGAGACGTGTTTGCATTCACCCCTTGTTTCAGACCTTTATTACACATCTATTGACTGCGTTTAGCGTGAGCACGTTTGCAGCTGGTCCCCGTTTGGAAGCCTTGGGTTTTGTCTTGCACACGGCTCAATGTTATTCAGTTGAAACAGGAACGGCACAACAAACTGTTATGTGGCATCGGATATGACGGCCACTCGGATGATTCAGAGAACCCTTTTTGATGGCAGCGGGAGACAAACTACGCTATGGGGCAAAAAACCAAACACACTCCTGTTGCAGATCTGGACAAAAACACATTGTGCACTTGGTAAATTTTATTGTGTGGACGGATGGATGCAGCTTCCGGGTTCAAACAAGAGATTAATGTAAAGGTGCCAAAAGCCAGCATTTCATTGTTTGGCCAGCAGGGAGCGCAAGAAATGGTGTCTTTGAGATTGTGTCTTTTGTATCTGATTTGGTTTAATTTTGAGTAAAAATGGCCATAAAGTTGTGAACGTGACTCCAGTTCAGTATCCAATTGTATGACTGCACTCACACTCCAATCATTGTTATTCTCTGTTACCACCCACAGACCCAAATATGGAATATTCCAGTTTCAAAACTAACCGGAAACTCCAGATGGCGTCGACCATTAAAGCCAATCTCTGGACTCTTGGCCTCAATTTCTTGGGTCAAGCCAACGGGTGATTTCACCCCGACCCCTGCCTATTTTTACACACACTCAGGATTGACACAGTTGACAGCACAGCAAATTGTTACGCAGCAGCACATACAACAACACACTGAGGGGATCCGGAGAAAGTTTTACAGTGCGGCAAGAACCAAACACACTCAGTTGCCGTTGCAGTTGCAGTTGCCAAGTGTTGGTGATTTGGAAAACACGCCGTGCACTTGCTAAATCAAGTGTGTGTGTGTGTGGGGGGGGAACAGAGCGGTAAGATGCCGATATTAAAGTGTGTAGCGGACAGTCTGGGAAGGAAGAGTCAGAAAAATGAGCACAACTTTTGACTTGGGGCGTGAGGAACAGAATACTGAGGAAGTGAAAAGAGGAAATGAGGACGAGTTTGAGTGACAGGCAGCTTGTTACGCGGCCAATCGGGGCGAGTTTACTGCCTCCCGTTGTGTCGAACGCTTGTGTGTCCTGCGTGCACATTTTTCTAAGTGTGAATTTGGGATGTGGTGAGTCTCCTGGTGGCTGTAGGGTCTGGCTGCTGTACCAGAGCCTGGAAACGAGCCCGGAGAGAAGTTTATCATCGCTGAGGGTAATAAAGAACAGCAACAAACAGAACCCTCTGATGCTCCGAGTTCCGTCCTCCAGCTCAGACATGTGACAGTACGTGTTTTATTTGATAATCCGCTTTGTTGAAACCAGTGGCATGAGTGCTGTGAAATGAAAAGAAAAAAACAGCAAAAGAGAAATTCAGTGGACTTTGATTAGAAAAAAGCCTGCCGAGACATTTATGTGGCTGCTTTGATTCTGCAAATTGTCGAACATGTTGAGTCGCCCCAGTTTAATGTATGCTGCTGTTTGTGATTATTTCATGAAAAATGTAGGAAAAATAAAGGGATTCCAGCTGGACTTCTTATTTGTTTATTTATTTATTTTATCTTTTTATTTATTTATTCCCTCAGAAAGCCAGTGGGGCAGCGTGTCCTACTTGTAAGCCTTTGCATACAAGCATGGGGGAGATCTGATGTCAGGAAAGTGTTGTAGCTCCTGGTGCGGGACATGCTTCAGTAGGCGAGGAGAAAAAAAAAACAAACTGAGGGTTTACTTAACATTACTTAAAATTAATATTACTTAACTTGGCGTTAACATTACTTAACTTCAATGTGTCTTTACGGGAATTGTATGAATGTGTTTATGGGCCCTGTCAAAGAAGAATTAATGACAGCGTTTGGGACAGACAATAAAGCATATCCTGTCTTATCTTCTTGAATCTTATCGTATTTCCAGGTTTGGCCACAAATCTCAGCATTTATTTTTGTGCCACATGATCCAGGCTCATGTTGACAGCGGCTGCACACCTCGAGGCATCATCACCTAGGCAGAGGGAAACTTTGACTTTGGACGGCGGTGAAATCAAAGCTCGGCCGGCTCGCCATATGGTCATCAGCACCGCCGCCGCCACTCCTCCCCTCCCCTGCCCCCCCCCACTCCCCCACAGCTCCTCTCAAACTCCCCTGTGACCAAAGTGCCGCGTGATCTGACCTGTCAGTAACGCGCAATGTTCCTTTAATGAAGAGCGAGGCGACCAAAGCTGCGGTGGACGAGCGACAGACTCTGTCCTCTTTTTGTCTGGTCTCGTCACACATGAGAGGGGGGGGGGGGGGGCGAGGGGATGTGTTTTCCCGTGAAAAAACAGACGAAAGACCATCATGGCAGATTAGAATGAGCAAATTTTTCTACGGTTTCAGTTTATTTCATCAGTTTAATAGAACACTCTATTTTAACCAACGGTGGATACAGGTTGGTTGTGTATTTGTGATCATTATGCACTGAGTACTGCAGAACTTAATTAACTTTTTACAGATAATTAAAGTTAATTCTGATTCTGATTATTTTTTTCTTTTCTTTTATTTTTTTTCCCTTTTTCAAGGGCTATTGGGAAGTTTGGACACCACAGTGCAGTTCTGAGAGGTTAGCGTTAGCATTCAGCATTGGTGCGTGAGTGTGTGTGCGTGTTCGTGTGTTCGTGTGTGCAGAAGTAAAGATACAGAGTTGTGTTGGGTGCCTCAGGTCTGTGCTCCTCTTTGAAGTGTGAGAACTGTGTGCTTTTGATATGGGGCTATTTAAGAAGCCTCACTCACACTGTGTGTGTGTGTGTGTGTGTGTGTGTGTATTTTTCACGCAAACACATATGTTTGGCACCAAAAAAAATTCAATTTCCCTGCCCTCCTAATCTGAAGCTGTGTGACTGTATGTGTGTGGGTGGGTGGGTGGATGTGGTAATTTGAAGACAACCAATCAACCGTGACTCTTGCCACTACACACAGCCCTGCCTCGTTCCTTTACATCTTCAATCTCCCTCCATGTGAAAACACCAAAAACCTGCGGCTGCTGTGAAATGAGGCGAAACTTGTCAACCGCTCGTGCGCAGGATCACAATATTCCTTATTGAAATTACGATTTTCTTTCTTTTTCAGGGCACGTGAATCGCGGATAGCCTGTGACCTGCAATCTACAGACTGCAGTCTCCCGGCCGTTTCTCTCTGCGCTCATCGTCCTCACTCTGTGTTCAGTTTACTCACTGCTGTCTTTTCAGGCGCTAATGCGTGTTGTCAGCATCCCGACGGGAGCATCAAAGCTGAGCAGAGGCAGCCAGACCTGTTTCATCTCCTGCACTTTACTTTCAACTGGAAATTTCTCTTCTTTATTTAAATTAATCCAGCGTGTCATTTTATTTATTTTTTTTCCATTTCCGCCCTTCTCCCTGTGTGCGGCCCTGCTGGTTTGTGACGGATCTGTTTATTTGCGGCTGTGCACGTACACTCGCACCTTCCACTTTGCAGCAGGTTGCGTCACCGTGCATGTAAACTGCGGCTAGGAAAAAAAAAACTCACTCCACCGCAGAGTGGGTGGACACGCATGTGTTCTAATAAATCTCAGCTGCCCTTCTCTGTCTGTTGAGGTGTAAAGGGTGGTTATAGCCAATTAATAATCCACATTTATAGTTGCTTCATGTGGATTATTTTTAGGGCATGGACCATCAGCTCCATGACACCACTGCTCCCTAGTTCACAACATATTCCACTTCTCCTGCTGCGCATAAATTAGCGTGCATATAAATGAAATACTGAAGAATTAAGTTTTCCTCCAATTTCTTGCGCACTCTAGATAAAGATAGACTTTGTACTTTTTCTGTATCAGCAGCTGCGTTTCCATTGCCCGTAGAATTGCACAAAACCTACACACACCGCACATCGACATCAGCGCCATATGCTTTTGCTAAAAGGAGCTAGCTCGCTAGTCTGTGTTCAGAATGACTGAGGAGGCAAAGACAGAACAACATTTTGGGAAAAAGAAAAGAAAGTAGCCTAGAAAAAGAGAGAGAGGACAGGTGAGGGGGTCTGACAAGGGTGACCCCCTCACCTGGTCAGCTGACTAAAGCTATTCAGTTAGCCAGCGGCAGGACACTCATTCTCCATGTTACTGGTCAGATAATAATAATAATAATAATAATAATAATAATAATAATAATAATAATAATAATAATAATAATATAATTTTGAAACATTATTTTTTTTTAGGTTGAAAGAAGAAAAGAACCACCCTGCAGTGTTGCTGCGTCAGTGCGCTGAGCCTCATTCCAGCTCAGCTCAGCTCTCGCTGACTGCAGGAAGTGTTGTCTGTGAAGCCCCCCATCTCCCAATTAGCGTTTCTTTTATTGGAACGCTTGGTGTTCAGGTGGAACAACTGTTTCTCTCTCACTCTGTCTCTCTCTCTCTCTCTCTCTCTCTCTCTCTCTCTCTCTCTCCCTCGCTGCACTGTTTCCTCCTCTCTCGGCTCTCGCTCGGAACTCTTGTTCTCCTGCCATCTCTCAGTAGTAGTTCCAGCACTTCTCCAGCATGTCTTTCATCTCTTTTTTAACTTTTTCAGCCCTGCCCCCTTCTCACTCTCACTATTGGTATGCACGCGCACACACAAACACTCTAGCTTGGTTTTCCTCATGCTCTAAAACACGTTATCAGAGAGGGTGTCACACACTGTAATAGCCTCTTTACATTCCGACAACATATGGCCACGCTGTGGCGAATAATTCCGAAACAGCAACAGAAAGAGACCCGGCGAAGGCCACCTGAGCAGGATGGATGGCGGCTGTCACGTGGGTCAGAGAGCGGGGGAGGGGTTTCCCACCTCGTGACCTTCATCGCAGCACGCTCATCCACGTGCACCGGTGAGTGACAGTGGAAGTGAAGTCAAGAACAGTCTGTTGCGGCGAGCTGAGTGAAGTTCACAAGCTTTTTTCTATTTTTTAAATAATTTTATTTTTGTGACCAAAAAAAAAAAAAAAAAAAAACCTCAAGGTGATGAGTGTTTTCCTGTTGGCCTGCTGCTCCAACACCTGGCAGCCTTTTGGTCCAATTAGAAGAGACTCTGCTGTGTGACGAGCCACACTGGTGGCACCTGAAAAAAACAAAACAATTTGCGTCCACGAGACAATTAAACTTCATTAAATCACGATCACGATCGCTAATGAAAAGAACTTCATATTGTTTAAAAGGAATGAAAAACTAATTAAACTTCAGTAGTGGCTGACAGTGTTGGAGTGATGCTGCTCGTTATTTGTGAGCAAAGTTAATTATAGTCTACTATCACATTTCCACTAAGCCTATCCACTTTTGGTTGTCTGAAGCAACAGCTAGGTGCTCCGTCGAGTCTCTGCATGTATGAAAAAGACAGTAACTAAACCGTGGCCGCACATTATTATTATTCATTTTTCTTTGAAATGTCACCATGAGGCCTCCCTGCGTGCGGGGACTGGAGACTGGAGAGGAGACAGCAGGGAAACCCTGAATATCTACATATATATATACACACACACACACACACACACACACACACACACAAATGTGAACAGCTTTCTGTGGCTGTGACGGTGGTGCTGTCTGCATTGAAAAGGTGCCTGTCAAATCAACACCGCGGACTCTCTCGTCTCCTGATGAAGGTCAGGATGTCGTGGTGACTTCTCCACATGTGTCTCCGTCTCCTGCCAAATCCGTCTTCAACCAGCCGTCATCTCCAGCACCTTCAGAGGCGCCGCTGCTTCATTAAATGGTCCCAATTACGGGAGAGGCACATTTTGCAGTTTTGAATAACACATCGAAGAAAAAAGAAGAAACACTTTTACAAAGAGTTTACTGATTCAAGAACAAAATGTTTTATGATTTACATGCGTCTTTACAAGTGTGTGTGTGTGTGTGTGTGTCTCAATCGTTGACATCTTTGTGTCATGATGTAGCTGCCAATCATGTGCTTCAGCAGCCTGACATCCAAGAAACACAGCAGATAACACAACACAACACAACAGAACACAACACAACTGAACACTCCCACTGCCTGTGGCGTCAGTGCAGCCACAGGCGTCCACTTGTCTGCATCCGTCCGTCTGCTCTGTCCTTCTTTTCTGTCTCTGCAATTTTCTACAACTCGTGTGACTGTGTGTGTGTGTGTGTGTGTGTGTGTGTGTGTGTCTCTGATGAGGTTAAGCACATGATTAATGGCTCTATCTCACAGCGTTTACACTGCACTCATCTCCGCTTAACGACACAGAGGGACACGTATATACACTCTCACGACACACACACACACACACACACACACACACACCTCGTTGCCCGGGGTAACTATATGTAAATGACATGCAGATGACAGAAAGTCAATTAGGCGAGCAGAGAGCGATGACTCTGCAGAACTCTATTAGCGAGACTGATCAGCTCTCGCCGACTGTGTTTGTCTTTCTGCCCGTCTCTTCGTCCTCCACTGAGTCTCTCTGGGCTGAACACAAAGGTTTGTGCGTCGTTTCAGATTTCCAACCAGGCAAAACTGGCTGTTTCACAGTGCAAAACTGCTACTTTCTGCGCAAGAAGAAGCAGCAGCGATGTCGCAACAATGACAACAACTTCGACAGAAAGATGAAGAAGACGTTGAGCGCAAATTCAAAGACACAAAAGTTGTTAGAAATTGACAAAGTCGAACCTTTTCTCCTTTTTGAAATGTTTGGAAATGTTACAGCACCACAGCAGGCCTGGCATATGTACTGCAGCAACTTTGTTCTCGGAAGCTGATATTCTGAGAGGCAGTTCCATGTTTTCATGGAACGCTTCTTGAAATCCATAAAGAAAAAGATCAAATAGCAAATGTGCCGTCTACCCTGAGACTCTTTCTGTTGTCGTGGTTGTTGCTGTCTTCCATAAATCCACAGGAAGGCCACCAATTGGCTTGACGGCAGCTAGTCATTAATGTCTTTTCAGTCATATTACAATGTTTTGATGTGTCGAAGACAATTTCATTGAAATCACATCACAAAATAACTACAAACAATCCAAGTTTTGGTGCTGCAGGGCTTGAGAAGGAGAGGTTTGTGTTTTTTTCCAGCACCAAGGACAAAGCCTTGAAACCCTTTTGGAGGCAATAAGCAACATAAAGTTTCCTGCAGAAGTAAGTTTGAAGAGTATCTATCAGAGATCTGCAGAAGCAGTCCGACTCTCTCCAGGTCTAGGGTTTACATCACTGAGGTATGAATACAGACCTTCAGTGTTTCACATGTAGATAAAAGGACTTTTATTGGTGCAAAATGCTTCGACTTCCACTGGCTTTGGCAAACACACAGACAATAATGTTTTTGTGTTTTTATGTGTTGTTTCTACCTTCTTTGGTTTATGGAAAAAATACATCAAACTACACAATACTGTAGACTGGAGTGAAATTTCTAAAGAAATTTGGAATAAAGTCACTGTAAATAAATGGATTATTCTACAAAACAAGGCAGCGCTTAATGAACTTTCCCCTTAAGGCCCCTATTATAATGAATCATTAATTAGTTATGACACCAGTCAGATATTGCGGTGAATTATGAAGATAAGGATAACCATGTTTAATATGCAGCACACAGTAATTACGCCTCATTAGTGTTTGGTTTGGTTTTTTGTTTTTATCAACGCTGCTAGATCGCCGTCAACGTTCACAGGCGAGACGTAGATGTTCTGCTTTTCCTGAGAGATCCGACACGTCCTGATACTTGAGGATCAGAGTGTTTGGGAATTTCAGTTGACAAGGAAACTCCTTGATCTCGTCCTCGTCAAGCATCGGCGGTGGGGGCGGCGTGTAAAATTTCCATCTGAGCGCCGTTTCTCCTGTAGAAATGAGTGTATTTGGCATTGTGAAAACAAGATGAATGAGATATTTATTTGTTTTTGTTTTTTTCAGACGAGGATGTTTTTTTGTTTTTTTTCCTCCTACTGCTGTCAGGATTTAAACAGAGAGGTGTTTGTAAAATGTTGTTTCTGTCAGGTAGAATTGAGACTGAGGGGACGCTCGCTGAAATCTCACACGTCCAATCTCCACCTCCAAGTGTATTCAGTTGATCCTGAAGTTTCAATGGATTCCACAAGCCGCCTTTTACGACAAGGGTCGTAAAAGCCAGAGGACATGGCTATGGAAAACCACAGAAGAAGAAGAGCTCCTACATTTTGTGAATGCTGAGTGCCCCTAAAGAGATTGGCGTGAGTTAGCATAAAAGGGTGACATGATAACAGCACTGAGGGGTTATTTTTTGTGTTGGCCAGACTATCAAGAGTTGAGCACAGCAGTGACTTCATGGCCTCTTTTCCCAGATGAATAATTTCAGAAGATTTGGCAAACCTTCCATGTGACTGGTTTTCAATCCATTTTTGATAGAATTTGTCAACAGCTGCTTATCTGTGGCGCGTTGCTGCAGTTGAAGATTTGCAGCGGTAAGTGACTTTCACTCCCCCGGAGCCTCCGCAGCAGCACCAGGTTGAACTCAGGATACGTCTCAGCAGGACTCTTTACATTTTAAAAGTGTCTGTCTGGCCTCTGCCCATTTTCCTGACCTTGTTTTCTACAACATTTACTTTTCTTTTTTTTTTTTTTTTTTTTTTTTGCCTTTTTTCGCCTACATGAGACAAATCTAGCTGCAGCAAGATGTGAGCGATCCATTTCATGAGGCGCTAGGAGCACAAATGCACAATCGGCTGCCCTCCGTCTCCCCCCCGGCTTTTAAACTTTTAACCTTTCGCTTTTCGTTTTTCCAAAAACATCTCACCTTAAATCATGCATGACTGTACCTGCGCCAGTCGCCGGGCTGAGACACACCTTTGTCTGCACCATTTCCCCGTCCCCTCCCTCACCCGTCCACTTCACCTGTCCTCCTATTTTCTGTGAATACTAATGAAGCGACCTAATGTGCTTCCCTCCTGCCACTCCACCACCTCTTACTCTCACTCTCTCTCTGTGCGTTCCATTTGATTTCCTTTCTCTGCTCTTTAATCACGTCCCTTTGTCTAGTGTCCATGTCCAGCCATGCAGCTAACAGCTAACCTGTCCTCCCCTCTGCTCCCTCCTTTCTTCCCCCCACCGTTTTCACTCTCTTTCTCTTAACATCAACCCGCCCACTTTTTTTTGTCTCGCTCTCTATCTTCTGTGTGCTCCATTGAACCGGTCAAGCGGTGAATGACCACGACAGCGGCAGGCAGGCAGGTAGCACCGCACACCAGGTTGACTCACACGGTACGCTGCATCTCTGACTTGCAGCAGACTTGCACATGCATGGACAATACTCTCTGGGTGCCATTCATGTTCTGTACTAAAATGGCTGTGGGAAAAAAAACTAAAAAAAAAAAAACTCTCTCTCTCTCTCTCTATATATATATATATATATATATATATATATATATATATATATATATATATATATATATATATATATATATATATATATATATATATATATACACATATATAATTGGTCAGTGCTCTAACCTGTTTCCAGTTTTCAGGGCAGAAATTGCTCTTCTGTAAAGTCGTTGACGGCGTGCAAACAGGAGGATGAGGAAGAGGAAACCTTCTGTTGGCGCACGTGCAGCAGCAGCAACATCCCGAACACAGGAACGCCCAGAGGCTGGGGAGTCGGTGAGGAGCTTCGAGTTGCAGCGGCACACGTATAGAGTAAACACACGTGTCATGGAATTTTTCTGTTGAAAGCAGAGAGTCGTTCCCCCCTCCCTGGCCCCTCCCCACCACCACCACCACCACCACCTGCATGTTGCTGCTGTGTGGGCTGGAGAACGTGTTATCGGCATCAGAACAGTTTGAGTTCCAGATAATTGAAAGGAGTTGAGGAATCTGTCTCAGTTTGTCAAACTGCATGGACGCACGCACACACACACACACACACACACACACACACCACTGCATATCTCCTGAAAGTCACATAGACAGACTATCTTCATTCATGCTGTCCATTCATGTTTGTTAGCACAACTTTAGCAATGCAGTACAATAGGATATTTTAGGGATGATTTCAGAATACTTCTTTTATATGTTTGTTTTTGTCAATTTTCTCCTGCAGTGTCTGAGTCTTTCATATCATGTATTTTCCATGTCACATCTTTCATGGGTCCGTGTCCTTCTATGTTCTTCTGGGAACAAACACCAGGTTACATGATTGTACCCGGTGTTGTGTTCCACCAGCGCTTGCCTTCCATTGTTGGGTTTGTAAAGGACAGCGAGTGCTGTCTCTAAATTGTGAAACTGTGGAGAGGTAAGAAAAAAGTAAAGAAAAGTAAAGAAAACTCCTTAAAAAGAATGTGAGAGATATGGAAAAGCTTTTTTTTTTTTGATGGAAAATGAACAACTGCTTCCCTCCTCACAACCTTAACCATGGGAGATGACAAAAGGAGGAAACACACACTGGTGCATTGAATACCACAGCAAAGGTATCAAAGAAGAAAAAAACATTTATTGCCATGACAATTGTGACGTATTTCAGTGGTCAATACAAGGAAAAGGACGCATTTATCCAACGATCTGGTCTTTCTATTCTGAGCTGTTGTTGGTTCTTCTCAGCAATAGTTTATGCAGGCAGGTTGTATGTGTGTGTGTGTGTGTGTGTGTGTGTGTGTGTGCAAACTCACGCAGCTGGACAGACAGAGGGAAATAAATAATAAATGGAGGACGTCTTGCAGACGCTCCATAGAGAGATGGAGGCAGCGATGGATTTGGGGAAGTGGGAGGTGAAACAAAGACATTGACGGATGGACAGATGGTCTTCTTGCGTCCATCCATTTTTTTTTTTTTTTCCAAGAAGCAGATTGAACATTTTTAAGGGGAAAAGAATGATTGAAATTGTTCTAAAGCCCAGAGACTGCGGCGCAGGAGACTGTGGGATAGGAAATAATGGATGAGACAAAAATGCCGTTAGACTCAGAGAGACGAACGAGGTTAGCATAAAACTGCACAGAGATCTTCGCCCACGGCCAACTGGCTCGTTCTGCTCTCAGAGAAGCTAAGCTCTGGGTCATATTTTAGCTGACTGTGGACAGGAATGTTTTAATTGTTGAAAGTGATTTATTTTGTTTCTGTGGCCACCTCACCAGCTCTGCCTTGTACTCTTCAAATGGTCCCAATTGGCTTGATTTTTTTTTTTTTATTTAATTTTTTTAAGGGAGACAAATCATGTTTGTTTCTGGTTTGTATTGTTATTAATATTTATCCATTTGAAAGTTTACAAGACAGGTTGACATGTTTGATTTAAAATAATAATTACTCTTCCCAAGTTCTCCCTAATGGAACGTGTCCCTCCATGCAAAGGGCTCCATACTGACTGCAGCAGCTTCTTCGGACAAGAAATTTCTCAAATACCTTAGATTTCTTAAAACTTCTCTACATTTTTCTCACTTGCTCCATATTTTTGTACTCGTTCTTTTAGACTCATAATGAAACCCGAGCGACTCGGCACCACGGCCCGGATTACTTGGCGACGGGTTCGGGGGGACAGAATACTTGAGCAGGATTTTAAAACTCCTGTGCTAAGCTCACATGATATGACAGACCTCGGGGAGATGCCTGATATTACACGCGTCCCTCCGACACGAGTCACTGAGGACTTGAAAACACTCTGGTTGCACCTGTGTCATCCCAGGCCGGGATAAATAATGCAGCTCTCATAGTGCTCGGCCTCTAGATGGTTTCCACAACACTCCATTTTTAAAACAAAAAAGGGGGGTGCTTAAAAAAACACATCTTGTTTTAAAAATAAATAAATAAATTGATAAAAACAAGGAGGCAGGATCGGAGTGAGTCGTTGATACGAAGCTTTCTGATGGGTGTTGTAGTTGTGTAGAAGCTTTTGGGTCACAGAGAGTTGAACACTTTTAGATGCCCTACCAAAAAAAAAGAAAACACACGGGGTGAATGTCAGTGCAGCTCGAACACTATTCGCCCTCTTTTCCCTTGTTTTTTTTGGAAAAAATCAATGGCGGTCCTGATCAGACCCTTCCGACTACAACAGTCCGCGAAGATGCTTTGATAAAGTCCACAACGCTCGAGTCGATAAAATCAGAGCAGCCACGAAGGCAAAGAGTGAATAAATCACCTCTCACGTCTTGCCTGGTTTGCTCAGACAGACTGGCCGCGTGTTTTCACACCATCGGATGTGGAATCAGAGTGGATCAGAGTTTCAGCCCATGTACTTTGTTTGCTGCAAGAATTGTCGGTCAGCGACTGAAAATTGTTCCTGGTCTGACAGCGTTAAGATTTCCACATCACATTTTTTCAACATTTCAGGAATCCAGAAGCCTGGAATGATTTGTGCTGCAAAAATCTGCACAGATCTCTGAGAAACCGGCACATTGAACCATCTGTTGACAGCCACCTACTTGCGTCTTGTGATGAGAACAGTGCATCGTTGGAAAGTAACACTTCCTGAGACAGGTGTCAAGAGTTTGCGATGTCACCAAGAGCTGATTGTCAGAACAGTATATTTACTCTTCAATTTATGTTCATGGGGAGTTCACTTACAGGGAGGAGCCACAGGTTGATAGCAAACGTTGATGGTCAATAAACCACCTCTTTCGATGGAATTCTTGTTGAGTATGTTATAAATGTTTTGGGGGAAATTTGCAGAACATTTTATTTTTTTAAAGAATTAAAAAAAATCTATATTTTTTTTAAGAATTAAAAAAATCTATTTTTTTTTTATTGTTATTTGATGATTAATACAAAAGAAACAGTGAGTCTAAAAATAAGGAGGCATGGGGGAGTTTTAAACTTTTGCCTTTCCTTTAAAATGAAAGGCCTGAAACGCTATGTGTCATATTTTTTTGTCTCGATCCCAACATCTTTCACAGAAAAAAATAAAATGTGCACAGTATGCGTTAACCAAGGAAGCATATAGTTTTCTGCCTCATTAATCCCTCTGTTTGCCTGTGAATCATTTGAGTCAAGCAGCCATCCAGCGAATCCAGAACTCACCCACAACCTGAACCTTCGCCGGTTCCTTCACTCTGACAGGTTGTGATAACCCTGACAAATGTGTTTCGAAGGTTCACCAACCAAAAAGAATTCTTGGCAGATACCACCAATAAAAAAACATATAAAGATTTTTATTTATTTTTTTACTCCTGTTCTGATATCAGCAGTCACGTTATAGGCTGTAGACTGAAAGATGTAAAAAAGTAAAATATGTAAAAATAGAATCACCAGCAGTAGCCTGTAGGAGGCCTGAATGGACATCAGTGCGTTTTCCCAAATGCTCCAAACTAACTAACAGGCATTTATTTCCATTTCAAAGTATGAAATCAAGAGGAAAAAATGAATAATTAAATAAATAAATAATCAAAATGCACAGTAATTGGGCTTCGACTTCTTCTTTGTCTTCTTCCTCTGTGAGGCAGCAACATGTTCAGGCTGCATCCGAGGTTCCATGAATTTTATGCATTGTCACATGGTGCCAGCTACAGGGAAGATAAATAAATAAATATATGAGGCCTCTCCAGACGGCATATCAAGCAGGAAGCTGTGCTTTGATGAATGTAGTTCACCTACTTGGAAATGAGGGTAAAAAAAAAAAGTAGTAACGCTTCCAAATCCTTCCCGGTGCATGCTGGGAAATGTGTCACTGGCTGCGGTTCTCACGCAGTGACGGGACTTCCACCTGCTCCCTACTAGATGTGTTTTTCTATTGAAGCAGAACTTGTTTGGTTTTTTTTTTTATTTACTTAGATTTACTGTGCCAATAATGTTTTTTTTTTTGTTTTTTTTTTAAAAAAAACAAAAAACATTGAGCCGTGTCAGTGTTGAGTTTCCAGTTTTCAGTTTTCTGATAGGTTGGAGGCCTTGCAGCTTCTCCCAGTGTCTCTGTGGATTTCTGCAAGTCCTCTGACCTCCTGCCAGAGATGTGCACGTTGTAGACTAACTGGCAACTAGGTCATCCTCTGAATCAGCCAACCCTCTCTGGGTGAGCAAATAGAAAACTGGATAAACTGACAGCGCACACAGAAAAAAATACCTCCTGCAGAAACCACATCTAGGACTTCTGCTTCTAATAAACTGGACAGCTTCAACTGTGAGAACAGAGAAGTAAGGACAAAAATAGTGCATCGTAAATGACGATATTTGCTTTTCGGGTGTCATGGTGGAGTTTTTCTCACTCTGGTCAGCACCTTTGGAGTGCCATAAGCAAGAAAGCCACCAACACCACAACCAGCACCACTCTGTATTTAATAAATCATGAAATGGCATTAACGGGGTTACGAGTGATGTAGCGGCGCCACGAGCACATGCCTCCGGTGGACTTATTATTTATAGGCCTGTAGGCTGCACGGCTG
Source organism: Thamnaconus septentrionalis (assembly GCA_009823395.1). Lineage (NCBI taxonomy): Eukaryota > Metazoa > Chordata > Actinopteri > Tetraodontiformes > Monacanthidae > Thamnaconus > Thamnaconus septentrionalis. The sequence goes on along the minus strand of CM020510.1, from coordinate 6,821,693 downwards.
TGGGGACAGACATTTGAAGGGGATTATATAATGGTGCCGACGGCGGGATGACTAATGTGCAGATATGACGACGGATGCGAGCAGGAGCGCCTCCCCCGGCGGGTGACACGCCCCCGGCTGGGCCGCAAACCCCGACGGGGACCCGCGCCCACCCGTCACCTCTGTTTATTTTTGCCGCGGCCCACCGGACAGAGGCCGGCCGTGCGACGCCGCCGTGACGGCAGCAATCTCGTCTTTCAACTCTGACGCTCTGAGTGCGACCGCTCACAGGCAGCGCTGATTCAAACGGAAGGCGAGAAAAGTTGCAAAGAAAGAAAAAAAAATGTCTGAGAAGAAAAAGGTGTCTTTCTTAAGCCCCGGATGGAGATAAACCTGGAGAGAAGCTTTCACCGCTGGAAACAGGAGCTTATGAGAAACAGCTAATAAGCATCCTATATACCTTAGAAGCTTAAAAAATGAATTGAAATGTCCCTCCCCTCCGTTCACGACAATCATCACATCATAAAACTATCTGCAACTGGACTTCTACTACAGAGCGACGAGCTTGAGAAGACTCAGAATTCAAGAAGGAGAGGCATCAACTGGCTGCTGTGATTTCATCTCCTTTGATGGACGACCTGAAGATGTAACATGAGCTGCACTGAAAGTCTCAGTCCAGTTCGGCTGCACTCAGACCGGGTCCGGGGATGTGGCGGCGAAGGAGATTCTCCTCATCAATTTCTAATGAGGTCCTTCTTCTTTGGACTGAGGCTATTTTTCGCAGCAGACAGTCTCGAGAGCAACTCTGGCCACATGGAAAAATGAAACCGGCTCAGCTGCCCGTCAACCTGCCGTGCATGTCGCCGGACAGCGTGGGGGAAGCTGGAAAGAACCCGCAGGAGAACCTGCAAATTCCACACAGAATGGAAATCTTCTTGCAGCACAACACTGCACCATTGGTTTTGTTTTTTTACCACGTTTCTGAATGTTCTGACTTCAAACCACCAAACTAAATTGGTTGCGATAAACTGACTAATAAAATAAAAAATATATATTGTTGGTCATTCAGTTATGTTGTCATTTAAATATTTATTAAATCCAAGGTCACTGTCAAGATAAACTAAAAAAAACAATATATCACCCACACTCATTTTTTTCCCCCTTTCAGGTCCATTTATCGCTCGCAATTCCAAAAGTATAAAAAATAAATCTCCCTCTCCCCTGCGCCAAAAAAAAAACAACAACAACAGACAAACGGTGGACGTGATGTTTTAAAGGCGGACGGTCTGTGTGGCCACCGTGCACCTCCTGCAGCAGCAAACCTCGTCCCCACACGCAGCAGCAGCATCAGCAGGAGCAGCAGCAGCACCTTTTATGTTGATTAAAAGCAAAACTCCAGCTGCTGCACGAACCTTCAGCAGCTTCCCACTGCAGCTCCAGGCTGGTTTTGAAAGTAAATCTGAATGGGTCGTTAGCGACCAGGTGCTTTACGATCTGCTGAACTCCAGCCGACTACAGTACGACCGGATGTTTACGACTCAGCGGCCATATAATCCAGTCTGACTGTATCTAACAATCCCACTCTGTGCTCCATTAGGTCCACCACTCAGTGCCAAAAATTCATTGTTGGAGGCTACAAAAAAAAAGAACTGAATGTTAACTACGGACAGCCTGCCTTCGTGTGCTGGAAGTAACACTAGGAGAGCAGTAAGGCAGCAGCAAACAGTCGTGACGTGGACCATTAAACTGAAAAATGGCAGCCAACAGTGACCTTAAAGACACTGAATGCTCCATGAACTGCAAAGGTTGGGAGGCGAAACCTCTCAGGGAGCCAGGTGATCAATCTAGAAGATAGAAGATGAATGAAGGCAGATATTTATGCAAGGTAATAGCAGCTATAACACACACACACACACACACACACACACACACACACACACAGTGGCCAGCAGGCCGATTCATCATCAAATTGTCCATTTGCATCCTAAACATTGACTCACGACTCAGGAGGGCAAGTGGAACTTGCGGACATACATCCTCGAGTGCTGTAAAAGCCCTACAATGCACATTTTGAAGAAACAAAGTTCAATCGTTGGCTCCTGGTGGTTTTTGTGTCTCTGGAAACAGAGCTTCACCTGAGCAATCAGCTGTTTGCATCTTCAAGGACCCTGGGATGTAAATGTTAACCAGCCACACATATGAATCTGGTGCATGTGCAGTTCAGCTCCTTGATGTACTGTAAGTCGCTCAGGAAGGTGAGGTGGGGCCAAACCGCCGAGGGATTTAAAGGCACAGCAAAGAATTTTAAAATAAAGATACAATCGTGTGCAGGCAGCCGGGGGAGGGAAGCTACAACCGGAGGTGATGAATTGCAGGTGTTTACATGCAACACTTGAAGAACATCTTGACTTCCCATGTAAAGGCAAGCAGCGGAACAGACACACACACACACACACACACATACACACAGTGACACAGGCATGTTAGGCTACTTCCTGGCAGGAGCAGATAACAGGAAACCAGAGTGGTTTGTTTTGAACCTGCAGCAGCAGCGTTTGGCCACTGAATTACAACGGAGTTGTGCATGAGGGAGGATAGTGTGAGTGAAGGGGGGGTAACAAGATTTTGAGGTCGGGGGAGGGGGCACAACACAAGGCATACAACTACAAACAGTGAGTGACGGTGTGGATGGCTGGGCGGTGCAGATGTGATAAAGAGATGAAGCTCAAAGAGATGATGGGGTGATGAACCACCATCACCCCTCAACCCCACCCAACCCCTTCCTCAAGCCCCAACCCCACCCAGTCATCAGTGAAGTGGCGCCAGCCCCCAAAGACTCCAGGAGGTCTTGATGTGCGGCAGCTGAGCCTCTTAAACTCCATCTGGCTGCTGGTTTTGGGTCCGTCAGCACTTTTGCTCTTTAAACAAACACACTGAGCCCAGTCATGAATGAGCAGCCATCAACCGGTGTTGCCTGCAATCTTTGATAGGACGACATTTGGAAGTAATGAAGGAGGTTGGGAGGAGGATGTTTTGGAACTTTTTTTTGTTTGTTTGTTTTGTTTTGTTTTTTCAGGGCATGGGGTGACAAATACTAATCAAAAGGATTCCAAGCTCAAATGTCAATCATTATCACCTGCATTACACCTTCTTGCTGTCAGGTGGCGGCGCAAGCCACTGTGCCATTGTGTCCTTCAAATTCCAACAGGTACCTATTGAAGTTGCTGGTGAGTGTATACATATATATAAAAAATGGAGCATGTTTTTTTTTTCTTTTTTTATGCATTTCATCCCCTGAAGCCTGAAGTCAGTGGCGTCACCTGATGAGAATGTTTCAAACATCTCCTGAAAGTCTCGCAGATCTTGTCACCGAACACAAACAGCAGATGCAGCTGAACTTTGTTTTTGTTTTTTTCTCTGCTCAGTTCTGTCTGCAGCCGATCGTTACATTGGATAATTGCACATCCGGAGCAGCTGGTCCAGAATGTTGACGCAGCTGCCTCCGTTAAAGGACACTGGGTCACCTGAAAGTGCTCAGACTGCAGCTTTGCAAGATGGATCCGCAAGTGATCAAACTGCATGTGAGGACGGCTGAGCTGCAAAAGAAAGAAGAAGAAGAAGAAGAAGAAGAAGAAGAAGAAGAAGAAGAAGAAGAAGAAGAAACACCTGTAAAGGACGTGCAAACACATGCACACACACACACACACACTGCTGAAAATCATCAGCCATTGTTTAAAACATCAGTCCCTAATCACTGATTGGTTGCTTCCTCAGCACCAAGGCTGCTACTTTGCATAAAGTTGAACTCTGGTCCAGTTCACTTCAGCCTGCCGCTGAAAATGCACGTCTGTCGGCTGCTTTTGCCGCCTTTGACACTACTAGTGCGAGTGAGCGCCCCGCGATATATCTTCTCTTTTGTGTGGCCGAGTCGTGTTCACCTTGTTTGCACAAAACAGCATTTATTTACATTTGATAATGAGCAGAAGCGGCTCATCATCCCATGTGGTCAAGAATCATAAGAAATCCCATCATGCGACTGACTTTCAAGCTTCCTAAACAAGACAAAAACCAAACTAGAACGTCCTCCCTGTCTTCTGTATTTCTTTCAAAGTGATCTTGAGCTGTTGTGTTTCTTTTTGGCCCTCCGATCGTCCCCGGGAAATCAACCTGCTACTTCCTTTATGGGTTTCATCAGCCCCCGACCGCTCAAACCAAACACTTTGACAGAAGGTCAAGCGTTAGAGCCCATTTCTCAGCGCGGCGGTATAAACTCCGCTCCTCCGGCTGATGAGTCTCTCGCCTCCTCGAGCTGCTGTTGCTGGAGGGGGTAGTCAGGAGCATTTTTCAATTTAGTCTTCCACCTGCTATTGTAGTTTTTTGTAATTTTTTTTTTTTTTGAAAAGCAAATTGCACAGAATAATTGATCGCGGGGAAAAGCGGCGGCTCAAACGATCAGGTGTTTGCATCTCTCACCACCGCCATTAGACACAAATGTGTTTCCCTCTTCCATCACCTCTTTATTTGGTTTCTGTTTATCTAACGATTTAAGCGGAAGTGAAAATGGAACCTGCATCTCTTGTCTGATCACAGGGTGCTAATTTAGGGACGCTCACCACAAATCCAACCGGTCATTTTCAGGCAATTGGTGTTGGACGGCGGGAGGATAATGGCATCAGCGCCGGAGCTTCAGATAAAAGATCTGCCGCCGTTTTGTCACTTTGTGTTTCGGCAGAGGTGCTGCTCATTTTTATATGTTTGTCTGTATTTTTCAGCTTGTGGGCCACTTCCACTCTGCCGTCTACTCTTCCAGCTGAGGGATAATGAACTTGATAGCCATCCTCTTGCTCGGTCTTTCTACTGTATTGTTTATTTTGTTTTTTTTAAGTCGAACGCTGCCAGATTTTTTTTTTTTTTTTAATTTGCACACACGATTTTCATGGTGGCATCGCAGATGTTTCTTTTCCAGGTGAAGCGAAAACAAGACAAAGAAACAAAACAACAAAAAGAACAGGAGACACAACGGCCCCCCCGACAAAGCGCCTGTCTCACGGGGGAGGCCGCGCCCTCGCCGCTCGGCTCCGCTGATTGTTGTTTTTTTTTTTTCTTGGCTGTTCTGTTTCTAAATCTCTTGTTTTCCGGGAGCAGACGAGGCTCCCGGCGCCGAGCCGCGATTCTCCGTTTTGTTTGCGTCTGACTTTACAGCTGAGCATTTTCCATTCAAGGGCAAACAGAACGGCTCGTACTGAGTCGCATTTAGAGAAATTCCTTTCAGCTGAGGCAGAGGCTCACACAGTCTTTTTTCCACAGTTTAATTTCATTAAATTTGAGGGACTTTATCAGCCACCCGCTCAACAGGTGATGGAAACGCTGCTCTGGAGACTCATCAAAGCACTGCAGGTGAGCGACGCAAAGTTTCAATTCTTCATTGGAATACAAATTACTGGAAGTCTCCTCGGAAAGAAAAACAATAGGCGGAGGTGCAGTGTGAAGGCCTTGGATAAGTTGCGAGTTATTGGGCTTAAACGCCTGCTTTTAAAAGTTTATTGATGAAATGCAATAATAAAAAAGCTTGTGAGTTTTGAGGCTTAAATACACTTAAAAGGATCCCTGGTGAAACTAGCAGGGTGCAGCTGATAAAATGGCTCATGTCTCAACTCCAGCTGGTTAAAATCACATATCAGCAACCCTACTTGACCCCACTTGAGTGTGAAGTGAAGCTGTTGATGTTTAGCAAATGGCAAGGAGTGCTTCAACTTGTTTTTGTTTTGTTTTTTTTGTCAACTACGTTCTCATTACCTCATATATTTCCCAGGTTCTTTTTTCACAGAACTCATCAGCATCACTGGGAGCTGCCACATGAGTGTTAACTTTGCTTAACCCTCCTTCACACCTCCTGAGAAATCCAGGCGTGTGATCTGTTGGAGTTTTTTTTTAGTTTGTTTTCCTACTTCCTGTTCCTATTAAAAAAGACGGCAGAGCAGCAATGAGACAGCTAGAAAGAAAATATAATACACAACAACAAACACAATCAGCCACAGGAAGTAATATGTCATGGCTTTGACAAGCTGAGTTGTAGAATCTGACAAGCAGTAGCCAGTCGACGGTGATGTGTGTGTGTGCGTGTGTGTGGCAAAGTACAGTCGTGACCATGAACTCAGCTGACTCACTGGCTGCTTTTAAATTTTGGTCTCCTGGTTACACCTTCACACGTTGCACACAGAGATTCCCTTCAGAATCCTGCGCATGTGAGAAATTTTAGGCACCACTGTCTGATTACTGCTTTTTTGTGCACCATGTGATGTTTGCTTAAGCACAGTACAAACATTATTTATTTTTTTTTTGTGAGAAAAACAAGAATGGTAGCGCCGCTGCGGCTTATTGCTTTCTTAGCAATATTAATATTGCAGCGTCACACTGCAGATAAGGATTATCCAGCTCATTTGGAGCAACAAGGGGACGACAGCGACAACAGATATGAGAAGGAGCCATATGCAATATTCAGCTTATTAGAGTTCAGGATAAACATGTTGTTTTTTTTGCTGTACACAGAACTGGCAGCGCCTCCTCTGCCTGTGAGGATCTGTGACTCTGCAGCAGATTGAAAAAAAAGAAAACTTCCAGGGACTGATTTTTAGTGTTGGAGCTGCAAAAGAAAAAAGAAAGAAAAACTCCTCAACAACAATCAGTACTTTTTTGTTTGTTTGTTTCTGCTGTTTGGTGGATGCACAAAACAATTTAAATGGAACAAACCCTCCGTCCCACAAACACTCACTCACTCACTCAGAGGTGGAGGAGGAGGGGGGAGGAAGAGGAGGTGGAGGAGGGAGGGGGAGCAAGAGGCACACAGAGATTTTTAATCCACTTTGTGAAGACCCAGAATTCAGGCAACAGCTTGTCTTGTCCTGTGCTGTGTTGTGTTGTGTTTTGTTGTGTTGTGTTGTGTTTGTGTGCGGCCGATCCTGCAGGGCACTGCTGTACGCTAAAAGGGTATTTTTAGCAGTGGAGGAAGCACATTGAGTCTCATGCCAGTATATGTTGCAAAATCAAAGTCTTTTCCAAAGCAATGTGTGGCTTTAAATTGTGCTTTTGCATTTTCAAAGTTGCATTCAGATCAATTCACAATTCTATGGATATTTTTATAGTTAATAGAGATAACATAGATATGTCAGTCTATTTTCAAGTTACACATCTTGATCAATCTGTCTGCCAAACCACTTTCAAACTCCTGCTTTACAATAACAACACAATGTCAAATAAATGGGAACTGTAGGACAATGTTTTGGTTTCTCTTCTGCAGCGGCGGAGTGGCATTTTCTAAATACTGCGGCGATGTTTGCGGGCTGGAAAAAGAGAGAAAAAAAAAGAGAAGAGAGGACACACACACACACACACACACGTCCCTGAGTTGGACGTGACAGCGTCATGGGGCGTCAGGTGGGAGTGAGGAAGGAGGCTGGGAAGATGGAGGGAGGAATGATAGAAGGATGGTGGGAGTACAGAGAGAAGGAAGAGGGAGGGGGGAGGGAGGAGGGGAACAGCAGTGGGAAGGACGGAGGAGGAGGAGGAACATGTCAGCCGTTGTTTTATTCTCATCCAGGGGTCAGTGAGAGGAGGCAGATACCTGCTGATTATTCTGTTGTATTATCTAACACCAAGGCGAAGGGAGAAGAAGAAAAGAGAGAGAGAGAGAGAAAACAGGCTTTTGTTTGTGTCTTTGCCGTGTTAGATAACAGCTGCTGCTGCTGCTGCTGCAGCTGCTGCTGCTACCGCCGATTTAACTTAAACACTTCAGTTTCGGCATCTCGTCCCCCGTCATCGTGTCTTTTTTCCTCCCAGCCTACCCTCGTCCTTTGTTCGCCCTCCGCTTTCATCTCCTCCTGGAGACTAAAAGGAAGGATATCCTCGTGTGTCAAACCAGGGGGAGGAACAACAGCAATAAAAAACCTAATAAACGACGAAGACGTGCCAACTCTGTTGGCCGCGTTGTTGCATAACCCATCAGGAGCAACAACGACGTGCACGCAAGGCGCACGTTTGATGGAAGAGACAGGAGAGAGAGCGGGAGAGAGAGAGAGAGAGAGAGAGGCTGCAGGTCCAGACAGACGTCCCACACATTGAATGCATCTTACTACTCTGTGCAGTCGTGCATGTGACCGCGCTGCTCCCGGTATGTAAATGTTCTCTTGAGGCCGACAGTTTGGAGCGCCTGACAAAGAAAAAACACAGAAAAAAACGAGCCATCTCCATTTCTGAGGCATGTAGGTTGAAATGAAATTGTGGAAAAGTTGAAGATGCACCAGCAGCCTCATTTAAATATTTACACCCCTGCGTGGGATTGCGTGGATGTGCCGTGCATGAAAAAAAAAAATTAAAAAAGAATGAAAACTAAAAACGGAACGGAGTTACCTGAGAGTGCTGCCGCGACGTCCTCCAGCTCGTCCCGGGGGTCAGGCTGAGCTCGGCTCGGGGTGGGGGGGTGGGGTGGGCGGAGGGTAATGGACCTAATTTCAACATTCGGAACACGTGGATGACGTGGGTGTGCTGTTGCGTGAGCGAGGCCGGGAAGGAGGAGAGTGCACTCACCTGCCGTGTCCAGGAATGAAAGTTTAATGGGAATTTTGTCTCCTGACACAACAATAAATTGTTTATGGGTCGAAGGGAGGCGGTCCGGATCAGGAGCGTGTGACACGTTTGCACGTTACTGTCCCTGTGTGTTTGTGCGACCAAAAGATACGGTCGCGCATGGTTTTGTTGTTGTTGTTTTTTTCTTCTTTCCAATTTGCATTTTGGAGATTTGGTCAGGAGAGCAAAGCTCCAAAGTGCATTTCACTTGTTTGCATCACTTATCTGCTCAAAACGTGTTTTGGTTTCATGTTGCTCACTGACTAGCAACCAGCTCTCAACATAACGAACCACTGTTTTCAGTTCCGCTTCCAGGTTCCAAGTTCAAGATCATGCATTGAAATCGAGCGCTGTGGCAGGTCACGTCGTCAAGCCCTCATGAGGTCATGGTGCGAGCAGCAGCTGCAACCCGCTGATTGTCACCTGACTTCCTCACAGCTTCTCATTGGACAACTTCTTTCAGAGCGGCCTTTTAAAACTGCCCTAACTCAGCCTCTTCCTCTGCTCCCTTTGCCAGCTAACATGCAACCCAGCTCGTCGCCAGCTCCTCCATCATGCTACATTCATCCTGTACCTTGTCATTCTTATGTTGCTCTGGTTCTGCAGGATTGGTTCGTTGTTGCTGCTGCTGGGCTCCCTGCGTTGCCTTTCACAATGGTTCGTGAAGGGCAGAAAGCTCTTCTTCCTGCCCAGGCCTCTCATGCAAGCACGTAGGAGAGGGAGTCCCCAACCGAACCTAAGCTGCCCACCTACCCTGCTTCATGCCTTTCACGATGGCTCGTGTTCCTGACCCGGGCTTTCTACGCAACACCTGGAAGAGCAGGGGTTTCCCGAACGGAACCTCTTTGCCAAATGTAACTTAAATCAAATAAACGTTAATTTTGACAAAGTGATACTGACTGAATTTTAAATGTAATAACTTAGAATTAAATGGGCTAATGCTAATGTCGTAGAACCAATTAAATTACATTAGAAATTTGCGCAGCTCCTTTTCCTTCGGTAGTAAGTGTCGTGTCTCCTAATAGCAGCGTCTTAAACCCCACGCGGAAGACGTCCTGCTGGCAGTCTTGACGTTTCTGAGCATCTACGCATGTTCTAAAAAGGTGATTGAGGAGGCAGCGGTAGGGGGGTTAAGGGTGATAATGGGATAGACATGCCTGGTTTGTTCGATAACCATTTTTGGCTTATGTGGTTTTTGTATTTATTTATTTATTTATTTTTTTTGCTGTTCACCAATGATTCACAGGGTTTATTGTGCCTCCCAAGTGTGTGTGTGCGTGCGTGCGTGTGTGAGAGGCAGCATGCGTGTGTGCATTCCATCCCTGATTCTGCGCCACGTGTCGATCCGTCTTCGCTTCTTGCAGCCGTTCCAGATGGAGTTATGAGACACAAGCGGCCAGCTCACCGACGCCGTAGGTCGTAAACAGACTTTTTATAGGTCCTGCAAGACGCGGATGAACAAAATGTTGCTGCCGGAGCTGGTACATTTCCAACGACGCGGAGAGAAGATTTAGTGGCGCAGGATGGCGCAAGACAGCGTGTTTGAAAAAGAAGACAAGGAGAGTGTCTGAAAATAAGACGAAGGGAGAACAAAAGGAATAGGGAGCCACACAGAAGCATTTTAGCTTCTTAATAGCAACATTTATTTATTTATTTCACTTTTGTGTTCATCCATAAGACAACATCTCAGGCAAACTTTACACGGCAACAACAGGCCGTCATCAATTTATTTTTGTTCTTGGTGACTTGAAGGTCCTTCATGTTCCTGATAGAAAATGGATGGATCACACTTTCATAAGCCAAAAAGTACGAAGACTCAGTCACAAAGAGAAAGACCATTTAGAAGGCAGAAACCTTGAGCAGATCCCAGAGAGAATTTCCATTCCATATTGAAAGAGAAGATGTGAATCCTGGTGTGTGTGTGTGTGTTTCGGGTAGGCTTCTAAGACAAGGTCAGCTATTTGACTTTCAAGAAGCGATTTCAAAGACACCCACTGCGTTTTAAACATCTGGTTTTTAATTACGCAGCTCTCGACAATCTGCCTCAGAGAGGAGCAGCAACGCTGGCCGAGGGGGGCGGGAGGTGAGGGCTGAGGGGTGTTGGCTGTTTTATTTTGGCAGCTCACCACACACCACTGTGGTGAGGTGTCAGTTCAGTGAGCTCCTCCTCCCTGCCTGTGTGTGTGTTTGATGGCCTGCCATGGAAAACTGTGTCTCCAGCCTCTGCAAGTATTTAGTAACAGGGAGGGACGATGAAAGAAACGTGCATGCCCGTGGGGATGAGACCCGAGGAAGCTCCGCATCCGTGCGAGGTGATGGGTCTGCGGGAGCGTTTTAATGCTGTGCACAATTGCCTCTATATGCAAAATGAATGTGTGATGAGTGGTATGCAGCAGCCTGCAGCATTACTTTGGCCGGCTGACGCTGCCACTGTTTGAGCCGCTGCTCTAATAAAAGACGCAGTAGCAGGAAAAAAGCCATTTACAGTAGCAGTAAAAATAAATAGATATATAGATAAATAAATAAATAAGGTTTGAAAATGTTGGCCACTAGACAAAAACTGGAGTGGGTCAATAAAATGTTTGGACTCAGTAAAGGTCAGCGCCTGGAGCAGGTTACCTGTGGTGGCCCAGTGACGTCTAATGTGTACACATGCACACACACACACACACACACACACACACACACAGTTGTGCGTTGCACGCTGGGAAAAACACATGCAAACCTGTGGTGTTGCTCCTCGCTGCCCCACCAGCCTTCACACTTGGAATGTTTAATGCTTGTGAACAAGTTTCTAAACTTTCGTTTTATTCATAAATGGAATTCCAAATCACTGCCCTAGTTTTCCTTCCCCTCTCCTCCTTCCTCTCTCTTTCTGCCGCGCTCGCTGGCGTCTCCCTCTCTCACTCGCGGCTGAAATGGAGATTGTGTTTTCGGAGCGACACCGGGCAGAACTCCTTAAAAAAAATGGCTCCCTTAATAATTCAGCTTTTTGGGAGTAAAGCTGGAAATCTTGAATGTCACCGCCGCCTGTGATTGTGCGTCGGAAAGTGAGAGAGCGAGAATGAGAAAGAGGGGAAGGGAGGGAGAGAAAGAGAGGAGGAAGGAGCGAAGCCCGAGAGTGAGAGCAGGGAAAGACGAGGAGCGGGAGGACGGAGATAAAGAGAATTCGGGAGAAGGGTGTAATGGGCTTTGAAAAGCCTTTTAACATTAGCACTTACGGGCTTGTAAGACTGTGTGCAGGCGTGGAGATAGTAAAGAAAGCTCCCCTTTGCACATTTGTGTGTGTGTGTGTGTGTGTGTGTGTGCGCGCGTGTGTGTGTGTGTGTACACGAGTATGAGCGCGTCCGCTGCTGAGATGATGTCCTCAGTGTTAGGCATCTTCTTTATGGCTGGCTGTGTGACTCTATTTTCCAGAATTCAATTCATTGTGTTCAATACTTTAAAACACTTTGAGGCTGTTGAAAAAGATGGACGATTTTAGAGCTTTTTTTTTTTAACAAAAAAAAAAAGGTTGGGTGGGGAATACAATGAAAGATTTGATGAAAATGACACTATTAAAAATTTGAATCATTTCAGTTTTTTTAAAATTTATTCAAAAGAATTTATTATTTGAAACCAAAAGTGCAGCGTTAAAGCTAAACATCTTTTTTCGTTTTATCTAAACATACAGAAGATGTGAAAATGAGACAATGTTCACACATGTTCCTCTCACCGCTGGCAGAGTGTCACGTTTCCATGACGACCGAGCAGAAAAAGATTCGTGACTGATGCGACTCTGAACCTCATCCGTGGAGACACACCTACACAGGTCTGCTAGTTTGTAGTAGCGCCGGCCATTTCACTTTGGCAAAAACTGCCCCGCCCACCAATCCCAGGATGCACTGCCTGGCTCCGTACGGGAGCCAATCATCCAACGCTGGCACTGTCAGGGCGGCTAATCGACGCACAAAAGTTCAAATTTACGTCTGCAAAGATTTAACACTCCACCGCCGCGCCGCGTTCATGTGTCCTGTGGGTTTCAGAAGGCCTCAGATCTTAGATGAAAACGCATCAGGTGTCAGGGAAACCTGTGTCAGGTGTCAGAGTGCAGATGAAAGGACAATAGCGGCAGGGGAAAAAAACAGACTCAGAAATAAAGGCTTCGGGGAAAATAAAACCCACACACCTTTTACTGCTGTTATTGGCTGAGATGCCTTACTAGTCAACGGCAACACTGTTAGCTTCCTCTTACTGAAGAATCAACACTGCTTGTTTTTTTTTGAGGCCTCAATGTTTGATACTGTCACTTGTCCTTGTTGACGTCAAGATGCCGTAAAGGTGACTGAATGTTTACATTTTTTCTTCTGACACTTTTTTTTTTTTTATAAATAAACAATGTTTGAAAGCCGAATGAAAAACTTTCAGTAAATCAATCAATAATATTTAGGATTTGGTGACAGACTTTAGTGGCCATGGATCTCAGAGTTGGAACCTCATAAACTGTAAGCTCTCATAGATAGATAGATAGATAGATAGATAGATAGATAGTACTTTTTCTACTTGTGTCCTACGACATCACATGACACAGCAGTGACGCAGGTTGGCTCATTACGTGTGTAACACAACTCGAAATCTGCTAAAACAAAAACAAAAAAGGAAAAAAAAACAAAAAACCCTGGAAACAGCACAACACTCAGTTGACTATTCTGCCCAAAATAAGCTCCTCCGAGGCGGCGCTCCGCCTCGCGACGCCCGCCGCCTCGCCCGCCGGTGCGAGGCAGAGCGCCGGCGGTGGGTGGGCTGGCTTCCGCTCAATTTCCGATGGATTTGACAAACAACAATGGAGTTAATGTGGCATTTTTGGGGGATGTAGGGCAGTCGTTTCAGTGCACAGCGGGAAGATACAGAAGGCAGCGCATTTTCCGTTTCTTTTTTTTTCCACGGGGAGCGCATTGAGAGGGGATGTTTGGCGGAGAGGCTCGACCGAGAGCGGCGGCTGTGTCAGAAAACACGGAAGTTTGCGCCAGAGCAAAGTCAGTTTTGGTAAATTCTAATTCAATAACAACCACTGAAAAAAGCCTGTCGTGACTGTCAGACTGTATGAATTGAATTCCTGAACCAGTCATTAACAATTGAATCATCTCAGCATTAAATACCGCTGGTTCCAGTTGCCCAGAATTGTCAATTTTCAGTTGCCAATTTTGGATTTGCATAAATGCAGAAACATTTAAGATTTAGTTCTGTGTTTTTATGTCTGGAATCCTTTCAATGGATCAGGTTCACAAATCCACGTGAAAACTGAAATGAGGGCCAGATTTGATTGTGCTATGTGTTCAAATTGCTTCCTTTTCTTTCATATGTTGAGATTATCAAATAAAGGCACACAAAATATTTGGCTCGGAGCAGCTGAACCTAATCAGCAGTAAAACATGGTCTCTCTCCCCAGATGCACGAGTGAGATAAATCCTGAGGAATTAGGAAACATTCCGTCCGGCGTGCCAGGTTGAGATTATACAGTTAAAAAGAGTTCATCACAAGAAATAAAAGAGAAGAAAGACAAAATGCACCATCAGTGTACTAAAAACCTGAATTTGCTTTATTTATCTGTTTTTTCTTAAACTCAGTGCCTTGAAGTTGGAGAAAAACCCTCTGCTGCCTGCTGCCTCCAGAGGATCCCTTCCTTCAAGCAACCTGGCTGGTAAACAAAACTCTGTCAACATGGTTTCAAAGGTTTTAATCAGAAACAAAAAAAAATGAAAGCCGGTGTTTCCAGCTGGTTTGAAGTAGCGAGAGACTAATTTCTAGCAGAACTGCCACTGCATGCCGTGTCTCCAGCTCCCCCTCTGTCCATTTGTGACACAATGAGAGAGTGAGACGTTTTGAGAAACGAGCTCTGTTCAAATTTGCCGCAGCACAGAAACTCAATTTCAGCGTCCATAATCAAATAATGAGCGCACCAACGGCAGCGGTTCACTCGCGGTAACGACGGCTTCGGGCTCCTCGTTCTGGTTCGCAGGGTGGGCGTGTCCTTCAGCTGCTGCAGCTGCAGCCGCTCACTCTTCCTCCTCCTCCTCGTCATCATCCACCTCCTGTGATTCCAGTTCATACAGGAAGTGCACAGTGACCGCAACCTCGAGACCTCTGAACTGCTTGGCTGATGATTTATACAATCAGGTGGACTCTGAGAAAAAAAGGAGGGAAAAAAACAAAAACAAACTGAGGCGGAGGGGGAAGCAGGTTACACAGAGAGGAAAGCAGCAGGTGGCAACAGAGACAGGTCAACAAATATTCAAGACGTTTCTATAATAGAGACATGCAAAAAAAAAAAAAAAAAGGAGTTGGGAGATCAGTTTCGAAAAAGTGTTTTGGTGCATTGCAACAACTTTACATTTCTTCCATTAGGAAGAATGAAAATGGCGTTTGATCCCTGAAACCTCACCTATCTTGGCTTTTTGAAAAGAGCAATATGCAATACCTTTTGATATTTATATTTCTTTGCACTAAAACGGACTCCCAAGCTCCCTGCAGGTCCAGCAGCAAGCACCGAGCAAATTTAATGGATATAACTGCAACATAACGGCCACTTTGTTCGATAAAATAATATTGCAGCTAGAGGAACTCTGTGGCACAATAGAAAATACCCACAAAAATGAACCTTTCAGAGATACAACTTGCGTCCTAAATGCCAGGACAATTACTTTAGAAACGCTTTTATACTATTAAGTGACATTGACACTTTCTCCCCTGGCTGCAAATTGGCTCAGTTCCTCCTTTTTTCTGTGGGGGAAAAACACACACAGTAAAACAACAAAATAAGTTTTTATCAACACCCACATGAAAAAAGCAACCCGCTGCTCTGTTCCACATAAAATTCTGGAGATAATTCTGTGTAATGAATTTAGTTTGCAGTTTTCAAAGTTGCCTGAATAAATAAATGAACAGACAAATAAAAAAGAAAATGCATTTGATGAACCAGACCTTGGTCCCAAAAATTTGATTCTGCTGCTGCTGAGAGAAGCAAGTGGAGGGCGACGGGTGGTCTCCCTCCTTGAGTGACAGCTTGACTCATTTGACAGCTCGCATGGCAGAAGGGGCCCCTGACAGAAATATAAAAGAGCTTGACAACAACCTGGACATCCCAGATGAGGTCCTGACAGGGTGCCGCTAAACGGGTCGCCGGCTCCGTCACGGCAGGTCGATGGACAGGCGTCCGGTTCATGAGGACCCGGCCGGCTGGCTGATTAAGGGACTGCAGAGCAGGAAGCATGCTGGGAGATCACACATGGGTGTGACTGCTGCTTCATTCTGCACACTGCTTTTTCCCTTGTTTTTTGTTTTTTTTTTGTGTGTGTGTTTTGTTTTTACTGAGTCTCTGCTTCTTGGGAGCCTTGTTTCACTCTGTCCTGAGCCAATTAGCGTGACCTGAATCCAGCGTGGTGGCTTGTGTCGTGCAAAACCCACTTCCTGCCGAGGAACATATAGAAAAAACAACTTACAAGAAAAGTAATGTGGTTAAACCAAAACACATTGAATTAGTTGTGAATAAATAAAAACAATCTTGGAGCCATCCTTAAAGGAACTACACCACAGCATTTTTTTTCAATAGATTTTGCACTAAAACGAAAAAACACAACATGGAAGGAATGGAAGAAAAACAAAGAACAAGACTGAAAACTTTTTCTAGGTTGAGAAAAAATTTTTTGCTCTTCAAATACGCACACATGCACGCTAGCATATGGGATAAAGAAAATCTGACTGTTTGGACTGGAGTTTGATGGTTTTTCTTTCTATACAACCAGCTGGGTACATCATGTCCAAGTCCATAGGATCTTGGAAATGTTTCACCTGACGTAGCGGGTTAGCATGGAGCTGAGAAAGATACATCTGCTAACGAAGGCCGGTGCGTTTGTGCTGCTAAGAACAAAACTCTGCCTGCGTCTCTTCTGCTTTAGCCTGACGGTCGTTTTCTTTCTAAGATGGACGTCTCAGCCAAGACTGTTGATGAGGCTCAGAGCAGGTGCAGCGGCTGTATATCAAAGAAAAAAAGAGACAAAACAAGCAAAAAAAAAAAAAATGTTCTTGCAGCTTGTAAAAACTGACATGAGGTCGGTAGGATGTGATTGCGAAGGACGCCGACCTCGCCGGAGCTTCCGAACGCCGGCACAGTCAGAGGGAGTGCTCGATTTGCCTCAATGCTAATTATGTTTACCTGGGAGTAAGTAAAAAAAACATTGGTTGATCAAACTTTCTCGCAGCTCTGCCTGAGTGTCTGGATGGCGGCTCAGCGTGGCCTGAATCCGCAGCAGCATCCGCAGTTCTCGCTCGGCAAATTACACCGTGCACGTTCCTCCTGATTACGGCCGCTTGATTGCCGTCGTTCCTCTAAACGCTGTTATACATACGCCGGCTGCATGTGTTAAAAAGCCCCGCAGGCCTGATCGATGAGCGCGCGCTCTCAACAAAGCCATGCTGATTAATAACCTGATTACGAAAGGGGCAGGCGCGGCAGCGGCTTTAATGCATTCAGGGTGGAGAGGCGTCACGATTCACAGGATCCAGGAGCATGAAGCCGAAAAATCACACGGTGCGAAAAATCCTCCACGTGCCTCCGAAGCCAAATAATCCAAAAGATCCTCAATGATGATGATGATGATGATTGGATTTCCAGATGGTTCTGGTGGACAGTTCATCTGTTCTTGAATCTGGAAACCCAAATTTAAGTCAAGTATGTGTGTGTGTGTGTGTGTGTGTGTGTGTGTGTGTGTGTGCATCTCTGCTCCAGTGCCGATATTTCCGTTCCCGTCACCATGTCTGTGATCCGGAACATTCTGGAGCAATGAAGCAGGGCAGGATGTCGAGCACAGACACAGAGTAAAGCATCATTTTTCGTTTTTGTAAAACTTTTTCTGGTTGTACAAAATGCAATGAACAAAAATAAAATAAAAATGTAAGACTTAAAATTTCCAACGGCTCGTCAAGGTTGTTTAGACATGAATTTCCTACATTATTTTCTACTTAATTAGAGATAATCCAGTTCTCCGCACCAGGATGAACTTGCTCACTGTTGAACCGTCGCCTTGCATGAGAAGGTTGTGGGTTCAAATCTGGTCCACCACCTCTTTCATCTTGTCTCTGTGTCTCCAGTAGCTCTGGTCCCCCACACCGATCCACACACACACATATACACACACACACACACACACACAGGAGTGGGAGGCTCCTGCTGCTCTGCAGTAATGAGGCGTCACATCGAGGCTGATCGTGCGCAGCGACACGCGGCAGACGTGGAGAGAAGACGATAAATGGAAGCCAGTCGAGATCTGACCTTCGTCTAGACGCTGTTTCAGGCCACGTTGTTGCGCCTCGCAGCCGTCACGTAACAGGGTCGCGGCGGTGATCACTACACTCTCGGCGTGAGAATGATTCAGTTTGACAGCTCAGCAGCAGCTGTTAGAAGCCGTGTGACCCGAGTGTCCCCAGAGGCGGCGGCGGAGCTCGTTATCAGCACAGACACGTCGGGGACCTGAAGATTAATCAATAAATATGCTGATATGACGACGTTTCACCGTGCTGCCTTCACACGCTCAACGTGTTCTTAAATGGAACACCGCTACTTTGTTGTCACGGTTCCGGGTTCGATGCCCACCCGGTACTTCCTGTGTGCAGCCTGCATGTCCTCAGCACAAGCGTGTTAAAAACCATCCGAGTCGGCCACCTGTGTCTTTCTACGGAGGTAAAGGTCAACAGAGGTTGAGCTCCACCCTCTGACCGCACGTGTCGAACAAACATGTCAAACGGAGGCGACCGCTGGTTCAGGTCAAAGGTCAGTCAGACCTTCTGGATGCTGCTGCTGCTTCTCCTCTGGATGTCTCATTCTTCTACAACACTGTGACTGTGCCTCCAAACGGTGCACAGGCTCAGAAACAACTCAACCTCCACGCTCACTAAAACACTAAATGCAGAAGTGCAGGCGAGACGCACGCCGTCGACTCAAGGTGAAAATTTATCCCGTCTCACCTCCTAATTGCTTCTTTAATCGATTCCGTGTTCAAACAAGACACGGACGACTGATTGTTTTTTTTTGTTTTTTTTGTTTTTTCTCCTTTAACCCCAGGACATTTAATCCGCCGTGATTTTTGTCAGAAGGTCTATTAACGGTAACGTTTAAGGCAGCCTACATACATTCCTTTGATCACAGACGAGCGTATGGAAGTCCCGAGGGAGCTTTTCTCGGCTGCGCAGCGAGAAATTTAGTTTATAAAAAAGGCAAACGGCGTCGAGCGGCGCCACGGACTGAGTCACGTCCCAGAAAAGTTATAAAAGTAACGAGGCATGTGACGAGTGGAGAGGGCGACAGTTTAGGACCTGCAGCGATATTTCCCTCTGTATCGACGGCGCTTATTTTTAATCTCTCCTCGCGTTCTGCTTCAACTTGACTTTAATGTTTTTTTCTTCTCTCTTTTTTTGTCTTCTCCCCGTCTTCTTTTTTATTTTAAACTTTCCTTTGAAACAAAAAAGAAAAAAATAACCCTCATACAAGGGACTTATTAAAAACCAAGCCACGAGTGAAAATAAATCATTATCCTTCGGATGTTCTGCCAAAGTGGCCAATTACAGCAGGAGCCGACGTTTGGCTGAGCAGCAGACTTTGTGAACCGGAGCCCCGAGGACGAGCGTCGCTGCCACCGCCGTCGCTCCACACAGCCGGTCGCTGCATCGCTTCGGTTTTCATCCTCCGTCATTAACTGTATTTCAGTAAAAAAAAAAAAAAAATGTAATCGACCTCTCAACTGTGTGCTCATGTGACCTGTCATCATTTTTATTTTATTTTCACTTTAAAAATCAGGGCAACTGCACCAGAAACTTTGCAACAAGTAGGTACTCAATAAAGTAGCTGTGTTCCCATTACAGCTTTTCGCAAAAGTGATATTTCTAAAATTTCATCAAAGTACAACTGCAATTTGCAGGCGTTTTCATTGAATGGTGTGAAGTGCATAAACCGTAATTCTCGTAAATCTAGCCAGAATATGTCATATTTGAGAGTTTTTTTTTTAAAAGTTTATGTGTTGCCATTATCAGTTTTATTTATTGCAATACTTAGGTTTTACGCAATTCTAGGAGTAATAGAAACGCAGCTAGTGTCTAGTCTCTCACTCACTCTTTGTGTGTGTGTGTGTGTGCGGGCGCAAGTGCGTGCGTGCGTGTTGGACGCTCACAGATCCTACTCTGCAGGCTTTGCTCAAAACCGGTGGTCTTTTGTGTTCTTGTTGCTTTGCTCAATGCATTTTCGTGTTACTGTTTAATTTAGCAGGTTAATTGACCCACAGCGTTCCTTTAATCAAAGATCAAGAACACCTGTTACGCCTGAAGGTTGTTGTGCCTCTCTCCCCCTCTCTCTCCCCGCCACCTCCTCCCAGCCAATGTTCCTGCCACTGTGGAGCCTCATTAGCCCCGCCTCCTCCAGCCTGAGGCCTCAGCTGGCAGCCTGATTGGTGAGGCCGCCGGCGCACCTGTAGCCTGTCAGAAGGAGGAAAGCACGAAAGCAGCACACGCGGCAGAGGAAGCTGGTTTGTCGCTCACTTGGTGTTTCTGCCTCCAGACTGGTTTTTCTTTCCCTTTTTGTTGTGACTGTGTCCATAGTTGGTGTTTTAGACACACTGATTTAGGTGTGCTTGCCTTTTTCAACCAATTATGGTGTCTTCACCATTTTTGTTTTATTTTTATTCATCTGTTTCTATTTGTTTTCTGGTTTATCTTCTGTTTTGCTGATTTGATGCAGCACTTTTGTTGTGTTTTCCCTTCAATTATTTTTTTTTCAAAACCATGAAGCATGTGAGAGAGGACTCGTGAAACTGACATGTCTTGAGAGTTAGTTTACAGTCAACGTGCCCTTGAATTCTATGACAGCCAACCTGCTCTGAGCCAATGGAAATGAGGCATTCTTTTGCGTCACGATCCAATCAAGCTATTTGGGCTCTGACGGAGAACAATACTGTCTGACGATCTAATTTTTTTTTTTTTTTTGGTTCCACATCCTTCTCAAGCATTTGCTGACTCATCGCATTGCATCGTCTTGTTTCTGCGTCTCTATTGTCAGTGCACACAATCTACATTAAACCTCTCATCATGTGGAATCCTACTCTGGCCGCGACCAAGACGTCATGCACCAGCGACGCTACAAGCACAATACATTTTAGAGAAAGGAATATAAGATTCTTGAGACTTTTTCTTTCTCTCCCCCTTATCCTACAATATTACATTTCCAACAGGATTAGCAAATAATCCATTCAGCATGGGTTTGTGCTGCAGCTGTGAATGATACAGAGCCGGCTCAGCTCGCCTCGGTTAGCTGGGGAAATTACAGGCCAATGTCGGCCTGACCTGGCATTTTGATTTGCATGTGTCAGAAGTGACGGGCAGCGAGAGAATCCCACAGAGATATCAGCACAGGCTTAGCCAGGCAGCTGCAACGTTGGCTTTCTATCTGTTTTTTTGTTTTTAATTTGGAAAGTGGAAACACTGAGGCTCGTGGGGTGAAAACTCAGTGTGTCTGTTCACGAATGACAACAGTTGTTAATTCTCCAAAACAGAAAATGAATGGTAATGTTTATGATCATAAAGAGCCTAAATGGCCTCATTATGCTAAATTCACTTAGCGAGTGCCCACTTACAATGATGCGTCTCTGGCCAGTCAGTCAGTCAGTGAACTGCCCATAAATGACAGATGTCGAACTGCGTACGGCCAAACGCTCAGTTCTGGAAACAAGGAGACCAGGGAACAAACAAACTTTGTTTCTCATCAAACATTTTTAATAGGAATTGACCATTTTGATATAAAGTTATTACTCAATTTTAAGGCAGAAAATTAGTCACACTCAGTCTCTGGGGTAATTAAGTCTCTGCTTAATCACGCCAGAGTTGTCCAGTTGTGTTGTGCAGTTTCATGTTCTGCTATGTTTTCATCCCCTTCCAACCATGTGTAAGGTCCAACAAGGCCTGGGTAGTGTCACCTCTCTCTCCAGAGTTAGACCCTTTCCTCGTGTCTGACATACCTCGGTACATGATACGGAAAACCCACAGTTCCCCCGGATTTCCCACATTTCCTCAATAACAAACTCAAGGCATTGCTTGACTGCGGACTGAGAAAGAGACCCGACCGTGGTGGCGACTCAAAGTTATCATCCAGCCCTCCTCACACTGGGCTATCGAGCATTTCTACAGCCTCAAGAAAGCACAACCACCTCTTGGGTGGTTCCCATATTTCAATATCACCCTCCTTCACCAGATAACACTGTCGCTGGCAGTTGGGGGGACACATTATTTGACTCCTCCATGACTTCATGACTTTACATTTCGTTGACCTTTTGCAAGCAGTTTTATAAAATATCACTTGTTTTGGGACTTTTCTTTTTTTTTTTTTTTTTTTAAAAATCACTCTGAATGTCAGGATATTAACAGGGATCCCCAGACAATTCCGAGATCAAGCGAAACACTGCAACTTGTCAGTAACTTCACATTTTAAACGTCTCCAGACCATAGCCTGTGTCAATCAGAACGGGCTCCTCCGTTCCTGTCCGACACCTTGTTCCCCACCTCTCCTCTAATCCCACGCCGTCTCCACCGTGACCTCTCTTTCATGTCGCCGGCCGACTCCTGCTACTGTCTTAGCGCCGGCTCGTCCTCCTCCTCTCACTTTCCGTTTCAACATCATATTCAATTTTGTTCCGACGTGCGGCGTGACCTTTTTAAAAGCGGCGAGCTGACAGGCTTCTGTGCTTTGATCCCTGCCAGATATTTTATCTGGCCATCTCTCCAGGGCGCCGCGGGAAGATCACACAGTGCGTTACCGATGTGGTCCAGATATCAAGGAGCCGAGCGGCGACAGAGGCTCGGAGATACACCTCGCCTGCACCGCTCGCTACCTCTTTGGTTATGAACTCACTTCAGAGCTCCTGTGAGGTTCCACGTGTAATATCTTTTGGTTGGCGAAGTGAAGGGCTTAGTCTAATTCCACTGTCAGTCAATATATATATATATATATATATATATATATATATATAAGGTGGTTTGACGCCGCTTTGCAGGCTGATCACCAGATTCATCAACACATCTCTAAGTTGTTAAATTTACAAAAACATGAAAATTGTAACGGTGCATTGAAATTAATTTCCCAGATCTGAGCATCAATCAAGCCTTCTCTCAAATTTTTTCTCATCACATCAAACCTGTTTTTTATTTTTTTTTGTCACGCATTGTTAATGCATAGAAAATCAATGATAGAACACTCAGACATGCAAGAGAACTGGAATGTTGCACACTGGTTGGAAACTTCAAGCAGTCCTGTTCATTTCAAAGTTTTCACATATGATGCTTCTTCAAAGACTGGTCCTCATAAAAAGAGCCCATCAGAATAGTTTATCTCCGGGAGACCCAACACTGTTGCTATTAAAAGTCCTGTATTGGCTAAAAGCGAGGAGATCGATGAGAAATCCAACTTTTATTTCTTTTACTCCATCCACTTGTGCAGGAAATCTGTGATGACACCTTGCTGATACCTGTCCCAGGTGGGTGACCAAACCCCCAGACTGATGTTCGCTCCGCCCCCTTGCTTACATCCAGTTGCTTGTAGAAACGTTTTAAGTTGGCTGTAAAAGAGACGAGCCACTCTTTGTCACTTCCAGGCTGAAAGAGCAAGCGATTGGCCCAAGTTCACTTGGTGGCGCCAAGTTAAACTCAAACAAACACTTCTGACACTTTCGGCCGTGAGTTCAGCACATCGAGCGTGTTGGTACAGCTTCGTATCGAGCAGGGCTCTTTTCTCAGAAAACCCGTGGCACAGCCAGGTGATCCTTACAATCTGCTGCAGGCCTGACCACTATACTTTAGGGATCAATCCCATTTCACCCCCCGTCCCAAGCACTTAGCCCCTACCCTTCACCATGCACACCCGTGTTTTTCATGGAGGCTCTCACAGTTTTTCTACACATAAAGAGCTTGGGTAACGCGAAACAACGGATAGAAGTTTTCCAGCGGAAGCAGCTTACAGTTGTTTTTTTTTTTTTAAAGATTGCTTAACCACAATTTTTAATACAGGGCCCCACACTGCTGTGTTTAGCTCAAGACACTTCTACAGGTTTTGCAATTCAGTGATTAGATTACTGAAGTGAAAAACAAATAAAAATGCAAGACAGTAAATTCAACAAAGAGCACAAATCAATGCTGCTGACTATTAAGAACAAGATTCAATATTCTTCAAATGCTCAGACTTGCACAGAATCACAACAAAACATGTCCCAATATCTGTGCAGGCTTAAATTATTCATGACACGTTAAATAAGATTGGGCTTCGGCGTTTCTCGTGGCTCAGACTTATTGTGAGATGAGAAGTGAAACAACCCAAAGAAGCTCTTTGGATGACGGCGATGATGACGATGATGCAAAGATTCATGTGGACAGACTTCCAGACCTGTTTGTCATGAATGAATCTTTACCTGTCACAGGTCGAAGCCTGTGTAGATATGTGAATGATATAACGGTGCTGCATTTTTAATGTTTGATTGAGTGTGATGCAAAGTCAGGCGGAACTCTCCAATAATATGCCGTTATTTAAGGACATGAAAGCACCTTCATAGTAAACCCTGTGTAAGACAACATGCTGGCCAGAGCAAAGACTCTGGATATATGTGGGTGTCTGATTTCATAAATCTGTACGACGATGTGGCCTGTCTCATGACGCACTAACCTTCTTGAGTTCAATGGAGGACTCAGTTCTGGAGTTCCACCCAAATTGAAGTGAATGACCTTCAGTGGCAATGGCACCCACCACATCTCCCCTCTCCCTGGATGCAAAACCAGGAAAGATGGCGACGACCCTGATGCCACTCACTAGTTGCATGTAGCAGCAACACACACAAAAAGGTAGAAACAATTGTGTGTCTGAAGTTTACTATCAGGCCAGGCAGGAGGATAGGGGGGCAGGGTCTGACTTTATCAAGCTGGAAGCTCCTACAAAGCCACTGTGGCATTGCCGCGACTCCATTTGTAATGACAGGCCACGACGCTCCAAAGATTTCGTAACCTTTTTTAACGCACAGCCAGTAATATGATCAAAAGCAGTTGTGATACTTGACCTTTTTAGCATAATATCACGGATGTAGGGTGTAATTGGCCGGGACAGGATTCAAACAAAACTTGGGGCTGGAGATGAGAGTGTTGCAGGCATAATTGGGAGGTTACACTGAACTCTGGCTGTCTAACAGACCTGATCCGACCTAGAGGAGGAAGCAGAGGCGTAATTACACACATGTTCCCCAACTCAATGGAAAACTTGGCAACATCATCCTCCATTTCCAGGGTCCTTTATGCAAGGGGTGTAACTTTTGAATTTATTTATTTATTTTCCTTGCACAAACAAACCGATCCGATGCGTTTTACACATTCAAATACAGATGTGCACATGGGCCTGTTAACAGCTGCACACTCCAACACACACACTCGCAAACACAATGCAGCCCGAGGCCAACGAAGATCACTTATGCGCAGAAAGTTGAGGGGAACATGCTGGAAGACGCAGACGCAATTGCACCGACAGACACGAAGGGACGCACGTGTGCTCGCACGACTTCAGTCACGAGGAGGATCATCGGTTTCTAACTGGCCGCAGGGCGACGCATCGTTTCACAGACGAAGGACGGATTTACTCTTTGATTTTAATTACACCTCCCGTTGTTGTAGCGATGAAGTCGCTAAACAAACAGGAAGCAGATTTAGTTGCGGAGCTCGACTCGTACGTGCAGCGATTTATGGTGCCCCGCAGGGTCGCAGTGGGGAATTCGAAGTGTTGAAAGCTCCAAAGTTTTCAACCTTGACGACACAGGGATCAGTTCCTGTTGATTATGTTGAATTTAGTCGCCTAAACTAAAAAGTTGTTGTTGTTTGTTTTTCTTTTTGTTGTTTTTTTTTTGTCTTTTTTAAGGTGCGTACGATTTCGGATACATGAGCAGTGAGATTTCCAATGCATTCCAGTGAATAAAGTCTGAATTAACTCAAAGTGGAACAAGCCAAAAAAACTCAAAAAAAAAAAAATATCAAAAAGTCAAAAAGGGTCAAAACACGCACTGATTGTCCTCATCTAGTTGGCTCCAATCATGATGAGAGTGACGAATGCTAATGCAGTGTAGCACAGGCACTTGCACAAATTGCTTTGGATTTTTTTTTTAGGTGTGCAGCCCCCATTATTCACGTCTCCACTCCAGATTTGGGAGCGTGCCACGCAACCTTGGACTGTGCACTCTACTGTGGCACCAGGGGATTTATTTTTTAAATTCCTGCTGATATTTCTATGAGCGAGAGAAGACGATCACAACGCAGAGTCCCTCCCTGAGATGAGTGTTGCCATTCAAACAAAACGTGCACGCGAGTGGAGTGGCAAGGACTGATTTTTCAAGGATTTGAGATGTTAACTGCCATCCAACAACATCCGAGTGGTTGTTAAGCAACAAAATGATGAGCATTTTCCAAATGCAGTTACGTTGTTTTGTGTTATTTGTTTATTCGCTCAGCGTCAGTCATGTTTTACTGCTATACAACTCACAAAAATATTGTTGTCATAGAAAATAAATGAAGGGAAAGTGTAGTTAGTAAGTAATAAATTGCAGGATATACAGCCTGATCCCTGTTTTAAGCTGCTTGTGCGTGAATTTTTATTCTTGCGCTTCCTCCAACAGCGCTCCTCCACTGTGCAGCAGCTTGCCCGAAGACGATAACGATGTCGGACCTTCGCACTCGGTGTAGATGTGGATTTGATTTGTGCGTTCCAGCACTTCCCATTGCTGGCTTCTTTATCCAGGACCGTCTCTTTTAGTCCATCAAGTACATCTCAGCCCCGGCGATTAATAAAACATGTTTTCTCGGTCATAGTGCGTGTCACCGTGCATGCATGTAAGTGTCAGGAGGGACGGCAGCGCTGCGTTGGAATCTAGGTCATTGGTGAGATGGCGAGGCGGGACAGAAGAGGCCATGCCGGGGAAGAAGGAGGAGAATGCACGTTTAGCGAGTTAGCTTGACTTAAAACCATCATGGTGTTTTACTGGAGCAGCGTGTAGGCGGTAACGCTGCGCGTTGACGATTCACACAGTTCTGCCATTGGAGTTTTTTTTTACTTTTATTTATCAGTCAACTGCACTTTCTAAAACTTGAAACATTTAAAGAAAATGCTAAAGGGAGACCGTCGAACAAACTTTGACTTAGGAGTCTAACCACATTTTTATCACAGCTACTGGAGTTCTTGTTGGGTTTTTTTTTAATGATTCTATAGATGTTTGAAAATGTTCTTATTGCTAAAATGCAACAACCCAACGATATACAGTAACAGTGTCCACCCACTGCTGGCCTGATAGCAACTGTCCATCAAAGGAAACTATCTGTGATCAAAGAGCTTCAACACTGTTAGTGAAGTGCAGCTGTGAAGCCTCAAGTGTTGCATTGATGGTGCAGCCCAGTGGAGGAATTTTCATATTTGAGAAAGTACAGAGACTTTTAAGCTCCCCTTTGTATTTGGCAAAGGTGAAGGATAAAAAAAAAAAAACTAGTTTTTTTTTTTTATATATCTTAATATTCAAGCGAATACAATGTGAAATTTTGTGAAAAATAAATTTAGGACAAAGACGTCCTTGTCCTTGATTTTAGTGTTCAATTATTTCTATGTTATTCAAGGTAAATACACAAAAGAAAAAGTGAAGTTATGACGTGCACAATATACTTTTCCTTCATGTCATTTCTGTACATTCTGTGAAAAAGTACTTGTGACAAAATGAACTTTTTTGCCTGTTTTCACAGGTCTGGAAAATGATGTCCACTTGCAAAGCCGCTCTCTCGCCACTCTATTACAAACTCATCTTCCCTTTTTGTGATTCATTTCTATCCTTGAGGCCATTTTTAATTAACGTATTCGCACGCAAGCCCCGGAGGAATCCTGGTGTTGTGGGGGGAAAATGAATAAAATGACTAGTTGAAGAAAGACGAGGAGATGAAAACACGCACGTCGACTCTGTCAGGCTAAATGTAAATATATTCTATATGGGTTCTGCAGATTGCTTTTATTAAAAGGCATGGTCGGCTTTCACACACACACAGCCACACACGCGCGTCCACCATGACCCCGAAATCTGCAAATCAGCACAGCAGCTTCATTACAGCCATCTCGAAGAGTAATCACAGCACTTCTGCGTGTGTGTGTGTGTGTGTGTGTGCGTTTCAGTCCCAAGAGTTCCACGAGGCCCCGTGATATTATTGCTTGGCACGTGGAAGAAATCTTGTGAGCTCAGTCAGTGGGAACGCATGCATTTACGGAAGCACAACTTTGCCGTCCAGCCTTCATCAGTGAATTTGGCCTCGGAATAATGATGTGATCACAGCGCAAAGTAAACACACACTCGTGCGCACACACGCACACACACACACACACACACACACACACACACAAAGACCACAGTACAGCGACGGGCTGTTTGTGATCCAAAATTGTGATCACTGGACACCAGCAGTGAATCTGCATCATCTTCATCATCTTCATCATCATTACCACCACCACCACCACCATCATCATCTTCATCCTTATCATCATCTTCATCATCATTATCATCTTCTTCTTCTTCTTCTTCTTCATCATTATCATCATCACCATCATCAGCACCATCATCATCATCATTGTTACATATTTATAGATTTATATTTGTATTTTATATTTACACTCGCAAACAGCTTTGCTAACCGTCAACCGCATCAGCTTTGAGCTTCTCTGCGAGACTTGTTTGAAATTTCCACGGTGTAAGGGAGTGAAAGTCAATCTTTCATGTTGTTTTTTTTTTTGCTGCATGTAAAGCGCACCAACCAGGCCCCCCTGGGGGACACATGTAAGAAAAAAAAATAATCATAATGTTACCACCGGGACGAAGCGCGTCCTCCATCTGAATCCGAGCAGCGTTTGGTGGGTTTTTTCCAGAAAACCGGCCACGCTGCCGCATAGCAGGACCTTTTACTGAGTGACGGCGACACCCCAGGTGGACCGGCGCCTCGTGCTTATTTACAGCGGCAATCCGTTGTCGCGGTTTTGTTTGTTTTGGATACTGGCAGACTTTTTTATGAAGTGCAGATGACTCTGTTTACGTGCGCTGCAGTTTAAATTGCATCACCCGGGCAGAAAACAGGCCGCAAGCGCTCTGCAGGGCTCCTCGTCGGAGCGCAGTGACCCCCCAACATCCTCAGTCACGTACGTTATGCTAATGAAAGTGGCGTGAAGTGGTGATTTGCTGCTATGTTTTAAATCCCAGAGTGTGTATGCGTGTGTGTGTGTGTGTGCGAGAGTCTGTGCTGTGATACTCCTAATTTAGTTGCGCTTGTTTCCACAAAAACAAGAGAGCGCCGTGTCCCTTAACGGCCTGCGATGCTCGTCCTCGCAGCAGATTTTTCAATAAGCAATTTGCCTGCAACTGAAGCTGCACCAGGGCTCTTTAGCACTCTGCTCGTTCACTACTTTTTCTCACCACTGGTTGTAAAAACATAAATTCCCACATAAAGAGAGCACCTGTTTCTGAAAAAAAAAAAATCAGTTTTCATGTCAGGTAAAGAACATCATGACGTTTGAAAGTTGTGAGTCTGCGACTGGTGAGTGTTTATTTTTTTCCATCATTTAAACGGAAAGGATCGAAGCACCTTGAAAAGCTGCAGGTAAGGACGACTTTCAGTAAAACACTTGTGTTTAAACAGTTGCTAACGGTGAAGAAGTAACCCCAGGATTCCTGCAGTGCGACGGGTTTTCTTTCCGATCTGAAGCAGCATATGAAACCAAATGTCATATTGGATCAAAGCACACACCACTACACTGTAGTATCTGAAGCATCTTTTACAATACGTCATAGGCCACTCTATATGAAAACAGGATGAACATGCAGTTAAGCATGCAGTCTTTGAATGGGTGATATGTTTAACACTTCCCATGTACGTTCTGTAAGTCAGTCCTTTGTTCCCTCAAAAGGAAATATGTTAAAGCGATAAGATCTGTGTGTATAAAACTGTGGTGTTGGAGCTGCATCTTTGGAGTTGTTCACATCCGGCCACCAGACCTCCCTCGGGCAGACCTGGGGGCCCCATCGATGCCTGACTTCTTTTATGTTAAAATTGCTTCTGATAATCAAGTCGGTGTCAACGAGGACTCCTTCATCTTCTACACATCACTGCTGCTGCCTGACAATCCACCATAATTCAATACACACAACAATGATGTGCGTTGATAATAAATACCAATTGATATTTATTGACGTTTCAGCAGAAGGTTGCTTTCATCTCGAAATGGCGCTTTTGAATTAGAATGGCAATTTATCAATAGCACGTTATGGTACATTTATGGCAAATTCATTACACGTCTTTATTTCCCTTTTATGGGAGCAGGACACGTCAAAGCTGCCTACAGATTTTGTATTGTGGTGGAAAAAAAAGAAAAATAAAGTTTGGCCCATTTTTCCACCACAGTTTCTGTTTGTTTGCCTGTCTAAGCTGACAATCCCATTTCATGCGACAGCTGCACATGCACCTGGCAGATGTGCCCACTCTTTCCGGTAAGTGCACACATGAACACTGCACATAAAGCACAGCAACGGCAGGCGGAAGGAGAGAAAAGGAACATGTTGTATTTAAAGCAGCAGGTGAGAGTGCGCTAGCGCCGCCGTTCCGAGCTTAACTTGATTCACTTCAAGTGAAGACTTAATGGCATGAAAATATCAAAGAGTGTTGAATAAACAAAAGTGAAGTAGCAACGCGTAATGGATTATCCTTAATTAAAAAATAAATAAAACAACACGAGCCTCAAAGACTCTTCAGGGGTTCCATTAAACAACAGACCATGTAATAAGATCAGGGGGATTGTTCGAGCGCCGCAAAGTTGGTGCCGCGTACAAAATACAAATTAGTAGCTGGTGCTGGTGTGAACTCAAGTCATTTCTAGTTTAACTTCAGCGACAGGCGCTGTGTATTCTTAACCAAGGCCAACTGAAAAGAAGCCATCTCATTTCCACAGGTATGTCCAACAGTGACCTGAACTGACAATTTCACAACCTGGAGCCGTGAGTTTAGCGGCGCGATTGTAGCATATTAGCATTTTAGCACAAATAACAGGTTTTGTGTTCTGTGCACCTTGTAAATAACAGTCACCAGGTATCACTTTATACACAAAGCCATACATTCAACGATAGATAGATAGATGGATGATAGATAGATAGATAGATAGATAGATAGATAGATAGATAGATAGATAGATTCCAGTTCCTGTCTGAAAACTGCCCATGACCAGACGTTAAAACCCCAGAAACCTCAGGCAGTGGAGCTTCTTCCTGTTTCCTCCTGTGTCAATATGTGCTAAATTCCTCCAGAAGCAATGACAGAGGCCAAACATTTATTGTATTGCTGCAGAGAGCGACACGTTCAAATGTCTCGGCACAACAGGATTAGGGAGAATCAATCTCTGATTTTTTTTCTGCGATCGGTCCATTCCTGACGGTGCCTGGTGTTGTCGGGCCCGTCGCACCGAGCGACCCGTGGAATTTAAATGCATCGGTGGGAGGCATCAGGAACAGCGACGGGCTGTGCAACCAAAATAAGACAAAGGAGCTGGGGCTGTGTTTTAACCAACTGCACCAGCAACAAACCTTTTAAAGGGAACAAATATCAACCGATCAGCATCAAGACCCTCGCATCTGTTTTATTCATCGATGTGTCCTTTAGCCAACGGTCTCGATGTTCGCAGGTAAGGTTGTAGCAATGGAAAGTGGACTCAAGGCACAACTGTAATCACAGTAGAACCAATGAGAAGTTGAGACTTTAGTTAGACGAACCAGTTATTCCCCTCGAACTTCTGCTTTGGAGTGTCTTACCTTCAAGGTTTACCGACGGTTCTAAATTGTCCGTCTGTCATCCACAACCTAGTGGGCAGAGGAATCAGTGGTGGTGGCTGCTGAATGACACAAGGCGGATTGAACATTTTTTTCCGGTGATTTATTTACCGAGCTTGCCGTTCTAAAGTCCAAACACAGCGAGGACAGCGACCCGGTTGTTTTAAAACGGCGGGTCAGGACACTTGTGGAAGCCAGCTGGCCGGCTGACATGCCTTCAGGTGCAAACGTTCCCTTCGATGGCAACGTGAACGCCTTTGACAATGTGGGATATGCACAATGACACACACAAAAAAGCAGAAAAAGGATTAAAGGACTGAGAACCCCTCTGATCCACTGCTGGCATCCCAGTTCAATGTGGGTCAGTGAAACATGTGGTTTTGTTAAGATTATTCAAATGTTGTGTGTTTCCCTCGTTTCCCCGGTGACCTGCTTCCTTTTTTCTGTATTTAAAGATGCTGCTGAATGGAAAAATGAAAATTTGACCTCAACTTTGTTCCAAAACACGTTCTGGAGGAAAAACCTACAGTATCCTCCTCTGACAGGGACGGGCCCGGCGATCTTTTTTTTTTTCTTCTTTAATAAAAAAAGAGAAAGTATCTTTTAAAATGCAATGCTTTTTTCAAGCGGGACACCTCTCGGGTTGTGATGGTCTTTCCGCTTGAGCGAGCAGCGAAGGAGGAGGAGGAGGAGGAAGAGGAGGAGGGGCCAGGTGAAGCTGGCTGGTAGAGTTGTGTATGTGCGTGTGTGTGTGTGTGTGTGTGTGTGTGTGAATGAGAAGACGAGGAGGTGAAAGCCATTTGCAGAACCACTTTGTGTTGAGTTTGTCCGGAGGAATTAAAGAGCAGATTCATTAAACTCGAATAGGCAACGCTCTCTCTCTCTCTCTATGCGGAAACAACAGAGAACCTGACAGTTTCATCTCACCACCTCCACCTCTAGTGTGCCATACCTTTACCTACTACTCTCTGTTCTGTCTGCTCTCCCTCCATCTCTCTTTCTCTTTCCCTGCGATGAGTTCCGTGAATAGCCGCGGAACGATGGTGTCGTTCAGGCCAGACTTGAAGCGGCGTGCAGCTCCCGCGGCCGGTTCACGCCGTGCAGCGATCGTTTCGGCGTCTGGTCCATTTTGTGCGCGAGCCGCGAGCGAAAAAGCCAGAAGACAATGAACAATTATTGAGTACCGATGGGACGTTATCGAGTACCTTTGCATCAGTTCTTGATCTACGCCGCGACTGGAGCGATATTATGATTTAGCACACGTAACGCTCAACGTCATCCCGTGTGGCAGGTAAAATATGTGATAATGTCGCGGCCAAAGTGGATCTGCTCGCATTCTAAACTCACTTACATGCTATTTTTGGGACAAAGTTTGCCGACGGGTCCCTTTACGAGGCAATTCAACCCCAAAATAAAAATTAAGTGCCTTAAATCTACCAACAATTACGATCTAATTTGCGTTGCGTGACCTTGTGAAGGTTGCTTGAGCAGCTGCAGACTCTGTAAACTTTTGTTTCACATCAATACCACCTGATGTCCTTGAGGTATATATATTGTATGAAACTCGACAGGTGAACTGGCCAAACGTCGCACTCAGGTGGACCAATCAGATGTGTCGCTGCTGGTTTCAACCATGCCAGGGCTTCTCAAAGGAAAGTAGTGGCTTGGAGGAGCCATGCACTAAAACATGAATGATTTTTCTTCCACCAGCTGCTGTGTACCATGGTGCTCAGTGTAACCCTGGCAAGTGAAAAGCTTTTCCTGCTGTTTCCTGCCAAGGAAATACCTGGAGTGGTGTTCTTTGTTCTTCATCTCATGTGGAAAATGTAGTCCGCCTGAGTGAAGGCCGCAGCTACGGCAGCGTCCACGCTGGCGTCTGCAGCAGCAGGCGCTGTTTACAACCTGCCTCCGCCTCTCTGCGGTTGTTGTCGCCGTTTGAAGCAGAGCAGTTTGATGTTGTCGCTTAATTGATGCTCTCCCCTCTCGCCACAGAGGAAGCCGATTGGCTCTTGAGTTTACCGTCATGTTTTCCAGACTGGTCGAAAACTGAGGCTCCTGTTCTGTTTCTTTTGAGTTCAGACGAAAAGTGAAGCCCCGCCTCTCGTCTGTTCCTCTGCTGCTGGCACCAAGCGTTTATCACGCAGGTACACGCTGTCCATGTGGTCTTCTTCTTCTTCCTCTGGTTCTCCTTCTTCCTCTTCTTCTTCCTCTTATTCGCACCGTCTAAAATTAAACTGAACCAAAAGAACAAACGCCATAGAGTTTGACGAAAAATGCTGCAAGCAACAGCAGCATGAGCGACACACACTTTTTACTGCTCCTCTGATGCCTACACACACCCACAGCTTCCTCAGATTACATCAGTGGCAGGTACACTGAAAGAACTTGGAGAGAGAGAGAGAGAGAGAGAGATCAAATTTAATCATAAAGGTGCCTTGCTGTATTTACTCGACCAGAGGGGGCGACTAAAGCGACGGGTCATTAAATTACACACACGTCACTCATCCCTGCGTTTCATTGGAGCCTTTGAATCACACACACACGTTGCTGACACACGCACGAGAGCGACGGCGGCGGTGGAGTTGATGTAAGACTCTGTCTTTAAGACCGATCCCCATGGAGAACATGTGAGCAATCGCTTTCAGCACCGCTGCCGCCAGCAGCAACAACAGCAGCAGCAGCAGCAGCAGCAGCAGCAGCGGCGATCGTAACCGGAGGGAATTTCCCCCCTGTCGGGCAACGCATCCATTTGAACTCTGCAGGCTGGATTAAAGAGCGGTTTTCATTTTACAAGGCAGGGAAACTTAGTCGGCGTCGTACGTTAAGTTCTCTGTATTTGCCGCGGCATACTGGGAAGGGGTCGGGGGTCTCCCACTTCTGGCGAAAAGAAAAGGGGGGGGGCTGATTTGATCTGAGAAAAATTATCAGCGGAATGAAGTTCCCCAAAGTTTCAGAAACCCACTGCCAGTCATACATTACACTTGTCTTCGCATATATGATAATCACCCAGAGCAGAAGCCTCACTCGATTCTGGAACTCCAACACTCTTACGTCCTCTGAAATAGAAATCTCTCAAACTATTTTAGTGCCAACTTCTATCATTCTATGTTTAGAATATAGAAACAACAGCTACAGATTCAGGTGAGATGTTGCAACGCCTTGGTGTGGACGAACCAAAGCCATAAAGATTTGATGAGGGGATATGTGTTTGGGGAACCAGCGCCTCTAGTGGCCGAGACAGGGATGGCAGATGAAGAGGCAGAGGAGATGTTGAGAGCAACAAAGTGGCGACTTGGCCTCTGCTGCCGTGCAGGCCAGGATAAAATCCAGCATATTGCGCCGCGGGTCAGGTAAGAAACGTGTCGTCCTGGTAAACGGGGTGGCCGCTGAACTAAAGGGCGTCTTGTGTGATTGCGAAACTAAAAATAAATGGAGAGCAATGCGTGCGTGCGCGAGTGTGTGCGTATTTGTGTGTGTACAGGCGTGCTGAGTGTTGACTAAACAACGTCTGACTGGTGACCTGCTCTTCTCCCAAACCTGCTAAATTGAATAGACTGCACCTGCAGGTGCCCTGTTGACTCGTGCACACGCACGCGCGCACACATGCTCACACACAAAAAAACGTTGTCGAATGCATTTATGCTCGAGTGCACAAGGACAAATGTTGCACATAAGGCACTCATACGCGCACGCGCGCGCGCACACACACACGCGTACACTTGCCCGTGTACACCGGTGGGAAAATAAAAGAGAGAAGCCCTGATCCAGTTGGCTGCACAAGGTCAAACCCTGCACGAGAGAAACGCAAACCACACACGTCGTGCGGCAGCGGAGCGAACAGAGCGGCAACGCAAATCAGGACGTACAAATGCTCGCTGGCAGGCGGCTTTAGCCGCAGAGGGGGGAGGAGGGAGGGTGAGAAACACGCCGAGGCACTAACGAGCGGGAGGGGGAACGAGCGTGGGAGGAAGGAGAAAGGTGTGAGGAAAGGAAGGTTAATTGGCTGAATAACGCAAATGGGAACGCCGGCGTGCTGCCACGTGACTCCTGATTCAGCGAGGCTTTGACCTTGTTACTGAGCCGGTCGGGCTTTTCCACCCCGTTGTTGTTTTCCCGTTTCATTTTTTTATTTGTCTATTTATTAATCCGGCCGGAGTTGAAACCAGATGCACTAATGTGAAATGCCATGTGTGCAAAATCGGCTGCAAAAAAGGAAGAAAAAAAAAAAACACACAAACATGCTGTAAAATCAGGCATTTACATATTGTAATTAGTTTGTTTATTCGCTGGGTTTCACTGAACTCGGAGACGAGAATAAAACATGTTGCTAAGCAGTGCTGTTACAGTGCATCGGGGTGCTATGCTGATTACTCATTTATTATCATACTATAAAAAAAAAGCCTTTGAAAGCAACATTTATTTTTCAGATTGTTTTTTTTTGTTTTTGTTTTTTTTTCCAACAGTATATCATGCAGAGATGGTGATACAGAATGTTGCATTTTACAACAGGCTCATGCTCGACCAAGTGTCATCTAACACAAAATGATACAAAGAAATGGACTCTCTTAAAGACAACATATGGCAAAGTTTTTTTTGTTTGTCACCGTTTCTGAGCTAGCTCCATAAAATCTTCCGTGAGGAGGTGAAACTTTTCTTTGCACTCTGCACTTTGACGGGGGTTTAAAATGTTCCTGTCAAAAAATTTTTTTTTGTTGGCTTCAAAGCTTCTTTCTCCTCGCCGCCTTTCTCATCCTTATTATGTTGCCTCTGACTCTTATTTTGACGGGGCTTTTCTTAAATATAAAGAGACAAACAACAAAGTTTGGTTTTAATGATTATCTCAGAGCTGCATTACTGTCAGAGATGCCACACACACACACACACACACACACACACACACACACACACTGAGTGCATGTACCTTAAAGAGATGTAATCCATTGGCAGATCTTTTGATGTGATGCCCCACATTTTGTTTTGTGTGTTTTTTTGTTTACTTTATCCTCCTTTTTTCTCTTTCCCTCTCCGTTTGCCTTTCAGCTATTTGTATTTTCCCCGTGCGCTTCATTCAAAGACAGCTTTGCCACTTCCCTCTCGTCAGCGGGCACGGCGGGCGCTTGCAGGTTGCGCTGCGAGTTTGTTCGTTAGGTTGCCCAGCAGAAAATAATGGTTGGCAATAAGTTACGGAGCAGGGAGGGAGACGGGAAGCAGGAAGGCAATGAGAGACTTTAATAATTCAGCTCCTCTCAGGAGAGGCGGGGTGGGGGGAAGTGGGGGTGTAGGCTGAAACTGAAAGTATCGCAAATTAATTTGAAAGTAAACTTTCGCTGAACTTCCTCATGCTTTCAGACGTTTTGCAGCAGAATGTGTCCAATTGCAAATATTTACTGCTGAAAATCCTCATTAACATTTTTCAGGGGAAGAAATGGCAATGCCATTTTTTTTCATTGTTTTTTGATTGCTGCATTACTACAAGCTAAATGTGTTAAAAAATCAGAATGACTCAGAGCTCCAGTGCGGAACAGTTTTCTTTTAAGTGCTATTGTGCTCCCGGTTCTGAATCTCAATGAAGTGCCGCAGAATATTCAGCTGTCCTTGAAGCTGATTCCCGTTTAACACCAGACTAATGTCACAATGTCACACTGCAACTTTATGAGGGTTAACCGCCTGAATTGGTTCAGTTTTATATATATATATATATATATAGAAATATTTATATATATAGCAAATATATATATATATATATATATATATATATATATATATATATATTCATTCATTCATTCATCTTCTATACCCGCTTATTCCAGTTCAGGGTCACGGGGGTCTGCTGGAGCCTATCCCAGCTGTCTTAGGACGAAGGCAGGGTGACACCCTGGACAAGTCGCCAGTACATGGAATTTGGAATGTCTTGCAAATCACAAAGACTTATTTACTTTGACAGCAGTGAATATCAACTGTGATGGAGATGTCAGACAATACAGCATCTTGGCCAGAAAAGTATCATTTCATAAGGTATAAGGTATATTTTTTTTTCCTCTCAAAGACCCTGACAGTGAATTCTCACAAGAACAGGTTTTTCTTTCCCCCTTTCAACGTGACTGAATTGCAATTTTGAAGAGGCTTTCTTTCTCCAAGTGCAGCATCAGCAGATCTGAATCTCTAAAGTCAGGTCAACAATCCATCCAATTAGTCCAAGCAAATCCTTCAGAGAAAAACAAAAATAAAAACAAAAAACCACATAGTCCAGTTCCACAGACACAGAGTGAAGTGGGATCAGCTCAGCGACTCCTCAGCGTCCACATCACTTGCGTTACTGTTGTATAAATTGGCCAGGAAACCAGATGACAGCAGCATTTCTGAAGTTGTCAGCAAATTTACTCACTTTTTTTTATTATTATTATGTTTTTGCAAGGACCCATATACAGTAAATTCATGGGGAACTTTTTTTTTTTTCTTTGCAGATCTACCAAACTGTCTTGCTTGGACAGTTGTAAAGCCACGTGTGATGCCACGGTTTCATAGGATATGACATTCAGGTGATGGTATGATCACATGTTGGGATGATTTTTAGAACTCGGACACTTCAGAGATCATCAGATTGACACCGATCCATGCATGTCACTCTGACTTTTTCACGTCACAAATTTGTGACTCACAGAAAGACAGCCACGACATTTCGGTGAGTCACACATGAGTATCGCAGAAGATGAGAAACGGCCACAAGCACTGCCAAATTGTCCAAAATGAGAAAAGTTGGCATAGAAAGTTGACAGAGGGACATTTAATTGAGAATTTTGAACAAAGTTAATAGTTTGACCTTTGAGTGATGTGGGATTCTTATCCCAGCTAAATTAAAATAGGATTTTTGTCATAATACCACACATCATGTGGTGACTGGTAACTGGAATAAAACAGATTAAAATACAGAGGTAGTTAGAGCTGGATCTTTGAAGGCCACCGTGCTGCTGATTTGTCCGTTGGTGAAAATGTGAAAGTTTGACTCTCATTGAATGCCATGCATATTTTACTTTATGGAGTCCTCAAGACTCCAATCATCATTTTGGGGAGCTGCAGAGCAGAATAAAGGAAATCAGGGTAAAATGAAGAAAAGAAATAAAAAGTAAATGAAGGACAGACGTGAAGGAAAGCATAGAGACAACAGGAGAAGCACTGAGATGAAGGAGAAAAGACAAAGTCGCGAGAAGCAGAGGAAAAGGCAATGGGGGGCAGGAGAGGAGTGACACTGAGGATGGACACGGAGAAACGGACATCATAGGACGCCTGCCGAGAGGGCGGATCGCTGGCGACACGCCGACAAAAAACAACGGCTACTGGCAGGACGAGTAAAAGAAAAAAAAAAAGTGAGCGGCCGCTGGAGAGGCGGCTGGGCGAGAGGGGGAGGAGAGTCAGCGGTGAGAAGAAAGCGAGGAGAGGAGGAGCGAGATTGAAATGTATTGATGTGAGAGAGTGAGACAACACACACACACACACACACCAAAGACAGTGCGCCGGGAACATGTTGGCAGGGCGGCAGAGTATCCAGAGGACGGGCGAAACACGACTGCGGGCAAAACAAAGACGTGAGTTCAGCATGAGGGCAGGAAAAGCACAGCGGACCAGCAGGAGGACAGACAAGGACACGTCCTGGATGGTGCAGGAGGGCGGACAAGTGCCAAGTGGATAAAGGTTCAATATCTTCTGCCGCCACCTTCTTCTGGTGTTTGTCTTACATTCAAGAACTTCAGCATTTAGCCCTCTGTTTACTGCATCCCACAAAAAAATGACCTTAGTTAAAACTTTGTTGTACCTTCCTGGCTGGGGTTGTCATTTATCACTAACTTGGGAGAGGCATCAGAGATTGTAATTGTGGCATCGCAATGGGTTTTATTTCAAATTTATGTTACATTTATTTTCAATCTCCAAATTGACAAAAGGCAAAGAAGTAAAGGGCGGCAGCTGTCACGAAAAGCCATTTGTTAAAGCAGAGGCCACAGCGTTTTCAACATCACCACATACATAGATGACCCAGTGCTGTAGTATTGTAGTAGTGGAGACCAGTCTTGGTTGTCTCGGTTGAGGTGGACTTGGTTACATCCTCACCAGGCTCCCACCAGGAATGAAGACTCTTGCATCTGGGGTGAATCCTGCAGCTCCGACCCGGCTGCTAAACCTGAACCCCTGCAGAGACTCAGAGACTCAGTTCAGTGAGTGATCCAGAAGATTCATCACAGAGACTTCTTTTTTCCCACCGTTTGGAGACAGAGCAGTGATATCAGACGGAGCAGGATAACAACTCTTTATCCTTCAGATTTGCTGCTTGCAGCAGCTGTGGCCTCATTAGTGACACCAAACACATATTAGCATTGGCAGTCTTGTAAACCTCAGCCGTCCACATTCTCCCTCCTTCCCAAGAAAAACCACCAAGAGCATTTTCTATTATTTTCCATCCT
This sequence comes from Thamnaconus septentrionalis, assembly GCA_009823395.1. Lineage (NCBI taxonomy): Eukaryota > Metazoa > Chordata > Actinopteri > Tetraodontiformes > Monacanthidae > Thamnaconus > Thamnaconus septentrionalis. The sequence goes on along the minus strand of CM020510.1, from coordinate 6,781,714 downwards.
TTGTTTGACTGAATCAATAGGCGTAGTTCTCTTTATACCATCTTGGCACGATTTTTTTAATTATTTTTTTTAAATCGACGGTCGAGTCGGAATAGTCCTCATGCATTTCAGACATAGTCCCTTCAAAATACAAAAGCTTCAGCTGTCGATCTCTTCTCAGGCTGTGTTTGCGTTAGTTTGAAGGGAGGGTTTGGCCCTTGTTAACTTACTCAAAGAACAGAAAGCCAGAGGTGTGGTAAAAAAATAAGTGTAGAGAAAAGCAAAACGGGAGGGTAGAGGTCGTTTTGGACTTGGGGTCTTAGCAAGACATTGGCCATAATGTAGGTTTTCTATCTCAAATTAAATCCACAGAAACTGAAAAGAGAGACAAGCAGGAGAGCCTGCCAGTGCTACTTCCTGGAGGTGGTTACTACAGGAAGTACAACTTACACGTCAATCAGCTTCATTCATAAGTCTGGTTGGCTGATATGTTGGTTGGCATGACAAAAAAAATAAAGATGGACGACCTAGTAAACTTGTAAACTACGTCAGCAGCCCGACAAACCAAGCAGTCATGCGTTTCGAGGAGCCAGAGGATTCTGATTGGAGACGATACCAAACACTAGTTTTATCGGCCTTCAGCGGCAGTTTGTCCTCGGTAAAAAAAAAAAAATAAAAAAAATGCTGCGGCGTCTCACAAGATACACTTTGTCTCTTGAGGGGCCAACTAGATTAAGGACACTCGTCCTCGCTGTTTTCTGCTCGCCTCTGAAAATACGGGTCCTCTTTTGGAATTTAAAGGGGGGAAAGTGGTCCGCCTCTGTCTCAGTGGCTCCAAATATAAAATGCGGGTTGCAGCTTGCAGCTCATCCCAGCATCCCTGGTGGATTACACCACAGCTCCCAGGAACACATTTAGCTTATTCTTCTTTTTTTTTATTGACTCACAAGGTTGAAGAGCGCTGGTGTTTTATCAATGCTCTTGAAATTAGGTTTTTTTTCTCCCCCGCCTTGCAGCCCCCCCCCCATCTTCAGCCCCAAAAAACACCGACTATAGCATCCCGACTGTAACTAAGCTGCAGCGACAGATACTAATCAATTTGCTCATTGATGAATCTTTTGCGCCGCATAAATTAAAATCGTTCTGACTGTCGGTGTGGCGTGGAGGGTTGATCCAAAGGCAAAGAGGAAAGCGGCGCTCCAAGGGGGGTGGGAGGGTTTTTATTTTCCTGCACCGGCTCTGTAATTACAAATGGCTCCTCGTGCCGCCACAGATTGATTTGATGAATTGATCTCGCCATGCTGCAGTTTATCAAGATTGATTCCTTTTCTCACATGCACCATGGTGATCGCCGGTGGCGGAGACGTCCCTGTGGCACGCGTGATTCATTTTCGGGGCACTCCTGGCAGGTCGTGAACGCATCAAAGACTCCCCCGACGAGTACGACAGCAAACGCCGCTTCAAAGACCCACAACTTGTCTGTTTTGTTTAGGCCGGCACAACCTCCTTCTTTCTTCTTCTTCTTCTTCTTCTTCTTCTTCTTCGTGTTCTTCTTCTTCTTCTTCTTCTTCTTAATGTTCTTCGTGTTCTTCTTCTTCCTGTTCTTCTTCTTTTTCTTCTTCTCTCTGTTTGGCTTCGCCGACTGTGGCGTAAACACTCATATTCATCAAGAAGGTACAGCAGGCAGACAGGCCTCTAGTTAGTGCCACAGCAAGTTGGGTTTCCTGTAACATCAGCCTGCGTTCTGTTCGAATAAAAAGAAAACTCCTGTCAGGGGTTGCCGTCTTCTCCCCGACAGCATCTCGAGCGTTGAACTGAAGCGCCGACATGGATTCTTCATGTTTTATAAATCGTGGCGTGCGAGAACCAAACGAGGAAACATCCAACTCTATTTCAGGAAGTGGCTTCGCTGTTGTTGTGATTGTTTTTCTCCCGCTTGTGGTTCCTGGTTGCTCCCTGATCAGAAGCAGAGCGCCTATACCAGAGTTTTCATTAGCATGGCGCCCAGTCTTCATGGCCTTTGGGCGTTTTTAACCATATTTGTTTTTTCATGCAAACAAATGTCTGTTAGCTCAGGTGTCTTTTTCCAAATGAAAGCCAGTGCCACACATTTAACTGAGCCTTGCACTGCCAACAAACACAATCCCTCTATGAAGATCTGTGCAGTTTGAGCGGAACAGACGTTGCTTCTTTCACAACCCAAACCAAAACTCTCGTTGCACCAAAGAGCCATCAGTGATTCCAGCCTTGTGACCAGGATGCCAGTGTGCACCTCATACCCTGGACTGCCTGACAGGAAGTAGAATTTTACAGTGTTCCTATTGCAAAATCAGCATCAAGGCCATCTCGTGAAAAGTACCGCAGCCACAAATTTCTCATTTTTTGGGGGGTTTTCTTTTGTTTTTGTGTTCGGGGTTTGTTTAATATGCAGTGGTTGTGCAAAGCTCTCCTGGATCCTGGTGGCTGCTCTTAGTGCTGCTTCGGACAGCTTATTATCAGGACACCTTGGCTGATAGGAGCAGCTGACCAGTGTACCTGTGTGTGTGTGTGTGTGTGTGTGTGTGTGTGTGTGTGTGTGTGTGTGTGCATTAGGCTCTTTGAGGGTTACACAAAAATGAGTCAATTTAGTCAAAAAAGCCGCTTTCCAAGTACATTTTTTCCCTGCCAATTTTCTCCCCCATTAGCGAGTTGTTGGGGAAGCACTTCTTCATCATCAGCCATTGAGTCTTGCTTCCAACTTTATTAACTGTGCATTAAATCAATCACCCACTGCTCAATTAGGGGTTAATTGTGAAACAAACGGTTAACTGATAATTATTCCCCCAATTTGTTCCGCTTTTTGTGCTCGGGCTCCGGGACTTAATGGAGCTTATTGGGAAGAGACATTATAGGCAATATCCTTAAAATGATCTACTTGAAGCCTTACTGCTTCTTCCAGATATTTTTGAAAAATATTCCCTCTATTCCCCCTTCAACTCTTCCTCTTCTCGCCGCCTTCAATTTGTAAGTAATCTCCGCTGATATTTATCAGATGCAACGAGGTGAAGAGACTGCGCTCTATTAATGTGCAGCGCCTGCCTGAACATCTGCAGCGGTGCATCCAATCACGTACGCTTCATGGCAAGTTTGATGCACGATGTGCTTCCGTGCTTTTTTGCTGATATCTTCACTGCAGGAAAGGGAAAAAAAACAGCCCTGCAAGCGTTGAAAAATAGGGAAATGTGAACATGTGAAAATGAGAGCAAAATTGACGACTAGCAGTGCAGCCTCACAGCAAAGAGGGTTGTGTCTGCATGATGGATGGATGAATGGATGATGGGTACAGACTAATGCCTGACAAGGTGTAACACTACGCAGCAATTTGATGCTACCAAAAATTTGTATTTGCAAGAGCATTTCCGAAATGAGTGAGTCGGCCTAACTCAATTCCTCTGGGAGCCTCGTCTTCCACTTCAAAACTTCTCAGTGACTCGTCGTGTGTTTTTTCATTCCACGTTTTAAAACGTCCTCCAGCTGCTGTCAGCAACAGCATCACTGCAAGTCTGCACCCGGTGTTGGCGCATGATCCGGCACGAGGCTTGATTTGTCATCCTCTCTGTTTATGAGGATTAAAGATGGAGCCGTTTTGTTACAGCCAGCAGAAAGAAGATTTATTGATTTTTCGGTTCATCATAGATTTACTCTGTAAAAAAAAATACCTTGCAAGGGAGAAAATAGCAGCAATAGGTGACCCTTGAGGGAATGTGTGTCTGTGTGTGTGTGCGTGCACGCACACTTGCACACTAAACACCGAATATTTTCTATATCAGAGTAATAAGCAAAGGATGAATTACTTAAAATGTTTTTTCATCACATTAAAAATGCAACAGGGGACACAACCTGAGCTCTGGGTGGGGACGAGTTCTATTACTTCTTTATTACTGCTATCACAAAGATGAGAATAATAAAGATATTGACTTAAATAAATCCCAAAGCAAAGACTCCTAATTAATTGTGCTGCGATTTTAATCAAATACTGGAGTGACTGACTCGTCCCAGCTGTCACTGATGGTGAAATTAAGACACACTGGATTTTTCAGCGACATTATGAAAATGTTTTATTACAGTTTGCTGTACGGAGGTTTGGCGGAGGACACGAAGCGACCCTGGTTTGCTTGGAAGCAGTGCACGCTGCTGACATCTAGTGGCGGTACAGTCTTGAACACAGTCCCTTTAACGGCATTAACTTCGTAATTACATAAAATCTTCATGCTCAGACCCTCAGGATGAGCAGCAAAACTCTCCTAGTATTTCATCCTCTTCCATCACATCAAATGGAGTCGGCCTGAGGTTAGACAATTTAGACCGAGACATTAAAAAACTCTACAGAGGAGCAGAATATTGAGTGGAAGAACCAAGGACGGTGTAAAAGAGAACCCTGCTGCTTTTTTCTCTTCTTTTTTTGCTTTTTTTGGACAGACACTGAATAGTTGAGGCAAACATTTGGTTTTTCATTTCTTTCACGTTGGAGCTGCATGAATACGGCACTGCTGCTTGACTTCTGAATAGTTCTGTGTAAGACCTCACTGACTTAATGAAACTGAAGGATTTAGAGGAGAAAAAATAAAATAGAGAATAAAAAAAAAACAAGTTCAAGTTCAGGTCAAAGTTATAATAAATATAGGAAACTTGACTGCATATAATCTGCTCTGCTTAATAAAAATTTTGTCCTGGTTGAATTCCTGCATAATATGATGTGTACATCTTTGGCAGTCATACCTTATAATGAACAATATCAATTGACTTTAGAACCACTGGAGCAGTGATGTGGGATTTAAACCTCCTGCAAGGTTAATTGTTATCTTAAAATGGATAACTGTGCTGCATGTTATTAATCTCGAATATAAAAAACATAGTGTTGTTTTTCAGCTACAGGGCAAATTTAATCAAACACTCACATAATCTTCAAAATCGTGAAATCAGGGCTTGGAGTTGTACCAGACAGTCGTAAATATGGTTAGCATTTACTGGCATTTTGCATGGAGTCCTTGACCAGCACTCACACTGGTATATTTAGGTTTTGCGCAATTCTAGGGCTAATGGAAACGCAGCTACTTTTATGAGTGTCTTAAGTAATGATTGTCAATAAAATCTGGACCTCCGGTGTCGTTGATGTCTACACCAAGTGGAATTTAGCGGCCAAGATGATTGGCCTCATCGCTGCAATCTCGTTGAGTTCATTGGCCCGGCGTGCTCCCCACCGCGTGATTGTGCTTTAACTTAGATTCTGCCTCAAATTTAGGAAACAAGGTGCACGATCGTGTCTGCAGCCACGACGTTAACACCCTGTTAGCTGAACAAATATAAGTCCCCAGATTTTCACACTCTGCAGACACACAAGTCACTGTAGAGACAATACTTACACATACACACACATAAACAAAAACTTGCCACGTCTCTCCTAATAAGATAACAGTTTCTTGTTTTTTTTTTCATTGTTGGGAAAACTAAAATCCTTCGCAACCTTTCAAGTTGCTTCAAAAGCGTATTTCCGATTTTTGCTGCCTGCTGCTTGGCACGTTTAATCACCCGACTACACAAATTAACTTTTTTTTTTAACAAAACCACTGGGTGGTAACGTGGGATGTAAAGGGCGGGGGGAGGAGAAGTGCAGTGGGAGTTTTTTCCCCGCTCATTTTTTTCAACTAGTTAAATATTCCTGTCGCATTTTTTTTCTATTTTATTCAAAAGCAATCATGTTCAGAGCAGGAACCACACGGCTGATAATATTGTCCATGTCTACAAACGTTGGTCTAAAAATATCACTACAATGATTTTATATGCATAATTCAGTTAGCCATAAAAATGTGTGGGTGGTGCAGAAACACGGAGGACAGTTTTCCAGGATCTGCTTCTTCCTGGAGATATTTCTCTCTCTCTGAAACACATCAGAGGATTTCTGTTTTATTTTTTTCCCCACAAATGATGATTCACAAAAATCAATATCTATAAAATGTCTGATATGGCTCTCATGTGAATGATTGACTGTTTGAAAGGTGCAAGTTGCTTATCGTCTTTCAGTCCTGACAGTACTGACCCCATATGTGAAAGGAAATGTTAAGTGTTGTGTATCAAAACCCATAAAAACATGAAATTAATGGCTGGTAATGCCTAAAGCTGCCAAACAAGATGTCAGCTGTTGCTTGAAAAGAGGGTGAAGACAACTTTCAAAGCGTTTTCCCACCTACTTGTGCCAAAGAGGCGAGACCCACAGTTCCCGTTTTTCAGCAGCCGAAACACCATTAAGTATCCTTACATCTCTGCTGATCTCAAGAAAACAACAAATACAACCTACCCAACTATTCTACCAAACTGCCAACAACAACATCCTTCTACAACATAATTATTTGGACAGAAAAGAGAAAATCTTCGTCCACCTGATGTGTTTGGTGTCTCACAGTCTTCACCTTTGTTTGTATTTTCCTTCAGAGGACAGATTTAGCCTGTAGCTATTGTCGTGTCTCCGCCTTTCCACACCCACTCCACGGCCCTGTCCCACTTTTGGTAGCGCACCTGTCGGGGGCCGAGTCTGTCCCCTCGCCTCAGACTGGAGGGAGCTTTGACCCGCGGCGGTAAAATGTGCGAGACCAAATGGGAAAAAAATCTGAAAAAATCAAAGAGAGACAAACAACTCAAGGCCACAGCAGAGCTGAATTTTCCCCTATGTGGTCGGCTCTCAACCCGACGATGTGCAGATCCACCAGACGGTCAATGTGTGTGTGGAGTGAGCAGGGAAGAAAAAAAAAGGCGAAAGTGCTGCAACTTATCTGCTGTCAAGAGCCAGAAGGCGAAGTCATGAGAGACAAGGAAGAAAAAACCCCACCTGGTTTGTTATTAGTGAGATGAAGCAGAAGGTCACATCTGATTGGTTGATGCGACCATCCTGGATTAAAAAGTCTCTAGCAAAGTTTGGATGTCTTTGCATTCAACAGACTTTTTTTTACCTTCCCTCACTCCATTTTGTTCTCATGGTAAACCAGCAGGACGGTTTGTCAGAAGATAGCTGGAAACACAACAACAGATTTTGATACATTGTAAAGTATGTATATGTGCAAGGTATATATCTGTGTCCCTTTTTGGCGTTTTTTTTTGTCACAAAGCATCAACCTGCATTCACACAGAAGGTAAATAAACCATCTGCTTTTCTGTTGCTTATTTATTTATTAATGTATTTATTTTGAGGGGGCAGTACAGACATATTTCATGTCAGAACAACTTCGGCTCCCAGGACTTCAATTAGAAGAAGATGAAAAAGGAGGAGAAAAATATCAGAATCCACATTGATGCTTCACATGAAGTCAGCGTCTTTGTTTTTGTTTGCCTGGCGACGGCAAAGATGATTTACCCCACCGAGGCTCCGCGTCCGGGACGATATCTAACATTTCTAAATTTCCCGCAACCTTTATTCTGCTGTGACGAAAACAATTGAGGCCCAGAACAGCTTGTTTTGGAGGATAGTCTGACGATGCCCTCGCCTTCGGGCAATAGAACTAAAATAAAGAGGGTAGGAAAACACCCCCGTGTATTCTGGACTGGAACATTCCCGGTTCACCATCGTGACTATCTGACCAGGCTGTGCACCATGGGAAAAAAACATGTGTTCACTTAAGATAGCAGAGTCTTCAGTCCCCTCAGCTTCCCCCCAACGTTCTTTCATCCGAGTTCCATATGTTGAGTGTCAACGTGAGCTGGAGGCTGAGGGCGTGCACGGCGCTTTGCACGCCACTCGTGTGTGCCTCGCTCGCAGCGCGTGGCTCTGTTTCTCTTTCTCATCCAGAGGTTGTGAGTTGGTCTTTGCCCCGCATGTCCTCCAGCAAGCGAGGTCAAGGTGCGGGCAAGACACGGTTGGCTGCACCGTTTTGTGGCAGTGAGCTTCAGGCTGCATTCGGGGAGACGTATAGATTTGTATTTTAGGCGCAGATGCATTTTTTTTGCATCCTTGAGAAACTGAGATGAAGCTCCAGACTGCAAATGAGAAGCTATTTGAACAACCTATTGCCACCAATTCAAGGGAAAGTTTTCCAGCCGAGCCGTTTCAATTAGGGGGGGTACCTATAAGAAGATTAAGAGCAAATTAGAGGGTTTGATGTAGATTAAATTTATTGTGAGCAGAAAATAGCAGCCAGCGGGAGGTAGATGACTGTGTGTAATGATGAAGTGGATTAAGCAGTTTTAAATCTTTTCAGGGATTCGCGACGGCTGGTGTTGATGAGCAGCGGGTCGGAGGGTTTGATTAGGAGGCGGCCGAAAGTTCGGCAGGGGTGGTGTAGCTTGGTGGCAGACTGGCTGGGTTAACTTTCTGTGGTTCTCATTGGGTAAAGAAGAGTGGGTGTAGTCGTTGGTGGAGGCAGTTGATGTGCATGAGCTTGTTTTTCTTCAGCCTTGGGATTTAAAGAGCCAGTGTTGAACATTTGCTTTTGTCTTTTGGCATAAAATAGACTAGAAGATGCATCAAGTTATGGGGGAATAAAAGTTACGAAATAATGAATTGGTGTGCTTTTGTTTGCGAATAGGAACAATTTAAACGTGCATGAAGAGCACATCTGCTTGCAGGCTTGTGAAGGTGTGAACACGAGAAAAACAAGGTCAGTGCTGCTGAAAAAACTGAACAGGAAGTCAGTCACAACTAGTTGACATGATTGCAGTCATCAACAGAGCCTGATGGCAACGCTGAGAAGAAGCCGTACACCTTGGTGGGACAGATGGTGGGTTTTTAGCTAGTAGAAGATAAAACAAAAGCATCACAAAAAACAAACAAACAATGCGTCTCCACAACTGTGTGTGTTTACTTTGCAAATCATTTGGGTAATGTTTTTTTATTTTATTTATCTACAGAGGCAAAACAACCAGTTTTAATTGTTTGTTTTTTTGTTTTTTTTTCAGAAAAAAAATGTTCTTTGCTTGCACTTGAACTTTTTTCACATGTTTACACAGATTACATTCAATGCATAAAGGAGATAATAAGGTAAAGGTTTGTTTTGTTTTGTTTTTTGAATTATAATTATTAATGCTGCAGTAACAATCCAATAATGAGAGTGAAGACGTCAAACGATAATCATCCATCCCATTGATCTTCCATTGCACTCTTAACAAGTCCAACTGTAGCAGGAACCCACAGGAGCCTCACAAACACACAGACAAACACACGGACATGAAAACAATCCCTTCACCTCACTGCCACTCACCACCTAGGTCGCAGCAGAACGACAGGTGCTGCCCTGTGTTTGACTGCCACTAGAGGGAGCTGCTGCAAGCTCCCACAGCAACGGTCAGAGAGAATGAGAGAGAAAAACATCGAAAACAAAACAAATCGATGCAAAATGACTTTGTTTGGCTTGTTATGTTAAGTGATGACTGTCGTGTTGGGGAGGCTGCCGGTGGACAGATGGAGCTCGTGGCCGCCTCCCATTATTTTCATCACAATGGCTTTTTCATTGATTTGTCTCAAGTCACGCACTTAGCGGTGAGTGATGACCACTTAAAGGTTAATACGTGTTGAAAGTTGCATGCCCCGACCGTCGATATATAGACAAGCCCGTCATTAGTCGCTATTCTTGTGTAGTTTGCTTTGCAAAAGTAAGACATGTAGCTCTGCTGACAGGGTTTTCTTCTACACCATGCCTGTGAGAAGTGACCTTGGTCTCACCTCTGAAAGGAGTCCCAGCTTTGTTTCGAACCGTTTCCTCAGACTTTTGGGTTCACAAAGTTGGTGCAAAGTCACTCAGCGGCCAATTGTTGTGATGGTTTCAATCAGTTCCGTCACTTACACCTGAAACTCCTTCACACATGGCTCGACTTCTGCTGGGGAAACACGAAAAAAACAATCCCAGACAGAGTAGGTAAGACGGGGTCAGGTGCCCACCAGTGTGTGTGTGTGTGTCTGTCTGTCTGTGTGTGTGTGTGTGTGTGAGAGAGAGAGACAGAGAGAGAGAGAGAGCTCTGCGGGGTGAGCAAGACAACGAAAAGGCTACGAAAGGTCAACATCAGAGAGGAGGATGAGGTCGAACAGGCAAAAAAGCCCAGTGGAAAACAGCTTCCGCAGTGTGCAGGTTGGGTTCTGCTACATGATGGATCCTCGGACCGGTTCTGGTGCTAGAGAGGATTTTCTTCCTAAATCTTCTTCACACAGAACAGAATAGAGCATTTTAATCCTAGTAAATGGCCATTTTACTGTACCCTGACAAAGCCTTGTAATTCTTTCACCCGCTCCTAATTGAATACTGAAAATACACCCGTCCCTGAACCTGTAGCAGGTGGTGGACGATGGACCAGCTGTAAACGTCCATGATAATAAAACAGGTGCATTTGGGTGCATTTGTTCAAGAGGAATGTTCAGAAAGGTCATCTGTCTGAACCTCACTTTGAACCGCCTGATGCTAAAGCGAGTGTGATGCAGGACAGGTACGCAGCTCCTTGAGACGCAGCAGACTTTGTCTCGTTGATCAACCTGATTTACGACAGAAAACAGACGTTTAACCTGAAGTTCTATGAACAGTGATGGCTGAACAGTCCGAAGGGAAAAAAACAATGAGGCGTGATTGATGAGCGCCCGTCCGACCCGGCATGCCAGGACGTGTGACAAAAAAGAAAAAAATGACCGGAGTCGCTCGGCCGTGATGAATTGTAGTTCCAAACCAGAGATGCATCCATCAATTCTCTATCGCTGTGTTTGGTCAATGAGATGGTGTGTCACCACTGTCAAAAATATGAACACGTATACTAAACCATTTGTACTCATATCTGCAGAAGGCAGAGTTTAGGGTGTGTATAAATCTAAAAGCCATGACTGCACACAAAAGAATCATGGCCGTGACATCTTTGACCACAACTTCAAATTTCAGAGCCCCTCACAGCAAGAAGGTTGTCAGTTCAATTCCCGGACCCGGGGGCCTTTCAGTTTGGAGTTAACTAATTGTGTGATGTCACCTGAAACAAAGTGCACTGCTGTCGTATGTTTTGCAATCTGGGCCAAAGCCACAACAACCAGCCGAAACTGGTCATTAGTGTTGTAGTACTCGAGAACGGTCTTGGTCTCCAGACCACTTTTTAAGAGTCTTGGCCTCATCTCTCGGACGAAGAGGCATTTTTAATCGGTCTTGTCTCGTTCTCGGACTGGGGAAAACTCAGGATTTTTGATCAAGACCAGTCACGACTCAGCCAACACTGCAATGACAGATAATTCGACAGCAGGAGGAAGCCAGCAAACAGGAAACGGAAGCAGGGACAAAATGCTAACACGTAAACCAGTGACGCTCACAACAGCACCAATCCCAACCCAGCCAGTCAAACGCAAATTCCAGCTGTAGCGATGCACTTTTAAGTTTGTTGGATATGTTTTGGTGGGTTGGAATGTTGCCGGCCACTTCTTTGACCATTTCCTGATGAAATGTTTTAAAGCGGGAGTATGTAAATCACAGTGAACCTCATATCTTGGCTCATAAGGCTGAAGAATGTTACTGGCTGCCGGAAACTCGAGCAAAGATTCAAGATTGCATCCCAGCGTTTGACCCGACAGCATCCGCTCTGCCTCGGGGGGAAGAGCTCGCTTAATGATGACTCGCAATAAACTTCAGTGGCAAAGCGAATTCAGGTACTTGAAAGTTTAATTCACCTAGCTGAGGGCAGACAAAGGTTTTTTTTTAATTTTTTATAATGGAGAGCTCCATCCATGAATGAACACAGAGTATCTGAAGGAGTGCAGAAGGAGCAGTTTGGAAGAATAGTTTTTGTGTTTTCATTCGTTTTAATTGGAACTGGTCGGGTTTTTCTTTTTTTCTTTTTTTTTTTTTATTTGATTTATTACAATATTTTACCCTGCCCTGTTTGTCTGTGATCATTATTTCAAGATCTGAAAAAAAATGTGATCAAAATAGAATGATTAAAAAATAACATTTTTAAATGACCACCACCACCACCACTTTAGTCCTTTAATTTCTCCATCACTCCTTCCGTTTTATCGCAACTTCACAGGGTTCCGTTGGATTTCGGGGTTTTTTTCTTCCTTTTCTATAGCTTAACTGTTGCTCTATAGCTGAAATCCGACTCAAATGTGTTGTTTTTTATAATTAATCATGGACGACAATGTGACTGCTCTGAAAATAACATCTTTACAACTGTCACGGTTTTAGCTTGTTTGTTTTGCTTGTAGAAACATCACTGGTACAATTGAAAAATACGCAGTTCAGTGTGGAAAAAATAGCATGTTTTTGATTTCTGACTGGACCAACTTGCTCAGCTGATACCATCAGCAGCCTTTGGCTTGAAACAACCTGTTTTTTTTTCCTTTAGCAAGCAGCCTTGTTTGAGCATTCTTACCTCGCCGTCATTCGCAACAAAAGCCGAGCTCGCGCTTGATTTCAGGGCCGGTGCCACTGCTGTCATTTGATTGCCTCGTGCATTTATTTATTTGTTTGTTTATTTATTTATTTGAAGTTCACATCAGTGCAGCAGGCACACCGTCTTCTAAACAGCGGGGGACCGTCGCACAAAACAGCTCATCAGACAGGCAGCGGGAAGCGCTCCGCCGTCTCTTTGTGCGTGTGTGTGTGTGTGTTGCCCCGTCCTGACATGTGGTGCAGAAAGAGATGCATTTCTGTGGAAAATCGGGCTGACAGGTGAAAACCTTTCAGCAGTGGGTCATGAATTATCCAGCTGATGCGGTTTAATTGTATGTCTTTGGCTTTATTGATGTGGGCCTAAATAATTGAAGGGTGGGTGTGTGTGTGTGTGTGTGTGTGTGTGTGTCTGTGTGTGTGTGTGTGCGCTGGACAGGTGAGTAGTATTTTGTTTAGCTGTGTGGAAACGTGGACGGATCTGGAGATTTTTGTAGCCAGCCGATTTGGTTGCAGTGTTGCCGGCTGCTGCCGGACAACTTCTCAAATTTAAGCATGTGAATAATTTAACGCCGCATTTGATTCACTAAGTTTTAGAGAACTGACGAAGGAGGTGGGAAGACAAGCCCAGTGAGTCGGGTGGGAGGTGGGGAGGTGGGGGGGTGCTGCCATTGGGTGGCTTATGTGTGCAAGGTCAGGAGGAAAAACAAACTGCCTGAAGGGAGTTGGCAGACGGCGGCTCGGTTCAGGACGCCAAGGGAGACGAGAGGAGAGGAAGGAAAAGAAGGAGGGCGGCGGGAGAGTGACACAGGGTGGAAACCAGAGGATGGATGTCAGGGGGACAGGAGAGATGGAAAACAATACAAGAGACAGAGGAAAAAGGAGCAGGGTGGAGGGGAGAAGATAAAGAAACAGGTGTGAGACAACAGAATCTAAAGATCGAGACCAATGCGCTCGCAGGGAACTCTCAGTTCCAGTTCCTGCTCCAGTTTCTGCTCTCAGTTCCTGCTGCCTGTCCTTGGACAGTTGTCAATAAAGATCCATTTGAAAAGCCATGAGGCTGGTTTGTTTGACTAGCAGCTAGGCTAACAGGTCAGCAGTGTGCTATCACCATAGGTTGTGCCATGCAGCCTGTTTTTTTATATCCTGGAACATGTGGAATTGAAGATGAACGAGTTCAGTGTGGCTTCTTCAACTGGAGGTAAGCTAGCTAGCTGTGTTTATTGCTAACACTCTCCTTGTCCAGTAACATTCTGGCATATCAGCCACAATCAGCGATCAGCGTATTTAGACACACCTGGTTCTCACCTGAAGTTGCAGAATCTCTGCAGTTGTGGGGCTAATTGTTGATGTAGCTGAATAGTTGACACAATTTTGTGACATTTCAGTCATACAACCGAGCACCCATTGACCAGCGAGTGGGGGGCAGTTTATCTGCCTTAACTTCACCCTGCAAGATGCACCAAGAAATAGAAAAAGAGAAACGTGGACGGACTCAAAGTTGAGCCCGGCGGCTCAAATATGAAGTCATGAAAAAGAAAAACTGCCAATACCATCTTAAGCTAAATCACACTCAAAAATTCAACTTTGTCCACATCCAGGTGCTGCCTTCAAAGGTCAAATTCTTGGATCTTTACCCCACTGGGAAAAGTGGAACAAAAAAAATTAAAATCCATCTTGTTAGTTGGGCGAAGAGGCTTAAATCATCCAGAACTCCAGAAGGTCCGGACACAGATAATTAGCACTGGCTCCCACACTGCACTGCACAGGAAATGACGCTGGGCAGATTGGAAATCTGGCCCGAGTGCTGAGAACCAGCCGACTCACACGTTCGGGTTGGAAACCCACTCAGTGTGCGGCCCTCTTGAGGAAACGCGGCAGCAAAAAAATGCATCACGTTCCTCTGCACGGTTGGCAAGTGTCAGGATGAAAGGATGACATGGCGGAGAGAGCTGGAAGTGAAAGAGTGAAAGCCACACACACACACACTGCTGAGGAGAGGGGATGGAGGGTGAGGGGCTGGCAAGCTGTGGTGGACACCAGTGGATGGGCGCGCCTGATGAGCCCCCCCTTATGTTCGCACCGGCTTGGTTGTTCTCTTCTCTATTCACTTCTGTGTTTATCCCCTGTTAATCTTTCCTTCCTCCGTTTTCCGTCCTTAAAGCTGTGAGGGGAAACCTTCAGCTCCGGGTGGACGACACACAGTCACATGGTGCTACAGTGCGCACGCCAGGAGGCAGATCCCACAGTACACGAGCTGACGCGCAGCCGGAGAGGCTCGCACGCAAACGAGGTAACATCCCCTCTCTCTGCACTTCCTTCCCCCTGTCTTTTTTTTTTTTTTTTTTGCCGTTGCCATCTCCTCTTTCATTTCCTACCTGCCAAGAAACAAGACCTTTCTCCTCGAAATAGAGCTTCTGTTTGTCCTGTTGCACTGATTCGATACATTCAATGGCAAATGAAAAAACAAGAAAATAAAAACTAAAATAAAACCACGCACCAGGACAGTCGTCAAAGCAGATTACTCGTGTACAGCACATTCGCTGTTCCTTTCTCATTGTTGGCGTCCCACTGCGCCAACCACCCACGGAGGGCGAAGCGAAGGCATATCTATCGCCGCTGGATTACACGCGGGCAGCTGAATGGCGAGCGATACAATGCAAACGCTGGGAGGGAAGGCTTATTTATTTATTCCGGCTTTCTTTCTGCGCCACGAGTGAATGATTTATGAGCTTGCGTCGTCTCAGCAAAATCTATCTTGGGTTTAAGAGAAGAAGCAGAAAAAAGAAGAAAAAAAACAGAAGCCGCTGAAATATTTTTAGGGCGTTGCGTGTGGCGAAAGTCTCGATCAACCAATGGTAGCATCCGCGTGAGGCTACGAGGTATTTCGGTCCGTTACGATCGTCACTGCGCGGGTATTACGCAACTACAACAGCGACTTTAAGTCTCTCTTCGGTTGTTGTTTCTTGCAGGGCTATAAGTACAAGAATCACAAGTACCACTAGTCAGGTTGCCAGTTTTAAAAGTCGTCTAAGAAAAACGCCTGAAGGCAGCGCATTTACCATCCTGTCCTACGCCATTGAACACATCGTCCGGCTGATAATTCTGCACAGAAGACTTATTCTTGGCTGTCAAATTGTTTAATAACTGGTCAAATCTTATGTAGTCTGATCCTGGCCAAAGGCTGACAGAGTCTCTGTGTCCTCCAGGCCCCCTGTTGGTGACTTAAAAAATTAATCCAAAACATAAGGACCACCAGTCTAACATGCAAAATCTGCAAAAGAGTGCCAACATTTTTAAATCCATCTGTGGGAACATCAATGAACGTCTTGAAGGAATGGCCCCTGCTAAAACCTTTGCAGGTGATCAGACCAACACTGTCCAAATCAGGTTTCCTCCCTGCCAGCTGGGCACAATTCTGAAAGCTGGAGGCCTCTGCTGGCATCGGAGGCGACTCCAAATGTCCCTGTTGCTCAGGCAAAACAAGTGCGGAAGCCACAGTCACGGCAGTTTTATCAGAGCTGGATGCTGTGCCTCGTTATAAAGGGGAACAAAGAACACCACCAAAGGCATTTCTCCTTGGAAGAAAAAAAAAATGTTTGTGCTCTACTCAGGACTGGCTTTTGCGAGTCTTTAATTAAACACTGTGTCATGTTGTGCCTCGCCACAGGACGGTGACGTACTGAGCTTCCAGCCATTGCTAACTGGCTTGTGGGTAAAAACTATCTGGATCCTCCATTCACCTCCTTGTTTTGAAAGCACATTTTGTGAATTTTCAAGCATTTTCTGAGGGCTGTTCTCCAAACGGATACACAGAATGAATATATAAGAGTTGGAAAACCTTAGCCTCTCCTGATTGGTCCTGCCACTTTTGGGAAAAGTGTGAAAGTGTTTCCCGGATGTGTTTCTCCTTAAAAGATGCCGACTGATTAAGTGACTTCACATGGAAGCAGAGATAGATCATTTCCAATTTATGCGTGTGCTCAGCTTCTTTTGAAATCATCCTTCAAACGCCGAATTCCTCGACCGCCCCGCACCTTTTGAAACCGGCCGCACACGTTTGATATTCCAAAAGAAAAAAGAATGAGCTACGACATCTACCCGGGAGAGTCTATTTTTCATCCTGGTGGTCGTTGCCTGTTTATTGGAATCCTGTTGATGGTTTGTCATGGCTGTGAAATAAAGCCAGAGGTCTTTGATCGACTGGGTTGTTAATGGCCAAACAAAAAAATAAATGATTTGATGGATACTTGACTGCTTAAAATGGTGTCAACCATCTTTAACCTTGGTGCGACTGCGCACATCTTTATCACATCCTATCAATCTAAACCGGAGGCGTGAGTGCATGTGTGTGATTGAGGCGAGAATAGATTGGATCTGTCAGAGGCATCAAGAGACGTGGTTGTAGATAAATCACAGCTGCAAAATTCTTATTTTGCCTCATGTACATATAAATTGCTGTTCTGCTGGTCTGTGGAGGTTCTCAGCTTCTCAAAGTCTCAAAGTGCTGAACTGTCGGCAACTGGACCAACCAACCAACCAACCAGTCAGCCAGGAAACATGTCCAGCAGGTAAAATGTAGCACTGAAAGGTTGGTTTTTTTTTTTGTCAGTATGACCGGCACAGACCCGTGACAGATTCTTCATGCGGCTCTCCGTCCTCGGCTGACTCGCTGGGATCCTGCAGCCAGAAGCTCTACACAGCTGTGTCTCACTTGGTGGGATTAGTCGGAATACATTATTAGGCCGTGTGAGGAAAACCGGCTGCAGTCATGGCCAATATAACTCTTTTTTTTTTTTCTTCCAGAGCACCGTGAGACTTTAATATGTTTTTTTGAGTTTATGTGCCACTCGAGGTTTCCAATATTTCAGAGGGAAACTTGGTCTGAGCCCAGATGGAGCATGAAATACACATATTTATTTATTCGGCCCATTTGTTTTTGTATATTGGGTTACTTAGACTGCTCTGACAAACCATGTGCCCGGAGACACTCAGTTCAGTCCCAGGCACTGTGAATACATTTATTAAAGTTGACATCAGATTTAGAAGAGCTATTGATCTGCTCGAGCGTCAAACACATTAATAACAATGATAAAAGGAAAACACGCCTCGTAAAGATCCTCAGAGGTTAACTCCTCTTTAATCTAATGTAAATCTAATTAATTACCCTCTTTTTAATGGGCGTCATAAAGTTTGAACAACAGAGTGGAAACCTAAGCTCGTCAGCGGTGATCAAGTGGCTTCATTTCCACGGCGCCGCCGGTGAGCCCAAACCATTTACCACGTCGCCGCCGTCCTGGCCATGAGGGGAGGAGCCGACCTCGACAGGACGTGACCTCCGGCGCTCGGCTTGGTGTCGGGATGCGCTAAAAGGCAACAGACAGAACGAGTCAGTGTCACGTCACCCGTGACATTCTGTAGCTGCTCTCCACTTTACACCAGGTGTAAAAGCTTCTTTTTTCCCCACCTCCCCACACCTTTCAAGCCAATATGTGTATCACAGACATATGATTTTTTCAAAAAAAAAAATTTTAAATCTGTGGAAGAGTGGCGTCATCTCCAGCGGGAGAGGAGTGAGAGAGAGAGACAAGAGAGTCGTCGATCAGATAAGACGCACAGTGGAGAATCGGAGTTAATTTGTTTCTTTGATGAACGTGGGACACCCAGAAATGATGTCTTGAAATTTGAACAAAAGGGTTTTTGAATTTGACATCTCCTCTGTCTCCGCCCCCTCGTAACACACTCACACACACACCCTCCTCTGATATCGGACCCCCCCCCCCTCTTTACGCTCTCTCCCTTCAGGCCTCCTTCTCACTCTGTCTTCGTCTCTTTTACGTCATCTTTTACCATCACCTCATCTTGCTTTTTTCTCACACCCTTCTCCATTTTTCCCCTCTCTCTTTTCCTCCCACAGCTGTAGTTTTCTGTCCTCTCTTCTCCTTCCTGTCTCTTCCACGTCCTGCCCCCACGTCTAAAATGTATTACTGTCATCTAGTGTTTAAAAAACGAACCGCAGCATCTCCGTCCCTGAGTCACTTAACAGAGGGCTAGATGTGCTGTTTTCTGAGGCTTTTTTTTCCATAATAATTCCACCTATAATACTTCTATATTGGAGAAATGAAAAAAACAATTTAATATTTATATGTAAGAGTAAAAAGAGTAAAAAATAATAAATAAAAACATTTCATGAATGTACATATATATATATATATTTATATATATATATATATATATATATATATATATATACATACATATAATAACCGTACAAAGAAATGTTAAGGCTCAGGGAGGCAGATGTTTAGGTCCTTGGAGAACCTCCTGAGTCAAACACGTGACAGCAGAGGACAACGAGACAAAATAGCTTGATTACGCCGGGACAGAGAAGCTAAATGGAACTGAACTAAACTGGATTACAGTGGGACACAGAGGCCCGATACACTGGTTCCAGCGGTCCGGATGGAGCAATTGGACTAGTTACCGTGGAACAGAATGTGAGATGGAGCCATCACCGAGGGATAGTGAAACGAAACGGCCGCAGAAACCAATCCACCGTCGGATAACATTAAATTAAAAGCAAACACGCTTAAGTGAAAGAGCGGCCACTGATATTCATGAGTCACTGAAGTCACATGGCCGGTCCATTCAGGAAGAAGGTGAGTTCCTGATTTCAGTCCAACTGTGTCAGCGCCACACAGTGATATTAGGAGACTGCAAATGGGGAATGAAAAGGAGAAACTGTGCTGAACATCTGGCGGGGCCTCAGCCGCAAGGAAGGGAAACTAGGCTTTTTGAGAAATTACCCGTCAAAGTGGGACATGTTGCTTCATCCCTTTGACTAAAAATGTGTCGAAATGTGTGATATTTCTTCAGGTTGCGATCAGATTACGCCACACTGAAGACGCATGCAAATTGCTCTGATATCGTGCCCTGGATATTAGACGGAGTTATTATCACAGGCAGAACTCCAGCTTCAGTCACTGCTGCTTCCAAATGTAAACAGACTGTGTACTCACTGTTTAACGTTGTTTGATGATAATTAGTTGTAAATAAGTGTCTCTGACTCGTAGTGTTGCATTTGCCATATTTCCAAGTAAACGCAGTCATGCGACTTGGGAAATAAAAACGCATTTATTTCACTGCAGTTCATAGTACATCCAGTGGGGGGCGATGGGTGGTTGCATGTTGATTGTGTAGGTGAAGGCAGGCTGCAAACGGTTTATTATACAGTAATGGGCTGATGGCTCAACACAATACATGACATTTGCTGTCAGAGTTGCTGACCAGACATGAGAATAGAGGATATTATGTCACATTGGGTTATGTTTCATGATGAATTTCCCCGTCAACGTTTTCTCCAACATCAGGATAAAATGCATTCTACTGGGATTGCAACAGGTATAATATGATCTGGAATATATCATAAAGCATTGCAACAACCGCAAAACTATTAAATCATTTAAAGTCATCGCTGTAGTGCTCCTCCGGCGTTCACCTTCAACCTGAATCCAGAGCTGCTGGGTTAACTGGCTCTGAACTCACTAAAAGCAGCTGGCTGGAGCCGCCGCTATCACCTTTCCTACCGGCCTTCCCTCGACTGGGTCAGATTGTTGGTGCTCTGGTCATTTTCCCACTCAGTTCATTGCTTGGTGCTTTGGGCCTCCGCTGTGAGAAGGCCACTTTACAAATTGTACAAAATAAGGCTGCTTGCAGCTGCTCCCGGGCTGCTCGTATAAGTCCGGCATGACTGATGCTCTGGCGAAAAGACTTTTGACCGAAATTGACTGCTGGGTTGCCACCACTAGAGGGTGCAGTAGCAGGCAGATAGAGCTAGACTAGAGAGCACAAAGGCATCAAGTATATCAACAACTGTGATGGATGGATGGATGGATGGATGGATGAATGTCAAAAATAACTTATAATAAAAAGTCAAGGGCACATTTTGTCTAACCAGGAGTCAGTGAAGTGAATTTCTGCTGCTGAGTTGTGTTGTATTGTTTTATTGTGGGTCATCTTGGCTTTGGCTGTGGCTTTTGCGCTGCTTTCCTCTTGCAACATTTTCATGTTGATATTTGTGGTTTGTGCGCGACGCATCGCTCAATGTTGTCGTGTACAGATGCACGTCGAACCCAGATGCGACAAGCTGTTCGGCGTCGGTGTCGGCTAATATTTTCTTACGCAAGCAGTAAACACTATTTTATAAATGCGTCCGCCTGTCAACTTTGGCGGCCGGTTCCAGCTGAGCGAGGCGAGGCCGGTTGCCAGTTCCCCAAGGGGGGCCGACGTGCGGCAACACACAATCATTCACGCCCCCACCTTGCCATAAACCTGCCTTTCGTGGCTCCGGAGTGAGGAAACACTCGCAGACGGTGAAAGATGACGCAAACTCGCAAACAGAGAATGGCCCGCCGCCAACCGACCCGCCAGCCGACTGGGTCGGGGAGTGGGTGGGGGTGGAGAAGTTTTAAAATTCAACAAGATGGACTGTAACTGTACACCTGCTTCCTGTCTGGAAGACGAAGGTAATAGCGTGCAACAACGTGACGCACAGCGCCGGCACTCGGCTCTCAACCTTTCCATTCCGCTATCTGCCTCGGGCATCTGCTGATGACGCTGACAGGAAACACGGCAGATTGTACATTTTGTGGCATACCAGCCATCTTGTTTTTTTTTTTTTCTGTCTTTTTTTTTCTCTTTTGGACATCGGCCATCGCCTGTCGCTGTAAATGTGTGTTGCTCAACAACGAGCTGACGTGAAGAAATAGTTCGTGGAAAAGGCAGCAAGGGAAACAAACTGGGATCAGGACGTTCTGGGGAGAAAGTTTCAGCTTGTTTGTTTGACCCGTCTTGTTTGAACGTCACCACTGAGATTCCCTCCATATTGTTGTACTGACTGTGGAGCTGAAGGGATCTCAATATTCAGTAGTATATTATTAGTAGTCGTATATTTGGTAGTATCGATACCAAGTTGGGTATTAGAATCAATTCATACTTGTGTGGTGTTTTTTTTTTCTATTATTTTGCACTGCTTGTGCAAAGTAACATTTGTGTTCAGTGAAAGGTGAATTATTTTATCATTTTCACACTGTTAAATGTGTTTGTTGTCTTATAGGGAGCTAAAAAAAAAAACATGTTTATTTGCCTAACAACTTTGTTGTGTGTAAAGATAAAATGACATTTCAAGTAAAAGGTATCGGCGACACTAGCTGTATTTGATATCACTAGCAAATTCCCCAGTATTGCCCAACCCTAATTTCCTGACCTCCAAACGGGAGAAAAATACACTCCAACAGCCATTACAGTTATTGCTCAAAGTGAGTGTAAAGTGGAAAAAAGGGTTTACATCTGCGCCAAATGCACACTCCGCTCCAACAACACCGACGGCCTGCTGCGAAAGCGTGCTGGGATGAGCCATGAAACAGATCCCACGGTGTGAACAGCAGGCCCAGCTGTCGATCCCGCAGGCAGGTCAAGGTTAATGCTAAGTTTTGTTGCAGCGCCGTCCATTAAACGCAAGTTAATTATTCTGCATTTTATCCCTCTAGGTTCAGTTCAGAGCTCAGTTAAATATACGGCACAGCACAAATTGCCAAGTGCAATGAAAGTCTTGGGAAACGCAGTGTCAACTGGAGGACGGTGTGCTGTTGTTAGCAAAGAGAAGAGCACGTACGACGAAGAAGGAAGGCGAAGCTGTGAGTGACTGAAACAGATGGAACTCTGAGCCCGAGGATAGTTGAGTTTATCTTGCTAATCTAATGGAGGCTGTGAGGTTTCTTCAGCCCTGGTGAAATGCAAAGAACCCTGATATCACCTGACATCACCAACAAGCGGAAAGCGGCAGCAGCAGGGAGCCAAGACGAAGCGACGGTGGAGATCAAAACATGAAGGAAGAAATCTGGGAAATTCTGGGAACTCAACAGGCTCTGGTGTCAGGAGAGGAACTGCTGCCAGGATTTTTTGCTCCGCTGACGATCCATCTGCTTTGATAAACCTGCAGATTATGTGGCAGAGCTTTCAGCAGGGGAGTGCAAACACAGACGGATCCATAAACAGGTGTTTATGTGTTTGTGTAAGAATATGAAATGATCTGGTTCAGTCCAGAGAAGGTAATCTTCTGGTTTGTCTTTCTTATTAAAATAACAAAAAACAAGCACCTTACCATATTAGAAGCCTCGGGGTCGGAGCAAGTGCGACCTGCCTGTGATTAATGATTGTTGAGTCCTTTTATAAGTTTGAAAATGGAGACTTTGAGATGGGGAGAGTGGATGAGGGTCGTGTTTGTCGTAGCAGCAAGAATCTAATAAAACTACTTTCACCCCTTGTTACATCCCTAATTATCCCTATTACACTGCCATGTAATCCCTGGCTTTGTGCCTGAAAATGAAGAAAAAAAAGAAGAAGTCATAATTTATGGCGGGCGACCCTTGACAGTGTTTTGGTCAAAAGAGAGAACAAATTGTGTGTTAATTCAGTTGGTTGGCAGTCGATTTGAAAGTGTTTCCGCCGCTGTTGTGGAACTGACCCTCTTCCCCCTTTTTTGTCAGCCGCTAATGAGGTTGCTGCCTCCCACTGAACGCAGCGGCGAACCCACACCACTGTCATTTTCCACAATAAATTTCTCCGCGTAATAAGTTCTGTTGGCTTCTTGTCCGGCCGTTTCACGAAGCAGTGTCGGGCCTCCTCGTGCACGGTGCCTGACACGGTGCACATTTCAATTAAGTCCCATTCGGGCGGCTGAATAAATGAGATTGTACAAAGGAGGATGTGTCACGAAGTGCTAACTAATGCGCTAATGCGTTGTTCTTATTTTTGTAAAACATGAGGCTTTCTGACAATAAAGGCAAAAGACGGATTTCCTGTCAGAAATAATCCTTCTTTGACTCTGAGATTTGAGTGAGTTTTACCTGCAGAGGCACCAGACTTATCCCTCTCAACTGCAAAACTTCTAGGGTTAACTGTGGCAACATCCAGTATGTTGTCAGAAGCTCTGCATTTCTGGAGCGGCCTTACGCAGTTGATGATTCAAAAACCAATTGATTTCCAGGTAAACGGAAGGCATACTTGGCCCCATGTTTACAG
This sequence comes from Thamnaconus septentrionalis, assembly GCA_009823395.1. Taxonomy (NCBI): domain Eukaryota; kingdom Metazoa; phylum Chordata; class Actinopteri; order Tetraodontiformes; family Monacanthidae; genus Thamnaconus; species Thamnaconus septentrionalis. The sequence continues at coordinate 6,758,282 of CM020510.1, read as the reverse complement.
CCCTCTACAAAAAAAATCTGGTTGCTTAAACTAAAGGTTTGTTTAAAAAAGGAATGAAACACAAGGTCACGCGGCAGAGCCAACACCTGGCTGGGGGTTGCGGTCACAAACCCCTGAGATGTACCAGTGCCCTTTGTGACATCACACAGGCAGAGCCAACACCTGGGAGAGGCATGACTGAAGTATCAGTCCCTCCTGTGACATCACAAAGGGCTGATTACCAGCGCTGCGTGCCGTAGCACACACGCAATGAATCGTGGAATAAGCAAAAGAAGTAAAGGATGAACTTTTCTCATCTGTGGAGACCCGTCTTCGTTAGTGAAAGTACTGCAAAATCATGGGGGTAAATCAAATAGCTAAATCCCACATTTAAAATAAGAGTCACTGCTGAGAGTCACTGCGTCACTGCAAAAGCTCTGAAGAGTCTATTTTTAGTCAGAGAGCAAAAAAAAATAAAAATAAAATAAAAAGCAGCGTTTTCAGCCGTGAAACAACTCGTTCTCGCCTTGATGCCTTAAAGTTGGGACATTGCACATGTATTTCCCAGCGCCGTCTCCTCCTCGCCGCCCACACTGCATCCACAATAATGCACACACACGCACAAACACACACACACAAAACCCAGCTCAGGCAAGCCGGCAGCACGCTGTTTCTGCAGCCTACTGCTTTGTCAACGTGAGACCCCGAAATAGAGACTCGCTGGAGATACACCCATGGACACGGCAGCCCACGCACGCATCGTCACCAGCACGCAGAGCAGCCCAGACGGGGTTGAGCACAGAAGGTGCTGCGTGAAACACACGCGCGCACAGACTCCCCCTCAGATGTGCTACCTACTCACACAAACACACACCGCACCCGCACCCGCACCCGCACCGCACACGCACACACACAATCGGCAAAGGCACAGATTAAGGGCATGAGGCAGGATTTACTTATATGTGGGAGTAGAATTAAAAACAACACAATGACAACTCTGCTGTGTTTTTCTGGATCAGCGCTCACAGATTTCTGGCTGATGACGCTGAAGATTGCAGCAGGGGAGAGGAAAAAAAAAAACCAGACCAGCTCCCACTGTGGATGAGGCATGAATTTTGGATGGATGGATGGATGTGATAATCGCTGGATGATGATGGATAATGGTTGGATGATAGTTGGATGGATGGATCAAAGAAGAAACATTGCATGCTCTATTGAGGTGTAACAGCATTGTAGTAAAAAAAAACACCCCTGCTACTAATTAGTGACATTCCCTTTTCTTGTGCAGGAGGCTGCTAACAGAGGGCTCAATATCCTTTTCTGGAAAATCTGTGGAATTTGGGGATAATACATCATGACTGACTGCTCCAAGATAAGAAAATGGGGGAAATACGGAAGGTCGATCAAATGGTAAAGGCTTTTACACTTAAAGCAAAAATTTTTCAAATGTTCTTCTTTTTTCGCTTTTTTTATGAGTCGACCATATGACCTGAGAGGTCCAAATTGTTAACGTTAACAATTTTCTCCTGTGGGACAGCACATAAAAAAATTGACGCAGCACCAGAGGAGTGCAACGCTCAGCTCAAAACTTCTGACGTTGTGAAAGGACCTCAGCGTTTTGCATCAGAGTCGTTGTCATGGCCACTGGACAGGCTTTTTTTTTTTTTTTTTTTCAATTGAAAAGGAAGTACATTTATGTCCGGCCATCCCGCGGGCCTCCCACACATGCCGGCACGGGTGAGTAAGGAGCCCTGGAGGAGGCTGGATGACAGCGTGGCTTCAGCTGGGTGAGAAGATGGAGATGTAAACAAACCGCCTCTGCAGCTTCCTGACTGGCAACACGGCCTGCTGGAGTTCCTCTGCACTGGGTCACGTCCTGGTTTGGTGGCTGCTTGATGTTCTTCATACAACATTAGGAATAACAACATTAAGGTCCCCAAACAGCGGGTGGAAGAATCACATGATGAGAAAAATACTTTTTTTCTCCAGAATGACGACTGGCCATAAATGTTTTTCCTCAGAATGCCAAAATCACTCTGTGGAAAAAGCAACACGAGGTCTTTTTTTTGGGATGATTTCACAACCACATGAGATGGTTGTGCAGAACAGCTCAATGGCTGAAGAGTTTTTCTGTAGGTGTCTATCAGTACCAAGTCTTGTTATACGGAAAGAAAAAAAACAACAACGCTGCAAAAACCATATTAAAATAACTGTCCCACATTGTATGAACCCAAAAACTTCAAACTGCCATTGTTTAATCTTCCTGTTATTCTGTTGTTGCCACTGTGAAGAGTTTTGATGGTTTGAACATTTTATATATGAACATCAAACATCTGCGTGTCATTTCAGCAAGGCATCAGCTGTGAGGAGGCATTTAAGATGCTGGTTTCATCAAAAGACAACAAATATACATATCCATATTTCATAGTCTGTCTCTTTCCTTCTGCGGTTTTCTGCTGTTTGACTTATTTCACCAACACATGACGTGCAGCTGCAGTGCCTGGGGACCATTTGAAAGCGTCACTACCTATGTGAGCCACTAGGCGGAGCTTTTTGATGCTGCAGCTGTTAGTCAGCAGTGTTGTAAGGACAACTAATTAAGCTTGTGATAAATTAAATGTTTATTTTTCCCAAATTCATTTGAACGGAGCAAAGATTCCACTTCAGCCTGAAATATTCAGTCAGCTCTCTGTTGTCGGCGCAAGCATACGTGCTTCTGATGTGCAACCACTTTATTTGACACCATCTAGCGCGAGGTTAAGCGGCTTATTGACCAGCTGACCTCCTCAGAGCTGACTGCGCTCACTTCCTACCTGACACTTTCTTGCTGAAGTGCCTCTTTTCTTTCGCTGCAGCAATTTATTTATGATTCAGGTAGCAGCAGCGGCGGAGCTGCATTCATTGTCAGTCCAAATCCCCCTGAGATTTCTTCTTTTGTTAAACGAAGTTGCTCACTGAACCGTGGCTGCATGCGTCTGAGACAGAGAGACTTCCAAGCTACGCGGTAAATATTCCTCACAGTTCAAAGCCAGAGCAAGTGTTGCCTCCTCCCGTCAAGAACGCGGAGGAAAGATCAGAGAGCCGACGCACCTGAACACATCAGAGCGTGATAGCCGTGCTCATCGCTCAGAGTTTAACTTTATACGCAATATGTTACCAAACCGAATGAAAGCTACAGCTAAAAATAAAATAAATAACATAAGACAATAAATCATTTTACTGGGCAAAAAAACAACTGGCAAATTATGAGTATTTGTATTTAAATGACAAATATGCACAACTGATTATAAAACTATGTTATGTATCTCAATGTACAACCAATGTGACCTGACATGACCTGAAGGCAAAATGCTATATAGGACATGTGAACAAAAAAAAAATTATTTGCACCACTAGGTGGCACTCAATCTTACACAGTGGGCCTTTGAGTAACATCAATATTTAATTTAATATATTAATGACTCCATTAATTAAAACAATATGTGAGTGTTAATTTTATAGGATTTGTGGTGAGTTGTTTTCTTTATTGTTGTTACTGTTTACACAAAGTGAGTTTTCTTATTTTTCGTTAATCAAGAGAAGACATAAAATTGTCGCTTCTGTACAATCCACACAAATCGACAGCCATTTATAGTTTCACTCCCTCCTTCCTACCGACGGTGAAATCCTGCTTTTTTTTTTATACTTAATCAACTACTACTACTTAATCAACAACAACAAAAATATTTTTCAGAAGTTAAAACTCTCTAAAACTTTTGGGTCACTTGTCAAGTCGGTGAAGCAGCTGCCCACCTCTGACCCCATTGGTTTTCCTCCCCTATCTCTCCTCCACCTACGTGCTCGCACTCGCCCAGAGAGGCTCCTGGACGTTTACGGAGGACACTTGTGGAATTGAGTAACGGCCTGGGACGCGACGGCGCGCTGAGGGCGTTACGTAAAGTTCGCTTCCCTCGGCTGATTCATGGCTCGGCGCGTCGCCGTGAGTGTGTTTGTGTGTTTGCCTGCAGGAAGGGGTCGGGGTCGGGGTCGGGGGTGGGGGGTGCTTGAGCGTCCAACACAGCAACCAACCGTGTGTTTAAATCCTGGAGGAGACACCCGGCTGAGACGGAGAGGCATCCGCGGGAGACGTGCGCTCGTTGAAACACCTGCAAAAAGGCCCCTGAGTAATTTCAGCTGCAGACAGGACGTGTTTGTGCTGCCGTGGTGATTCAGGGAAGCACGTCTTTGTCGGCAAAGCAAAGCAGCGAAGACATTTTTTTTTTCCCCGTTGCAGCCACTGACTGAGCCGACATGTGCTTGGCAGGTGAAGGTGGTTGTGTTCTAATTAGGTTGGAGAGGCCACATGATCAGGCAGCAGCAGGGCCCTCTGACTCTGACTCACCTGGAGGTAATCAGTAGCTAATTGGCATCATGGCTAGCACCTGTGTTTGCTCTATTCATTAGATGGGAAACAGCCGCGGGCCACAACAGAACGCAAACTCTTGCCGCTGCCGTCGGTCTGGTTGGGTCATTTCGAGCACTGTCTTGGGTTTTTTTGTGTGTGCTTTCTTGCTCCAAAATAACCTCAGCTTTTGAATAACAGTGATTAGGGCAAAACCAACCCAGAGAAGCCAAACCTTCTGCTATTTAAATAGAACCAGCGACAAATGCCAAGTGGGATAGTTTTGTCCCACCTTTAGTGTGGAAGGGAGAATAAGAGCAGATTATTGTCAGTGGTTTTTCTCCACTGTCCTTTCTGTCTCTGAGGAAACTGAAGTACTTCCACTCCTCAAGTTAAAACTCGCTGGAGCCTCCGCAGTTTCATAAACTTTGTTACTCGCCTCTGACGACACTGGCATCGTGGGCCATTTCCGTTCTCATATTAGGTTTGACTAATCTGTTGAGGTTTTTTTGTGTGTCTGTCCTGGCCTACCCCATAAATCATTTTTAATTTATTTTTTTTTTTGTACAATGCAACTCATCATTCACAGCACCTGAATGTGCTCTGTAGTTTATTCTGCATATATGTTTCCATCCAAAGCACGAAAAGCAAGTTTACTCATTGTTACAAGTTTTGTCATTTCCATAAAGTTTCTAAAATGGTCTTCCTCAACATGTCTCTCGACATAAGTCTGGAAGAAATCCAAACAAGGCGGACGTGAGCATGGAGATGTGCACAAAATCAGGCCATGAGCATAGTCCGATCATTAGCTGGCGCCGCGTCACATAACTGTGACTAATTTACCTGGTTGCAACACAGTTACGAAAGGACAAGGAGGACTGTCCATGTTGGGTGTTGTGTCCTGAAGGACAAACATTCCTCTCGCTTTAAACTCAGAAGTTGAGCTGCGCTCGTCACTTCCAGTCAGCGAAGCCCTGCGTCAGAAGGGCTTCTTACGCCGAAAGTATACAGCAAGGCGCTTATGAGGTTTAGCAGAACCATTTAAATACACCTTCCAGTTGCAGAGCACCTCTTTTGTTCTGAACGAGCAAAACACATGCACACAACAAGATATAAGAGTTGTATTTTAGATATATTAAATATATTAAAGGTCCCACTTTCAGACTTTTATTTCTCATCGAAGACTGTTATTGGGGAGGCATAATAAAGCATATTTAGCTCTCTGTTTACAGCCTCCCACAAAAAAATGCTTTGCTGGACCTTAGACACGCTTTGAAAATACCTTGTGAGATGTATTGGTCTTGTCATTAAGTCATCTCTGTGATGCCAACAAGGGTTGATTTCCAGTTTCAACATGCATTTTCTCAAAAGTGGAGCTCATGAGGGACGTCAAGGAAGGAGTTTTCTCTTTTCTGTGGCGGTTCCTGACAGAATGCTGGTGGAAAACAACATTTTGAATCAAATGCATTTTTTTTTAAAGGCCCGAAGACTTAATTGTAGTTTTATAGGCATCTTTCAAACAATTTTTTTTTTATGCTATAAAATATTTATTGAAAAATTTCTCTGAACTGAAAAAGAGGACTTTTAATGTCTTATTCTGCCGCCCAGCCGCAGTTTGTACTTCTTGTCCTTAAACTTTACGGTTTGTTTTTTGTTTCCAAATGATCACCGAGTTTGGCCTAATCCACAAGGTTGTAAAATCTGGGTTTACTGCACATGACTAATCCAGCGAGTGTGACTCACTGTACAATCTGTCTTCCAGGAAACACGACCACAGCTCTTCATTAAAAAAGACTGTAAAAGCTGTTGTAGGCACTTGGGCCAGCAGGGGGCAGCACAGTAAAATACATTCATGCAGAATCTCAAAGAGCAATTGATGCTTATTTGTGGAGTTAAATTTACAATGGGTGGTACTATGGATTTGATATTTGAACATTTGAAAAGAAGAAGATTAAAAAAATCTATTCAGAATAATGAAAAAGATAAATATAAAGAAGATCATGAATATTGTTTTCTACATTTCTTTTCTCATATCCATCATTCAGAATTATAGAAGTTGCTCTCAATACACTAAACACCTGTGAAAGGAAAAAGGATGGTGAGGAAGTTGGGTGAATCAACATGACCCCATGGAGCAGCAGACAGACGGCGAAAAACATCTTTGTCTGGCAAAAATGTCAAAAGTTTCTGCGCTTCTGCAGAAACCCACTCCTCTGCACTGTTTTACTTTATGTAATTTTCCGTGTGATTTTTTTTTTTTTTTTTGTTATAGCCACATTAAGAGATTATCTTTGTTCCGTCGCCTACTCACGACTGACATCACACCGTCTGGCCTCCACTCACTGGCTTCTTTTGCTTTGCTAAATTTGATGGCAGGGCCGCCAGTGTAGGCGACATGAATTGACCTTTAAAAAAAAAAAACACATTCTAAGACATTGCACTTTAATATTGGCACAAACATCTTTGTTTCATGAGTCCATGACTTAGAGATAGAGACCTACCTGTGCTAAACAGTCTGGCATCCTCCTTCTCTCAGGCCGCAATGACTCATTTTGAAATACTTTCTTGCGTTGGTAAGAATGTGAGCGGCCAAAATTAAAAGTTAACCAATAAAACATTTCTCCCCCTACATGGTGTAATGGATGTTTCTGGGCACTGGTAATACATTGTGGAGTGCCAACATAACCCGTTCTGCATGTGATCATTGCACTTGTTACGCTCCTCAACAGAAAAGATTTTTTTATATTTTTTTATAGTATTGCTCCATTCTAAATGTTTTTTTTTCCTTTTCTTTTTTTTTTCTGAGCAGAGCTCCGCCTCAGACAGAGAGGAAATGGAAAGGCTTTGAGAAAAGGAAGTGAGGCCCCCTCAGTACTTAGCAGAGGAAGGTTCCAGCGACTGGCGGGCGGAGGAGGAGGGAGTGGAGGAACAATGCTATTCAAAGCAAATCAAAGGCCTCTCTTGGTACATACTGTGCTGCTCAAAATCACGCTTCACACGCCCTCGACTGTGATCGTCCCCACACAAATGAGCGGGGAAACAGTTCAGTTCATTAGCGGTTTTTCCCCCTATGGGCCTGTAAAAGCAGCTGCAGCGTGTTTTTACAGTGGCTCGGCGACGGAAGACTCGGGTGGAGCTGATTGGGCAGATATTTGTGCTTTTGAATGTGACTACTCTCGACCCCCCAGAAGCCTCCCAGGGACAAAATACTGGGCCAAAAATGAAAAAGTTCCTATGGTTTCACACTTTTGCAAAGTGTTGCTGTTACTTTAAAAAAAATAAATAAATAAATAAATTTAGCAAGCTAGCTCCAGGTAGCTGCAGCATCACTGTGCAAATTCCCCTTACACTCAAAACTCTATGATGTCTTGAGTAAAACAAACTCCTGCTGCTACTGCAGAAACGCGGTGCTACAACATGGCCTCCAGCAGCAAATATTGACACAATGTATTTCTCATGACCACGGCGATACACGCATGATAAACATTTGCCCTCGGCTGATTTACGACCTTTAGGGCAACCGTTGAGCTTCGCACCAAAAGCTACACGACCGCGGCTGGAAACGAAGCTTCGGCCAGCTGGCTCAGCGAGGACACACCTGGTAGCATGTGGAACTGTGCTGTCTGTCCACAGGGTGCAATATATTTTGTTACTTTCAGCCAATGAAGCCACTTCCTCTCTTGCCAACATGGGCTCAGCAGTGTCTTTTTATTTGTCCTTGTAACTTGTTGCCTGTTTGTTTGTCATCCAAGTCACATTGTAAACAACACGATGATGATGATGATGATGAAGGACATTCTGGCTACGATTCAAAACAGACGTGGGGGTAGAGGTAGAGAGGATAGAGATTCAGTTCCCTCCACCCCCCGCAACACCTTGCCGTCCATTAACTGGTGTTTCCATCAAAATAGGTCAGTGGAGGAAACATCAGGCCCTTCACCCTCCACCCCCTCAAAAAAGAGATCTCGACCACTGGGTTTTAGTGTCACGGTTCCTTTCTGCGGACCGCTAGCGAGCGTGTGGTTGTGGTCGGATGAGTCTCCACTCCCTGCCTGTCTCTCTTCTTGCCATGACAACCAACCACATCTTCTGTCAGCGTCTGTTTAGGGTTCGTCGTCTCCACTGTCGTACAGTTTACACGCAAGTGTTCAGAGAGGAGGTGGAAAGAAGAGACGGGCCTCCTTCCTGCAGGGGTCAGGTAATGATGATCATGTCACCGCCATGATGATGTTGGTGACATTTATTGCCCCCCCCCCTCCCCCCCGTCCCCCCATCGCCACCTCCCCACCCTCTTGGGCTGAAGCAAACAAGGCCAAACTGTTCCAACGTGAATCAGAGCTGAAATCTAACCTGCTTGTTTGTTTTGATTTGTTTTGTTGTTTCAGTCAGCTTATTTCCTTCCAACATTTCAAAATTTAGCATCTGATATTTTTCCTCGGTGGGTAAAAGGGTTTCCCCTCTTTCCTGTCAGGTAGAAATCCAATCACTAAATAACTAGAAACATCCAGGCTTTCTCAATATTGCATTCCAGTCTAAACGGCAGGAGGCCGGTGGCGTCAGGGCTTCATCTCGAGGAGCTCCGCTTCAGCAAATGGGAAGCAGATGTTTTTCAGGGTGTGTTTCTTTTCTCTTTTTTTTTCCTTTTTTTAGCTGCAAGGTTAAAAAAAAAAAATTCAGTTTGTGCGGTGACAACAATGTTAAAAAAAAAAATCATTGAATTTTGACGGTTGAAGCCTTCCGCAGCACCGCAAAATAAATTTACTGAACAGGATGCGCTGGGGCGCGGAGTCACACGTGTGGTGAAACGTGCCGTTTACGGGCCGTTGTGAATATGTCACGCGATTCAGAGTGAAACGAGTGAGTCACGATAAAGTCTGGTTAAAATTCTCACTACATGTATGAGTGTGGAATGTCAAAGTGAAACGACTTCTAAGACTTTTCGAGGGCGGCATGTGAACTTGTGCACACACCTGGTGTTTGGACAGTATCTACAGTAACTTCATAAGTTACTGTAGAATCCAAGAATCCAAACCTCTTTCAGGGGTTTGGATTCTTATTTGTTCACCTTTTTTGAATTAGGTAAAAAATAAAAAAAAGAGTGTTACAGCTAAGCAAAGGAAGCATCATTCTCAGTTGGAGGCTGTAGTTTTCTACAGATCTGTTGAGCTTGGTTTTCGTTCTTGTCTAGATTTGTGGCCTGTTTAATGGCGAATGAGCCTCGAGTTTGCCAAAAATTGTCAGACGTCAGCAGATGCCGGTTCAGTCTGGGGAATTTTCTTCCACACAATGCAAATTGCACTTCACCAACGTTTTCTCAGAAATAGCAGAAACAAGGACAGTCCATCTTTTACTTCTTTTGTTCGTGCCAGTTTACCAGAGGTTCATGAAGACCAGTCCTTCGTGATGTCACAAAGGGCTCAGATGCCCCTCCAAGGCCTCTCCCAGCCGTGCTGGTACAAACAATGCATAGATTAGAGTAGGAGGCTGTAAACAAATGGATAGAAATTCTGTTTTCTACAGAGTTTGGGTTGTGTTTGTCAGATCAACCTTATTGTCGATCACAGGATATAGAAAATAAGATGAAACAAAGGTGAAAATACACATAACGAATGTGTCACAACTTTTAAAGTATATTGTTGATGTGAGAACAATTTCCTAATGCGTCAGAAGATCGTGCACACAGTGTTCACCTCCAAAAATAAGAATCAACAGGTGCAAACACACAGGAAGTCACACAGGAAAAGAAGATGAGACATTGTGTACACAGGTCGAGATGTTTCCAGTGTTCTTTGGTTTATTTCACCAAGATTTTTAATATTCTTTTCTTGTAATGTCTGTTTATTGTTCTTGTCTCATTGTTTTTCTCCAGGTCTCAAGTACACAAGTCTGTGTTGGAATGACAAGTAAAACATTCTGAACCTTGAAATGCTTTTGTCATTGTTAAAAGTGAGAATTACCAGTCCTTTGTCTTTTATTTTTATTTTCTTAACGTGTTAATTACTTTTCTCACTGCACCAGAACTGATCATCTTGAAAAGGCATTTTTGTTTAGTGTCAAACTGTGGGGCTGAGGTGCTTTTACCTCTTTGTTCTGTAAGAACAGTAGTTTTAATTTGCACACAACACTCACAAAAAAAAAAAAAAAAAAAAATGGAACAGTTGCAAAGAGACGTCGCATGCATCCAATAGCAGGATCAAGCTGCTGCAGCCGTACAGGAAGTTGCACAGGAAAAAGAGATGTAGGCAGCCTATTTTAGCACAGTGAGCTCAGGCTGCTGCTGCTTTTCGTGGCAGTTTTTTGTTTCGCCCACGTTACACAGACAACACAATTACCTATGATCACAGGATCTGCATGTTACCTCAGGTTACCTAAAATCATTTTTTTCTGCCACACACCTAAGACCATTACAGCATATTTTTATTAATTGTTATTATGTTGTTATTGATAATGAACATTCTTGTGGATTTTAAAAAACAAACAACTAAACATATGAACTACTCACTGTACACCCAACTTAATAAAACTATTTAACATGTATTTATTGCCTCCATCTATGAAAAAACAAATCACTCACCATTTTCTTTGCTCAATAAAAATATAGAAGGAAGTGGTAAAAGGAAGTTGACGACAATTGATTGTCTTTTGATTTTGTCTTTTGCTGCTCAGACTCAAAATGTGAATTTTCCAGGCTGATGTTTGGCACAACCCCATTTCCTGTGTCCACTTCCTTTGTCCACCAGATGATTTTCACCTTCAGGAGTCTCAACTCAAACGAAAATAAAAGACACACATATGGAGAAGAACTAAAATGAGACCAAAACAAACTGAGTGGCTCTGCTTGCACACACACTCACACACACTCACACACACACACACACACACACACACACACACACACACACAGAGAGTGAGGGTGTGGCTCTGTAGCAAATAGCTGCCTCCTGCTATATTTATGTTTACTATGTCCCATAACCGTTCATTATCTATCATTATAGGTGGCGCTATCTGTCCATCTGCATGCCTGGACTCACAAGAGCTTCCTGCCACCATGGAGGACGATGGCGACCATCCAGTTAGCAAACATTTACCCCAACAGGGCCGACCTTTTCTCAGACGCGTTGACCTTTTGGACGCTAAAACGATAAATGCATGAATTTTATTCGTTTATGATCTCAAACGTGTAGTAGGATGACGTGCACCATCTCTGAGATCAAGGAGGAGGCGATAAAACAAAGGTACACAATGTAGTTGTAATAATAGTGGTAGTAGTAGCAGTTGGAGTAGCATTTATATTTACATTGTAATAAATGAAAAAGCGGTATTGGTTTGAACGCCAGGCCTGTTAAGGTCCAAAAACAAGAAGAGGTGTAACTGGAGGCATTCAAAAGGATTTTATGGTTTTTCAGAGGGTGTCAGCAAGCAGCGCTATCTTAAGTACTTTAAGTAGCTTGATTAAAAATATACATTTGATCATTTCTAATTAGCTCTTCACACTTTATGTGAGCTCGTTCAACAAGTTAATGAAGGATTAAAAGAGAGGAAGCAGAATGTATGTGAATGGATGATAGAACTATTTGAACAGTGTGACAGACTTGGCTTGACTTTATTTTGAAAGTCATCAGGTTCGAATGAGCTGCTCCATGATTCTTTTTTTTTTTTTTCTTCAATGGATCCAGTTTCTCTCATAAAAAAAAAGAATGAGAAAACAAATCAAACACTGCCTGTTTACTTGTCTGAGTTTCAGGGCACGCTTGACATCACGGCACTGCAGTCTGCTGCTAAAGGTTATCACTTCCTGGGCTGCAGCCACAAAAGCCGACGTGCTCGAAAGTTTCCCAGCGCAGATCGAGTCCAGCTCGGTTTCCGGTAATACGGCACAAAACTCGGCAGCTGGCTGAGCTTCACTCTCTCTCTTCCAGGAATATGACAGAACACAACGTACAAATTCCCTTTTTTTTTTCCCTTTCCTTCTTTCTTTCTTTCTTTCGTTCTTTCTGAGTTGGACTTGTTTTAACGAGTGGAAACACGCATGAAGATAAAAATCAAAGTTAACATCAGAGTGGAAAACACAGGGCAGACGAACCCTTCGCTGGCACCTGATCACCTTCATTGTTGCCACTATTATTTCTGCAGCCACTAGTTTATTTTCTTCCCTTATATGGATTTGTTTTTCAGAGTTTGCCGTCTACCTGTGAGAGCGCAGGAAACACACAAAGACTTAATCCTGGTTAGAAACGACAGAGAGAGAGGAGAGAGAGAGCCACACACACTAGGACAAAGGTAGTAAAAAAGTGTTCCTTCAAATTCAACTGAGTTAAACAACTTCCTTAACACACACACACACACACACACACACGCATCAAGCACGTGTCAGGCTAAAAATGAAATATAACCAAGAGGAAGTTAACCTTTTGCCAAAGCTTCACTTCTGCTATATGAGTGAATAAGAGAGAAAAAACAACATGGTGACAGATAAATGTGTGAGATGTTATAAGTTAAACAAGAACTAAGGAGACGAGCAGAACCATGGTGTCTCCATGTCAGAGGTTGGATATTAACTTTTGACTTGATGGTAGCTGTGATCTCCTGTGTTTTCCTACTTTGACCTTTGTTTTTTGTTTTGCTTTGGTTTTGTTTTTTTTCCATTTACACCGTGTCACTGGTCAGCTGATGGAAACTATTACTTTTTACCAACTTTGGCATGGTTACGGCAATGTTTAACTCACTTCGAACGTCCCTTTGTTTAAAAAACGCAAATAAGTAAATAAGTGGCGGATGCAAATGAACTTGTTGTTGTTTGGTTTCGATAAAAGGCCAGAAAGGCCGAGTTCCTCACCGCAGTTCCTCTGGAACCAAATTAAAATAAAATATTTCACATTCCAGCAGGCTGACACCATAACAAGCAGGACTGGACATAAACTAGAGTGTTGTATTTTTCTTGGCTTTTAAATTCACAGCTTGATAAACTTTCTGAATCCAAATAAAGCAAAAACTCAGTTAGTCTAAGTCATATTTGATATTCAAAAGAGCTTTTTGTGTGTATCTATGTTTATATATTTCTACTGTGTTGCAATTTGTTTTGTTTATAAAGGCTGTCCCCTATTGGGGGACGTTTCCTTTGGTGGCAAGACAAAAAAACAAAACAAAAAAAACAAGATTCTGGTCAGCTGTAATGTTTCCATCTTTGGTTTGGTTTGGTCTTGAACTTCTTGTCCACTTCTTCCACTTTTTGGCGTGAACGGAGAACTTTCTGTTGTCAGCCTCTCGGATGTCCTTTCACAATTGTGTTTCTCAGCCAGGCAGCTGATGTTCATCGTTCCTTGTCGATTCAACAACAATTGGTTGCACATGTCTGGACTTCCTCTGTGTTTTTGACATCCGGCCAAATTCAGCGTTGCATTTGCCCTGAAAAGGGCCGACTTCCAAAACCCTCCCTAAAAACGCCTTGGCGCATGAGACAGTGTGCGGGAGTTTCTGAAGAATATGAGGAAACGTTTCTCTAGAATAACTCTCGCTGGTGTCGCAATCTTGACACAGGTTCTCAGACTGCAGTTTGAGATTCACAGTGTGAATGTATCCAAGAGCCGGCTTGCAGCAATTATAACGTGACGATGGTGCTGCTGATATGTTCGTCTCCTTTTTATTTCTGTGATTTTATTTTCAGACTTATCCGATCAGCGAGCTGCACAAGGAGGGGAACGCAGTGAGGTTTGCGCTCCGGCTCACAATGCTCTCTGACGAAGCTCGAAACAATTCATCCCCCTTGGTCTGCTCTTGCCGTGGCCGGAGCCTGTCCCAGCTGGAGGGCGACGGCAGGGTCACACCCCCGGACCAGTCGCCGCTTCATGACAGGGGCACATAGTGTTTTCATATAGTGTATATTGCTCTTTAAAAGAAGCAAACTCAGTCGTCTTAAGTGGACCAATAGAAAAGGGACACAGTTCTTTATTTTTTTCATTTGACGCAGGGCTCAGTTCTCTTTCTGGTCCACTTCAGCTCCAATGGGGTCTCACTTCTTTTTCTGTTCACACTGCTGTAGATTTTTTTTGTTTTTGTTTTTTTCAATAATCAGCAGACCCGACGTAACACAGCACGTCATCTGTCTACGGCAAGCATTTAGGGCTGAAATGCAATGGCAAAAGGCAAAGTGTACCTGGAGCTCTTTGTGTTAACAATGCAAAATTAAAGCAAACCAAAACAAGGAGTTAAAGCGAACCGAGTTCGGGCCACTTCAGAGGGGTCTGAGTCCTGTTGGTGTGTTGAGTCATAGGTCTGAGTTCACTTTGGGGGCTGAAAGCCACCAAGTGTGAAAATGGCCATAGACAGACAACCAACTGTTTCTGCCCGCAAAAATGTTTTAGTTGCCAGTCAGCCTCAGCTGCATGTCTTCCCATCGCAGGTTCACTAAATGCCCTGAAACTGAAAGGTCATAGGTTTGACGTCCATGAAGGTCACACCAAAGACTCTTGCTTGCTTCATCCCTGCTTGGCACTTCTCAAAAGCACTGCTGCTGTCACTGACGTCGCTGCTGCTGCTGCTTGCTGCTGCTTGCTGCTCCCTTGGGGGGCAAATGGCTCAGAAACACAGAAAACAGGGATGTGACTAATTGACACATTCTCAGGTATGTGACAATTAGTGGGATTTTTACTTTTAAGACCTGTTATCGGTTTGCGCCGCCTCCCTACTGACTGGAAACCCACAACCTGCAAAATACCCTTGAAAATCCACTTTACAAGTAGCAGCTGAGGCATCGGAACACAGCTTCACTTTTAAAAATTCTCTCTTTACCTTTCGGGCAAGATAAGGATACAGATTAAAAAAGACGGCACTCTGCCACACCACACCAGAACACCTGAGTTGCGTCAGAGTTTGCAACATCCCCGGCCAAAACCTCCTTCTTTATTTCTCCAAAAATTGCAGCGTCATGCCTCGTATTAGCTAATTGTTTCCGTATTGGAAAAAACATGCGACCATGTGGACGATTTACACAAGTTTACACAGGCTCACTGTGACTTCACACTTATTGTACATCACATCGCTCTAATTGCTCTCATAAAAGCAACACTCTCAGCTTTTCCATCCCGTCCAGTCATCTGGGTCATGTGATGACATCAGCGCCGCAGGAATCCGACAGCGCAAGTGATCTAAATGACCAGCGGCTGCCTCTTGGCTCTTGGCAGGTCAAGCAGAATAAAAGCCGTGTTGTCAAATCCTAAAAAGTGTCTCTGAACCAGCGAGGATAATTTTTCACATGAACCCAGAAAAAAGGAGGGTCACCGACGTTTGGCTCACACAGACAGACTTCTCATTTCTCTTGAATTGCTTCCCCCCGAGGTTGAAACTTCCCCATTCAAATATCTGACAGAAATTCAGGAAAAATCACAATGTCAAGATAACATATACAACTTCTCTGGTGAGCACATTACAAGGTTACAACTGGTACACAAAAGAACTGCTACATAAGTGTCAATGAACTTCTGAAAAAATGACAAAAAGTCCCATAAAACATGCAGCTTCAGAATTTCCTTCATGTTACAAAGGGTGTTTTGAAAATTTTTTTTTTTTTTTTTTAAATATATTTTTATATTATTTGTCAATTTCAAAGATTGCACCCCCACCCATATGTTGGCTCCGCCTCTTAGACCGCCTCGGTTACTCGCAAAAGGTTTTTCAAGTTGCAAGTTAGTTTGAGAGGCCGCTCCACTGGACCTCTGTAATGTGGGCCTTTTTTTCGAAGAAATCTGTTGCACTAAGACCAAATATTTGTGTGCGAACTCAGGATAACAGCTGCTCTGTCAGCAGCTCTTCTCTCATCCCATCAGGCACCGGGGAGTTCAGTATTCCTTGAATCCAGGAATGTTTTCCTCACATCACACTCAACAACCACGTCTGGCACCAAAATCTTTCCATTTTCCAACCTAACAAGGACTGACTGCGATACTCTTGCGAAACACAATTACTGTCACCGGGGTCAATTAAAGGATAGTCGCTACTGGGGAAAAAACACACTCAATAACAATAGAACAGTGTGAACGAAGCGGGCAGAAAGCCAACGACGTTGACTCATCAGTGCCAGTCACAGATTAATATATGACAAAAGTTTGCTGACTGGAGATAACATCAGTGAACCGGTAGAACCGGACAGGGCTGGTCGTAGCAACAAGAGAAGAGAAGAGAAGAGGAGACGTTGTGTTGAGCAAGAGTGTTGTTTTTCCTATTTCCAAATGTACATACCGAAGGTCGGGGACCCTTTTGTCTTAAACCTTAATGAATCAACGGTGATGCACACGCATAAGCACACACACACACACACACACACACACACACATGCTGCTATGACAATGAAAAAAAAAAGGTCGGAGCCCACGTAGCACCCGCAGCAGTGAAAAACTCCCACCACAACACCTGAGAAACGGTCGCACTAACTATCAAACTTTTGTGGGTGAGAAACCTCACAAATGTCATCCGCCTATAGTTTGGAACCACAAAACACTCTAGTCGCATTCTTAATGGCACTATGTTTATACTTCAGTCTGCATTTAGCATTTGTGTAAAAATATCCAAACATGTTGTCAACGGACTATTCTTGACAAGGTATTTTTCTCAAATAATCCACATCAATGCATTGACAACTTGTTTTTATCTTCTTTTTTATCGTCTTTATTCCTGGACTCAATGGCAAATATGCACTAATGGTTTGAAAACATTGCTTATCCCCGCCTCTGCACATTTTAACTGTATTTTTTTGTACATAGATTGACTTGTGTGTTTTTGTAGCTACTTCTACTACTTCTACTACTGATTTTGATAACTGCTTGACTTGTTTTTTGAGTGCTGCAACTGTGGAGTTTTCCAATTTGGGATAAATAAAGTAAATCTATCTATCTGAACTGCCTCTTTTTTATAGAAAGTGAATCACAGTGAGGAACTGAAATGTCCTAAGCTAGCCGCGTCCCAGTGACCTGACCTCTTTAAATCCAATAGTAAAGAATTTTGTGACAGACGGCGATCTACATAGCATACACGCATACAAAGCAAACGCACGACACCATGATAATCACTGAGGAATATCGTAGCCCAAGAAGCCTGTAGGCTGGCACGCGAACATGAACAAAATCTCCATCGCTCCGGTGAAGAAAAAACAATGCTGAACAGCTTCTTTATTCTCCATATTTTTTTTTCTTTTAAGAGAAACACAGAATTGACGGTAAATCGACCCTCCTTACATAACAACGCAGAACTGGAGACGACTGCGTCACACTGTGTGAGAAGTTGTAGACAATCATGTGATCCAGACTCTGATCAAAAGATTGTGGCAGATGAGTCACAGCAGATTGGTTTTTCTTCTCCTTCTGGTTTTTATTGTCACCTTTCCTCATCATGTGAGCCTCAGTCATTTACGGTTTGAATGATGGTCTGAAACATCTGCTCTCAGGTGCATAAAAACAAGGGAAGAAAAAGCGAAGCGCGAGCTGATAGGAAACGGCGGCCACGGTGGGAAGATTCTCTTCTCTGCAGTTTCCAGGCCTGCAAAACTCAAAATGCGGCGGTGAACCTCCTTGCGTGCCTTTGCGTGTGAACGGGCCACAGGGTTTACACTTTTTGTAGTAAAACAATACGCGCATAAATCATTTCTGATGATTGAATCACTTGAAACCGCGCATTTGGTCGTGCAGCTGCTCCTCATTTGTTCAGAGTGTTGGGGTTTTTTTTGTTTTTTGTTTTTACAGATGTCTCGGAGCAGAAAGACACAACAGCAAAAATATCATTTTACTTTACTGACCACCTTTCAGATGCACAGATTGACAGATATTCTCACAGTTCCAGGTGAAGGTGACTGGAGCGCAGCAGTACCGACCCAGACTGAGACCTTCACTGAAAGGAACTCCACTACTGGCTCCTGGAACCGATACCGGATGTTGCAAAAGAATCAAAAATAAGGAACTTCGGGTTGTTTTCTTTCAACCTCAGCGTGTTTGGGCTTCACAGCAAAGTCAAGGCTACGGCTGGCAGCAGCTCCGAGGGGTAGTTTGGGGGTAGATAGCGGGGGAAGGTGTGTGTTGGGAGATAGGGGGGGCACAAAGAACGGCAGGGCTGCATTCCTGCGAGCCTGTCAAGCAGCAGCATGAAGGGTCCCAGCTGCCGTCCTCATGCTGCGCACTCAGCTCTGTGCAAACACACATAGCACACATTCCTCACTGACTCACCAGCTTGTGTGTGTGTGTGCGTGTGTGTGTGTGTTGGCCTCCCTCAGCCTCTTTAATACATGTCCTCCCCTCCCTCCTTCACGACCTGCATGTGTTTGTGTGCCTCTTGTCTATAATGCAAACACACCAGTGACTAACTCTGTTATATCACGCGGTCGGGACCCATAAAGCTCCCCGAGACGACTTTTTGCAGTTTGCTGCCTGCTCCAGACGCCCTGAGGTGAGAGAAAGACTCGACTTCCGTCGAGCACCTCGCTGTTTTCTTGCAGACGCGTCGCAGCAGAGGTGGTGTGAAAAGGGAAAAGCTTCTTTTTTTTTGTTTTGTTTTTAAAAAAACAAGTTGTTTTCTCGCACTGCAACACTCCGACAGGCGCCTGCATCACTTCCTTCCACAAACTGAAAACAGGTTTCAGTGCTGCTCATGTCATAAGATCTTTCTCAAACTTGAGCAACGCCAGGCCACACCCCAAAACTCCTCTCCTGGTTTCATAAACGCACGCACGCACACACACACGCACGCACACACACACATGCACGAACAAACAAAACACACAGTATGCACATAGACTCGAAATGAGGTAATGCAGTGCGCTGCCTCAGGGTTTTTGCTGCTGCAGCCTGTGCATGCAACTAACATGCAAACATTGTGAACTTATTTTGCCTCTGTTGTGTAGAGTTCCGGTCAATCTTGGTTCATATATATATATATATATATATATTTATAAATATATAGAAGTCATTGCTGTGGTTGAGCTGTTTTCAGCTGTGTTTGTCTTCTATATTGTGCGCTCCTGTGTGTGTGTGTGTGTGTGTGTGTGTGTGTGTGTGTGTGTGTGTGTGTGTGTGTGTGTGTGTGTGTGTGGATTGTGGGGAGCAGTTTTTGGGTAAACACCGGTGTCCGTGTGGGTGTTGAAGTCACGGCTTTTCTGACCCAGTTTAGCGCCGCAGAAAAGGTGGAGAAGGTGGAGAAGGTGGAGAAGGTGCTGAGGCCTAGTGAAACAGAGGCGGCTCAGTGGTCCCAGGCTCGGCCGCGGCTCTTTTTGGGCTCCCGCTGAAAAAATTTGCTGTTTGTTTTCACATTCGACGGTTACGTAAAGAAGGAGCAGCAGCAAAATGCAGAGCAGAATCAGGTCAGTGGCGGGAAGATGGACAAAATACAGTGCACCTGGCGTGAAGTAACAAATTGTGTCAGTGGGGGGGAAAGAAAAAAAAAGCACTCCAACTGAGGCCTCAAAATCAGAGGAGTACAAGTGTTTATTTTAAAGATTAAAACAATTATAAATCATAAAGGGGTTTTAACCTAAAAAACTGAATCAAGCTGGATCATCATCGTAACCAGAAGAAACCGCTGCTTGCTTGTGCCAGCCGGTGGAAACCACAGTGACCATCGACTCTCACTGATGCGGCCCAACGGCGGCAGGGTGAAAGTGGAGAAAGTTTAGGAAAGTTGTGAAATCACGGACATTCTGGCAGAATTTCAATGTGCCGCATTTTGTTTCCGCCACGTCAAAGACATTTTGACGAGCTCTGCAAAAAGTGCACTAGTGGCATGACGGTGTCAAGATAAAGTGTCAACCGAGACTAGCTGTGAGCCCTGTGAGGCTTCTATGCAGCGGCCACAGTTGGCTGACGCTGTACCTGAATAAAGTGAAATAAATAGTTCCCAAAAGGTGATTTTTATCATTTGCCGGTAGGATCCGGATTGTGACGTTTGAACGCAATGTTTTTCTTTTTGCAATCTTTTTTTTATTATTGTTATTTCCATCCAGGTGAAAAGACGCTGGCAGCCGACGCACTCACACGCTCTGCTTTCCTGTTACATCTTTACACCTTCTCACTGATTCACACGCTTTTACAAGGGAGGCTTGTGTGTGTGTGTGTGTGCGCGCATGTGTGGGGAGAGAGAGACTGTGTCATATGCATATGTGTGTGTGTCAATAGTGCTGTAGTGGGAAATACAAAGTGTATGTGAGAGAGGGCCAGAGAGAAAAAAAAAAGGACCTGATGGAGGAGTCGAAGGCTCTTTCAGACGAGGTCGTCGTGTGTTCCGTATTTATTATATGGAAGAGTAACATTTGATTCAGTGTTTAGCTCTTTGACACGTGTTACAAAATAAGCAAGAAGAGCGACGCCCACATGAATATTTTTTTTGTATGTATTTTTGTGAAAAAAAAACTTCTTTTTTTTCAAGATCAACATTTCTTCAGTTTCTTCATGAACATCTGAATGCACCACCAGGTTTGAGATCACTCCACAAACTGAACTTTTAACCCTCGGCCTTTATCTTTTTATGTGTTTTGGCAGCGATTGGACCTGCGTTATGTACATCTAACCAGATGAGTTTATCAGATATTTTGTTGCATTTCAAGCATGTGTAAGTCGTTTGAACAGGAAAACATTTTTTGGACTGTTGTCATGTGTGCGTGAGTCCAGGATGTGGATCTCATGCTGCAAAAAAAACTTTATCAATCCAGGTCAATTATTTTCCAAACGTACTGTTCGACGTGGCTGGAGCACATTTGCCTGGCGACTGATTCGAAGGCTTTCAAATTGAACCTTTTGCTTTTTTCTCCTGGGTACCTGATGTCACAGTGCGTCACTCGGTGTGCAAAGGTCATATTTAAAACTGCAAAACTGGAAGTAATTGCCACATTTTTGGAATAACATGATCGACAAAGTGGATGAAAATGTCACGTCTGTGTTTTCATTAAAACACACACACACACACACACACACACACACACACACACACACAAAAGGAGCCCAACCACAGCTCCTACTTTATTTGTCTTTGGCTGCGTGTGCGTAGTTCCAGCAGTGAAGTCAGAGACATACTTTTCCTTTTAAAGAAGCAATGCGGCGACATGACGGCAAATAGATAAAGTAGTGTAATATTTTACTGCATTAAAGATCAAAAGTTAAATTTTATGGCATGTGAATACCGGCGAGATACAAAGACTCTTTATTGTTGGGGTCTGGACTGGCTGCAAGATAAGAGTGTGAATCATTAACGAGTCAAACGATACTACATCTCCAGAAGTGATTGTGACTGATTAAACTCTTTTATTTCCTTTCATTCACTTCTTTTATACAGTCTATGCACCACTAATAAAGCTGTCTGCATCGGCCTGCCGGCAAGATAGAAGTTCACCTTTGGAGCTCCAGCCTGCTATCTATTGCAATACCACTTCAAACCTCTAGGGTCTGTCTTTTTTTTTTTTTTTTTTTTCTACACAGGTGTTGTCAAGTTTCAGGAGCCTCCATCATACAGAAAGAGTTTAAACTGAACACTATCCCCAAAATACCTTTTAGAACTTTTAAATATAACATTTTTGAGGTTTTGTCTTTGTTTGTCTCGTCGTCTTTGTCAACTCAGCAGTCGTCACACATGCTTGGCCCACAGGACTTTCCAGCTTCAGCTCTGGTCACAATCCAAAATTCTGCCCGGAGGAGTCCCTCAGGGGTGCGTCATCTTCCCCCCTTCAGTTCACTCTGAAGATCACTGAGTGTTGGATTAGTCATGACTTTTATTCACTGATATGGTTCTGCTGCACTTTGTCAGCTGGGCTATTAAATGCATCCTTGTATCTCTCCAATCCCTTGTATAATAAGGGAAACGTGAATATTTCCAGCCGGGGAAATTTTTTGAATTTAAGTAATGAGTCAGTTAAAGCCTGCATTTTATTTTTATTTTACTTTTTTATTTTAGGGAACAGATTTCACAGTTGGTGTAATTTCTAACCACTAGTTTCATCCTGAGCCCGAGCTCGTTTCCTGGCAGAATCTTCCAGCCGGCAGTCGAGAACATTTTGTTTCATTGCTTTAATTTTCCAGCTCTGTCTTCCCGCCCATCCCTCCCCCTTCATTCTTCTGCCTGTCTTTGCGCTGACCTCGTCTACTGGTGAGAGGGAAGAGCAGCGCAGAGTGGAGGAAAGGGAAATGGAAGGAGGAGGAGGCAAAGGAGGTGGATGGGGAGGCGGAGGAGGAGGAGGAGTAGCAGCGGAAAAGGGGGGGGGGTGGGAGTGAAACACAAAACTTTTTTGAGAAAGAGACTTTCGTGAGCAGTTTCTTTCAGCCGCTTGCCGGAGCACGCGCTCTTTCAGCAGCCTGCAGTGATTTCCTGGAACATGAAAGAATCTAATGTCCTTCCAGTCACAACAACACGCGGCACACTAACTACATCTCTTCTCCCTCTGCTGTGTCTTGGTGACACACAGTGGCAAGAACTTTTAGATTCTACCTCCTGGTTGAATCTGACCTATTATCAAGTGGATCTGTTGCTGCGTCTCAGAGATTGTGTATTCTTTCTCTTCCTCCTCAGTTGTGTACAGTTTTCCTCTACCGGCCATATATGTTTTACTATATTTTACAGGGTGTTGTCAGGCAGGAGCGCTGGAATCCAGCCCAGTCCTCCCAGTGCAGTGCTGGCAAGACAACACCATGATTAAACATTCCCTAAAAATAAAAACCCTGGAAGATCCGCCCGGGTTCTCGCAGTGCGCTCAGGTTATAAAGTGGACAGTGGCCACCAAGTCGTAGGGCCGCTTTATTTTTGGGACTGCAGATCTGCTGCAGGGCCGGCACGGTGGGAAAACACCTTGCCAGCGGGTGACGGACGGCCGATATCTCCTGACAACACACAGCACTGACCTTGGACTCAGAGCGAGGAAGGGAGCTGGCAACACACACGTACACGTACACACACACACACACACACACACACACACCTACTCAGAGAGAGGACACCAGGGCGCTGATAAAGCGTTTTCTGTGCCAACACGTTGCAAGTTTGTAAAAGATGCCGTCAAGTTTGAAACACATTGGTCTTCAGAGCAGGACTTTTTTTTATTACTGCGATTGTGTTTTATGAATGTTTGTACTCGAAGGGTGTGGACGGAGAGATAAGCCGCTGAGAAGACGCACAGCGTTACTTTTAACCTTTGCAATAATGAGGTCAACGTTCAACAAAGGCAAAGAAGACTTGCTGCATTTTGAGGAGACGTTATCTAGACGATGAAACAAAATTCTGGGCATAATAAGGTGTTTTTCACAACTTAAAATAAATTGAGTACTTAAAGGTAAAGACAGAAAACACAAGCTGTTGGTAGAACTTGCTGTCTTTCTATCTGATCTGGCCAGCTAGCTGTTTGCTTAATGACTGTGACGCACAGCTCTCAGCAGTCATTTGGCTCTTACAGGAACTTATGTGACGGTACTTACATTGCGACATTTCCTTCTTTTTATCTCTAATTGTGTCTCTTCTTCATCTACCACTATTTTTTTAACCAAAGAATGACAAAGCTAGTAGAAGAGAGCTTATTAAACACACACATGAATTCTAATGCCTGATCAAAATGTCTGGCGCTACCAAATAGCACATTGCCTGTAGTGGATACTAACATTAGCTAGCATGCTAACACCATTGTAAAACATCTGTGATCTCACCGGTTCTGGCATTTGTTAAAATTTTCATAGTTTCATTACTCAATTTTTTAGATCATTTTGAGGATCCAAATAGCAAACTTTTCACATTTTTCCAATTGTAATTTTGAATATTGTTAGCTTGGGGTGACCAGATTTCCTGAAACTAAAACCGGGACGCTTGGCGTGTGAATGTAGTGAACAAAATGAGGACGTTTGGTCACCTTACATTGGGTGGCTTGCTAGCAAACTAGCAACCAAAGCATGGTTGTCTCTATCTGTGTCTCAATGACGGGAAAGCTGACTGATCGTATCCAACTTCAACTCTGCGTTCATGATAGGATCAAAAAAAAAAAAAAAATTGTAATCAAATCTCTCTCAGAATCAGCTGAGTGGCAACAGTCATGTGTCACAACTATTCATGAGGTCAGCAGGGAATGTAGCACAAAAGGTAATGTGCTTTCCTGTTTCCTACATGGTCATAGTACCTGTTTGGTCATGAGGCTGTGAAAAATGTGGTTGAGAAATGTGTGACTGTACTTTTTTCTGTATGTAGACCTCAAAAAACCACACTTCTGTGGCTGAAGGGGAAACAGAAAGGTTGGATCCTCATTTTCTGCCGCGTATTAGTGCGCAGGTAACTAAATTCTCTACATGTCTGTCGTGATTTGTGCTAACGAGCTGCATTCTCTTTCGCCCCGTCCTCGTAAAGCACAAAAAACAAATGTTCCTTCTACACTGCAGCGACGACAAAACTCAGGCTTAACAGGACCAACCAGTCTTGTTTTAAACACATAAACCAGCCACAGTTTGAGAGCTGTGTGTTTGAAGTGAGGTGATGCCGATGGTTGCCGAGGTTTGTTTTTCTCTTGAACCCTCTGAACCCTTTTATCAACCTGCGTGGCTTTTTTTCCATCGCTTTAAATTGAAACCCTATACATTTCACAAAAACGAAACATTGTTGTAACTTATTAGCGATGGCCCTGTCAGTTTCGCTATCCCCGCAGTTTGCACATGAAAACCCCACGCAACCACAAATAGTGACGAGTCATCGCCCGGCGAGCGTATTAAGTATAGATACATAATGAATCCGGGAAACGAGTCAGCCCTTGCCGGTGAGAAATGGGGTCAAGATGCTGGGCGAGAAATGAAAACAGCGGCCGGGATTGCCGCTTCCCTGTTTCGCATGTTTCTGTTCACCCCATACAGTGACACACACACACACACACACAAAAAAATTCTGACCAGTCATCGTGGAGCATGACCTGTGAGATTACTGGTAGTGGTTCTCACCATTTTACTGCTCTGATGCAAACAGAGAGAGAAAGACGTGGGGATTTCTCAGGGTTGACGAATGATAAACATTTTTCTCTTTTTTTTAGTTGTACTTATATTTGTTTTATATTTTTGATATTTTTATATTTTATTTTAAATTATACAGCAAAAAGATTGCTGTACTCTGGAGCTGGGCAACGACATTTCATTGTAGAAGAAATCACTGCTGTGTTTCTTTTTTTTTCAAAAAAAGAAAGTCTAGTCTAGTCTATATTATTACATTATTGATAACCATTGTTTTATTTCCTCAGGCTTTCCATGTTATATTGGACCTCATGCTGCAGTTTGAAATTGTGTGTATTGCAAAAACAAACATTCTGTAGATCTATCTATTTATCTATTTATCTATCTATCTATCTATCATTTGTGGAAATTTCATTTTTCTGTCATTTTTGTCCTCTTTGTTCTGAACCTATTATTAACTTTCTGTCATTGTTTAGTTGCTTAATCAGTACAGTCTTCATTGTCCTTTGTCCTGTTGACAAGAAAATATGAAGCCTTAAAAAAATGACTGATCGTGAGCTTAGTACATTTATAAATAGACATTTATTGTCCTCTTGGGGGAATTCCTGCCTCAGACGTTACGTTATTTTTGTCTTGTTCATCAGCAGGTGAGGTATGTCACATGACATAAGAAGTAAAAAAAAAAATTGATCTGATTTCCTTTCCTCCACTTTATTTTATTTCACACCTGTCCTGCTGTTTCCTGGATGACAGATTACATCACACTGTGCAGATCGAAATCTTCCCGCAAAAAAAGGCCAAATGAAAGTGGTGAAAGTGGAAGTTTCCTCCAGAACATCGTGTGATTTAGTCGGTGTGACGATGACTCAGAAGTAAAAACACACTTGAGTTTAATGGTTTCATCGTGTGCCGCTCTTGGGCAGCCACTGTTTACAACACTCTGGCTCAAAAAAAAAAACGTGCCTGCATGACGGTGATGAATTGGAGCTTCTGCACGCACAATTGTGTGTGTGTGTGTGTGTGTGTGTGTGTGTGTGTGTGTGTGTGTGTGTGTATTCAGCACACAAACGTGACAAAATCAACACGCACACACTGTGAATACAGACGGAGACACTCTGTACCTGCCTTCGAGGGGCCGGAGACTCGGGTACTTTCCCATCAAATCAGGGTGAGCCTGCCGGCCACCAGCTCCAACCACTGACTCATTTTCCCTCCTGATGCTCCTCATCCATTTTTTTCTTTCTTTTATGTGTTGCTGCCATCATCATCACTCCATCTCTGTTCTGATGACTCACCTGACGAGCTCCACTGTCACTCGCCTCATTTCTATGAAAGCTCTGCTAACCCGTTGCCCCCCCCCCCCCCCACCCCCTCCTTCACCCCACCCCACCCTCGCCACCGCTGTTGCTACGTAACTGCCGAGCCCAGCGCTGCACTCCGGTGTTTGGCCCGTCGCTGTGGTGACGCCGCGCAGGGTTAAATATTTGACGAGTGTCGCTTATTAGAAAGGCTTGGCCGATCGGTCGGGAGCTGCGAGAAAATCTGGGTCTGAACTGAATTGGCGGAGGGTTGTGGTGAGGAGGGGGAAAAAGCGCTAGACAAGCTATGAAAGAGGTCAAAGAGTGACGACCTCGCCGCTGATGGCCACGACGAAAACTGGCCTTCACACGTGAGCCGAATCTCACGGATCCGGTCGACTCCTCCGGGAGAGAATCAGACCCTCGACTCGCTAATTCACCGGTGGAGCGGAGCCAGCCACCGGGCCGGCCGGCAGCCTCTCGGGTTGCTGGACAGGAAGTCCAGCAGATTATCTCGTCTCGTCTCGTCTCGTCTCGTCTCGTCTCGGCGACGGCGATTGGCTTCCACTCGGAAAATTCAATGGCATCGCATATAAACAGAGCGAGCTGCTCCCTCACAACCTCCACCCGGATCTTTCATTCTGAAGCAGTGGCACCTTTTTTTTTAAGTTGCTACATTTACTTTTCCTTATTTGAAATATGTAATACCATTTTTTTAACTTTTATTTTGAAATGTATCTATGCGTAACCTGACCTACCTACTGGAGTCTTTCCTTCATCTTTTGAATTTGTCTGTATGTCATATTCATCTGGGAAGGTTTTTTTTTATATTTTTTTAAGGAGGTTATTGCTCTGCCCAGCTGCTGAGTCGTGTGACTCAAAGGGCCTCATGTGATCCTAAACAGTCATTAAATGTAATTAGCTCTCAGATCTGGACTTCTCGCAACTAATTATTGCAACAAAGCAACACAACTGACATAATGCCAGCCGTCCGCTCCCTGCGGTTGAGTGTCACCAGGAACCAGCTGATGGTGACTGGGCTGATTTGCAGCACATCCAGCCTGAGTCACACACACGGCTCAAAGTTCCCCTCAGTTTCCTTTCTGTTGTAGGACTGGCACGTGTCTCCTGAGAAAGGAATCCCTGTAGAATGCGTTAGTAGCACACTGTGTAAAAACTGCATTTCCAGAATCAGACTTTTGAGAATTACTGTGTGCAGGGGGACGAGGAACAGTAAACACAAATGTGACAAATCTTGCATTTGTCACGTTCGTGTTCTTATGTTAATATTTTTATTGTTTATTGTTTATGTTATTGTTGTTTTAACTCTGTCATGCTTAACTAACAAAAGCGTTTTCAACGTACATCCAGGAAACATAGACTTAGTCACAAACTAGTTTCAAAGTAGGTGGAAGTGAGTGACTTGCTGACAGTGTTCTGCACTAGCAGAACTATGAACCAATGAACTATATAGTTCATTGGGGTAAACACGGTGCGGTTGGAAGTTAATGATCCACCTTTACTGTTCAGTGATACGATGATTTGGTCCTGACCTAAAATAACGTCTTCTAGAGTTCTAGAGTTATTATAGGGACTAAAATGTCTGCGTCCTTTACATTTGGATTTAAAATAGGAATTGCAATGTTATTTTGCCCTAAAATACCTTAAAAACAGACAACTAAGCAAAGCAAATGTTGTCAAACCTACGAACATCTTATTAGGCATGTGTTTAAAGAAGGACAAGAATAAGAATAGCTTTTTAAGGTCGTGGGAGACTGTCAATTTATTATCATTTCATATCGGAACGGGAATTACGCATTGAAACATCTCAAACCACCAAGTTCCTCAAGCTTGAACTTTGACATTTCCAGGGTTTTTTTCTTTTTTTCAACACTGTTCTTTCCCTTCGATCCACAGCCTTTGGCCTCCATTTCTCCTGTTACAGATTTTCCCACAGCCCTTCCTCACGCCTTCTTTCAAAACATGGGTGACGCAGCGCCGGGCGGCCGTGCCCTGACATGTCACAGAAGCACACGTCTTCTGGCATGTCCCAGAAGAAAACTGATGGAAAAAACTTGGCGTCCGGGTGCTCCACTTACTCACCCAGGTCTTGAAAAATAAATAAATAAATAAAAAGCGCAACCCGGGATCTGCCAATGGGCTTGCGATAGTGCCTGTAATGCAAGCCCCCACCCCTCCCTGACGGGGTGACTTTCCATGGCGTCGTGCCAGCAGCTGAGCAGAAACACGGAGGTCCACAGGTGGCCTCAGGTCTCGGAGAGCAGCTCACACTGGAATCACACACACACACACACACCACCACCACCACCTCCTAGGCTACGATAAGAAATAGCTCGAAAAGCGACGGGAGGCCGTTTCTACGTCGCCTGCTATATATTTTCCAAAGCATCTGCGGTCAGATTTATAAATAGTCGGGTTATTTATACCGCCACTGCCGTTATTAATAGCGGAACATGAGAGGCCCGTTTGGCTTCGGCCGGCTGCTCGCCGCTGACCGTCAGTCCCTCCCCTCCCTGAATGCAACGTTGTATCAGTGTGCGTTTATTTTTGCGATTGGCGTGGAATCGAATTCGAAACAAAGCAGGCGGGTCGGAACACTCTTACTGCTGCTTCTCTGAGCAGCTGCCCGTCGGTTTGGGGAATGCAGCAGTCGCTCAGAGCAACAGTGGAGATTTCAATTCCCAGATTCCAAGGAGACATTTGTGAAAGAAACTTTAAAATAAGACTTTTTTAACATTGTGCTTTTTGGAACATTTTTCTCGAAACTGAGATATTTGGCTATTAACTGTCACCAAAAAAAAGAAAAATCTCAATTCTTCCCCTCAAAGGGTCCCAGCGAAGCCATTAGATAAACAGCCTTCAGGTCACAGTTGACACGCAACATGTCAGGGGCGAGAAATTAGTCGTGACTGTTGCAATTCTTCCACGCTGGTACTTAAAATTCTCCACGCACTGCCTCCAGCGGTGTTTCTACACCTGCCTCGGCCTGAGCTGCTACACACAGGGCGTCACACTGGCCTCTCTGACACTTCTGAACTTACGCAACGCAAATTTTGTGCGTGTACGTCGTCATTGCCAGGATTGAATGTGAGTCACGCATGTGAGTGGGAGACGCATCCACCACCGCAGCAGCAGAACTAAATTTTAGATTGGGTAAATTTGCTGATATCAGCGCGGAGTGTTCGTCAAAAAATTTGAATTTTTGGTTTTGGGTTTTGGATAAATATATAAAAATCTTTTTTTTTTAATGTGTTGTAATCTTTATTTGTACAGAGGACAGGAAAAGTGTGTGACTTGAAATCAGCTGACACTCGCAGTGATCATGATTATTCCTTTCAAGGAGGTGTTGGGGGGGCAGTTGACACACTCCTCTCAGTTCTAGAATGTAAACAACACTCCAGTCACCAACAATGTTTTGTTGTTTTGTTTTTCCTATTAATACATGACTTAGGGGGGAAAAACTGAGTCACAATCTTGTTTTTCTCAGTCAGCCAGAATGTGCCGTAGAACCTTTATAGGAAAAATGTCTTTAAAGGAGGTCATCTGAATGATTATTACCATCTTAAAACCTTTTTAAGGATATATTTTGAATTAGTTTGGTCTAAAATCGGCATTAAGAGAAATGACTTTAGATCACACAAGTCCAAAAAATAAAAATAAAAAAAGAAGGAAACATATGAGCTGTGTAAAGTACAGAGACGAGTCCAGCATTCATGTTTATTTACTCTTGACCTTTGTCCTTAAGTTTAAACTTGTGCTGTGTCAGAATGTGAAACCTGTGTCACGCTCATTGACAGAAACCAGGGGGTTTAACGGGGGACACGTGGACGTACAGCTTCTGGTAAATGCATACATCACATATGTAGATAGAAACAAAGCGCAGAAACTTTGCGATGGAGGGACGATGTGATTTAACACTTCCTGAAACCCCGGCACTCGTTAGTCACGAGGAGGTACTTGCTGTAAATATATGTTTATGTGCGTCTGAGTGTTCTTTTCGAGGAGAATGACAAAAAAGAAAAGAAGAAGAAACTGCTGCTGCTGCTGCTGCTGCTGCTGTCGTGGGATTAGAAAGGATCAGGGTGCAGGTCCAAATCAACAGCCTGCTCCTGCCACATCTGGGCACTTTAAATCCTGAAGCGTTTTCACACAAGCCATAAAGATTTATGTCTCCAGTGCTCACAAGGCTGAATGAGAAATAAAGGCAGCAGTCTGAGAGGCTGAGAGGGGCGGTAAGCTGCGTAAACAAGCCGCTCTGCCCTCACATGCCGACAAAACTGGAGTATTTCACACAATTAGCTAAAAATACCCTGCTGCTTTTTCTTTCTTTCTTTTTTTTTTCTTCTCTGTGTTTATTTATTTTTCTTACTCACTGAAACCCGCCCCTCTTGACAGTGAAACTTGAGGCAAAGGGAGGGTCATCCGGGAACATAGCACATGGAAACTCCTCCCAGCGGGGAGGAGTCTTTAGGGAGCGCTGGGAGGAGTCTTTTCGGGGGCTTGTATAAAACTGGCTCGTCCTCGGCAGAAGAGTTTCAGAATAAGTCTGGACACAGGAATCAAGCAGGAAACTGTGGATCAGCGCTGATTCTTCTCCACTTTGTCCAAAGGGGTA
Organism: Thamnaconus septentrionalis; assembly: GCA_009823395.1. Lineage (NCBI taxonomy): Eukaryota > Metazoa > Chordata > Actinopteri > Tetraodontiformes > Monacanthidae > Thamnaconus > Thamnaconus septentrionalis. Next base: position 6,727,061 of record CM020510.1, on the reverse strand, counting down.
CAGCATGTCCGAAATGCTTGACAACGTTCTAGCAAAGGTGAGTCACAGTTTCTGTCTTTTTTTCTTTTTGTTCCACAACATTTTTCTTGATTTGGAAAAAAAAAAAAAAAAACAGAGCCCGTTCAGGAAGTTGAAGTGGGTCAGAGCAGTGACTCTCTCACAAAGTGCCTGTTTTTTTTGTTTTTTTTCCTGGTTGTTTGTTCTTTTTGTTGCTCTTGCTTGTTTAATTCCGCCAGGACTCGGTGAGTTCTTTTCAAAAGGAGCTCAGTGTTTCCACTCTGAAAGGTCTAAATGAGATGAGGGAGATAACCAGCGCCGGCTTGTTTGTTTCTTGAATTCCAAGTTGTTGGCACACAGGATGTTTGGAGGAAAGAGACCACAAACTGTCAAAAGTTGCAGTTGTGTAGAACATACTTGGAGTTTACTTGTAAAAAAGAAAAAAAATCGACTTTGAAAGGCGCTAAAAGTTGTTGACTTCCTGTGTTTTTGTTCAAATTGCTTTTCTCACCTTTGTTTTTCTGACAAAAACACAAATCTGCCCGCAAAAATAGAATCTTGCATTTTTTTGTGTGAAGACTTTCATGTCAGAAGCCAAACCTTTTTACGTAAGACGCGTCTAATGTATTGAGGACCGAAAAGGGGAACAAGTCTAAACGTTGAACTCGCAGCGCGGTGTTTTGAAACGGTGCTCTGAGTCACGGCGAGCTGTGAAGTTTAACCCTGTCGCCGCTCTTGTCACAGAACCTCCTCAACCTGGCCCTGGATCAGCCCCTGATGCCTGAGCTGGCCGCCCCAGGCCACGGTCGGCTCAACCGGTCGGCCTCCTTTTTCTCCCCGCCCTCCTCCTCCGACTCCTCCGACTCCTGCAGCAACGTGAGCAGCGAGCACATCAACTACAACGACGTGGGCGGCCCCTTCTGGTCGTCCAACATCTGGAGCCAGGGCTCCGTCCCTGAGCCCAGGGCCGCCCCCTTCAGGGCCGACCGCTCCATGAGCCTGACCGAGTCCACCAGCAGCCTGCTGTCCACCTTCAGACAGCTGAAGAACCTGGAGGCCTTCCCGTCCGCCGCCACCGCCACCAGTGTCCCCCCACCGCCGGGCTTCCCCCCCTCCTCCAACCTGCCGGCCCAGATGCAGCCCATGGCCTCCCCCAACCGCTACAAGACGGAGCTGTGCCGGGGCTTCCAAGAGACGGGCAGCTGCAAGTACGGCAGCAAGTGCCAGTTTGCCCACGGCGAGGCGGAGCTGCGGGGACTCTACCGCCACCCCAAGTACAAGACGGAGCCGTGCAGAACCTTCTACAACTTCGGCTACTGCCCCTATGGCTCGCGCTGCCACTTCATCCACGAGGACAAGCTCAGCGGGGGGCCGCTGCCCAGTTCCGCCAAGTTCCCGGGTCACCAGCAGCAGCAGCAGGTGACGGGCCCGCCCACTCTGCGCCACCAGCTCCGCCAGAGCGTCAGCTTCGCTGGCTTCCTGGGCTCCTCGCGCAGCTCCCCTCCCCCGCCAGCCTCCTTCGACCTCAACCTGGGCTTCAGCCGCGCGCCCTCCGTCTCGCCACCGCCTGCCGACCTCCTCTCACCCGTCTTCAGCGACGCCCTGCAGCGTGAGGCTGCTGCGTTCCAGTTTGGTGGCCAGCAGAGCCGCGCCAGCGTCGGAGACATCCACAGCATTCCGCTCATCCTGGAGCCAAAGTCCTCCTCGCCCTCCTCGTCGTCGCGCTGCATGTGCGGCCACGGGAATAACTTTAACGGCAACAACGTCCAAGCCTTCGGCAAGGAGGAGGATCCCAAGATGGACAGCAAGCTGTTCACTGGTCCTGGAGGCCACCGAGTGTTCACGAGGCCCGCTGGGCTCCAGAGGTCCTCTTCCGAGGACTCCCTGGAGGACAGCTACAGCAGCAGCGGAGGCTCCAGCGGCTCCGAGTCGCCCACTTTCGACGCATCGTCCGGCAAGAGGCTGATCGTGTTCGAACGCCTGTCCCTGTCCGACTGAGCGAAGAAGACGGGAAGAGAAAGTTTTGTTTGGGCTGTCGCGCATCTGTCGATCTGGACCTTCTTCAGAGTCAAAAAAAATGATCAGGACAAGTCACCATCCCGATGACACAATAATAACACTTTGAAAGTTCTTAATTCAACTTTGTAAGCGACGACAAAAGGTGGAACTCAGCTTAGACAAACTACACATAGATCTTTTTAGTACCCAAGATGTTATCAGTTATTTTTATACGTTAAAAAAAAAGAAATACTGTGTAGCCTATTAGACCTTTGTATATGGTCTTCCAGTAGAGAAAAGGAACTCCTCTGTGGGTAATGACAGCACCAGTACGCAGCCTGGTTCGTACTTACTTTTAATCTATAGTGATCAAAAAATGGCTTATCTTTACGGATAATCGTTGATTCCTGTGCCTCCTCTGCCTCATAGGAAACTTAACTCCTGGTGCCACGAACAGTATGTTTGATTCAGTAGCCTTAATCAGCGAGACAATTGATCTGTGATATGCACTTTACAGCTAATTCAGATGGGAGAAACTGTCAAGTCTCCCCGTAGCATTCAACCAAAGCTTCATACTTCACTCTCTGTGTGCGTGCGCGTGTGTGTTTGTATGTGTGCGTGCGTGCGTGTGTGGTTGTGTCATTTTCCAAAGACAGGGGGTTTGCAATCATGAGAAAGTTGCAGCATGCCAAATGATTTTCACCCGCTTATAGAAAATGTCTGTCAGTGGCGGTCGCTCTGAACGCCTCTATCCTGACACACCAGCACTATAAGATCTGTTTTGTGTTTGTTTCGCTTTTTCTTTTGAAATAGTTTGTCATCTAAACTCGCACCCCATCATTTTTATTGTCCCTTGTTTTGTTCGACAGCCTGGTTCAGGGACGCCGCAGTATTCCTTTCTGTTATTGGTTGCCTAATGTTGTTAACTTAAACTAAATATTTATTTATATTTATTTCTGTTTGAAGAGAGAAAAAAAATGTATTTTGTATCTTTATTTATAGAGAAATATTCTGTGAAATACCAATGTGAGAAGAAAAAAAAAGCAATAACGCAAAAGAGAATCCTATATTTTTAATTGCCTGAAAGGGACTAAATAAATATCCAAATAAACTGATGCTGTTTCCTGAGTCTTTCCTCCATCAGCCACAGGTGGATCTGGTCCGCTCAGGCGGGACATTACATATTCAGGACATTATCAACCATATCACACATTTAAAATGAGTCAGTGTCAGTAACATGAGGTCTGTGTTGTAGAGAATAAACTACAAGTCGTGGGACCTCATCCGATATTAAACTGTAAAGGCACTGGGAACCCAGAGAGCCGGACCCTGGTTTTCAATTCTCTGGAGCCTTTCCTCAAATCAAAAAAATTATGTTGTTTTGCTCCGTTGAAACAGAAAGCTGGTTGGCCTGTGGATATCTGAGCCTCTGTGTGTGTTTGTGTGTGTGTGTCTGTGTTTTGTTGCATACAGTGCCAGTGTTATGTATACAGTAGGTGGCACGTACACATATTACTCCATGCTTTTAACATCCAGGATGGCAGACCAGAATTGGACCGTGAAGTCCCCTTTGGCCTCGACCATTTGACCTCGAGCAGACTTCCAGCTAACTTTGGTCGCATTCTGAGAATTATATTCAAAGAAAAAAATAAAACATTGTATAACAGAGCAGGAAATACGACGATTAGTTCGGCCCACAGCGGGAAGCGTGTGGAAAATTCTGCTGGCTTCTTGATCTTTCTTTGCAGATCGGGTACGACTGAGTTGTGCGTAAGTAACACAACCCAAACACATCGAATTCAGCCTGGCACAGACTGTACGTGTATTCTTTAATGTTGCGTTTTGGGAAATTTTTGCAAAAGTCCTGCCAGTGCATCAGGGCATCCGGTGCGGTCGCGTCACTCACTTGACCAGCAAATTGCAGTTTTTGAGGGACACGCTTCAATGCATGTAACTATGCAAAACGTCTTGCTTTACTGTTGTCCGGATGAAACACGGTCCCATGAGAAGGTGTAGATAGCCAAAATGGGAATGGATTTAGATTTTTTTAAAAAACAAAAAAAAACAAAATACCTATAACAACGATAGAAGTAAGTGAACAGGGATGGAAAGGTCAGCAGCTCCAGTGCATGCCGAGGACCTTTTCAGTTTTATTTCCACATGACTGCCTCATTAGCCAGTTCTGTATGATGTCGCAACTTCTTAGGGTTGCTCAAACCAGTCGAACAAGCACCTTTTTGTTTTACCGCCTAATATGAGTGTTCGGTCATTTATAAATGGAGGTGAAATCAGCACAAGGTTGCTCAACAGATAGAAAGAAGAAAAATGAGGAAATTGCGCCAGAAATTTTCATAAACTTCTGCTTAACGTGCAATGTGCCCTCTTGCACAATCCAACTTCCGTGAAATGTGTCTGCCGTCCAAACTCTGAGCAGGGAGCAGAGGTCACGTCGCAAAGGAGTGGAAAGTTAACAGCCGCAGTCCAGAATTCTTTTTAGGCGGGAGGACGAGGGAGTGAAGGTCCAATTCCATGAGGGAGAAAAATAGAAACACATGCAACTGTGTGTCGCATAAGATAGAATGGAGAAGGTATGATAATGACTCACGGGAGGCTCTATAGCAATCCCCGCCTCTGCCGTCTCTGTTTTGGCAACACATCCTGGCAGGGTCTCTGCTGATACACCGGCTTCGCAGATTCCAGGGTATTCCCTCCATCAATCCCTGGAGATTTACTCAATCGCAGACGAGTGAGCTGCATTACTGAGTGTGCGCCGCTGACTCAAGACAAGTCATCCCGTTTGTGTGTGTGTGTGTGTGTGTGTTGAGTATTTTCAACCCTAACATGCCAATTCCCGCAGGGGAAGTTGCTTTTCATTCAGCGACCACAAACTCATCCACTTGACTTTTGTCCGACAGGGATGGGGGCGGTCGAGGGCAATCGAGGGCAGCCAGCGTCCCATTTTCAACCTGCAACCAAAGACTTTGACGTTCAAAGGAAGCCTTGTTGTTGAACGACAACAAAAAGGTGGAAGGGAGACCTGTTCACATAAATGTAAGACATGTTACCCATGACATCATGTTTCTAAAAAGCCCCCTTTGGACATACTGTATTAAAAGTACCTAAAAAAGACCCTTGAAACAGAGCTAATGCACTTCTTCTATGTATTCTGTGCCTTTTGAAAGTCAAAGCCGTTGGGGTGTGTATTGCTGAGGAAGGGTTCCACCCTATGTTGGCCCCCTGAAAAGCATTAAACAGTTAAAACGGTGATGACTTGTACAGGACAGCATTGTAGATCACTGGGGAAAGAGGTTTATTTAGATGGTGGTTGATCCTTTGTCCTGTTTCGGTTGGGAACACACCCAAGAGCGCCCTGGAGACACAGTGTGACACCGAGGCAGTCAAACAATTCAAGCATCCGCAAGGAATGAATGTCCAGGAAATAGCTTGGTCCCAAACAGCAGGAAGTGGCATCAGCGGCCGGGGCCGGGACAAGAACAGAAGAACGGAGCCTGAGCTCAGCCTCGGCTCCTTGTATTGTTCGGGCTTTTTATTTACTGAACAGGCACAAACTTCCAAATTACTCTTCTTCATTTAGCTCTGGACCCACCTTGTGAATATGACACAGTGAAATGATCGGCAAATGTAATACTTTTTGTTTCATTTAAGCGGAGACCAGCAGAGTACCTGGCAGATAAACAATAAATTGAATCCAGGCTATTATCAATATTTAAACATTTATATCTCCCTAAACATGGAATTTGCTGGCACTTTAAAACTACGCAGGTCGTCAACAACAACAGTAAACATTGTCCTTCCCTCTTTGTGATGTAGTTCTTTGCATATTCCAAGTTGCAGCTGATTCCCAACACTTAATAAACGAACGAACGAATGGCCGTGACTGCGCTTTTGTGTCCCGAACTCCTGTTCCCCTTTCAGACCAATGGCAGGATGTGTTGCCATGGCGATGGACAATGACCGCAGAGGGTAAACAGCAACGCGCAAAAGAGAATGGGATCCCTGTGTGTGTGTGTGTGTGTTAACCTCCTCGCCGTATTGTACAGCAGCAGACTGGTTAAAGTTCAGACAAACGGCACAGCTTGCGGCAGCAGTAACACAATATTTGCTGCGGTGCTGGAGTATCCGACGGAGGCGGAGGCCTTCATTATAGGCGACCGCCAAGTGTGTTTGACTCCCGGGGAGTCACAAGTTTGACTCAGTATTTCAAGCGTCCATTTAATCATTACCTGCGTTTTGTTAATGTTTGTCTTCAGATTCTCTCCACCCTTTGACCTGAACCGCCGCGGTGCAGGGTTAACATTGTACCAGCACCTACCAGGGAACTGTTAATGATCGACCACAAAGCTGCATGCTGTCATAAGTCTCTTTGCCTAAGTCACCTGATCCCGAGTGTACACACACACACACACAGATACACACAGCTCTGAGATAAATTTCAAACAGAGGCGGAGATCTCTTTACATTACATTAGTCGGTCCAAAGGTGGGGTAGCGACTACGTGATGCTCTTATCAGAGGAAACTTTAGCAGAGGTTTCAACAGGACAACAAGCAGCAATTTACCACAATAATCACACTGTTCGTACTGGCTGGGCAAAAAGGGATAAACTCAGAAAGAATTAAACATCTTCTGCTCATGAAAAGACATAATTGGAAGAGCTGAGAATTCGAGAGCTCCGGCTGTCAGGGGAAGGCTGGACAGCAGGAATCTGCTCTTATCGCCATAGCGCCTGTCAGCGGGCCGCTCCGCACTCTGCCGGCAGCTCGCCTCGGCCGGACACCTCAAGCACGAGGCCTCGACCTCCGAGACCACCCAAGACCTCTGAGCCAGGCTGGGACGGCCTCGAAAAAGCCACTGGTGCACTGTCGCATTCGGGTGTTTCTGTGTTTACGTGCTGGATGGAGCGCAGTCCTGTTTCCTTGTGACTCCTAAAACACATACATACACACACACACACACACACACTGAAAACTTTTGGCCTCCCTCCTGCCCTGCCTCTGTGTCATAACCTGCAGATTAAGCGGTTGAGTAATCTTTCAACGGCGAACCTTCGTCAAGCGTTTCGCTCGGTGACGGGGACATTATGTAACTTCTCCTTGGTTTTCTGGGTCATTGAAAAAAACACAACTTTGCTTGTTGTTCGCGACCTTAATCCCTTCTTGGAAAAGGATTAAACACTAAGAGGTGAATGCACTTAAAAACACCACCAAAGAGGTAAATCATGTCCCCCGCCGCTAAGAAAAAACACATTCTTCATTTTTTTTGTTTTACTTGCGCAGGCTATTGTGAAAAAAAAAGACAAGAAAAAAAAAATTATTGTCAGTTGTTCCGAGTTGAAGCAGTAGGTCGCTTGAAGCGCCCTCTAGTGTCTCAGGTTGTGAGTGTGGTGTGTTGCTTCGCCAGAAGCTGATGACTAACAACCCTAGTGAGCATAAAATTTTTCTTGACTCACCACCGTCACAATCACGTGCAATCCGCAGCCAATCAAGGAAACATATTTGTTTATTTTGAGAAGACATGAAAGGATTTCCAGGATTTTAAACCATTGTGTAGAGACCAGGAAGTGATGACGGTGCCTCCAGATAAGACCTTAAATCCAATTCCTTGTTTTGTCGCTTATCGTCGCCTACCTCGACTGACCTTCACGTTTCATTATCTATTAAATAGCCACAATCATCTTGATAACGAGTAGGATGGTAATTTCCTTCCAGCGACCTGATTGGCCTCTGAGTCATTTGCCACCACAAACAAACATTCCTTTCAGCCAGACTGCTTGGGCGGTTGCAGACTGATGATGAAATTGTACTGTGTATATCTAATCGAAATCTGGTCTTTAGCGGAGTTTCAAACAGAAGTCCCTTACGTCCACTGCTGAGTCAAACCACAGAGTTTTATTCAAATATCATATGAATGATACCAGGAAGATACAGAATATGGGTGAATTCGGTTTTCATGAGTGAAATGAACTTTTTGAATCCTGGTATTAACTTGGTTAATACCAGGATTAACGTGGTGTCTTTTCTTACTTAAAAAAAAAAAAAAAAAAAACATACAGTATATGCCTAACCTTGCACTCATTTGCACCAATCTAATATCATAATATGTTCTACTGCTACATCTATATAACTAAAAGAAATTTCACTTTATTTTATGCAAGTAAGAATGTTTACTTTCACTTAGACGTGATTATTTTTTGTTTATAAGCAGCTTTTGTTTCTGGACGCCAAATCACTGGCAGAAATTCAGCGTGAATTTTAGAAAATTAAAAGAAAAAATAGAAGAGAAAAAAAGAGGATATCTTGGAAGTCTTGTGTGCTTCAGGCTCGGGGTGAAGCAGAGAAAAACACAAAATTTGGACATCGTGGGCTGAAATGAAGTGGCTCTGCCACCTGCTGTTAACCTACATACTTAGAAACATATTTACCCAAAGCCGAAGAGGAGGAGAGACGCCGAGAAATTATGGAGAAATGGCAGCGTCAGTGAAAGGGGAAGGAAGGAGGGAATGTTTGAGTAGTGACATCACAGCGGCTGAGTGGAAGTGCTCTCCTTTTATAGCCATGTTCTCTCCCTCAACCACATTCCTCAGGCAGCGATCCCTCCTCCTCTTTCTCCTCCTCCTCCTCCCTGTACCTCCCTTCTTCTCCTCCTCCTCCTCCTCCTCCTGCTGCTGCTGCTGCTGCTGCTGCTGCGGCTGCTCCATCGTCCAGCAGGCCGGCAGTGTGACGCTGAGAGGGAGGAGATGGAGGAGGACGGCACAAGGCTTGGCTGGAGCGCCGTGAGGGGGAAAGGCAGGAATTTCCCGGAACTCCCCCTACATCCCACACGCCCCCTGACTCCCAACCCCCCAGGAAGCCCTTCTGACCACTTCTCTTTTCCTTTGACTCAAATCCTTCTCCTCTTTTGCTTTCACTTGCAGCCTGCAGTTGGAAGTTGCGGTGGACTCGGAGGAGTTGCTCGAGCGCTCCGTTTCCGGTTCACTGGAACGCTTTTCACTTTAATGGGTTTCAAATGTGGCTTGAAATCAGCCACTTTTCCCAAGAACCTGGACAATGGAGCGTTTCAGAGCCTTTTTTCAACATGCAATGATGAAAGATAAATGAAAAATGTTACTCTTTTATTTTTCTGTGTGACCAAATCTTCTTTTTTTGACGTAAATGAACAAAACATTAATGCTCAGTCAGAGGTTATGGAAAATACATTTTGATAGCATGAAAGCATGGGTTCACTTCATTATCGCTCGTGCGTGTAAGCGCAAGAGGAATGTTAATACTTGGAGTGGATCTTGGTTTGTGCTTGTGAAACTTCCCACTTTCAATTATAAGATGCGTCAGAGGTTGTTTTTACCATATTCAGTCACCCACACAGAAAATGCATCACTCTGTTGGTGAAAAACGTAAGAAAATAGGCAAAAGATGGCAAAATAATTTCTTTTTAAAGCGACGTTTTAGTTAGGAACTACAAAGTGGAACATGGTGTGTCTGATCCAACGCAACACAAAAGGCTCTGAAACAATGTCGTGATTCAAAAAAAAAAAAAAAAAAAAAAAAAAACTTTACCTGAGTTCCCCTTTGGTCCATTAACCAGCCGATCCCCACACTATCACAGGGACTTAACATCTTCAAAAAAAAAACACAGCTTTATCTTACTACCAATAGCGTCTGTGTTTGTTAACCCCCCGCCTTCTTTTTTTTGCAAATCTTCACTTAGTTTTATTGTCTAAGTGCGTCTCGCTTGCTAAACTATCCAGAAAATCACCCTATTTTTTTCACCTGTAAGTACAATAAATCCACCTTTGACAAGCAGAAAAACGACCGTCAAAAAGTCTTTTCTACTTGAGAAACGAGGCAGAAGGGTTCAAATTCTTTCTCTCAACGGAAAAAAAGCGTTCAACTTTGACAGACGTCAGGTTACATCAGGTTATTGTGCTGCTGAAGAAAGTCCCCAGAGGCAGTTTCACATCTGTTTGTCTTATTAAAGTAGATCTTTCACAACAGGCCGGTCCATGCATGTTCACTGCACACTTCCTGTTCACACTCACACTCCGTACAGGGCTTCTTCTTTTAGATTTTGCACTTCCTGTTTTTTTAGGTTCTTCTCTTTACATGGTTTGAGAATAAATTAGCACTGCGTCAGTAAGTCTATTAGGAACACATGTGTGACCTGCACGCCAGAGCCGAAACAGCTTTCTGTGCTAAAGGCGAAATGCCTTGAACGTCTCGAGCGCAGATCACGGCGACTCGGGTTTTGCTTCGAAAAATGTTGGAGGCCTTTTTTTGAGTGAATGAGTTGTCTTGGTGGCAGAATCTGACGCTTCGCCCGAGTTTTGTGTCATGGAAACCTTTGTTTCCTTCAGTTTCTTGGCAAACTCAATGAGACGGTTTGATGAGCAGGCTCATGTTTTCAAGCTACGAGATAAATCCTTACACCGCAATGTTCCTCATAATTGCTCAGAACAGTGCTTCGAGAGCTTTCACAACTCTTATTTTGGAATGTGGAATGTGCTCTGACGTGAGTCAACGCCTCATCTGTGAAGAAATGTTATTTTCATGTGTTTATGCAGTCAAGAGTTCAACTCAGAGAAATAGAAGACATAGGCTTCAGTGTAGTTTCATTAGCAACAAATTGATTTTGGTTGGTCCCCTCATCGCCAGACATGACCACAAGATTTCATATCATTTTTCTGTCATGTTCTTTTTTTCTTTTTTTTTTAACAAATATTTAGTCGCACAGCACAGAAAATCCCCCTTTTTCATTTACACACACACACACATACACACACACACAAACACACACAAGTGGGAGTGAAGGGACACACCGAAGTCCAGAACAGTGCAGTGACATTTCAGACTCAAGGCCGAGCGGGTGGAGATCAGCGCAAGATGCTTAACCGGCCCCGCCGATCGTAGGAGAAGGGCTGTGATTGGTCCAGCACTGATTAGACAAAGGTTGATACGGATCAGCTGGCCGTCAGCTGACTCCATGGGAAGAAACCAGTTAAACTGTGCAGTGAGGCTCATTTATCAATATTGTAATTAAAGTGTCTTAAAGATGAGGAACGAAGGGGTGAATCTGGAGAGTTGCACATGTGTGGAGGAAGACTTTTCGTTCACATCCCCCAGAAAGTGGCCCGTGGAGCCGGCGCTGAGGAAGCGGCACCAGCTGCTTCGTGTCACTGACCGTGTTATTTCAGGTCCAGTGTTTTAGTTTTTCAGCTAAAATCAGCAGCGGGGCTTGTGGTCGCTGAGCCAATTCATGACACAGCACACACATCTGAGGCGAAGGGGACAATAGGCCCCTCTGTGAGGGCCCTCACACACGTACGCACACACACACATACACACACACACGGCTGTGTTTATACAGGTGGGCCTAAAACGAAGCGGTGAGCGAGGTGTGCGCGGCCGTGTGTGTGCGCTTGTGCGTTTGGTTATTGAAAAGGCAAGAAATGGATATGAGTGTGTGTGTTTAGTCTTGGCCTCCATCCTAGGAACACATACCACAGTGACACGAGCAGTGCCGAGAGCAGCAGAATTCCTTCTTATTAAAATAAGCATCATGGAAACTGGAGAGGAGAGCAGGGGAGCGAGGGCCGTCCAGCTCCAGCTCAGCACCGGCCGACCAATTTGTCACAAAGCATCCAAAGCCAGGTTTCTGACCGACCAAGAGTCTGTTCGGTTTTCATGGAAATCTGAGTGAAATTGAAATGTCAGTCTTGTGCCAAAGCCCAACACTGCGAAATGTGCTGGGAAGACAAAAAAAATTGGGCGAAAAGAGAAAACCTTTTTTTTATGAACAATAAATTATCCCATAAGTATTAAACAGTCAGAGCCTGAGGTCAAGAAGGAATTCATAACATGAGTCTTGCGTTCAAAGTTCAGATGGAAAAGATTTCGGGAAAAAAAAAACTGTAACTGTAGAAAGGCCAAATACACAAAGCATGTATAATATGAATTACTTAGTTCATAATATAACTTTGTATTTCCATGTTCTGACCTATCAGCCAACAATACATCCACTGCTTTGACCTTCAGGTATGTATTTTTTATGGTATTCAATCCCTAATTTTATCATGTTGACCTTCACTAAAGTCTTCGACCTGTAATCTGTCTCTGGAGATTAAGCAAGCAAAAGAAGAAAACTTCTTTACATAAAGTGTACGCTAAAACACACAGTTCTGATAATCAGCTCTTTGGGATGTCACTAAGGCCAGTAACACCTTTCTCTGGGTTGTTACAACACCCAGTTTTACCTTCGGAGGCCACCTTGAATAAGGTCCAAAAATGTTTTGCCAAAAAAAAACTTAAACCCGCTTATTTCTAGGGCTTAATGTGCTTCGTCCTAGAGATCGTGAGAGGCTGCCCCACTGGGACGTGAAGATCTAGAACAAAATATCTAATACAGAGATAATATGCAGGGGTTTTTCACTTTTAATTTGGATGACGATTACGACCTCAGGAAGCCGGGTTGTGTTACACCACTCGCAGGTCAGTCGCGTGTCTGCTTACTTCGTCCCAACGTGCAACGCAGCAGCTGAGCACATCCTATTTTTCGCGGCCGCCCGCTTACACAATGCTGTCGTTAAAGTGACCGCTCGAGTCAGAAAACTAGAAAACGGGCGTCATCAACACGTTGTGATGCGCCAGATTTGTTTTGGTTTTTTTTGTGCGCAAAATTCAGACGGTGTCTCTGGGAAAGGATTACCAGACAGCCAGACGGGGGGGAGGAGGGAGGGGGGCAGGCAGGGCCTGTGCCAGTTCACCCTATGATTATAATCAGACGAGAGTATAATCAACGCCTTTCTGTTTCGTCAAGTTCCATTGGACGACATTAGTGTATCACTGATGACACACTCAGTGTAAACCTCAAGCCTCTTGTCTCCTGCAGGATTTCTCAAGCCGCCACCAGCTGTTATCATAAACAAAGCAACCAAAGCAGAAAAAAACAAAAAAGAAATGGCCATAGCAAAGAAACCCAGACGCAGTCGCAGAGACAGTAAACATCATGTGACGAGCCAAACAAATACCGGCCGCACTGGGAAGTTGCAAACAGCCGCTGGCGCCCATGTGAATGCACATGCGGCCTTAACTTTTGGGAAGTGACCTGCTGTGTGAGGTAGTTTCAGAGGCTGTGACGATGATGAGTAAAAAAAAAAACGGAAGCAAAAGTTGCAATGACGCCGGGTAAAGCAAGTCAAACAAAGAGTTCATGAGTGATAATCTGTGGGGGAAAAAAGCAGAGGAATAACATATATTTGTATATATATACTTTCTATGATGCTGGTTGGTGTTTTCAGAAGTTTTTTTTTTTGTTTCCGAATCATTAATCAGTAGTTTCCATTCATGGCAACAAATTACTAAATGCAAACACTTTGCTAGTTTCGGAACCAAATGTGCAACAGTGTGATAATAATGAGGCTGGTTTCAATAGAGAGACACGCAGATGTCGGAGAGAACTGGTGAAAGATACGCCACCAAATTCAAATAAACTCAGAACATACGTAACGGAACAATAACAGTTTCAATTTAAAATTTGATATTTAGGAGTGAACTGCAGGGCGTAAAATGAGTAAAAAAAAAAAAAGAAAGAAAGAAAAAGAAAGAGGCCAGAGGTTGACTTGGTATTGCAAAAACAAAATTTAAAACCAGTATTAGATCTCACAGGTTTCAGACTGCAGGCGCACTTTCAGTCCCCTCAACTGCAAAGTAACATCCAGTCTGATTTACACAATCACGAGTGAACAGCCCTCAGTGTGGAGCAGCTCGGTCTTGCACTTTTCATTTCCTCAGTCTGTGCCCTTTGAAAGACCACTAGTTCTGCTCAGCTAGTGTGAACTGGTGTGCAACATTAGCCCCCCCTTTTGGTCCTGCAGCGATAAGCAGACGTTGTCCTCGTAGTTTTGGCTGTCAGCAGTGTTCTGCCACTCAAGTGACAGATTTTATTTATTTATTTATTTATTTATTTACTTACTTACTTACTTACTTACTTACTTACTTATTTATTTCCAGAATTGCATTGCAGTGCTTCGGTGTTGAATGATCCACATGAGAAAGAACTCTTGATGCTCCCAAAGGGTTTGGGACATCACACTCTTGGTTTAAAACATTTCCAGTGCTAACAATGCCATGAGTGATGCAGATATGCAAACACAGGGAAACAATCACAAATCCTCCGATGTCTGGGAACAAGGGGAGAAAATAAACAGGAAGTGGAAGAAACGAGACGAGTACATGGAAAAAAGACAGACATGCAGTGTGTGTGTGTGTGTGCCCATCCTTTAATTTCAGGCTCTGGATCTGTGATCACATACACTCTCATCAATATTATGAAGTGTTGCCTGGATACGGCTGGATGAGCAGGAACATGGGAATACACACAAACTGGGGAATCTTCCTTTGGATACCTTCTGTGACAAACTGAGACTCACTCCACACGTGACTTTGAGCTCAAGAGGAAAACTTGGGGAAAAACATAATGTTTTCCCCAAGTTTGGGCTGAGAAGCAGTCTTGTGCACTCCATTAGCACTGCGTATTAAGGACACCAGACAGTGTCAGACAGGTAATGAAAAAGCTGCCAAGTAAACCAAAGTAACCCAACAAGCGCTGACGTGAGAAAGAGGTGAACTGCGTCGGTCTGCGGGAGAACTAAACACGCTTTCCAAGAAAGGAACGAAAAAGAGATAGGAACAGACAAAAAAAACCTCTGCCCTACTTCTCTCCAAACCAGAAAGGCAAACACTGAAAAGTATGTGTGTACGCAAGTGTTGCCGCGTAAACACGTCGATAAGGTGGGCGGGCCCAGCCGAAACCTGTGCCGCGAGCGACAGAGAAAAAGCCAGTCTGACCATGTTGAGTCTGTCTGCCGTATGAAAGCGTGCGTCAAAGACAGAGCGCACGTTTACAGTAAGCGAAACCTGGATATCTCTGTCCTAACAGAGCCCAGGATGCTTTACGTAAGCAGAAATAGAAGAGAAAAGCCATTTAATGACCTGCTGTTTACATCACACGGGGGGAGCTTGTATATATTTCACCCACCATGTGCCACACAACAATGCCTGAATGTAAATATTTGAGATCCATTTCTCCGTTTTTGTTCTTGAGCATGTAATAACTCTTAACGTTTCTACCAGGGTTCACGTCATAGTCATCATCGGACAGGAGAGGTGGAAGAACATTCTATTTTACAGTCTGTTTGGGATCAGAAACAATTTAGGTGCTTGTAGATCAAATCCTGGATGGTCATCTCACTCTCTCACACCTCTCATCATTTTGTAGCCATCAGTGTAAATAAGAGTCTTGAAGGATGATGGAAAGGTGCAGACGACAGTGGTGAGAGCAGCGATTCTCAATCGTCCGTCCAGATCGTCGTCGTCTAAAAAGGTTAAATTCAGGCAACTGGACTGGTTCTTTCATTCTTGAGCTTGTCTATGGCAGTTACCAGGATGGATTTAAGCAGGAATGAGTCCATCAGGGCTGTGTGAAGCAAAAGAAAGGCCCACACTGAGTTCAGAGGAGGAACAGTGAAGATCTGGGCAGGAGGACCTTGAGGTGGGAAGTGGCAGGAGGGAGGATTGATGAACGGGGTGGAAGAGGACATGAAGTTAGTCGGTGTGAGAGAACAGAGGGTTAGACGGAGGCAACTGATTGGCTGGAAGAGAAGAAGAAGACTTGTGCATGGCCCATTTCAACCTCAGCGCCTTTATCTCATTTGCGGCCAGGCACAAGCACCGCTGATCGACTCAAATGGGCCAATTACCCCGCTGGTGGCCCTCGACTTTGACAAAACTCTCCAAAAGCCCTCCCTGCTCAGTCGTCTCCTCGGTAGATAAAACCTGATAAAGTGTCCACCGCTGCCGTGGTCACAGTATGGAAGTCTGGGACATGGCTCACTGCAGGATGCCTTTCCAAAAGAGGGAATGTGACAGTGTGCCATATTAACCTCATCAATAATAATAAGAAAATACCGTGTGAAACAAACGACCTTCATACATCCCAAAGCTGTGTCGTCACTGGGCGTCTGTGACGGCTGAGAGCCAGAGTCTGTCCTGGAGTGATCTCAGAGTTTCCAGCCATGTATCAGCCAGCCTGTCCTGCAACTTGTGCCTGGCTTGACAAGCATCCTGCCAGATATCAGCAAGGTGAGAGACTTTTAGACCTACACTGCAGCCTGACAACAGTGGAAGTACGTCAGGCTGCATCTCTCACCAGGAGCCATCTGACACGTTGTGAATGAACAGCACACGACACAAACATCTTCAAATCTTAGAAGAATCACTGTAGCTTGTGTTATGTTATGTTGTTAATAATAATAAAAAATAATAATAATAATAACTCCCCTAAAAGTGGTCTTCTGGATTGTTGCTTTTTAAACAATTGGTTCCTCCAATTGTTAAAACCAACTCATGTGCACATATAAGTCATTATTTTTGGGGGGAAATCTGTGTAAAACTACAGCCTGGAATATTGGTTCCATGTATTCCAAGAGTCAGAATATATGAAGACTTTATATAAAAATGGCTTTTTTAATTTTATTTTTAGAGAACCCAATCTTTAAATGGTTCTATCCATGAGGTTGACGGAAATAGCAAAACTGTGAACCAGCATCTCTGCGTCAAGAACAAAGGCAACGTTGTTTGTTTGGGCCTCATGATGACCTCACGGAACTTCGCTGCGCGCACGCACACACACACACACACACACACACACACACAGCATTGTGTGGCTTGCTTCCAGAAACGGGTGCTTCTCAGACAGCCATCTCGGCCTCCATCAACATTTTTTTTTTTTTTTGTGTATGGTAGTCTCCATAAACAACAAATAGGAAAAACATAGATAGATAGATAGATAGATAGATAGATAGATAGATAGATAGATAGATAGATAGATAGATAGATAGATAGATAGATAGATAGATAGATAGTCACAACTGAAGTCCACTAGAGGGCGACAAATTACAGCCAAAACTAGCTGCAAAATCACACAATAACTTATAATCAGTCCCCCCGAAGCTGCCTGTCAAAACTCAATTATACTGGTTATGAGTCAGCTACTTCATTCAATATCTAACATTAGCTCTGAGAACATTTCAAATAAATTCCAATTGTGTCCAGATTAAAGAAGAAAATGAACATGTTGCTTTTTATTATTGTTTAACCCTGAGCGTCTCCTGTTCCCGGCTGACTCTTGTAATTCCATTTTACCCTCCAAACAAAAGGCTCCAAAAGAACAAATGCACAAACTTTCACCATCACTCTCACACGTCTTTCAGGCGCCCGAAACATTGTCTCCTTTTCCAAGCAGGAGCCCGTGCAGACATTTGTCACTGCTATCTTGCCTCTGAACCTCCTGTGCCCTCCTCCTTTTGCTCATCGCGTCCCCTTTTCCTCTAATTGAATCCACAGGAGTGAATTCCAGCAGGCAGTGGAGGGGGTGGGGGGAAGCCGGCTGATGTCAGAGGTTAAAGTTCAGGTTCTGACCTTTGGCTTGCGAGTAAAAAACCCCGCCGTGCAGCGTTTCTGGAGACGTGCGCATGTGTTTGTGTTTGAGGACCAGAGGGGGAGGCACATTTGCCAGAGCAACATTCAAAACAACCATCAGTTTTTGCATTAATTAACATTTCAGCACAGACTTACTTCTATTCATGTCATTGCTGCATTCTGCATTAAACCCGTTCCCTAGTATTTGTATTTCATTTCCAACTTCTTGCTGGAGACAAGATTTACTGTTGCAAAACAAAACAAAGCAAAAAAACTGAAGCAGCATATTTAGCCCTCTGTTTACAGCCTCCTGTTGTGTTTCATCTTCCAAATAAAACGCACGGCACTAGCCTGGAAAGAAGTCTGAGTGATGCATCAGTGCCCTTCATGATGTCACAAAGGGAAGTTTTACTGGCAGGATACAGGCACATGTACAGTAGTGTTGCCACAAAACTATGGCATCCAGTCAATTTCACATGAGAAATTATTCTTCTGGAACATTTGCAGTTAAAATTGGAAACAGTTTGGAAATTGGAAAATAAAACTGTTTGTTTCAATCATTGACAGTCATGCAGGATTTATTTCTCACTAACCTGCGACACTATCACATTTTCAGTTGGGATGCGTAAAGTTTCATGGCCAGCCAAACTGTCTCCCTGAATTCCCAAACTGTCTGTAAGCACAAATGCACACACACACACACACACACACACACACACACACACACACAGGCGGGCAAATGGGCACATTGTGAAAGCAGGAGCGATGGTGGGGGGTGGTCTGAGCAGGAAAGGAAAGAGGAGCAGATGTTCATCAGGTCTGCAGAGCCTCCTCCTCCTCCTCCTCCTCCTCCTCCTCTCTTTCTCCTCCTCCTCCCCCTCCCTCTCTTTAATATGTCACTGGTAATAGTGGCTCTTATCTGAAGGAGCCAGTGTGGAGCTGTGATGGAATGACACTCTGTTTCAATAGGCTGAGCATGCACACAGACAGACACACACACACACACACACAGAGAGGCACGCTCACACACACATGCACACACACACAAAGACAAATGAAGTTACACACAGCCCATTTCTTTCTTATATTCTCATTCCGGCTGTGTGGCGCCTCCTCCATTTATCCTCAAACAGTGCAGAGTTTGTTCAGAATTTATGGAGTTATTTATTTTTAGAACTTTGCTTTATAACTTCCTTGTTGGACATGAATTCAGCCACACAGTTCCGAATTATCTGGATACTTAAAGTAATCAACCAAAGCTTCCCTCATGGCCCATCTAATTATTTCACCATATGTGATAAGTTGTGCTCTGTGTCACAATTTTAGTCTCTGTATGCGAAGAGAGAGAGAGAAAAAATTCCCAAACTTCACGATTGTTGCACATTGAGTTTTATCAGAAGCGTGTCGTCATGCGTCCTTCAGGGCCTTCCTCTCCTTCCAACTCATTCCGTTTCATATAAACAGCCCTCGACTCCCCTCTCCCATCCCTCCTCCTCCTCACCCCCATCTCTTCCTCCCTGGAAAGCCCTTCTCTCCCACCCATCCATTCAACACTCTCTCTTATTTCCAATGTGTGTGTGTGTGTGTGTGTGTGTGTGTGTGTGTGTGTGTGTGTGTGTGTGTGCGAGTACGGCCGGTAGAGAGTCGCAAAGGGCGGGGCCATTAGTTTGTTAGTTGCCTCTGCAGCTCATTGAACTCATTGTGCTCCGAAGGCCCTGCAGCCCAGCTGGACTCAACAAGAAGCCAGAGCTCCCTTTCAAATCTCCCCCTCACCTTTCTCCCCCACCCCACCGCCCCCTTACACCCTCCGCCGAGCCCCCACCCCCTCCGTCTCACTCAGTAATCCCCACCCCTCAGCCCCTCCCTCCTTCCCTACTCACCCCAGAGGGATTTGTTTATAGAGGTAAACTCCACTTTAGCTATCCCAGAAAAAAAAAAAACCTGCTTGTAGATAACGCTGAGGTTTACTTAGCTAAATTAAAAAAGACGGGCCTGCTTACCTCCAGATTGTCGCCTTGTTGACATCCTGCTAATGGCTTGCCGCCCGTCCACAGTGGTGGTCCTCACCGCTGGCTAACAAACAAACACGCAGAGCCAAAACTCTTCAGGCCGTCGACTAATTACAGCAGCTTTCCACGTCTGGGGTTCGTACCCGGTGGTAATTAGGCCTTGTTCACACTCTTAATTCGCCTCGGGAGCAATGATTGGTGCGCACGTCGGAACATTTAGAACATATTGGCAGATGATATTTGAAATGGTCTGACAGCGGAGGCGCATGATGTGATGCGTGGAAGGATATTACCAAACAAGAAAATTGTGTACGAGAAGAAACTCATTGCACTGATAAAAGGACACATCAACTTTAATTTTATCCAAAATAAAATAAAATTCCCACATTGATAAAGCTTTTTAGTTTGCCTTATAAATAAAACAAATAAAGCGCAATCAAAAAAAAAAAAAAACCCTGCATGGACAAAGGGAACATACAAATTTTTACTTTGCCTTGAAACAAAATGAAAAATAAACAATCATTTGAGTTGTGTTATAATACAAGAGTGCTTCTCTTTTGTCCAATTTTATGCAGTTTTCCTAATGATAATGTGATATGTGAGAAGGCAAACAGATAACAAAGCCTTCGGGGGAAAAAAACAAACAAACTTTCACCTTAATTAGAACTTTGGACGTTGTGCACTGACGTGTGTCGTCATTCAGGAGCCTGTTTCAGAGGTGTGAGCAACATTTCAATAGCCAAAATGCCCAAATGTTAACTTAAGAGTGTGTTAAAAGAAAAAAGAGAGAAAAAAATGTAAAAACATCAGCACGGGGAGAAGGGGGAGCACAGATTCATATCACGTCGCACAAGACAAAGCACAGCTGGCTGAGACCACCAGAGGCTGTTTGGGGAAGAGCCATACTAATACAGCGCCACAGTACAGGGGGTTGGTGGAGCGGAGACCCTTTGGCAAACACACACACACACACAATCCTGTACACACACACACACACTCACTCTTAATGGTGACCACTTGGCTGGACCAAAACAAAGCTTCTGGGCCGCCTTTGTTCTCAGCTGAGCTCGTCTTTCTAAAAGCGGCTCAGAGCCAAGGAGAGAGGAGAGTTTTCTGGTGGCGGTGGTGGTGGTTTGGGGGGGGATTCCAAAACGTTTATCGGTTCACCTTGCGTGGAAGCGTTCTGGCTGGAGGAAAAACAAAATGACGGGAACGTGCAGCTATTGGACAAGACATATTATTGCATTCCATCCCATTAGTGGTTAGTTAGTGGCCGCTCTGCTTTGAGCTGCAAAGATGCAAGTAGACACCATCTCCTCATGACTGGGACAGACAGAAGTACATTATTTTGTTGTTGCTGCGGTATTTGCTTTGATCCTCAAACGTGCGTGCTGATGAGTTGGGGTTCGGAGCTGACCTGAGGACTCACTCTGCTTTGATTATTGTAATAACTTTTCAGCTTTTGATGCTCTCCCAATCCGAGAACACCCACAACGGCAAGCAGCTCTCTGGAAACTCTTGCTTCCCTCACACTGTGTTGCAGAGGAGGCCTGCGTCTTGAGCGTCGGGGAAGCTCCGAGCAGCACGGCAAACAAACTGAAAGGCGTCTGTTCCCTCACGGCCGTCTTGTTTGCCAACTTGTCGTGCTGCTGGGCTGAGCTGTTTGGGTCCTCCTCGCAATCACGGAGGTGTGACGCCGTCAGTCCTGGCAGACTGGCAAGAGGGGCCGCTTTTAAAAAGTGTTGTCTACAGACAGTAGACAGAAAGGATTTGTTTTTTGTTAAGAAATGTTGTTTATGTTAAAGAATATTCTTGAAATTTAAGTTAAGGCAACTGAACTGGTTTTTAGTAACTTGAAGACGTTTCGAGTCTCATCCCAAAAGATGTTAATAAATATCCACCTGACCAGTGTTTGTGTGTGTGTGTGTGTGTCTGTGTCTGTGTGTGTCTGTGTCAGCTCTCCAGTGATATTTTTCACACGTCCACCTTTGAAATCAAAGACTTCACTCGTCCCTGTCTGTGTCACGGGGCTGTGCTGTCTCCACTCTCTCCTCTCTAACCATGTGTCTCAGTCCCTCCTGTTGTGTTGTTTTGTTTGTTTGTTTTTGTACTTCTGTGACTCATGTTGTTGACCCAAAGTCAACATTCCACTATGCAGCACATTAAAGTTCTATTCTAAAAAAAACAAACCAACATCTTGGTAAACAAACTGATAGTGTGTCACTGCTTGTTAGTGTTGATGGGTCTATTGTGTTACACACACACACACACACACACACACACACACACACACACACACACACACACACACACACACACACACACACACACACACACACACACACACACACACACACACCTTCAAAATAATTTTAAACAGTAAAATAGCATAACCTGCTTGACTGTAACTGTGCCCCATGGACTGGGATCAGCTCTTGCAGCTCCTGGGACAGCCCGCAGTCTGTGCGGCTGAAAACAACTCGGCTCTGTGTGGCGCACTGGGCAGCGCGGGACGGTGGGAGGGGCCAGCAAGCAGTGCAGCTTTTAAATCAACACGTGGTCTGGATCTCCGACTTGCTTTAACTGCACACACGACCAGAAACTTCTGACCCACTCATGCCAGCTCGCTCTGCGCGTATACCACCGCGGGGGCAGCTGTGACCGCTCGGAGCGCTTCGTAACTGACCCCAGAGCCTGACGAGGGGAGAAGAAGAAGGAGACATGCCGTCTTATCCCATCAGCCAGTTCTCGGAGCTGGAGGACGTGATGTGCAAGGTAAACAAGAGAATGAGCGGACGAGGAAGCCCCGCATGGAGCGGGTAAAGTTTGGCAGCGGGGCTAAAGTTGGCGGTGCTAACTGGTTGACGTCTGTTAGCTCGGGAGCTAGCCTCGGTGCTAACTCGGCGCTAACTTGACGCTAACTTTTCTCTCACTTTTCTCTTTTTCGAGGGAAGCTGACGGTAACCGCGTGACTGCAGTTAGCTCAGCATTGACAGCCGCTGGCTCTTGGGGCCTTTTCGGCGTCATTTTAGTTGAAAGTCAGTCAGAATTTTATCCCTCGGTTCATTAGCTCCAAACTTCCAGTGTCAGTGTTAGCTCACGTTGGGGCTTACTAACGCGCCGTCATAACACAAATGACGCTGGATAGACCAGCTTCATAGTTTTTTTTTGTCGCGGCTAGCTCGCCCGGTACATCGTTAGTATGTTTCATGATCGATCCCCCCACATTACTTTTTCATTTTAAGTTTTCGTACTCAAAACTCCGCGTGGTTTCCCAACCACGGAGGCAATCAACAAGTGAATGAATCAAAACAGCCCAGTAAACAAGCAGAGCCACACTTGTTGTGTTGTTTGACCCTAGTGGCTAATGGTTAGCGTCATGTCTGGTCGTTGACTCCGTTTGAAGGCTTTGGAGAAGTCGGTTATGTTTCCCACCATATTAGAGAGGGGAACTTGCGGGGGGATGTATGTAGCTTTAAGATAAAGTTTTTGCTGTTTTATAACTTGCTCTGGAAGGCGTTTGAGGTTGGAAGTTGAGTGCCACTTGAATCGGTTACTTAGTTCGGGTCAGGACCGAAACCAAAAGTGACATTAATAATGAGGGTGTAAAATACAAAAAAAAAAACCTCACATTTTAAGCTATTTTAAAAACAGTACAGTAAATATGGACTGCACTAATTGTATAACATACTGTACGAGTCATTGTATGATATAAACTACTTTTAACATAAATTATTGCATCAATAAATGCAAGTTCATTCATTTTCGGTTTACAGCTGAATTATGTTTGTTGAGTTTATTTATTGGGCATCAAAGGATAATGAAATATTCTCATTTGCCTGATATTTAATTTGTAAGTCCTAATGGCTAATGTTTTGTTCTTTATCTTTGCTTTTTCCTACAGCAGTTACTGAATTTGGACTTCAGGGACCAAAGCAGAGCCCTGCCATCCCTCAGTCTGGCAATGAGAGCATCAGGTAACGGCAGCCAGACACGCAGCAACAACTCGTCCTCCCTATCGTCTCCCTCCAACGATCCCTCAGACAGTGTTTTCATGGCCTCCGGCCAGTGGGGGGAGCAGCTCGACAGCCCTCTGCTTTCCCAGGTAGCTAATTCCCATCCCTGGGCAAAAGCAGGCTTTCTTGCCCAACGTTCCATTAGCATGGTTGAGACGGGCAGCGCCACGGCAGCGAGTCTAGCGTGGCACGGGATCGACATCAAGCACTCCCCGAGCGACGCCGTTACCCCCACGTCGCTGCACGCCAGCTCCTCCTCGTCCGTCTCCTCGTCCTCGTCGACGCTACAAGACTGAGCTGTGTCGCTCCTTCACCGAGAGCGGCATGTGCAAGTACGGCAGCAAGTGCCAGTTTGCCCACGGGCCAGAGGAGCTGCGCGACCTCAACCGGCATCCAAAGTACAAGACCGAGCCGTGCCGCACCTTCCACACCATCGGCTTCTGCCCGTACGGAATGCGCTGCCACTTTGTCCACAACAACGAAGAGGAGAGGAAGAGCTCCATCTCTCATTCCTCCTCATTCTCCTCCTCTTCCTCCTCCTCCAGCACCTCCTCCTCCTCCTCATCTTCAAGCATTTCCCAGCATCCGAGCTGCGCCTCCCGCTCGCACAGACCCCCTCTAGTCAGACAGAGCTTCAGTTTCGCAGGGTTCCCCTCGGTCCCGCAGCAGTGCCTCCAGCCCGGCCTGGCTGCCCAGCCTCTCCACGCCGGCGCCTCCTTCTCTCGCGCTCCCTCAGCCTCTCCCCCCTCCTGCGCCGACATCACCGACCTCCTTCCTCACCCATTCCTGGATCAGGCGGATTCTGCCTTTGAGGCCTGTCCCACCAGCCTTTACCAGCCCGTCTTGGGCTTGACCTCAGCGGTTGGTCCGCAGTCTCCCTTCCAGCCTTCCCCAGACTCCGACGGCTCACCATCCAGGCTTTCCCCGACCACCTCCCCTAGCCTGCAGCAGAATCCTGGTGCCGCCGGCTTGTATTCAGGGCCGCTGGGGTCCCGCTCCCTGTCCTACACCTCTCTGTCTGACCAGGACCAGGATGGGGGCAGCTCTGCCAGCTCGTTCACCGGCTCCGAGCCCTGCGAGGCCAGCAGCAGGCGCCTGGCGGTCTTCAGTCAGCTCTCCGTTCCTGAAGACATCACCGGCTTCTGTCCTTAAGTTGCCGTTAGCCCCAAACACTGACACACATTTTCCACATGTCTCCAGAGACAAAACACACACATGCAGCACATGTTCACACACTCAATGCTTATGAACTTGTCAGACATACCCAAACATACACACACAGACACACACACATGCACACACAAAGCCACTGGACTGAGACCTCAGACATTCCTTCGACCTTACTGACTGAAGCACGCAGAGATTCACAGATGATATTTATATGAAGCTGACTGTCTCAGGCTTGAGCATCAGGGAAGCCGACGGTGATGCTGAAGACTTGTGGACGTTGCCTCCGAAAACAGAGTTCTCTCACGGTGGAAATTCACCGACACCGCAAGTGTTTTATGCTTTATCACAGCCGTAAACTGAGAGCAGCAAGTTGAGCTGAAGGAGATGACTTGTTATTTGTTTGCCAAGTACACTGTGTTAAAAGCGTTTGCCAACTTCGCCCAAGTGATCTTAAATGATGAGACAAAGCCAAAGACGTCAGAAATGTTAGAATGGCGTTACACACCACTCTAAACTTGTTTTATGAATTTCTTTTCAGTCACTGCACACAGCATCGTGTTAATAAGCTGGATGATGGATTTTGGGTTACGTTTTTCTCCCCCCCGTCAATGCATTTTGAGGCCTCGTGCCAGCGCTGTCCCCGGAAACAGATTTCAGTTTTTAAGCGACAGAAGTGCCTGTGCCTGTAGCGTTACTCTACAGGTCTTGTTACAACGTTGACGCAGGATTTTGCTGGTTCGTTGGGAAGATGTGGTGAGGAGTGCGAGTCCTTTCAAGTCAACTAAGCTATATTTCAGATAAGACTGTTACACGTTTTTTGTTTTTTCCTTGGCTCATGCTTTTTCAGTGGCAACTAGTCGAGTGCCAAATGATCGTGTTCAACCTTTAACCTCGATTTGCACCAAACCGGCAAAGTGTCCTTGATCGTACTTTTAAAAGAAATCATCTGTCACGGCCCTGATAAGAGTGACTTTTCATGGCAGCAGTGAGCATGGAAATACTTGCCATCTCTCCTTAGTCCAGGGGGAAAATCATTCATCAATATAATGTTTTACAGAAATCCTGTTTTGCTTCTGGTTGGATCAAATTTGGCAGCACAGATCCACATTTCAGAGGATCTGAAACATTCCCACCTGATGTGTTTTTTTCTTCTTCTTTTTTTTTTTTTTTTTTTTTTAACCCAGAGGCAGAATTGGTGTTAAGCTAGACTCATTTTTTTCTTTTTTTTTACGATGGTTCTCTCTCCCTGGAAAGTTCATCTTTTTTTCCATGCAGTATTACTTACTCCTATTCCAGTTTTGTGCCGTTATTAACGTGTAGAGGCCTGTAAGCAGTGCGTCAAGGATTGTTCCGTAGGTGTGTAGGGAGTGAGTGATTGTTGTTCTAGAAATTTTACTCGGCTGTTTCTGTGTAGTTGATTAGAGAACAGACTCCTTGCTGTTACCGGTCTATTGAAAATGGCCTCTCTCTGTCTCTTTTTTCTTCTTTTTTTGTCACGTCGTTCGAGGCCTGTTTAGTGTTAAAGGTGATCTTCTTTAGTAAATTAATTTCTTTAATTTATTTTAACATATTTATAGAGGAGTTTGAGTTGTTAATGCTTGTATCAAGTTTAATATATTTGGCTTTTCTTGCTTTTTTGTACTGGAAATAAAGTTGTTTTTTTTTTTTTTAAATGGTTGAATAAAGTTTTGCTCTTTTTTTCTTAATGTCCTAAATTATAACTCGTATTGTTTTTAGACTGAACAGAAAATTGGGTCATGAAATTTTCCTCTTTGCTTGTGACGTCTGTCTCAAATTGAGGCTTCAGCACATGAGCACAGAAAAGCTCCTCTAGTCCAAATTAGTGCATCACTCTGCAGTGTAATTTTCACAGTAGGAACGATCCAAGTCAGGAAGCCTTATGTATTGAAGTGCATTTTGCACACATTGGTTCATTGCATTTTAAGTAAAAAAAAAAAAAAATCCATGCATTTGCTGACTTATTTTTCTCCTTTGGCAAGAATGCAGCTTCAAGTGCACAATGCAGCTGTCTGTTTACAACCTGCAAAAAAATGATTCTTTGTTGGTCCTTCAACATCTTGCGAAGGGGACAAAACAAGTCTCGGAGGGCCAAGTGAGAGATGTATTAGTGTCCTCCCTTTGTGACATCACAAAGGCCTGATTTACTGATCTATGAGTTTTAGAGCATGCTTTTCTGAAAAGTGTGAAAAACAGACGTTAGATGGAATTTTCTCATTCAGGAGAGTTCAATGACTCACCAGCTGATTGACCTGCTGCTAAATATCAAATTGTTTCTTTGAAATTAATTTTTTTGTGTCAGGCTTTTTAGATCAAACATTTTTCTGTCATTTGGATTAAAAAAAAAGAGGTCTAGCAGTCTGATTTAACGCACCGTATCAAAGGATATATTGGGGGAATATCGGTTGGATGTCTTCAAGTTTCCCAGAAGGAGCAGTGTTTGTGACAACTCTCTCCGCCTCAGGATAGCAGAAAATTAGTGTGTGCGTGCATGCGTGTGTGTGTGTGTGTCTCCAAGTTAATGTGTAGTCATGCCACTGAGATTTCATGTGGAGATAAGAAGGCTTTTGTTTGCGGCTTAATCTGACCAATCCCGGGCTCCCACCCATTTCCTTTCACCCTCGCTGCCTCCAGTGATTTCGCCCGGCCTTCCTCACTTCAGTCTCTCTCCCTCAATTACGCCCGCTCGCCTCCTCGCCCTCGCCCTCGCTCTCGCTCCCCTCAGCGCCACTCCAGTGCCTCGCTTCGCTCCGCTCTGGCTGTGGGGAAGCACAAGGCGTTGGTGGACGCAGGGTCTTAATTATCATGTTAAATCATGCAGACGACTCGGCCCTCGTTGCATTAAACCATATCGAATTAGTGCCGTAACGCGATTGTGTAATCCTTCACAGAAGTAAAAGTTGTTACATTAAGTTAGTGAAGGTTTCACAGGGGTTTAATTCCATTGAAAAGTATCTCACAGGTGTTTTCCCAGTATTTTATTCAATTTTGTTATGCAACGTAATCTCATCACGTCACAATCAACATAATACAGACTCGCTGTAACTGTTACTCGAAGCCGCGCATGCTCCTTTGGTTTCGCGTGGTGGTGTGTGTGTGTGTGTCTGTGTGTGTCTGTGTGTGTGTGCTCGCTGTCACACATCTGACAGACATTCCGCCACACTCGCCCCTCGGGGTGAAGGGAGAGCAGGCAGATGGCCGTATTCAGGTCCACCGCGGGTTAACATATGGCCCCCGGAGACAAGGTTTGTGTTTGTGTCCGCGGGCTGGAGAATCACACTCTGACTATGCATGAGTGGAAGGAGCTGAATGAGCGGGGCCGAGCAGTGGGGGAGCCACCGTGGTATTAGCCGGGCAGGAAAGGAGCTGGAATAGAGCGGCTGACAAAACACTGGAACGGGACAATCAGAGAGGATGGAATTAGGCAGCATGTTAGATTTCTTCTCTTTTTTTTTTTTTTTGTACCACTGCAGGCCTTGCACAGTTAGACAAATTCCAAGACAAAAAAAAAAACTTCCAAGGGAAACGTGTGGTCGGAGTTCATTTAATGTGCAAATGTGGTCTTATAAAGTTAAAAAAAAAAAAAAAGACCAAACTAACAGACATTAAGTAGTTTGGCTGCTGTGCTAAACAAGTTAGCCTAACTAGCATCTTGTTGACTGATCAAGATAAGCATGTTAAATGTGGAGAACTTTACTTAACTGACAACAGAGCAATCTTTTGTTTGCATCCAAATATTTCTCTCTCTCAGCAGCGCAAACCTACAGCAGCATAGCAGCGAGCACATACTTCTGGAAACCAACATTTGTGACGCCACAAAAGGCGCCACTACTTCTTCCAGGTTAGTGATATAACTCCCAGCCAGTCTGTTTGTGCCCTTCCAGACGTGGAACGTCAAACAAATCGTTCCAACTAAGCATTGCAGTTTTTCGCTAGGGCCAGCAAACAGAGGGCTAACACAGGCATTTTCTGGAGTTCTATGGGTAGTTACTTGTGTGAGGTGGAGCTGGACGAAGGGGACAAAACGCAGCTGTAGATGAGCTCAGACGAATCATCTGTCACGTTTACTTCCCCTCAGTTTTGAAGTCTTTTACCAGAGGTATATTACACTTTTACTGCAGATCAGTGATTTTACCCTCTCTCTCCCCTTCTTTCAAATCCACTCTCCTCTCTCCCTCCCTCCCCCAACACGCTTCCCACCTCTAATAAATTCACTTCCTCCATTCATTTCCCCGCAGCCTCCTGTAGAGCCTCTTCATTCTCTCCATCTTTTCTTCCATCCCCTTGTCTACTCACCACTAACTCTTTCTGCCCCCTCCCAGGCATTCTCTTTAATCCCTCCCACTGTTTTTTTTTTTCTCTCCTCCCTTCCACAGAGAGGATTTGGGCAAAGTGTTTAATAGGTTGCAACAAATGGGTTATGGTGCTGCTGTACGATTGCACAGATGCCTGACTGATTTTTTTCCAGCCTGAAACTTTGTTTTCGTGACAGATTTTCCACAGTTGTGCTGATGGTCGGCCAGCAAGCACGTCCCGCTTCACCTCAGATACACTGTGGGGTTCAGGAAGGGTAATGCGGCCGCTATACTCGCAATCATTGTTTAAACTTCTTGAACCTTTAAGCTTGTTTAAGAGCCCTTGCCTGAAGGGCCTGTAAGCTAAAGTGAGGACGCGACTGAGTTTGAGAGCTGTGGCTGGCCCCACCTGCCCCTCCCAAACAGATTTTGCAGATGCAACAGAAGCCGACTTTATGGTTTTCTATTTAGCTCTGTGTTTACAGCTTCCTGCTAAAAGCTTCCTTCAGTATGTTTTTTGGGGTGTAATAAAAACAAGGTTGGCTGAACAGTTGGAACCAAAAGTTTTTTTTTTTTTTTTTTGTTTTTTAATTCAAACTGGCCAACAGATACAAGCATATGAGCACAATGACTTTAATAACTTCATTTTATTTTAATTTCCTTTGTGGTATGAAACAAAAAAAGACAAAATATATACAAAAAACGATAAACGCTGTGATTCAGTACTGTACAGCTGTGTTTGTTCTGCTGACATTTGAAGCTTCCAAAAGCAGAAGCAGAGACACAGCTGATGGACACGTGTCCCTCTAGTGGGAGAACAAGGCATAAGCATCTAACCAAGGGGCACATTTGGTTCAACATATGGCCAGTTCTTTTTTTGATGGGCTCTTACACATTTTTAAAATAAGATTTTGAAACATGTTCAATTAAGGGGGAAATTAAACAGGTATCCAACAATGTTTGCTTAGTTTATATAAATGTATTTTCCAAAATGTTGAAAAGCCTGCCTAAAAACTGCAAACAACAGCAACAAATTCTTTGTCTGCATTTGCCTTCAAATGAACCAAATGATGCAACGTATCCAGCAGAAGATCAGGAGGTGATGCAGAAAGGTGCTTTTACAGTTGACAATCCAACAACCTCCGACAAGATCTTTTATCCTCAATGCTGCTTCATGTTCGTTTCCATCTTCGATTCAAAAAAAAGTTGTTGTTTTTTTTACAACCAACTCCTTCGAATGGGTTGTTAAAACTAATCACACGCGCACACAAAAATTACACTGTAATGTCATACACTGTACATGCAGGCACCGAAGGTACCCTGGTTTCCCCCTTTGACCTGAAAGGGGTTCTCTGTCATCAAAGAACTTGACCAGTTGTTTGAATGGACTGATGTTTGACTGTTTCTGTTTCACATCAACAAGGTAGGAGAGAGGACCAGATCATAACTTCTGGATCACCACCTGGAATTTACCTAGAAATAAAGAATAAACAAAATATAAAGCCTTGGTTATTGACAGACATTTACAAAACTAAAGTTATTTGAATTAAGTGGTGGGAATTTCAAAAAAAAAAAAAAACATTCTGAATAACCAGTCTAATGACAACAGCATGTGTCTTAGACTTACAGGACGGCATAGTAGAGACTTCAGCTGTCACTACGCTGTCCAGTCCGAGGTTAGATAGACCTCCTCTCACCACACCACACGAAAAAGCAAGGTACTGAAGGAGAAAACACACAAATGAACTGCATTTTTTTTTTTTTTTTAGCACATTGAGACTGAAACATTGCTGGGTTTCGCTCAGATCGATGATGGCAGTGTGTAGCAGAAATTGCAAGTTAACCTTGGGAGCCTGATCCAGGTACTGCTTCCCATTGGAGAGCTGAGTCAGCAGACAAAACTTGTTGTCTTGCAGGACGTAGGTACCCTGTGGCAGCAGAGGAACAGAGGAATCTTTTGTTTGCATATCAACAGGGGGGGGGAGGATTCCTTCATTCTGTTGTTCAACAGCAAGTTCCTCTGCTGCCTTGTTTGTTCACCTGATGGTTCGTTCTGAGGTTGTCCACCTGCCTCCTGAAGACCTTTGTCCAGAAGTCTTTGCAAATGAACTTCATGATGTCCAGTTCGTCCTTGAAGCTCGGAGAGTCACGCGTCAGTCTGAACACAGCAGCAATTTAAAACGCATGCTTAAGACTGATAAAGTATTTAGTTTTGCGGACACCGGATGTTGACGTTTCCCTACCTCTCAATGAGTCCTTGACCCACCCGGAAGCCCATCCCCTCTAGGACAGACACACAGACAGCTCGATCCTGGAAAAAGTCGTTCCGCAGGATTATATTTATAAAGACGACAACACACTTTGAGCCTGTGTCTAGGTACAGTGCGCCCTAAACTCGCCATGGCCTGTATATGTTTGCTCGGATCGTTTCACTAACCTTGTTGTCCATCTCCCCCTTACTGGAGTGCTTGTAAACATGCGACACGATCTCCATATGGAGAAAATCAAACAACGACTCGTCCGCCATTTCTGAAGGGCACAAAATGTAATAATGACTGTCAGCAGACATGACACAGATCTTTATGTTTTAAGTATTTACACACGAACGACAGCTAGCTAGCATAGCTAACACGGTCGGCTACTTATTTTTACCTGGATGATATTGAGGTTATATGTTCTATCAGATAACATATGATGAGTAAAAAAGAAAATCTTATGACGGTTTGAAGTATTACTTCAAAATATGTTGCAAGAAACAGAAAGAAGAAATAAATATACTATACCTGTCCCAATGACTGAGGAATCGACGGAGTAAAAACTGGGCTTCTTCCTAGGATGGCTTCAACATATTTACCGGCGCTGCCCGTTGCATTCAAGCGGGCGGGGTCTTAACAGGAGTGTCAAACTGGCGATATCAAGCATAAAAGGGGAACGATGGGTGATTAGATAACTTGTAGTTTGAGGTCGTGAGTCAGTTCCATGAACTGAGTATGAAGAGGAGGCTAGGAAAAGATCCAACGAGATGTTTTGGTTTATAAAACTCGGTTTACGCCGTCAAACACCGCAAGCACACACACGAGATTGTCACCAATCGGGTTAGGAAACGGTATTTGTCATGTGACAACAATGCCTCCGCTCGGATTGGTGCTTGGACAACAATTCCCTTCCTTTATGATCATGTGACTTCTGTTTTCTAACATCTCGCAGAAGGTTCGGCACTTTTGGACTGTTTCACGGCGCAAATCTTAACATTTACCGACGGGCTGCAACATTACGGGATGAATTCTTGCTAAGCTAACTCGTGCGAGGACTGAGGTGGGTGCATATCAGACGTTTCTGTATAGGAAAGAGCGAAACGAAGCTTAGTGTGGTAGCGTTGCAGCACGCGAGATTGGTCTTGGTCTCCCGACCTCTTTTTAAGGGTCCCGTCTCAGACTCGGAGGCATTTTTACTCGGTCTTATCTGTAAAAGATACCTTGCTGAAAATAAATGATGCTAAAAACATTGTTTTTCTACGTTTTCTTGTTAGTTTATATAGTTTATGTATTTTTCTTTGATATTTAAAGTCTTGGTCTTGTCTTGGTCTCGAACCCCAAATGTCCTGGTCTTGTCTTGGTCCTGATTCTCTGTAGTCATGATAATGTCTTGGTCATGGTTGGTGCGGTCTTGACTACAATGCTATTGTCTGGTTTAGGCGTCGGTAAGTTAAGAAGAAGAAGACCTTTATTGATCTCACGGTGTGGAAATTCAATCAATGAACTCGTGCTAACGAACGACTTGACATCCGACAGGTGCAGTCAGTCATGTCCAGCAGGTACCAGATAGTGGTGCAGGGCGAGGCATCTGAGACGGACTCCGACGATGAGGTCTACATCACCTCCATGCCTGCTCCCCAGCCCTCCACCTCAGGGGCCAAGGTTCGCCAGTGACAGTCTTCACCATAATACTGCCTTTTTTACGTCCAGGTCTTCACCGTCTGTCTTGGATGTTGTCAGGTTCCTGGGGAGGCGTCTGAGACTGACAACGAAGCTGAGGAGGGAGAGGAGGAGGAGGGGAACAAGTCCGGCAGAGCCTCCACTCTGAGCCAGCCGAGCTCGGAGATCCTCAGGAGAGACCTGCCGCCCCTCATAGTGGTCCGAGATCATCCTGATATACAGTCCATCGTGGAGGACAGGCCCAGCCCCACTCACAAGCCTCGTGGTGAGTGGGACACATCATAACGCCATGTTGTAGTACTCGAGATTGGTCTCAGTCTCGTCTCAGACTCGGAGGCATTTTTACTCATTCTTGTCTCGTACTGCACGGACTCTGTGTTTTTGACCAAGACCAATCAAGACTCAGTCAACACTGCAATGGCAGCTAATAACAGAAAAGAATCCAGCTGCTGCCTTGTTACACTGTGACACCCAGAGTGACATTCACTACCAGTAATAATACTAATAATAATACTAATACTAATAATAACTAGCCCTGCAAGCAGGATTAAACGGGACTGAGCCGCCACGGCCGACGCGACCCCCGATGACCCCCGACCTCTGCCAACGCCCGGCGACTGATGAGACAAATACGTGGATGTTTGAATGACGTCTGTACGACTTCCCTAAAGGAAACTGCAGCCATTTATGTGTGTTAAAAAGAGGAGAGATAGAAAGGCGTTAGGGCTCCAACCGAGCAGGAGCAACCTAAGCTTGGAACTCAGCCATTTCGGCGTCTACATGAAAGATACTGGTATCATCTTTTAGCTAGGCTGTGCTGCAGTTAAATGTCTGTTGTTATGGGGCGTTGTTCAATCACAAGCCAGCATTTATGACTGACATGTTTTAATAGCCTTTGAGCACGTTCTGCCTGCCAGTTGAGGCAAAAAAAAGGAAAAGAATGTTATGCAGTCAGTGTCCTTTATAGTGGATCTTGCATTGTCAAAGCCGATCCAACGTTCTAACTATATCCATAAATATGAAGAGTTATGAGTTAGAGTCTGGTTGGAGGGCCGTTGCACGAAAAACGGTTGGAAAAAGCAAAATTAATACACACAGGCTCACAAATCCACATAAAAACATTAGTGGCACGAGTTAGTGCGGAGGATGCTCTGGTAGCTTTGCTGAAAAGTTACTTCAGCATAACAGTGAGGCTGAAAAAGGTTCAGGCCCTAACCTGATCGTAGAGGTGTTACGCATTTATTGAATCATGTAAAAATCAGCTTTACACTGTTGAAAAGCATTAGCTTACACGTTAACACACATTGACAAGTGTAGTGGAAATAATTATTTTCCTGACAGTTTATAGGTACAAGAAGGAATTCAGTGCACTTACCTTGCAGAGGTTAGACAATGGCTGTCCGTCGAGTTGCTCACCGTAAGAGGGGGACAATTCTAAGAGCCTTTGTCTGACAGGATATTTATATGTCACAATTTGGACATTCTGATGTGGACATTCTGTTCCCCACCTTAAGTCTTTACGATCCAGCCCATCAGCAAAGTGACTCCATTCTTCTTGCCCGCTTTGATCTGACTGGTTAGTTACAGTTGTGGTCAGAAGTTTACATACACTTCATGTTCCTACACTAAATCTCATGCTAGGTCCTGAAGCTACGTTGGTGCACTTGTCAGTGATGGTGTGCTTCATTAATTGTAGGCATGCTTCGTGGCCGACGCAGCACTTTCAGAAAAGATGTCTAAACCAGTATATAAGTCTAACGCCCGGTTCACACTGGGCGCGAAGTGCCGCCATGCGCCGGCGCTTCCATTCGGCGCCCATGTTAATCAATGTAGTAGTTCACACCAGAGCTCCACTCATCTTTTAGCTAGGCTGTGCTGCAGTTAAATGTCTGTTGTTATGGGCGTTGTTCAATCACAAGCCAGCATTTATGACTGACATTTTTTAATAGCCTTTGAGCATGTTCTGCCTGCCAGTTGAGGAAAAAAAAGGAAAAAGAATGTTATGCAGTCAGTGTCCTTTATAGTGGATCTTGCATTGTCAAAGCCGATCCAACGTTCTAACTATATCCACAAATATGAAGAGTTATGGCTTAGAGTCTGGTTGGGGGCCGTTGCACGAAAACGGTTGGAAAAAGCAAAAATGTTTTTGATGATTCTTTGTAATGAAGGTCCAGACTATGTCTTACTGAATTTTCAAGCCCGTTGGACTTGCGCTTTCTGAGCCTTATGATTTTAATGTGAAAACCAAACAAGTGGGAATAACTCACTCCCTGTTTGTCGGGGACAAAAGTTAGAGGTGCAAAATGCCGGGCTTGAAGAGACGAACGCGTGGGTGTTTTCCCCATCTTTTTGGACCTTCCTAGTGGACGCTAGGGGCATTTGTAATTTGTGGTCAATTGTAGTTGGACGCCTCTTGGGGCGCATGAAAACAGTTGGAAAAATCCCTTTTTTTTGATGATTCTTTGTAATGAAGGTCCAGTCTATGTCATACTGAATTTTCAAGCCCGTCGGACTTGCGCTTTCTGAGCCTTATGCTTTTAACGTGAAAACGAAAAGTGGAATAATTCACTCCCTGTTTTTTGGGCGATATAGGTTAGAGCGTACGAAATGTCGGGCTTGAAGAGACGAACGCGTGGGTGTTTCCCCCATCTTTTTTCGACCTTCCTAGTGGAAGCTAGGGCCATTTGTAGTTTTTGGACAATTGTAGTTGGATGCCTCTAGGGGGCGCTAGAAGTGGAATTTTGCCTTTTTGTCTTCATTTTCTTTCATTGTGTACCAGTTTCTACCTCCGTGCCGAATTTGGTGAGTTTTGGAGCATGTTTTGTAAATAATAATAATAAGAACTAGCCCTGCAAGCAGGATTAAACGGGACTGAGCCGCCACGGCCGACGCGACCCCCGATGACCCCCGACCTCTGCCAACGCCCGGCGACTGATGAGACAAATACGTGGATGTTTGAATGACGTCTGTACGACTTCCCTAAAGGAAACTGCAGCCATTTATGTGTGTTAAAAAGAGGAGAGATAGAGAAAGGCGTTAGGGCTCCAACCGAGCAGGAGCAACCTAAGCTTGGAACTCAGCCATTTCGGCGTCTACATGAAAGATACTGGTATCATCTTTTAGCTAGGCTGTGCTGCAGTTAAATGGCTGTTGTTATGGGGCGTTGTTCAATCACAAGCCAGCATTTATGACTGACATGTTTTAATAGCCTTTGAGCATGTTCTGCCTGCCAGTTGAGGCAAAAAAAAGGAAAAAGAATGTTATGCAGTCAGTGTCCTTTATAGTGGATCTTGCATTGTCAAAGCCGATCCAACGTTCTAACTATATCCACAAATATGAAGAGTTATGACTTAGAGTCTGGTTGGGGGCGTTGCACGAAAAACGGTTGGAAAAAGCAAAAATGTTTTTGATGATTCTTTGTAATGAAGGTCCAGACTATGTCTTACTGAATTTTCAAGCCCGTTGGACTTGCGCTTTCTGAGCCTTATGATTTTAATGTGAAAACCAAAAACGTGGGAATAATTCACTCTCTGTTTGTCGGGGGACAAAAGTTAGAGGTCCAAAATGTCGGGCTTGAAGAGACGAGCAGCGTGGGTGTTTTCCCCATCTTTTTCGACCTTCCTAGTGGAAGCTAGGGCCATTTGTAATTTGTGGCCAATTGTAGTTGGACGCCTCTTGGGGCGCATGAAAGCGGTTGGAAAAATCCTCTTTTTTTGATGATTCTTTGTAATGAGCGTCCAGTCTATGTCATACTGAATTTTCAAGCCCGTCGGGACTTGCGCTTTCTGAGCCTTATGATTTTAACGTGAAAACGAAAAGTGGGAATAACTCTCTCCTGTTTTTTCGGGGACATAGGTTAGAGCGTCTGAATGTCGGGCTTGAAGAGACGAACGAGCGTGGGTGTTTCCCCATCTTTTTCGACCTTCCTAGTGGAAGCTAGGGCCATTTGTAGTTTTGGACAATTGTAGTTGGACCCCTGTAGGGGCGCTAGAAGTGGAATTTTGCCTTTTTGTCTTCATTTTCTTTCATTGTGTACCAGTTTCTACCTCCGTGCGAATTTGGTGAGTTTTGGAGCAAGTTTTGTAAATAATAATAATAAGAACTAGCCCTGCAAGCAGGATTAAACGGGACTGAGCCGCCACGGCCGACGCGACCCCCGATGACCCCCGACCTCTGCCAACGCCCGGCGACTGATGAGACAAATACGTGGATGTTTGAATGACGTCTGTCGACTTCCCTAAAGGAAACTGCAGCCATTTATGTGTGTTAAAAAAGAGGGAGAGATAGAGAAAGGCGTTAGGGCTCCAACCGAGCAGGAGCAACCTAAGCTTGGAACTCAGCCATTTCGGCGTCTACATGAAAGATACTGGTATCATCTTTTAGCTAGGCTGTGCTGCAGTTAAATGTCTGTTGTTATGGGCGTTGTTCAATCACAAGCCAGCATTTATGACTGACATGTTTTAATAGCCTTTGAGCACGTTCTGCCTGCCAGTTGAGGCAAAAAAAGGAAAAAGAATGTTATGCAGTCAGTGTCCTTTATAGTGGATCTTGCATTGTCAAAGCCGATCCAACGTTCTAACTATATCCATAAATATGAAGAGTTATGAGTTAGAGTCTGGTTGGAGGGCGTTGCAACGGTTGGAAAAAGCAAAATTAATACACACAGGCTCACAAATCCACATAAAACATTAGTGGCACGAGTTAGTGCGGAGGATGCTCTGGTAGCTTTGCTGAAAAGTTACTTCAGCATAACAGTGAGGCTGAAAAAGGTTCAGGCCCTAACCTGATCGTGAGAGGTGTTACGCATTTATTGAATCATGTAAAAATCAGCTTTACACTGTTGAAAAGCATTAGCTTACACGTTAACACACATTGACAAGTGTAGTGGAAATAATTATTTTCCTGACAGTTTATAGGTACAAGAAGGAATTCAGTGCACTTACCTTGCAGAGGTTAGACAATGGCTGTCCGTCGAGTTGCTCACCGTAAGAGGGGACAATTCTAAGAGCCTTTGTCTGACAGGATATTTATATGTCACAATTTGGACATTCTGATGTGGACATTCTGTTCCCCACCTTAAGTCTTTACGATCCAGCCCATCAGCAAAGTGACTCCATTCTTCTTGCCCGCTTTGATCTGACTGGTTAGTTACAGTTGTGGTCAGAAGTTTACATACACTTCATGTTCCTACACTAAATCTCATGCTAGGTCCTGAAGCTACGTTGGTGCACTTGTCAGTGATGGTGTGCTTCATTAATTGTAGGCATGCTTCGTGGCCGACGCAGCACTTTCAGAAAAGATGTCTAAACCAGTATATAAGTCTAACGCCCGGTTCACACTGGGCGCGGAAGTGCCGACGCCGAGCGCTTCCATTCGGCGCCCATGTTAATCAATGTAGTAGTTCACACCAGAGCTCCACTCATCTTTTAGCTAGGCTGTGCTGCAGTTAAATGTCTGTTGTTATGGGGCGTTGTTCAATCACAAGCCAGCATTTATGACTGACATTTTTTAATAGCCTTTGAGCATGTTCTGCCTGCCAGTTGAGGAAAAAAAAGGAAAAAGAATGTTATGCAGTCAGTGTCCTTTATAGTGGATCTTGCATTGTCAAAGCCGATCCAACGTTCTAACTATATCCACAAATATGAAGAGTTATGGCTTAGAGTCTGGTTGGGGCCGTTGCACGAAAACGGTTGGAAAAAGCAAAAATGTTTTTGATGATTCTTTGTAATGAAGGTCCAGACTATGTCTTACTGAATTTTCAAGCCCGTTGGACTTGCGCTTTCTGAGCCTTATGATTTTAATGTGAAAACCAAACAAGTGGGAATAACTCACTCCCTGTTTGTCGGGGACAAAAGTTAGAGGTGCAAAATGCCGGGCTTGAAGAGACGAACGCGTGGGTGTTTTCCCCATCTTTTTGGACCTTCCTAGTGGACGCTAGGGGCATTTGTAATTTGTGGTCAATTGTAGTTGGACGCCTCTTGAGGCGCCGCAAAAACGGTTGGAAAAATCCTTTTTTTTTGATGATTCTTTGTAATGAAGGTCCAGTCTATGTCATACTGAATTTTCAAGCCCGTCGGACTTGCGCTTTCTGAGCCTTATGCTTTTAACGTGAAAACGAAAAGTGGGAATAATTCACTCCCTGTTTTTTGGGCGATATAGGTTAGAGCGTACGAAATGTCGGGCTTGAAGAGACGAACGCGTGGGTGTTTCCCCCATCTTTTTTCGACCTTCCTAGTGGAAGCTAGGGCCATTTGTAGTTTTTGGACAATTGTAGTTGGATGCCTCTAGGGGGCGCTAGAAGTGGAATTTTGCCTTTTTGTCTTCATTTTCTTTCATTGTGTACCAGTTTCTACCTCCGTGCCGAATTTGGTGAGTTTTGGAGCATGTTTTGTAAATAATAATAATAAGAATAAACATAGCAAATACAATAGGGTCTTTCGCCATTGCGAAAGACCAGTTCGTTTCGAACTGGTCTTCCGCTGGCTCAGTCCCTAATAAACATAGCAAATACAATAGGGTCTTTCGCCATTGCGAAAGACCAGTTCGTTTCGAACTGGTCTTCCGCTGGCTCAGTCCCTAACTAGCCCTGCAAGCAGGATTAAACGGGACTGAGCCGGCGCGGCCGACGCGACCCCCGATGACCCCTGACCTCTGCCGACGCCTGCAATTGCCCCCCGTCCTCTGCCGACGCCCGGCGACTGATGAGACAAACACGTGGATGTTTGAATGACGTCTGTACGACTTCCCTAAAGGAAACTGCAGCCATTTATGTGTGTTAAAAAAGAGGGAGAGATAGAGAAAGGCGTTTTTTGCAACCTTGGACACCTAAGCTTAGAACTCAGCCATTTCGGCGTCTACATGAAAGATACTAGTATCATCTTTTAGCTAGGCTGTGCTGCAGTTAAATGTCTGTTGTTATGGGGCGTTGTTCAATCACAAGCCAGCATTTATGACTGACATGTTTTAATAGCCTTTGATCATGTTCTGCCAGCCAGTTGAGGAAAAAAAAAAAGAAAAAAGAATGTTACGCAATCAGTGTCCTTTATAGTGGATCTTGCATTGTCAAAGCCGATCCAACGTTCTAACTATATCCATAAATATGAAGAGTTATGAGTTAGAGTCTGGTTGGAGGGCCGTTGCACGAAAACGGTTGGAAAAAGCAAAAATGTTTTTGATGATTCTTTGTAATG
This sequence comes from Thamnaconus septentrionalis, assembly GCA_009823395.1. Classification (NCBI taxonomy): domain Eukaryota; kingdom Metazoa; phylum Chordata; class Actinopteri; order Tetraodontiformes; family Monacanthidae; genus Thamnaconus; species Thamnaconus septentrionalis. Next base: position 6,686,943 of record CM020510.1, on the reverse strand, counting down.
AAGGTCCAGACTATGTCTTACTGAATTTTCAAGCCCGTTGGACTTGCGCTTTCTGAGCCTTATGATTTTAATTTGAAAACCAAACAAGTGGGAATAACTCACTTCCTGTTTGTCGGGGGACAAAGGTTAGAGGTGCAAAATGTCGGGCTTGAAGAGACGAACGCGTGGGTGTTTTCCCCATCTTTTTTCGACCTTCCTAGTGGAAGCTAGGGCCATTTGTAATTAGTGGCCAATTGTAGTTGGACGCCTCTTGGGGCGCATGAAAAACGGTTGGAAAAATCACTTTTTTTTTTGATGATTCTTTGTAATGGACGTCCAGTCTATGTCATACTGAATTTTCAAGCCCGTCGGACTTGCGCTTTCTGAGCCTTATGCTTTTAATGTGAAAACGAAAAGTGGGAATAACTCACTCCCTGTTTGTCGGGCGACATAGGTTAGAGCGTACGAAATGTCGGGCTTGAAGAGACGAACGCGTGGGTGTTTCCCCCATCTTTTTTCGACCTTCCTAGTGGTAGCTAGGGCCTTTTGTAATTTTTGGACAATTGTAGTTGGACCCCTCTAGGGGGCGCTAGAAGTGGAATTTTGCCTTTTGTCTTCATTTTCTTTCATTGTGTACCAGTTTCTACCTCCATACCGAATTTGGTGAGTTTTGGAGCATGTTTTGTAAATAATAAGAATAAACATAGCAAAAACAATAGGGTCTTTCGCCATTGCGAAAGACCAGTTCGTTTCGAACTGGTCTTCCGCTGGCTCAGTCCCTAATAAACATAGCAAATACAATAGGGTCTTTCGCCATTGCGAAAGACCAGTTCGTTTCGAACTGGTCTTCCGCTGGCTCAGTCCCTAATAATAATAATAATAATAAAGAAAAACTGTTTTGTTTTTTTCATTAGTATCATCATTATTGTTATTATTCTATTCTTGCCATTCCGTTTTCAGGTGAGACCCTCTTACAACAAAAGCTGCAGGAATCTAATAGCCGACTTTACCATGATGTGAGGCAGACGGTGCGGCAGGTTTACAGCAATGCCAGTAAAGAGGTAAGAGAAGCATTTAATAATAATTATAAAAATGTTTTTAGTTTTCTTCTGCAGGTATTCACACCAGGTCCAGCTTCTTCAGGATTTTCATTGATACTTCAGTAGAAATAACCAAACCGAACGAATATGGCTCGCCTCTTTGTATTGTTTATAACCTCTCAGTCTACTTCTTCAAGTTAATATTCAAATTATTCATGGTTATCAGTACTATTTATGCCATTTTAGCCAGTGGCTTCGTGAAGTCGCGCAAAGCCACAACAACAACACTCATTCCAACAGCTTGTTTTGTGCACAACCTGACTCGCCCTCATTTTTATAAAAGGTTCAAAGTGCGACGGCTCAACTGAACGCCTCGCAGACCGCCATTATCAACACCTCTCACAGCATCCGATTGATCTTGGAGGACCTGAAGGCTGTGTCCGAGAAGATTGACATCATCACCAGCTGCCAGATACTGCCGGACATCAACATCAGCAGTCAAAGCAACTGCAGTGTCCCTTCACCCTAGGCCAATGCGTGTGTTTCCATGTTCTATTTTATACAAATACGCCTGTTTACGGTAAATATAAGTACCGGTATGTAAGAAGGCTGTTAGCAGTTTGGTGTGTACCAAAGATGCCCCGTGTATTCTAATATATAGATTATTTTTGCCTTTTTTGTACATTTGTTGACTAAACCCCTTAAATTGCTGTTTTGTCTTTGTCTTGTTCACTGTCAAAGAAAAGCAAAAAACAATTTAGAGAACCTTTATTGAATTTTTTAACTTCTGTTCAGTTAACAATTGCCTGGCTGAATATTAAAATGTGTTGAAAGATGCTTCATTGATGCCTTATTTGTGTATTGTAATAAATAAATAAGTAGACACGTAAATAAATAAATGGCAGACAGATTAAAACAATGTATTTTTTGTCAAGCAATTACAAAGAAAGCTGCACAATATGAATTATGTACTGTCCAATTTATTTCCTTTACATCCAAAAGCTATGCATTAAATTAAGATGAATGCAGACAGACAACGGCCTCTTGGTTGACCTCGGAGGCAGGTGCATCTTGCTAACTGCGTAAACCAACGTTGTCCATTTTCTGTGCTTGTATTTCCACGATGTTTAAATGAGACCAAGTCCAGTCAACACCTTCTTTGTGAGTCCCATCTCCAGTTTGTGTGTTGGCAGGTCAGACAGGTGTGAAGACGTACACAAAAACCACGACCAGCAGGTTGAGAACTGTGGCCACAATACCAACAATGCCCAGCATGTGTTCCAGGTCAATTTTACACAGGCCTGTTTCGCCAACACTTTCACCCATCTGCAAAAGACAGAGAGAGCACAGCAGTAGCAGCAGAATTCACATGATTTTTTGAGGAATTGCGAATCCTTTTTACTGTCTTGACACGTCTCCGCCACCTGAGGGCGCCATCGACAAAGACTTCACAACACACGGCGATGCATCTTCACTGATCCTATTCTGTCACTTTAGGGCCACTCAAACTTGCGCGTGTAATGTCCAAGATAATAATGTGTGATGCTGAGTATTATTGTACAGATTAAGTACGTGCATTTAAAGATGTAGATGTTAATAAAGCGACAACACGTCCAGCACCAAATATAAAAATTATCATCATGCATAATGAAGTCTTTTAAAATGTAAAGTTCGTATTAAAACAGTTGTACAACTGTGTTGTTCATATAAATTGATTTTTCTCATGCATTAATAAATAATCATAGGGTAAAATCAAGAGGACAATTTGTGAGTGCTTGTGATACTAACTGAAGAAAATCTGAAGAAAATAATTTACTATAATAAATTAAGGTTAATAGTAAAAAGTATATATACATGTACATATATACACAATTAATTGTGACAGATAATGCTAATAAGTTACCTATCATAATAAAATATGGTAAAATGCATATAAAATTTGCCACAAACAGGCTAATACGTCTTCCAAGAATCAAAACAAAGCGATGATTCCTCTGACTTTAAGAGTATTTTTTTTTTTTTGTTTTACCTTTTTGCCGTTTCTTTCACCTTTTCCATTTCTTCCTCTTGCTGATGACGTTGTCTCCATTTTCGGCCCCCTAAAAACACTGTCAAAGCACTCCATAAACTTCTTCGACCTTTACCTGAGAGCACTCAGTCCCAAAACAAGCAGCTCTGTAATAGTCACTGCCCATCCAGGCTTGATGGGCTTCTTTTTTTTCTTTCTTTTGGCCCTTATCCCACCCTCTTCCCTGAGACTCACTGGTCTGTAAAACATAAGAGAATAAAGGGATTCGCTGTGAGTCTAATGGCTCAGACTGTCACTCTGCCCAGCTACTTTTGTCTGCGTCAGGTTCTTATAAAGTTGGCTCCAAGCTGTCTCATGCTTGTGTGTGTGTGTGTGTGTGTGTGTGTGTGTGTGTGTTTGTCTTTGCGTGTTGACTCACATTCATCATTCTTAAAGCAGACAGGCGGCAGAGCATGTTTGCCATTAGAGGAGGCCACTCCTAATAATTGTGAGCCACTGAGGCGTCATTATGGCCGAGGCTGAGGATGTTAGTTGAGGTGTTAATGAGGGTCACTTTAAAGCTTCTTGGGGGACATTTGTCATCTAATGCAGCTAATGCACTCAGCAAAAATGATAGCTTAAAAGATTTGCCATGTTAACATTTGGGCGTGTGTGGGGAGGGGACGTTGATAAAAGAAACACTTATGTCCCAATTTGCAGGGGGAGAAGATTAATTGCAGTTGTGTTAATCTGACGAACACGAATCCAGACCATTCGCCGCCAGCTGACGCTTTTGACTTGTGCCGTTTGTCTCTGCTGTGATGCGCATCAGAATAATTATGACAGATTCCATGCCGCGTAAGGAAAAATACACGGTATGTGTTCATGTGTATGAAAAGTGAATAATTAGGGCGTCCGCACCCCCTCCTTCCCCCTCCATTCCATAACCATCAACTTAAACGATGACGGTTATTGGAATAACTGCATGCGGGTGCACCTGATCTTTGCCCTTCTTCCCGTCTTGGAGCAGAGGTAGCAGGCCGCCAAGGGAGAGAAAGAGGTGATTAATGAACAGATCAGCAACTCTCATGGGCTGCAGATGAGTATAGATGGCGATAATGAGGCCCCAGAGATGTGCGAAGCTACAATCTTCATTTAAGTAACTACTTTTTCAGCCAGAGAAGCATTTCTCACGTCCACGCAGATCCGCTATCTCTCTTCACTCTGTGTGTGTGTGTGTGTGTGTGTGTGTGTGTGTGTGTGTGTGTGTGTGTGTGTGTGTGTCCCAGCTGTGCTGACAAAGCTCCCGGCCTTACATGGCTGCATGAGTGAGACAGAATTTGGAACGAAGGACACACTTTAAAACAGATAAATTCTGACGTCAGCAACACAGTGTGGGAACAAAGAGTACAAAAAAAGAATGGCAGTATGTGCTGCTCAATCAAAAGAAGAACCATCAGTCCAGGGATTCATGGAACAACATGGAACAACACAAGTCGATGTTTTAGTCTTGTCATGTCACTTCCTTTTGTGTCTGTGTCTTTAAATCTAACTCCCTCTGCGTTTCAGGTGATTTGCTTCGCCCCCTTTTGAGTCTCCTGATGGTCAGAGTGTTTTCCCTGCCCTGATTTTTTACACCTGTTTCTCATCACCTGCTGTAAATATAGTTTGCGTTTAGCTTTGTGCTGGTTTGTCATGTTGCATGTGCGAGAACTAGTGTTTGTTTCACAGTATGTTTATTTTCAAGCTAGCTTTTAGATTTGCAATGTTGTAAAAAAAAAAAAAAAATTTTGGGGAGACTTTTCAGAAAAAGAGTGAAGGAGAGTCAGTGCAATGAATCTCATTTATTTTTCAAGTGCCATTTCAAAATGAACCCACACAGACACACACACACTGAATCATCGCAAATTATTAAAAGGACCTTGCCAGTCACGCAGTTCCAGTCCAGTCATGTTGTTAGTTTACAGCAAAAGGCTCACATGCTGCATTGACCAGTGTTAACGTCTGCACCCTGTCCATAAACCCCATAGAAATGTCAAACTGCCACCTCATTTACTTTGTGCCACTTTTTTTTCAGAGATCTTGCGGTCCATCAAAGCTCCTGCTCTTTGTGATGTCACAGACACCTGCAGCGATAGCCAGGTTTAGTCCTTTCAACAATATATAGAAGGTTCCCCAAGCAGTAGTTTAAGCATGAAGTTGAGTCACAGATTTCTTTTTTCAGTAATCGGAGAATTAAAGATGGTTTTCAAGATCTGACTTTTAGGATAATGAATAGTGAAATAGTTACTCTGCTTACTAGGAATTATTATTTTTATTTTATTTTTTTAATGCCTGCCTGAAGGAGGCTATAATAGGGGCCTTTTCCACGGAAGACCTTGTCCTGGATGTGACTCTGATCCCCTCAGACACGCTGCTGCTTGTGTGTTAAAACACAAACCTGGCTGCGGCCGAAGAACCACGGACCCCCGAGCCAAACAGTGTGACTCGGTGGGTATTTTCCTCCCAGGCCGGGTGATCTTCCGAGAGGATTTACTGGAACTCGACAGGGCAAGTAGGACAATGCATTACTGTTTACATAAAACATCTTTCCCCGGCGCTCCGGCGGCAGTGGCTCGCTCGGGGCTTTGCGAGACCCAGGAATGGCGGCGGCGGCGGCGGCGGCGGCGGACCCGTTCACGCTCGAGCTGGCAAAGTTAACTAAAGACTAAAATAGGAGCGCGGCAGGAAATAGTGCGACGGCGCCGAGGAAGGATTGGATCATAAATGTTTCTGGTACAGGGAGCGCGGAGGGTGAAGGAGGAAAGGCACACTGGATTATTAAATCATAGGAGTGTGTGTGTGTGTGTGTGTGTGTGTGTGTGTGTGTGTGTGTGTGTGTGTGTGTGTGTGTGTGTGTGTGTGTGTGTGTGTGTGTGTGTGTGTGTGTGTGTGTGTGTGTGTGTGTGAGGACAGTCACCCACATTAGCCAGGTCAGCGGCTCTCTCATGGGGCGCCTGAGGACACACTGTTAGTTTATCCGGCTGGCTGAGCATCGCTGCACACAGCGGCACAGGTTCTGCCAAAGCAGCCGCAGCAACAATGCCGCCGCCGCCGAGGACTCCGAGGACTCGGGCTCTGCTGCTCGGCTGAAAACCTTGTTCTTCGTGTTAGAGTCAGGATTCGTCCGTTTGACGAGCCTGTGGGATCAAACGGCGTCGGGAGGAAGAACAGTGCCGAGACTTCTATTCCGATCAGCTTTACAAACCCATGTTGCCGCTGCCACACAAGATTTTTTTTTTTTTTTTTTTCTTATCAGCCTTAGTTTCAAACCGTCATTATTTAAAGGTGTTTTGAAAGAGTCGCCGTGCTTAGAAGAATTTTAGGACTGTGGCTGGCTTTCTCAGATGGATGGTGCATATCGAATTGGAGGTGAATAAAATTCCCAGTAAAGTTGGCCACTTTTTTTTGTAGTTGTGTATTATGAATTCCTCTGAATGATTTTCTGAAAAGACAAATTGCTTATTCTTTTTATTGGCAGTATTATGAGAATACATATAAACATGACATGAAAGTACACAAGATCACTGTATTTGTTCAAAGGTATGTGTCAAATATCTGGATTAGAAATCTGGTCATTTGTTCATACTGTCCACTTCAGCATGCAGTTTCTCCCGTACAAAAGTTTCAGTCTGTGCCTCAGTTATCGGGCCGGTAACTTTGGAACCTGTGTTGTGCAAAATCTGGCAGTAGTTCAGCCTCTCGAAGTGAAAATCATTTTTTATAAAATCTAGCTATTCTTCAGCTCAGTTTCTGTGAAATACGGGATCCCATTATTTCCCCCTTCGGCTGTTCTCGGGGCTCAGCCCGTGTTCTACTGCAGCCTCTCAGGCTCAGAATCAATTCAGCCTGTGCATCATGAAAAAACATGAGGGGGACGCGTCTGTGGCAGAGCTCAAGACAGCGGCTGTTTGCCTTTTCTCTGAACCCTGTTTTCTGGTTTCCAATGTCAACAATTCTGCCTAGGGCATTAGATAGGAGTCCAGGTGTCCCATGATGCACCTGGTTTTCCTCTGGAAGTGAAGACTGCTTCCTTCACACTGTGTTTGTGCATGTTCACATTAAAATAACAAAACAAAATAGAATAATAAACATTTGAAAAGAAAAATATAAGGGATAAAATTAAGATATCCCAGACTTGTTATGTATGTTAATTTATGTGACAATTTTTCTGATCAAGAATTTTGTTACATTATGACCAATACTGCAACCCACCACCAGGGGGATTGGTTTGTTTCTCTCTTTTTTCTCTTGCTGCTCCATCAGTTGGTTCACTTATGCATACTGTCAGTGTGGGGACAGTTACTATAATGTGTGTGCACGTGTGTGTTATATGGGCCTTGTGTGTACATTGAGGAGATGGCTAAATGTCTGTTGAGATGGCAGATGGTCAGATTGCCCTCTAGGCCTTCCCCTCTCATTGGTTAGCCTGCCGCTAAGTTCAACATGTTAAAACTGGTCTGGGCCAAAATGAATCGGAGCATAATAAGAAAGTGTGACTGGAAATTGTAAGTGAATCTTAACTTAATCTTAACTTTGCGATTGTGTGTGCAGATTTGGGTTGGATTTATTGGGAGCCGTGTATCATGAACTGATAACCTTAAGCACTTGATCCCACAATAGCATGCATTGTTATGAAAGCAAACGTCTGCAGTCAGCACAACAAGTGACTTAAATGAAACAGAAGAAGGAACCGGGGGGGCAGTTTAAGTTTTTAGGTTTTTCTGTAGAATTGTTTGTTGTTGTTTTAAAATTGAGTCATTTCAAACAAATTGGCCATAATAGATGAGTTAGAATCCATTTAGGGTCTAATCAAATTCATATGGATTTAGCTTTTGAAAGCATCTAAAAATGGAAAAGCAATGTGTAGTTTTCCCCCGTAAGAAGGATTCATATTTACATAATACGAGTTTCACTAGTATGGAGGCAGCCTTAATGGCATTTTTACAGAAGTCTAGAAACATGGATGTGCTTGGGTTTTAACACCAATGTCACAGCTCATTCAAGCCCGGTCTGGTACTGATGAGCCTCATTGTTAAAGAGGTGACAACCAAATTAAACCAAACATAAGCAGAATGGGGGAGATTGGAAAACCTGTACTGACATCAGGGTGGAAAACATCCATCCATCCATCCATTTTCCATACCCGCTTCTTCCCGAGCTCAGGGTCTGCTGGAGCCTATCCCAGCTGTCATAGGGCGAAGGCAGGGTACACCCTGGACAGGGTGGAAAACACTGATTGAGAAAACATTATGTGTGCACTGGTAACTATTTCTTTACAATGTACTTTTTTACTGCAAGATGAGGCTGAATCTTACACGCTGGACCTTTTAAGTTCTGCCCCTGTCTGATTTCTCTTTAAAAAAAAAAAAAAAAAAAAAAGCTAGTTTGGGGGGCTGTACCAAACTGAACAGGCATTACAAAGCAACAATTGAGCTCAGAGCATAGCTACAAACACAACATAGCAACAAAGTATTTACGCAATGCATATCAAAAATTGTAACACTTATTCGCACAAGTCAACATGTAAAACTGAAATATAGTGAGCAGTCTTCCGGGGTTTTGACCCCAAAACATCTGACTGATGGTGTGTGTGTGTGTGTGTGTGTGTGTGTGAGAGATAGAGAGAGAGAAAAGAGAAATGTGTGAAATGAAAGGAAATAAGACTCTCCCGTGGCTCTTCCTCAGTACTATGTCTTTTCCGGCTTCAGTTTGTTGGTAGAGAATAGAATGTCAAGGATGAAGTGCAAGTTCAATCCAGTCATCCGCGTTTGCCCGTTGACCGCGTTCGACTCAGCTCCTCCTCCGTTAGCGGTGCAGTTTTTCAACCCAAAATTGCGCGCAGAGTGGCACGCGGCTGCAGCAGGAATGGTGTAGCTCAATCCCGCCGAGCACTCTCTGCCACGGCAAGTTTGCCAACAGATGGTGAAGCCTTGTTCCGAGGTTTTATGTCCCCTTGTGTTAGGCAGTTCACGCTGGTCCGACATGACTTTTGTGTTAGTACTGCATCCGCTGCACTGCAGTAGAACACTGCCTTGATTTGCGCGGCCTTGTCTCCGTTCCGTGCTGGGCTTACTAATACAGTCACAGGGCAACGGCACGAGATAATAGACCATCATTCTGGGACGGCGACCTTTAGTTTGGAGGTTTGTGATGGTGTGCAGAGCCCCTGCACTCTCAGAAAGATCTGACCAAGGGAGATCCACGTGCGTGTGGGTCATATTGACATGAAAAAAGCAAAGGGTATGGAGAGGATCACCAGAAAAGTGGCAGTCTTTACATGAGGTGAAGGTGGAGTAATACAAACTTAAGTTAACATCTCTACATGCATTCATTTGACAGAGCACTGGATCTACAAAACACAAATTGTGGGACACAACTTTGGACCAGAAAAATACATTTCCTCAAGGGTTTTTCTTTTCTTTTATGGATAAAAATTCAAACAAATGTGTCTTTTCCTTCACTCTGGGTTCCATTACTTTTACCTCCAAATTCTCTCACTGCATTCTTTTTCAGTTCGTTATTAGGCACAGAAGCATACTGTCCCAAACTATCTATGAGATAGGTCTGTACTTTGGTTTGAAATTTATGCAAGTTTGGTCTCCACAGTAACCTGTCTGCCCCTCTGCTGTCACGATATTGACGGGCAGATGCCTTCTTCTGTCAAACCTATTAGGTGGACGTATAGATGTAGACAAAGACGAGCAGCAGGAGGTTGAGCACTATGCCGATGACACCCAGCACAGCAAGGAATCTCTCCTCTGGTGTGCTGAGATGAGGACACGTTAGTTCCATGTGAAAGTCTTTATGTGGCACAACCAACAAAGAAAAACTATAATTTACCCCACAAGGTATTCCTCTTTATCCCTTAATTTGTATCATCCCTCAGTCCTGGAAGGGTATGCCAAAAAATTCACTCCCTTGGATCAGCTGGACTTAGAGGCAGGGTACTACATGCCACTGGCAGTGATATTGCCTTGAATGAAAGATGTGCCACAGTCAAATGCGATAACTCCAGAGAAACTTTTGGGCTCAACTCCCACAGTTTGTGCAGTCAAAAGAGCAAAGGCCCAGTTGTGGACTGGATGTGGCAGCAGTCCTTTGGCTTACAGAGGTGCAAAACTGTCTTGAAAATGTTTATATGCAGAGTTGTAAACTCGAAAGAAGAGCAGCCAACGTCCAATTGGCAGCAGTCTTGCCTTGAGGGAAGCTGCATGAGTCAATGTATATGGCTAAAATCCAGCTAAAAATGCAGTCAAACACGTTTTTCAGTCCTCTCAACACACAGTAAGTGTGGACTGGGGAAAAAAAATCAGAGGCAGTCTTTCCTTTAGGTGACAGTTGTGTAGATGTAGACAAATATGACCACTAGTAGATTGAGGACGGTTCCGATTATCCCCAGCACAGCTAAGATCCGTTCCTCACGATCGTTCTCGTGGTCGTCCTCCCTCGCGTGAGCGCTGCAGACATAACGACTGCCGGGGACCATGGTTACCATCACAGAACCCCACCCCAAGAGGGCGCCACGCCTGCGAAGTGGTAAGGCAGGATGGGAGAGAGGTGAACGAGAGGGCAAAGTGGAGGGGGGGAGGAGAAAACACAGCGGTATTAATTATGACAGAAGCAGAAAATTCCCCATCTCTTGCCTTCAACACACACTTACAAACTTGCATGCAATAAGGCTTTTTCCACTTTGTCCAGCTTCCGAGCATTGAATATTAATCACGTGAGTGTATTTTATGAAACACAGCAAACCAACATTTGTCTTGGTTTGTTTATAATTTGATTAGATTTTTCTCTTCCAAAAGTTCTTTACGTCGCTACTTTTCCTTCTGTGCTCGCTTCATTCTCCACTCTGCCTTTCTCCTTATTTCATCTTTATTTTGTTGTCAACATTTATTAATTTTAGTTGACAGGACAGCAACCAACAGACCTGAGGTGCTATACAATAAAATCCTCAAACAACATAATACCTAAAACGCATAAACAAAATTGATTATCTTTCTGTGTCATACATATAATTTATTTGTTTGTACCCTCCTTTTAATGTGCACTAACAACTTGGGCAGTCCTCCCTTTTTTAAAAACCCAACAGTCGCCAGTTCTTGTCAAGTATTGTGCTGAATCGAAGCTAATTGATTCAGTATTTGAAGTCTCCAGATTTCTCTCCTTTCTTCTTTTCCTTTTTTCCCAACTTTGGCTCTGACCTGAGATCAGTGGATTCTGTTAAAAATGAATGAGGTCAGTCGGATGTTGATGTGGGACCAATTTGCTGTCGTCTGAGGCAGTTTGGGAGCAGGAAGAAGAAGCGAGGTTAAGTTGAGGACAGCCGCCGTGTTCCTCCGCACCTTGATGGATATTTTTAAATTCATAACTTTTTCCTCTGGACTTTGTCCTTTCACAAATATATGCAGAACAGATTTTAGACCAATGAAAACTGAGATTTGGGAAAGTTGTCCGTTGTTGGACGACTTTATCTACTAAATGGCAGACAAAATCAAAATACAGTTCTTGTTTGCTTTTATTTAAGGTAAAAGGGAATGCATCTTTTCTGCTTCACACTTCTGTTCGGCCAACACATTCTCATTACCAGCAATGATTAAAACTGACTGTTTGAGGAATACCAAGAACTTCCTCCTCAGTCGGTGCATGTGCATTGTTGGATCCATGAAGCCAACGCGTTGGCATCGTGCAGGAGGATCGATTCTATCAAGCATTGACAGTCAAGTCACATTTATGCATCCTGAGCTGTGAACTTTATATTACCAGTGCAACGAGCCGTTCACTAACAGAGCCTCATTTTTAATTTATGATAAAGTTTGTTATATAGAGAAATGGCTCAAGAAGAAAGATATTTTTCTCAGGGACGGGTTGCCAGAACAGGAATTCTAGAAAGACAGCGCTTTACAGCCCATTTAAACCTGAAACATAGCCTGGGCTGGACCTGGTTTAATGTGCAAGCGAGGTTGCCATGGAGATGTGACTGGGGCTAAATGAGAGCCACCCTCATGTCATGAAAACTCCTGCTCCGAGATCAACAAACCTCCCCTTGGCCATAAATCTTTCCCCGCAATGTGTCATGTTAGCTCGCTCCTGTGGATTCTGTCAGAATCTCCCGTCTCAATATTTTTTTTTTTTAAAGCCACGGTGCACTCGTGCGGCATCCTTAAACATTGCGAGAGGACGCCACCGCTTCTCTCTCTTTCCCTCTCTCTCTCGCTTCTCTGTCTCCATCCTCCCTCCCTTCTTCCGCCCACAGGAAGGCCCAATCTTAATGAAGCGCAGCAGCTTAAGCGTTTAATCATTCAAATTAATATTTGAACACACCCATTCTCTCTCAGCCATTCAAACATTCACATTACTGTTGCAAAAAGAGGAGGAATTAGACGTGATTGCCAGTGTGCAAATCCTGATGGCTTTTCTTTTCTTTTTTTCCCTCCTACAAATTGACCTCCTGACAAAATATAGCCTTGTGTAAAATACTCAGCAGTGTTTTATTTCCAGCCATAGGCACAAGTATTGTCATGGGGTAAAGTGTTTAGCTTTTCTTTAGAATTTTCAAAAGAAACCTTTTGCTCCTCTATTTCATGCTGACTGATTAGTTTGAAAAGCCCTCCCTGCAGTATCAATTAAAAGTGTAATTAAAGCAATCATGCCCACTGCCGCATGAACATGCCTTTTGTTTTTTATTTTTTTTATTTTGGGAAAACAAGACACTCAGGACGCTGCTGCTCTACTTGATGCAGAGGAGGCATCGCACCAGCAACAGCAGCATCCACCCTCGACCGAGCTGTGGAAGGCACTCGGCCCCGTGAAGCTCATGCATAATATTCATCGTAATTGGTGCAGATAGCTGCTCTGCTTATTTCGCTGTCAAATTAACTTATGCAGAGTATGATATAAATTACCCACGGTCTGCAGTGCAGTATGCATTACTGTGTCTAAGGCGTTTGGAGCCAGCGTGGAGGTCACCCCATGAATATATCTCCAACGGAAGGGGGCACATATTTCAGATGACCAGCAGCCAAGGATTGGTGTTTGTTGTTCCTTTGCAGAGGAAGTTGCAAAATTGGGGAAATGCGGCCGGTGCAGCTTAATTAGACCCGCTGTGTTTGCATTGTGCTGCTGTTTCGTGACTAAAATAGTGTTTTTCCTACGGGGTGTGCGCTCTCCACGGGCCCTGGAAGCAAAATGTTTCATATCAGGCTTTTTTTTTTTTTAATGCACCTTTCATCGATCTGCAGAGGATAACTTTTGATTTTGTTTGATGTGAGCGCTTTCACTAGGGGTTTTTAAATTACATTATTACCCCGGCAAAAACAATTTCTCCTGCAGCAGTTTTGTAATAAACAAAGAAGATGAAATTGAACAGAGGTGCAATGATTTGTATATGATGTAGGCATTTGTTGACTCAAAGGAGATGGAGGGTTTTTTGAGGACAGGGTTGTAATACATCTAGCCACCTGAGATACTTTACAAAATCTGTCAGCATGTCTCTGTGACTTTGTCATCACTCTTTGAGCTAAAAGATTCTTGGTGGCACTTCAGGACAGATCTGGGGACCAACTTAAGTTATCAGAGAAGACAACAGTCTGTCCTCACAGAGTGTCAGTTGGCCCCAATAATAAGACAATTTGAACACAAGAAAGCCATAAAACGTGAAGTTAATCCTTTGACATCAACACACATGCAAACAAAACATTTAAGACCTGGCCTGCTGAAGTTCTGATACCAGACAGGGAAGGCTGCAAAGATTTGCCCTTAAGTTCCAACTCTGTTAATCGTCTCATCCACATTTTCCAAGGTTGGACGCTGTGGAACACTCTTAGCTGTATTAAAAGACCCCTGCAAGCGTACACACATATCGCAGGGCAGATGGGATTTTTGATGACGGCAGAACTTTAATTTCTCTGGCCCTCGCGAGAGCGTCTTGATTGCAGCGGCAGCCTTTATTGCGTCCCCCTCCCCTCTAGCGGAAGCATATCACCTGTCTGTGCTGCACGGCCCGCAGCCGTTAGCCGTTCGTTATCACTGCAGCAGCCAGAAGGAGGAAGTTGGAAGGACGTCACACTGACCAGCGTGTACCTTCGGTATACCCTGCTCAATGTCCGAACACCTTTATCACAGACATTGGAAACATTTCAAGAACCTCTCCCTGCGTTTACAGCCTTATAAATCTTTTTTTACGTGCATGTTTTTTCTTTTCCTTTTCCACCTCACAATTTGCTTTGCACCCACCCCCCACTCGGTCCTCCAGTCACTGTCTTTGCGTGTCCTGCAGGTAGGTGTCAGGGTCTGTGGGAGTTTCAGTAATTACCCACGCAATTCCAATGTTCCTGATCGGGGTCCAGCTGGAAAACTCTGCTCTCTCCCAGCCCCCTCCCCCACGCCACCACCACCCCAGTTAATAAAAGCAAGGAAATAAACAGTCTGAGGGGGAAAGTGTTTATAAATATCGGTGCTCTGTCTTAAAGCAACTACTCGTCTCAGGCCCTTGAAAACTACGCATAGTAGCACAGTCTGTGGGATCAACCAGGGTTTTCTCGGTTCAAATGCTGGCTCTCTCACTTTACCCCACGCTGCAAAGTCTTTGATTAACGGTAATCAAGACAAAAACCCATATAATGGTGAATGCAGTGCAAGTAAATTGAGCTCGATGCGTCACGCTGAGTCGTGTCTATAATGTACCGATCAGGAGAAACCACGGAACCACGGATCAGGGACATTGATTGACTGCGCTATCGACTCCTACAGAAAGCCCCGATCGATGATGTCACAGCTTTTGGCAGCGCGTTGCGGACTGTCGCTCGGGAGACTGCGGATCAATGCGTGCCGCTCAACGACGCGCACTTATAGGCGGACTGCAAAAAGTCAAACATCGCACATTGCAGCGTGTTGTGTGACTTCTACGGGGGGCGAGAGGAGAACGGCTTTCCCCTGCATGCCGAGCCACTTCCCGGGTGGCGGTGCGGGAAGCGGATCCGTATGACACTGTGAGGTTCCACGGCCTCATTACGAGCTTGGCTGGGCAGCGCTGCCAGAGCACGAGGCTGGCAGCCATGAAGCAACTGTCACTTCTCCTCAGCAACAGCCCTGCTCCTTCCTGCACGTTTGTTGATGTGCGTGAGGGTGGAGTGAGGGGGGGAGGGGTCGGTTGGGTCGGGGGTGAAAGGAGTTGAAGAGAAAAGAGCGAGCTAAGCTTGTGCTTTTACACAGTGCGCTCATGTTTCTTGCTTCGCCTCATTACGTGGCGACGAAGACGTGCGAGGGTATTAGGTGCAAAGAGTTTGCACGACAACAGGTCATTGACGCGTTTGTTCCTCCGGTTCGCATGCACGGCCACCCTTTTCACATGCATTATTCACACCAGCAACAGCAGCTGTAGCACAATCACCGCTCGCCTGGCAATGAAGTGCTGCTAGCTACTATCTTCAACATGCAAAGGAGGGAAAACAGGAAAGATTCACGTGTGTGTTTGTGTGCGTGCGTGACCTCTGACTGCTTCTGATTCTTCGTCTCACTAAACCATGATTCTTGCATGATCTCATTCCGGCCTTCTTCTGAGTCATAGCAGCTCAAACGCGGCGACCGATGTCACCGAGCCTCTGACCAGCGGCATCGCCTCTGTGTTGTCGTATGAACAGGTGAAACCGCTGCAGGACGGCAAAGATCCTCACCGAGTTCATCCTCCTCACGCATCACATATCAATGAATTAATGAGCCGGTGGTTTTAATAAATGATCTGGTCAAAGGTGTGTAACATTAATGGCATTCATTTAGAGTAAGATGTACTTCAGAGGCTTTTCAAAATGAGATCTTGATCTGCTGGTTTGAGCCAATGGTTAAGTCCTTTTTCTTGTTTGCGTCAGGTCACAGCACCTGTGTGTATGTCACTGGAAAATAATTTCCCTGTGGGACAATAATGGCCTATTGATCCTCTTTAAAAGTGTTTTTTTTTTTCTCCACAGACTTTCAATTTGAAGGTTGCAATGTCAATGAAATTGGTTTGAAAAAAACCTTAGGATTGCCTCTTTATTTTCCAATGTGGAAAAAAATTTAATTAGCTCATCTGCGCAAATGTCCTGACCACTGGTCGTCATTTTTGTACATTTTTAGCCCACAACCAAAAAAAAAAACCACATCACTGTTAATTGTCTCCATATTTCAGTGAAACAGTCAATCAATTATCATAATGTGTGTTATAATTACTGACTCTGAACCAACGGCACTGTTTTATCGCCGCTAGAGGCTTTTCTGGACGCTGACCAAGCTGCTGGATTTGATTTAAGAGCGGGGACTTGTTGGAGCAGGGCCACTAAAAGACACGTATTGATCCTGGCTTACAGGGTTGTAACATGTAGGGAATAATGAGGAGCGAACAAGTCATTAATGTAAGCGAGAAGCCCGACGGGCAGCAGAGGACACAACAACAGCCGGCAGCGTCGTGCAAATTGCCTCCCAAAGAACTGAACCATTTGGCACTAAATATTATTTTGGATAGACTTGTGTTCATTTATAAATGTGTGCACTGATCCAACTTAAATAGTGCTCACCAAACCAAATTCTACGTTAAGCTAACTAAAGCTAATTACAATCATACGTTACAGTTCTTTTTATTATTATTTTTGTTAGTTTTCTGTTAAACTTGTTAGGAAGGGGATCAAAACAGACCTTGGAACTACCTGGCTGGGTGTGAAAAGTTGTTGGTGCCCTACATGACATCACAAAGGGCTGATTGACATGTCTATTTCACCACACACTCTGAAGTTCTGCTGACTAGCGTGATGACGTTATGTTGTGTACGCTGTGCACTCATGATGCATAGCTATGCAGGAAGTGACATTCTGCACTGACAATTTTGTTGTACGACTCGCATTATTCCACAAATGTGAATGAAAATGAACCCATTCAAAATGCATTTGTAACCTGCGGCATACATTGAGTTCAGTGACAGTCAACAAGTGAACGAACAAATGAAAAATGAACTCTAGTAAAAATGCTGCATTCCAGCAAATTATCCAATGGAATTTTCAATATTTATTTATTTATTTATTTTTTGTAGGTGTCATTCCATTTACAGGCACTGTAGCGCAAACAAGAGTTTAGACTCAAATATCCCTGGCTATCTCTGATCTTCCAGGTTATGCACATCCTGATGTCATGCTGCTCCTGGATCAGGGGACAGAGTCCGACTCTGTTGAGCTCGTTAGGCTCTTCCTGCAGAGCTTATCTTCTAAAAAAAATAATAATAATTTTCCTTTTTCAGGGTGACGCAGTTACACACCTGGAGTCTATGGCAAGAACTCCTGAGATGTTCGGAATGTTTCAGATGTTTCAAATGCTGGTGGGAACGGGTGGGGGTTGCCTCAGCTCACGAGAATCTGGCAACTGACTCACGTGACACACTGGGCATCGCATCAAATGACCCCTTGCGTTCAAACTAGTTGGACGGAAGAGAGATGGAGATGTGACATGAGCCAGTGCACGATGCAGCGCCAACCGATGTTCATCCCAACTTCTCAACTTGTACGACCCTCCCTCATCCAACCCACAATTCCTCTGTCCCCCCAGGGCAGGGTGAGTGCGGGGGCCAGACGGTGCACATGCAAGCACACACACACAGGCGACGGAGCTGCAGCAGCAGCAGCATCAGATGCGCAGCAGCAACCACGTACTCACCACACATTGCACCAGGGTGGCAGCCAAAGCCTCGCGTCTTTCCCTATGTCTTTATCCAAGCATGCTGTTGCCTTCCTCGTCCTCTTCTTCTTCTTCTCCTCCTCCTCCTCCCCCTCCGTCCTCCCGCTGTCCTCCTCGTCTCGCCCTCCCTCTTGCACCCCCCTCTCACCGCAGCTCTTCAGGTCCAGCTCCGTCGCTGGTGGAGGGAATCCAGGCGACGTGCACACACATGCATGGACACAAGACACACACACACACACACACAGAAAAACCTTGGGGCAGTTGCTTTGAAAATACACTCAGACACAGCTGGGTTTAAAGCCTGGCGAGCATCTCAGAGTCACACACACACACACACACACACACCTCGGGAGCAAAGAGGCGAGCTCCCCAACTGTGACTGTTACACACCCACCCACGCAGCCACACTCAACACAAGCACACACAAACAGCTGGTCCAGGGGCAGCAGCAGCAGAGGAGCAGAGGCTGCGACGCCGCGTCTCCCCGCGTTACTCTCAGGATGCTTTGAGGAATGTGCAGTTCAGGTCGAGCTGCCGGGCGTCTTCCTCGACGGCGCCGAGTGTCGCCCGCCCCGAAGGCAAAATAAAACTGTGCATCTCGGCACCCAGTTAAAAAGGGATCCTTCAACGTCGATATGCATCATCAAAGCATCGCCACGCTTTCGTTTCCCCCGAGACACAGCGGTGGCGGCAACCCTCGACTGGGAGGCAGTGATGTCATTTCCAGGGAGGCAGTTTGAAACGGTCCGGGGCAACTCGAGAGGGAGGAATCAGTTTGAAGCACTGGCCAGCCGGCCGGCGGTGCCCCTCTCAGCGTCGGTCCAGAAGGAGAGCCCAGTGTTCCTCCACCACCACCCGGTTGTTGTTCTCCTCCCTCGTCCTGGCCGCCTCTCTGTGATTTCCCCAAATGTGAACCCCCCACCACCACCACCACCTCTGTTGTTAAGATAAAAGATCCAGATATTCTCTCGCTAGTCGTTCTGGTCTCTGCCAGAGGCGGCACAGCTGGCCAAAACACCTCCAGGAAGCCCAGCCGCTGCTAATTTGCGCGCCGGGTTCCTAATTTGCAGCAGCAGCAGCAACGTCTCAACTTAGCAGCTCGTCTTTGTTCCTGCGTTTAAAAGGAAGGAAGCAAAAAAAACAAAGAAGATTCTTTGGAATTAAAAGAGAAATCAGCCGCTGTTTCTCGTCCCTCCGTCACGCCACCTGGGACCTGTAGCGATGGGAGGAGCCACTCTGCCCAGGTTGGCCGGTCAAGCGTCAATATTTTAACAGGAACTTCCTGCCGCGTTGCTGTCACGGTCAAAGTTTCCACGTCTGGCCAGGGTTCCCGTTGACGACCTCAACGCTCCTCTCGATGCCCGTCACGTCGCCGTTGGCCCCGCCCCTCCGCCCGACCTTCTCCCACCACGTCACTCCACGCTGTCACTCAACCTTCCGTCAACCTTCTCCGTCCTCATGCCACAAAGCGCTGCTTTCTAGACTAAATCTCTCCTCCTCCTCCTGCTCTTCCTCCTCTTCTTCTTCACCCCTGCAGCCCCTCAGCGAGCTGATTCACTCGCCCTGATTTTCCCGCCGCCGCCTGCCAATGTTGTCGTCCTTCGATTCAGCCTGTCGGCTGCTGATTTCTGCTCCTGTGTTGTCGTCCCCCACCGCCACCAACGCCACCTCACCCCCACCGCAGACGGAGGGAGGTTTTCTCCTCTATCTGCTTCTACCTCGCTCCTCTTGCATGCAGAGCACACACAGCATCGCGGCAGCTGCTGCGCTCTGACTCACGCTGCTCTTTTCTCCATTTCCCCCCTTCCAGGAACTTGCAAATAGGTTTTCTCTGTTTCTAGAAAAAAATGTGTTTCTTTCCTTTCATCGGGACATTTTCATCGCCGTAGTTTCGTCTTTTCGTCCAATTTGGTGAGACAGATGGGTGGAAAAAGTCGGTTAGAGACACAAGCGGGAGATAGGAAGCTTCTCGTTTGATGCTCTTCCAGTCGCTAATCGTCTTGACTACAGGTGTTTTTTTTTTTTTAACGCTCTCCGTCTGACAAGGTCGGCTGGTTCAGAGATGCCTCTTGCTGCTTTTCATTTTCTTTTTCTTCTTTTTGCCGTCCCGCCGTCGCCCCAAGTGCACGCACATTCGTCACCATCTGGAGGGAGAAAGAGCGGAGAGGAAAAAAGGCCAAACGGTGATGAATGCTCCTTTAAACACAGTAGAGCGAGCGAGAGAGAGAAAGGGGGGCGGGGGGGCAGGATGGAACAAGAGAAGAAATACGTGCAGATGAATAAAAAAAAAAAAAGAAGACGCCCTCAGGATGTGTGGAAGTGACAGCAGAGGAGATATGAAGGGGGAGGAGGGCAGTGTGTGTGTGTGTGTGTCTGTCTGTCTGTCTGTCTGTCTGTGTGTGTGTGTGTGCGGAATGGGGAGATGATTGTAGAACGGATATTAAGTGATAAAGGAGAGGAGGGGGTGACGGATGAGGGGATGGATGGATGGACAGACAGATGGATGTGACGGATGGGTGAGCAGGTCAGCTGCTCTCTGCTGTGGTGTCCAGGAAGCCCCTCACGCAGCCCCTGACTCCAGCTCACGGCCTCCCCGCTCAGTCCTGCCGGACGGAGCCTCTGATTGGTCAGGACATCACTTCCAGCTGCTCTCTTGTTGTTTTTACCTGAGTGGGAATCCTGCCGCTCCTCCGTCTGATTTCCTAGCAGCGCTCTGTCTGCTCCTGCAGCCTCAGCCTGAGCTGTCAATGAAATGCAGCATCCCACCCTCCCCCTCCTCCTTCTACTCCTCCTCCATCCTCCCCCCCTCTCTGCTCTCGCCATCTCTCGCTCTACCACAGTGTTCCCCTCATTTCCCTCCCTCTCTCCCATCTCCCCATCCACTCCTGTCTCCCACGCTTTCCTCTCCGTCTGTGTCTCTACCGCCCACCCGCCCCAATTCCATCACCCCCCCCTATCCTCCACTACAACCCCCCACTCTGTCCCTCGCTGTCCTCCTGCTTGCTTCCTTTTCCCACCCTGCCCTCACTGTGAGAGAAGCTTCCAGAAGGCGAGCGGAGCGCCTCTCGGAAGTGGGGAACATCACTCCCAGGACAAGCGAGCACCATCGTCCCCATTCATAACGCTGCCGCATGAATAATACACACACACACACACACACACACACACACAGAAAATGCATTCTTATTTTCTTGTATGCATGTGCATGTAAAATACAAAAAACAAAATCTGTTTGACAAGCAATAAAAAAAAATTCCACATTCTGAGGAAGGTTTTAGGGATGCGCTCACACACGCACAGACGTGCAGCGTACAACACTGGCCTCGGTGTTGTACAGCAATGCAACCCGCTGTGATCATCGATAATGAAAGAATTCTCTCCTGCACTCGGAGGCCGTAACCGCAAAATGGATGAAAGATTGAAGAGAGAAGACGTGCGGTGAGCCCCCGCTGGGCAGCGGACGCTCTCGGCTCGGATGGAAGTTCAGTTCCACAAACGGCAGGTCGAGTCATCCGATGAATAAATGAAACATCAGCCGCGTTATGTTTGTGAGGTTTGTGAGAGCACGGCGGGGAGAGATGGACCAGCCAAGGAAGGAGGAGAGGCAATGTTTTATTGGCCGTGTGTGTGTGTGTGTGTGTGTGTGTGTGTGTGTGTGTGTGTGTGTGTGTGTGTGTGTGTGTGTGTGTGTGGCATGACATAAATGTGTGTTATTACATCTGTGGGGACCTTTTCAGAGTTAAACCTCTACCTTGTCAAGTATGTTTTTCCCCCTGCAGACCAACCAAAACTCTCTTTAATGAGGTGAAATGTCACGTCTGTCATCCTGGTTAGATTGTGCAAGTGTGTGTGTGTGTGTGTGTGTGTGTGTGTGTGTAGCTGCTGGTTGGCGCTGTCCTTTTGGCTCCTAGCATCACCCAGTGCCACCATCTGTGCAGCCAGTCAAACAGGAAGAGTGTGTGTGTGCAAATGTGTGCCCTCGCCCACTCCTGTGTGTTTGTGTGTGTGTGTGTGTGTGTGTGTGTGTGTGTGTGTGTGTGTGTGTGTGTGTGTGTGTGTTTGCTGACATGTTTTTGAAACAATAAAAGGTCAACACTGAACCAATGTTTTTTCTCTGAGCACCAGTTCATTAGATAAACTTTAAAATTTGACCAGCAGCCCGTTCCAGTGTATTTCTGTTTTTTTTTTCCTCTGTGCCCTTTAGATCTGACATAAATCTTTGCACAATCTTTCAAGCTGCCATGTCCCGTTTCAAAACCAGATTTGAACAGTTTTGTAAGCAAAACTCGATAGCTCTGATTGTTCACACTGAATTTGAGACAAAAAAAAACTATTAATGCATATTAAAGATTATGCTACAAATTAAATACATTTTATTTTGTTACCTTAAACAAAATGTACAGCTATGCTAGTTCGCTTGTGTACCTTCTTTATTTCATTTAGGGGTTATTGTGTTTTGTTGGCATTCTATTTCCTGGCCCCGCCCCCCTGCACAGGTGAGGCAGAGCAACCACACCTGCTCTGCCTCAGCAATCAAGCTCACCTGGTTGTCATCAGCTCGTCAGCTCACAGTATATCAGCTGCTCTCTGAGCCTCAGTTCCTACTGCATGGTGACTCTGTGTTGTGTTCGGAAGAGGTTTAGTTCTTTTAGTTGTGTCCCTTCCTGCAGTTTTACCAGTCTGGACTCACTCTGTCTTCTCCCCTTCCCCCCCTTTGCACTAAAATTGAGATGATGTTTTGTTCTGGATCCCTGGATGTTTTCCAAGAGTTGGTCTTCTGGTGGAAGATGTTCCCAATCAAAAATCCCATGAAAATTTGCTATGTGATTCTTCACCACGTTTGAAACTGAGTTTGGTCTCCTTAAGTCAAAACATGTGAGAGGAGAAAAGCTAAAGAAAATATTCAGACACTGGGGGGACTGTGACCAACACGCAGCTATGGCAGATAAATAAATAAACACCAACCGGACTTCTTTTTCGAGCCTTGTTTCCCCAGTAGTACTAGTAGTAGTAGTACCGACGGGTCTCTGTGCTGTGACACTTGGATGTTTGTCCCTGACGGATCACTGCGTGACGATTTCACAGTCAGTCAGTCAGTCGCTGTCATGACAAACCACTTTGCAAATTCACTCAAGTCTTACTTGCCTGTTTTAGGTTTTTCCCCCTTTTGTCCTTTACTTTGAGGGGCACTGAGGGCTAAATGTGCCGCGTCGCGTCGTCGTCCGCCTCATGGCGGCGGCGCCGATCCGATGTGACAGAAGAATACATCTGAATACATCTTGCATTACAAGCCATCTGTAGCCTGCTTCTTGGTTTTCCGCCGCACAAGTTCTGCTTGACTGCTGATTTCCACTCTGCTCGCTCT
This sequence comes from Thamnaconus septentrionalis, assembly GCA_009823395.1. NCBI lineage: Eukaryota > Metazoa > Chordata > Actinopteri > Tetraodontiformes > Monacanthidae > Thamnaconus > Thamnaconus septentrionalis. Next base: position 6,663,812 of record CM020510.1, on the reverse strand, counting down.
GAGGGCCGCCTGGTCACGTTTGAATGTCTGCCTGACTGACTTCCCAGGAGACACTCTTTAAAATGTAACATCTATTATGCCTCAAGTCCAGCACTGTTTTTTGTTTGTTTGTTTGTTTTTCTTTCACTTATTAATTTGTGCAGGAACATCTGAACCGAGACATTATTTTTGTTGCTTTTTTAGTTCTAGTTCTTTGAATTGTGGGAACAGTTGGGCCTTAAACAATATACTGTGAGCTACCATCAGCTCCTTCTTGTTTCATTTACGCTCTCCTGTTTTATGGTGGGAAAACTCAATCCAATGCTGATCATGCACGTAATCATTTATTGTATCTGGAGGTTGATCTTTAGATTTAGATTTTCAGATGTTTTCTGTTGATGTAAAAGTTGGTTAAAACTGTGATTATGTCCACTGGTGCTCAGGAGTTGGCACTTTATGGCGGCTGGTCATCGTTTCTCTGTATCATTATTTCACCCAAGACAAAGACGGAGCGAGAAACCGGTCAATGGACATTATCAGGAAATGAAGTAAATCAAGGTAGCAAGAAAGAAGGAGCTTTTCCAAAAATGAAATTAGCTGGGAACAGGCAGCGGAGAGACAGGAGACAGTCATTAAGCAGCAAATAAAGAGGGAGTGTGAGACGGGGAGAGCTAAATTAGGAGCGAAAGACAAGAGGGGAGGAGGGTGTGTGTGTGTGTGTGTGTGTGTGTGTGTGGGAGTAATCATGCATGCGTTGCACATTTATATGTGTTCATCCTTTAATAAAGCCTTGAGAAATCCCAGGGTAGGCTGTGTTTCTGGTCCGCTTCATCGCATGTTGTTCCTCTCTTTTAATCCCTTTTTGTTTTTGTTTTTTTCAACTTTGCATTATGGGGACAGCAGATTTTTCAACATCTGTTGCAAAAAAAAAGAAGGTGATAAAGGTGAAAGGCAACAGTGTTCATTATTACGCTGTGTGCTCACCAGCTCCATAAAACGACTTGCTGCCGTGTTTTTCTCCAGACTCTAGAGGAGCTGCGTTTTTCTCCCCTCGACATTGATCCTGCGGAGGGAGTGTGTTAGCCAAGATCAATGGGATTATCCATTCCTCTCCATCCACTCGGCTCCGCTCCAGAGACGGTCATTGTCTTAATTAGACGCAGATCCTTTAGATATAATTAATGTCTCAGTTAACAGTCTGCTGGCAGAGATTATCGTCACCGCCGTCATTGGCTGCCCCCACTGCCCCCCCCCCACCACCCCACCACCCCTCCCCACAAGCCTGCCTTTCTTTTTATATATTTCATGACTGTCTGTGTGTTTGTCTCACTAAAACGCAGTTAAGCAAATCTGACAGAAGTGCACCGACTGAGGCTAAAGCCAGAGCTGTAATGAGAGGCTTTAACACACACACACCCACACACACACATTGCAGGGACACACTGAACGAGGTTAAAACTAGTTAACTTTCTTTTTTCAGGTCAAACCCGTCATGTAGTAAAATGGGAAAACAACGCCATGCATGTGTTTGTGGGGGGTACATGAGTCTGAAAGCATCACCGTTAATGAGTCTACTTCTATTTCCCTCTGCAATAAATCTGGGTCACTAGTTGTCTCGTGGTGCGTCCGTATGCAGCAGCACAAGGTTTAGGCTCCCCCTTGTGTTCGAGTGCAGGAGTGCAGATCAAAGCTGAACGCGTTCGGGATGCAAAGGTTTTATTACTTTGAGTCAAACCTTCGCTCATTATCGCCCTCTACTGTTAGTCCCGCAGAACAACTCCATCCATCCATCCATCCATCCATCCATCCATCCAATTTCGATACCTGTTTATTCCTGAGCTTATGGTCACGAGGGTCTGCTGGAGCCTCTCCCAGCTGTCATAGGGCGAAGGCAGGGTGACACCCTGGACAAGCCGCCAGTTCATCGCAGGGCCACGTAGAGACAAACAACCATTCGCAATAATATACACATCTACGGACAATTTAGAGTTTCCAATTCACCTCACATGCATTACATTGAAATGAAGTCTGATATTTCCAAGTAGATGGGTTTATTCTCTATTTGTTTCACCTTGTAGTTGTCATTGTTCTATAATGCTACTAATTGTAAATATAATATATGTAAAAGCATCACTCACAACTTTTTAAACCAAAAAACATTTTAGTTAGTAAGTTAAATTACTCTATGCTTTATTCCTCAAGTAAACATTTTACAAAGAAACCTTTCCTTTCCTTTAAAAACCCATCCTCTCCTGGAAATATATATCACCCAGTCCATAAAGGTGCAAACAGCCTCTTGGTGTCAACAATCTTCCGCACAGCTTGAACACTGAACTGGATGAACATGAAGGAGAAGACACACACTTCTGACCTGAGGGGGACTTTAGGAGAATACTGTGAGCTTCCTTCCATCTCAGTGAACTGTGATTTACTCTGGGAGCGCCCGCACACACACACACACACACACACACACACACACACACACACACACACACACACACACACACACACACACACACACACACACGGTCCCTCTGCACACGTTTTCCGTCTATAGAGTGAAGCATTTAACGGAGAAGAGACAAGACAGCTCGACCTTTTCACGGCCCCCAAAAAACAAATTCTCCTTCAGATCTCGGGATCCTGTTGAATATTTCAGATGCCTACAGGGAATATTTTTCCAATGAGAGAGTTACACAAGCATACTTGCAGTAGTGGGGGCTTTTGTTTGTTAATTGGATCGGTGGCGTAGGCGGAAGTTGTGCTTTGAATGAGCAGGAACAAAATTGCACAAGGCATCTTTTCCCATCACCCACAAAAAAGAGACAGGGGGGAAAGGGAAAAAAAGAATTATCAAACACAGTGAAGAAACAAACGGGGGGTTCAGCCAGGGATCAGATGTGTGTCTGAGAAGATAAATAATGTTCATTAGCTCAGCATTCTGAAACACAGAATTAAAGAGAGCAATGATTTAAACCAGCCGGATGGTTTTTGCATCAAAGTCTATTTATATTTTAAAGGCACTCCATGCCCTCACATCTCTTCATATAAAACTGGAAACTTTTAACTACATTCATCACACAGAATGTCCAGCATTTCATTGGAAAACTTTTTTTTTTAAAACATATTTTACATTCTTATATTTTACAAGTTGAGACACACACACAGTACTGTTTTGTTTTTTTGTTGGTTTTTAGTTCTTGTTGCTGGCATCACAAACATGAACTCAGAGTTTCTGGAAAGCATGTAAATGTAACACAACCTGGATGGGATTCAAACCAGCAACATTCCCAAAGATAAACTCAAACATTTGTCACTAAAACAAAAAAAGACATTTTAAGCTTTCAATCACAGTTTGGTGGAATTAAATCAAATTGCACAATTTCAGGAGAAAGCAGAGATGTGATTCCTGATGACGGTGACTTTGGTTGAACAAACAAATACCCAACAAATAAGATTTTTTTGTTTTTAACATTTGATCACATTCATTATTAAAACCCTGCTCGTCCGACTCAACCAGTGACTTGTAAAACTTTCTCTGGCCAGACTGGAGTTGAAGCTCATCCACTCATAATTGACATTTAATATGAGCAGGTTATGTTTAACATAGTGATTTAAAATTTGCAGTAAAAATTGGGGGAAAAATTCAATATTTCAATTTATTTTTCTATTATTCATGTCTGGGAAAGTTCCAATCTGTTGTGCCATTCTGCAGGAATAATTTGAAGACGGAGGCGGTGGGAATTTGCGTCTCAGTGTGTCACTTCCTGTCTGTCCCCGAAACGAGTCCTGGTTTTACGAGTCCTTCCCTTTAACCGCAGATCACCCCGACGTCCTCCCTGTGAGAGCAGTTGTGCTTCCCCACCCGTGACCTCTTGCACCCCAGCAGCGACCTCTCCCCGCCCTGGCACACCACGTCGTCCAGCAGGATCCTGACGCTGGCGTCGGCCTCGCCCAGCGCCGCCCGCTTCATCACGGCCAGCGCCTCGCTGAAGCCCAGCTGCCGACACACCACCTCGCCGGCCTGGCTGCTGAACAGGTCGTCGCACACCGTCCCCCACTGGCCGCGGATGAAGATCTCCACCCTGCCCCGGTCGGGCAGGCCGTCGGCGCTGACCAGCCGCACGGCGCCGGCCCGGAGCCGCCGCCCCCTCTTGAGGCCTCGACCGCGAGGCCTCTTGAACACTTGGTTGCCGTCGCTGTCGGTCTCCAGCTTTTCCTCCAGCCACAGCTTGTCCTGCGGGGTCTTGGCCAGCGTGTCGTTGGACCACGGCCTCCGAGGCCTGTAGGTCACCGCCGGGGTCGTCCGGCTCCAGGGCGGCGTCCGCGGCGTAGTCCCTGCCACAGTGGGGGTGGCGTGGGAGGGTCTGGTGGTTGGAGACGGAGGAGGTGGGGCTGAGATCAGAGGTGGAGGTGTTGCCGTCGTGGTGGGCGGGTACTTTGCAGCTCTGCCGTGTGACCTGGTGGGTGGCGGCGTAGCGGAGGGGGTTTGAGAGGAGGTCGTGGTGATGAGGCGATAACCTGAGGGAGAAACAGAATCACCCTCTTTATTTGAAAATACTTTCTGGGGTAAAGTGAGTGAATGTTTTTGGCCCGAGTCACTGTCACTGCTTTCTGTGTCCAATGATACAGAGGCAGGCGTGTAATGATGGTGAACAGGAGGGAAAAGACTTTTTTTGTCTTGATGTATGTATGTATGTAGATGAATTAACAATTAGCTTGTGAGACTTTCAGGTGAATTTATTGGACTTTGTTTGATGGATAATTGTCAGACTCAGGTCTCAGTTTTTCCCCAAATATATATGCAAGAAGTTGAAGGAGGAGAAAATGGAATGACTTTAACACAGACACAAAAGGATGAATGTCCAAACTGAGGCTGATGCAGAATCATTTATTCAACAACGGGGGTGGGGGCCGAGGATATCCGGATGAAATTGAAGTGGTGTAAAACGGCAAAACACACACAGTGAGCGCCGTCCGTTCGTCCTGCTTCCTGTCTGGTACCAGCCACAGACCAGCAGGACCTAAAGTTCCTCTAACTACCTTCATCCAGCTGCAGACATGCAGGTCACATGGTTTTCGTTCGACTGTGATCAGTCTGAATAATACCGTCAAGCGTTTTTAGCATCCTGTTGCCTGCATTTTTTTTTTTTTTTTTTATTACATAATTGAAGTGCAAATAGATGAAAGACTGTCTTTTTCAAGCAAAACAAAACAAAAGGTCTAATTCTGTCAAAGAATGTCCTCTTCGGATGTGTTTTGATCTCATTGTTCTCACATGCGACGGGCACAAGCATGAAATTAATATTAATTAGCACTTTAAGAAGAATAGCTGCTATTAAAATGCCATAAATAATTAATCCCAAGTGATTTAAAATGAATGGATTTCATAAATACAATAATTTAAAAATAAATAGGTGATTTAATTATGAACTGACACGCCCACTTTGCTGATCATTTTGCGTGAGTTTACCCTGTTTTATATTACGTAAGCTGATTCCTTAATTTCACTATAAGCAACCAGGACATTAGCTGCCATGAATACCTAATCATCTCCTTTTTTTTTGCCGTTACGGTAATCTTTTTTTTTTCTCTCAGAATCACTTCATTAAGCTATATTTGCTATTTAGTGCAAGATCAAAAGAGAGGGAACTGCAAAAACAACAAATAATAGATCTGGAAACATGCAAAGAGAGTTTGTCAAAGAAACGTGGCAATCCTGCGGTTAGCATGCGACGACAGAAGCCACAAGGAGGAGGAAGAGGAGTAGGAGGGGAGTTTGGGGGAGGAGACCAGGGGCGGCGGCCCCTCCCCCCACTGAGGCGTCCGCCGTGGGATTAAACTCAGTCCTAACGCTGGCTTTAGTGGCTTGATTAGGAGCAGAGCCAGAGCTGGAAGGGTCAGTGGGACTGGTTCTGTAAGAGGGTGCACCAGTGGGCCTACCAGTGGCTGCCGGCGTCGTCGCCATCAGGGTGGCCGTTGTTGCTCGTACGGTCGTTGCCAACAGGGCCGTTGGTTTGGGTGTCGCCGGTTGAGTAGTCGCCGTTGTCACAGTTTGTTTCCTTGTCGAAGATGTTTTTCTGACTGTTGGCGGTGGTGGTGGTGGTGGTGTTGTTGGTGGTGGTGGCGACGCCGTAGTTCTCCTCATTGCTGTGGTGGGCGGTGGTCGTATTCCTTTCCGTGAAGTTTTCCTGGTCGGTAGCGGTGCTTTCACGACTACAAAAGGGTTTTTCCGTTTGGCCGGCGCCTTCGTGGTGGTGGTGGTGGTTTTCCTGGTGGTAGTAGTCGTTGGCACAGCAGTGGTGGTGGGCTTCTTGTTAATCACAAACTCTGTGACACCACAACAAATGAGGGGAAAACACCTCTGTGAACTCATAAAGCACAAGACAATTTCTTAGTCTGAGGGTTGTGTAGTTTGTGTAGTTGGATGGTTCCATCACCTTCTTTGGGATGGAAGTGGATCAGTTTCCCCTTGATCTTCACTGGCGATGGTTTGATGTTGCACTTTCCTGGTGGCGCTCGCCTGTAGAAATTGCAAAAGACAAGAGAGAATCAGTCCAGAACTCCATCCTTTTCAGCGTGATATAAATACATTTTATGCTTCTGATTATTCCAATTTGCTGCAGCAGCACATGGGTACCTGGAAGGGTCGACAATCTTGTAGATGATTCCAGCTCTGGCTGTGGCGCTCGGGGCTCCCGTGGCTAAAAAATACAGTTCACCTGGAGGGGGAAATGAGAAAGTGTTGACCCGTGGTGAAAACAGAGAAAGTTTGGCTGTGGAAGACAAGGGAGGGATTGAGAAGAGGAGGAAGATAAGCTGGGAGAAGGGAGGGGGAGTTTTATATTTGCAGTGATTAAAAGACGGGAGAAGGAACACAGAGCAAGTTCAAAAGGTGAGTTGAAAGAAAAGGTTTGGAATTTTCCACTGAAATCTCCACAGGCTCACGTCCAGAGAGAGGGATGAGAGTGTTTTTGATCTGCAGAAAGTTTTCTCTGTGAAAAACACTCCAGACCAGCCAGCTCTTTAATTCACAGTCAAATTAAAACCCTTCAACATTCGTCATCTCAGGGATAGTTTAGTAGTACTCAGATTCTCTAAATAAAAAGTTAGAGCAAACACTTCAATAAAAGAGAGAAATTGTCCCTTAGAGTCACATAATCCCTATTTAAACTGGAATAAGTGCCCTCGAACTTCAATCAACTCATTCATTTTGAGTTTTAATGATAGGAGGCGTTTGTGGTCCTGAGTCCTTGCACGTTCTTTTCAGGTTCCTTTGTCCTTTGTGGCACGTTTAGATGAGAGGTGATGAAAAAAAAATGTTGAGGAAACCACACATACTCACACGGAATCACATAGATTCACATGGACACATGCACACAGGCACACAAACTTGCCTGCTTCGTCCTCTGCAAAGGAGATTATGTATTTGTAGTAGCTGTTGATGAGTTTGGGGAACCTGCAGACTTGGTCTCTGCCCGTGCAGACCTCGTTGTACTGCCATTCTCCACTGGTGACGTTCTCCTTGAGAGACATCAGGCGCCTGAGCATCAACAAAGCAGGGCGTTAGCCAAGACATCAAACCCCCTGGAAACACTTCCTCTACAGTTGGGGGAAAAAAATTCAAAACATGTTTTTGGAGCATCTACATTCAAATTGTATTTTTTTTTTTTTAATGTATGTAAGTATATTTTAGAAAACTGCAGAACATACCCACTCATGAAATCCCCAAAGATGTAGAGTCCGTTAAGGTTTGGCATCTCGCAGCCTCTGTAGATGTATCCTCCAGTCACCGACTTACCCAACTTGTGTGGGTAGGCAAATATGGGCAAGACATCATCTGCAGGCACAACAACACATTAGCTGATTTGCACAATAGTGCAGTGAAGATCAACACCATTTAGTTCCTGGACAGCTGCCATTTCATCACTCAAAGCCAAGAGATGTTTAACACTGGGTCCTCAGAAGTAGCATGGACCCTACTAATACTAATACAACACTTTATTTTACCTTAATACACATGTATAAACACGTTATTACTGTTTGTAGTTGTTTATCCACTCACCAAGTGAGGAGTTCTGGCACAGTTTGCGATCGTAGCAGCTGAATCCTTCCTTCGCTCTCCATCCGTAGTTCCCGCCTGGGTCCAACCCACATTTTAAAAAAAAATAATTTTCAACACAGTCAGCACAACAACAACAACTGAACACCAATTACACAGATGACTTAATGTGCAAAAGCAGTGCCACTGTTTGGTTAAAAACAGTTAAACTTGGGTTTAGCAAGTCCACAGGCTGTAATTGGAGATCTTTTGTTGGGAAGTTGGTATAAATCATGTTGTAATTGAAATTGAAATTACAAACTAGATCTTGTGACTCACCACGGGTTCTACTTGGCGTGCATACAAGTGACCAACAAGGCAGAACGAAAGGAGAATGTCTCACTAAGGTACCTTTGACAATGAGGTCCACTTCTTCGTATTTGTTCTGGCCCACATCGCCACAGAACATCCTCCCTCTGCCCAGCTGGGTGATGGGGTCGCCGCGGTCGATGGAGCAACGCCACATGTTGCGAACTCCGTAGGCATAAATCTCTGCAGAGGCAGACGATCACGATACGATGCGTAATGTTATTGCTCTCAGTTTGAACTTTGTGGAATATTGTTCAGTTCATCTTACAGTCGGCCCTGAAATAAATCTATTCCTGTGCAGGACTTACCAGGCCGTGAGTTCTTCTCCCACAGGAAAGGGTTGTCTGAGGGGATGCTGTACGGAGCGCCATCATCATTGTCCTCCACATCAATTCGCAGCGCCTTGCCAAGGAGCGTCGACCTGATGGACGCCAACAAACGGGTGGGAGAAAAGATTCAGTGTGCATGTTACCTCGCTGTCTCCTGTTTGTTTCACCCTCAAAACAACAAACAATCCAAGGGTGATATCTTTTCTTTTCTAACTAAAGAAAAAGTTAGAAGGTCTACATGATCAAAATACATACCACAAAATTTCAAAAATATTTTTAAAGTCTAATTTTAAGTTATGCCAAACCACATGTCTTTGCTCGATATTGAGTCTCAATTGCACCTACTTGTTCTGCGAGTTGCCAAACTTGCCGAAAGGGTCTCCGGCTCGACCGCCATCGCCAATAAAGATGTAGAGGTAGCCGTCATGGCCGAACAGCAGCTGTCCGCCATTGTGATTGGATGCCGGCTCTACTACTTCAAGGATGGTTCTGGAAAAAAGCAAGTCTCTGCTTGAACAAATTCCTATTGAAAGTAAACTTCCATCGGGCTACATTTGCTTGGCATAAAATCCCTGATGGTGAGCCTCTCACCTCTCCGAAGAGTGGTCCAGCTGGTTGTCATCATGAGGTAACAGCGTAAACTCACTGATTCGGATTCTCTCCTCCTTCTTGACGGACACAGAGTAGTACACGTAGGCTTTCCTGACGGTGGTGAACCTTTAGGAGGACAAGTAAAGTTTTTCAGTGAAGTCAAACACCTCAGTACAGCATGTAAGACAGATATACTGTATACTCCAAGAACCTGGGGTGCAGGGCTATACAGAGGAACCCCCTCTCATCTCCGGCCCACGACGTGGTGAGCACAGCGCGGGTCAGGTTGAGGAAGGGACGGTCAATCCTGGATCCGTTGGGCAGGTACACCCACACATATCCCAGCTGCTCGGCCACGAAGAACCTATGAGTCCCATCGTCTGCGTGGATCATGGCCACAGGGTTCCGCAGCCCGTTGGCCACCTCTTGCAAACACAACTCCAGACACCCTTCAGGATCCTCCCGCACGACGCCCAGGTTAGCAGTTAGCTCTGTTGGGAGGAAATAGGATGGCGGAAAGAGTGAGTCTCTTTCGTTGTTGAATCAGTAAAAAGGAAGCAGAAAATAATTTGATCAAGTGAACACAAACAACTGCCGTCTTCCTGTTAGTCATGTCAAGCCTTGATTCAGCAATTCAACGTGATCATATTGGTCATTGAAAGTCTAGAAAGATTATCTTTTCGAATGTATAATTTTTTTTCTATAAAATTGGATGAAATTTGGAGGAATGGATGGTTCAAGTTCTGAATCGAAAGAATGTCCAAGTCATTATAAGAAATGTGTAATGTGTGCGATCAATGGGAATTTGACAATATTTGACATTTGGGGACCGGTTCTGAGTTCAAAACTAAAATTCATCCTGGTGCCTTTGCCTTTCATTTCAGGAGACGTCTCAATAATTAAGAACAAATCGGAGGAGCACTCCTAAGCCATGCCCCACACAAGATACACCTCAGCATTGGACTAGTGTAGCTTTTGATTTGCAAACTTTGTCACAGTGGATCTGGGTGAAGCATTTCTCCGACAGTATCACAGTTTTGCATGCGGGCGTTATACCAGTGTTAGAGACGACGCTGGGGTAGCAGTACTGCTTGTCCTTCAGCTCCAGAAATTCACAGAACTTTCTGCGATCTTCCTCCATGGCCGCTGTCACATTTGCGAGCTGGTGCAAGACGCCCAGGTCTTCCAAGAGGAGGCTGAGCGTGTAGCGGCACTGGTGCCAGTAGTCGGCACAGTAATCACCACAGAGACCAGGCAGCAGCCGCATGGGAGTGTTAGCATCCTCAGCATCGTACAGGTGGGCGGCGTAGGGGGAACATTCCTGCAGGGAAACAATTGGATTTCATGGTTGAAGGCAAAATGGTGTTTGGTTGTTTTAATTCTAAATGATCCGGTGTAAAGTGATTGCCTGGAAGTTCACTGCGACCGGTCAGATATATGCAGGCTGCATTGCATGCCAGCTGGTATAAATGGATCCCAAGAAGGTCCAGTCAGTGATTAAACTACCACCACACTGTCCACACCCAGGATGGAGGCAAATAGAGGAGCCCAAACCATCCTGTGGTTGACTGGAGCTTTTTTTTCTTTTCTTTTTCTCAGGCCCAGATCTCCTCGAGCGATCATCAGGGCCGGGAAACTTGAAAAGATCCTCCTTCCTCACATGTTTAGCTGCACACAAATGCAGTTTTATAGCTTGGGATTAATTGTAGTTAGGGAAAATGGGTTGCCAACAGCCACTTGGTGAGCTTTAAAAAATCCTTTGCTTCACCATGAAATGTGGTCAGTCTTGATGGGAACAATAAACTACACACAAAGCACTCAACAGTAAAATCGTCTGACCAGAAGGGACAAAGGAACTGACTCTAATCTTTGATGGGATCATCTGAACTGAGATCAGAGTCCTGCTGGGTCTTTCACACACATATATAGATAAATAAATAAATGAAACATTCAGTCTGAGCAGCTGGTTCTGCTGTGGATGGAAACTCCAGGAGTGGAGAGCAGAGGGAACCCGGCTCGACTGGTCTGCCACATCTTCTTGACCGTGGAATCATAAAGGCAGTGGCCTAGTGGGCGGAAATTTTATTTTATTTTATTTTTTTAGGTGGGCCACAAGAAAATTAGATTGGCATCTTTTTTCAGATAAAGTGACTTAAAATTTTAACTTTAACATCCTCACAGTAAAATGTCCCTGCAATCAGTCAATGATAAATCACTTTTATATTTATTTTTTTTCTTTTATGGTTTTCAATCAATGAAAAGAAATGATGCATGTTGCTCAAGCATGGATGGCCAGAGGGTAGTAGAGAGACGAGTGTGGGCTGCACTTGCCCCGCCCACAGCCAATTACGTGTCTACGTGCCTGAAATAGGGGCTGTGGGGATGTGAATCAGGCCGACAGGATGAGGTTAACCTGCACGTTAGAACTTTTACTGTTATGAGTCTCGTTTCGGTCATCGACACATGCAAGTCGTCGCGGATGCTCGCCAACGGTGCGTGCAAGCGCAAACCTTTACATCTAAAAGGGGAAAGTGGAGGCCTTCGTCTCGTCCCGCTGGCTTGTTGTGTAGCAGTGTGCGCTGGTCCAACTAGGGAGAAAGAGTTCTGCAAGCACTGCATAGCGTTTACACACCAGCCTCTTGGCTGAGTGGGAAAAGAACATAAAATAGCAACGTTTGTCAGAGCATTGTTGAGGATTCTGGAGTTTAGGAAACTGCAACTCATCTTTGGTATAAGAGTATTTTTAAAAAAATTCTAATAACTTAAGATTCACTGGCTAAAACACATTTCTGGTGATTTCAAGGCCCCCATTTAGTGAAGAATTCCCTTCACCAGTGTTGGCACTAATCTGTGTCTCCATCCTATCATCCAATTCTCCATCTGGTGAGGGTTTTTTTTCAAAGTTGATTATATTTTATCTGCTCCTTCACTTTTCCTCCACCTCCTCCTCCTCCTCACTCTCTCGTGGAGACACACAATATATCCTGTGTCCCCCGGCGGGGGAGGAAATGGATGTTTGTTTGGTCAGTTAAGCTGGAGGATGAGGACAATCTTACCCGCGGTGTCCCTGACCAACACACACACACACACACACCAAACGCAGCACTTATTCCCCCTTTCTGTCTGTCTGTCTTCATCTGTCTGTCTCACTGGTATCAGTTCCAGGAAGCAACAGGAGGCCTCTCGGTCTGGAGGCTTTGCCCAGCTGAAGATCACTGACTGACGACCACCAGGGATAAAACATCAACGTGCAAAGGCTTCAAGTTCAAAGCTTTGGTTTTTCTGCCTGTGGAGCAGCGTCACAAAATTAATTGTTAAAAAAATTTCTTTAGATAGCATAAATTAGCACATTTAGCCTTCTGTTTGCAGCCTCCTGAAGAAAGACTGAGTTTTAGCTTCTAGCTTGAGTTGATAATTCGTTGAGTCCCTCACATGGGTTTGAAGAGGTGAAAAAAACAAGGCGGTTTCAGAGAGCAGAGCCAACATCTGCCTGGGCGAGGTGTCAGTGACCCAGTGACATCACAAAGTGCTTATTTTTCCAGAACTGTACCGTTTATCATTAATAAGTTTTCCCTGGATCCCCCAAGTCATTTTGTACATTTCAGACACCGTCGTCACCCAGTTCATTTTCCAAAATCTGATTATTCTGACCAACTTCAGGGACTAAATGTGATTTTAAAAAAGGGGTTCCAAAAGCACTTTGTTCTATTTCAGAAAGCTCAGCTGCAGAAATAAATTATCTGCCAGCTGGCCGGCCAGGAGCACTTTGACAGAATAGAAAGTTGTTAACTAAAAATAATCTTGCATTTTGAGAATTAAAAAACACATTGTTCAAAACTTCTGTTGCATCTTGCACAAAAAAAAAAAATGTGCACGCGCTGCAGCGCTGTCATTACGCTCTGGAGGGAGCGATGCGGCGGCGGGCTGTAATTATCGTAGTGATGGAAACTGGCGTTTAAGCAGCCGGAGGATTTGTCACTGCCTTGACGTGTTTTTTCGGCGTCATTAAGAGTTGAAAGAAGAAAAAACGAGTCACTCTCGGTCCCACTGTTGTTGTTTTGGCTCTGGCACAGCCAAGATTTTTATCAGAGCCCCGCCACTCAGACCCGGTTTGTTTTCCAGCTCGCGACCTGCACAAATAGCTGCATGTCAGATTATGTAATCAGCGAGCGGCGCTGCCTTCGAGGGCCTTTCCAGCGGAGCGGCGCTGGGGTTTGTCCCAGCAAGAAGAGAAACCTAAACATAGTTCACGTAATGAGCATTTCTATTTAAACACAACTACACTAACAGACCCGAACAGCAGAAACTCGCTGTTTTCCAAATCGACATTACTGTCGGGATTATTTTGGTGGCGTTTGACTTTGCTACTCTAAATGCGCTTTTCAAAGTGTTGTACTTTTTTTCTGTAGCTCCCTGCTGTGTCTCCGGTGGGACAACCCAAAATAAATCCCCATCAAAGTCACGAGGGGAAGAGGAATAATGAGAAAAGAAAAGAAAGTGAGCCAAGTCCTTTTTTCAGTCAATTATTACTCGTGTCAAGAGGTTCAATGATGTCTTTTTTTTCTGACCTGTCAGATTAAATAAATCCGAGTCGGCGGGATATCAAAAGCCAAGTGTGGCCATTAAACCTCAGTTTGTTGGTTCCTGTCGTTTCTGGGAGCAAGTTCTGACTCACCACAAGTTTCCTTTAGAGTGAGGCAGGAATAGATTGAGTGGGGGGAAGTGGGTTTTCACTGATTTTATTTTTATTTTTTTAAAGAGGAAAAATAAACAGTCATAAATGCTCAAATAAATGTTAAGAAATTTAAGACATAATAACCTTTTAAACAGTTTTCTAGGATTCAGTCAGTGTTTTTTCAACTTGCATTAAATAAAATTACTTTACTATTTATTTAGTGAGGCCTTCAGGGTGCAGAGCATCAAAAATAACAAATCCATCATCATAACAAACCAGTGGGGTCGCATGTGATCAATGACTCGGCGCTCTTACCTGGCAGAGGATGCTGCGCAGGTATTTGCCGCAGGTGACGAAGCCCGACTGGTCGAAGTTCTCCATGATCTTGTAGAATCGGACGGCCACCTGCTCGTCCTTCGCCGAATCGCAGCACCCGAACTTGGAGTACTCCTTGCAGAAGGCCAGCGGCTGGTGCGGCTCGAACGGCGGCTTGTAGTCCAGACACTGCGGGTGGCAGCACCCCCGCCAGGCCTGGAGGAGCAACAGCAACGCAGCCGCGAAGGCCCAGGGCCAGTTGAGGAAGGTCCTCGGGGTCATGGTGCAGAGGATGCAGTTCTGAGGAGTCTGTTAGCGTGATGCAAAATCCTAAGAGAGCGTGTGCGTGAAGTAGAAGCAAAATCTTACATGTCTACCGGCGCAGTCAACTTCTCAAAACCGTTCACTTTGTCGCACGTCTTCATTTGATTTTTCAGCACTTTCATTTAAGTCTGTTTTTGTGTCTAGAAGTGTGACACTGCTCTATCCCAGCTGACCCCACATCACACCTGCCCGCAAACCTTAACCCTTTTTTATGTTAGGAGAAAACAAACAAACAAACAAGAAAGAAACTAAGTGATCGGATAAAAAGCTTCTGCTGTCCAGGCAGAGCTGCTGATGTCCCTCTGATGAGCCCAAAGTCCTTGTCAAAGTGCAGACAGACCAAGTCCTTGTCAATGTGACGACTTTGTAGAGCTTAAAAAAAGAAATTCAAAATCAGCAGCAAAATTAGCCAGGAAATGGGATCCAGGCTCCCCCGAGGATCCTGATCAGACGCAAAACAGCATCCAGACACCTTCAGCCGCAGTTTCTGCTAAATATTTACGCTCTGCTCGGCTCAGCTCGCCTCGGAAAAAAGTCTGGCTGTGTTTGCTCTGGACATGTGCTCGTTTGCTGCAGCGGACGTGCACCTAGTGAGAGTGAGAGAGAGAGAGAGAGAGAGAGAGAGAGAGAGAGAGAGAGAGAGAGGGGCTCTTTCATTCAGGCACTCAGCCACGCTGCAGTTTTGCCTCTGATCCCGCCCTCCTCCTCCTCCTCCTCCGCTCCTCCTCTTTCTTCTCCTCCTCCTCTTCTTCTTCTTGCTCTCTCCTTTGCTCATGCAGGAGACTCACTGCATTCCTTCCTGCAGCATGTGGTCCTTGTTGCCCTGAAGTTGCAACTTTCCACCGACTTCCAACTCTTGTCCATTCCCCCTCTCCTCGGCGTTCCCAGCAGACCACCGCACTGTGTCTGCTGTGGTCAGACAGTGTGTGTGTGTGTGCGGGTCCGTGTGTGTGCGTGTGCGTCAGTGCTTGTGTTAGACAATTCGGACGTGTGCTGGAAGACGAGTCCAATGGATTCTTCAGACAGAAATGCGGCTCTTGTGCAATCCAACCTCACACTGTCTCTTCTTTTTTTTTCATGTTGGCCGTTGACTCTGTTCTTTATTACAGTGGAAATAAAAATCCCTGACTCAGCTCTCCCCCTCCAGCTTTACATCTTGTTCAAGTCATTTCACTGCCTGTGGCTCTGATGAATTTCAGAAAGATCTAAAGGAAAAGTATTTTCCTTTAGACATTTGTTTAGCATTTGATGTCATCTGTGAATTATTGAAGCTCAGCAACATTTGAATCCTTTTAAACTTTCTTTTAAACCTATTTGAGAACCATTGTTTAAAAAAATAAATTCATGATCATTCCTTATCATCTTGGACAGGTTTTATATCTTGACCAAAGGAAGAGCTCTGTGGTGTGTGTGTGTGTGTGTGTGTGTACGGTTTGTGCTGAGTGTGTAGACATACCTCCGCCATCTGGGCCTCATTATTGCGCAGCCACCTTGAAGATCAGAGTGTCTCCCGTCTGACTCCTCTCCTTCGTCATCCTGCGCTCCAGATTCGCTCTAAAAGTGCCGCCGATCCAGAAAATTCACTAACTAACTCATATTTTCAGCCACTGATGAGGCAACATTTTGTATTAGCAAAGATGAAAATTTTCTTTTTAATTCTTTTGGTATCCAAGAAGTTGAAAATACCATAACGGGGAGATTATTTATTTTATTTTATGTTTTTAGGTTATGAGAGCAGAGGTCATGAAGATGGGATTCCAGTGGAGCCACGTTGGAGCTGTGCAGCATTGTAAGCAGATGTTGTTTACAGTCAGCCTGTAAAGTGGGATACTCTCCAGAGTGACGACCAAGGCTGAGTCAGTGAGTCATCTTTTTTTTTTTTTTTGCTGGAAGCGACAGGCATGAACACACAAACACACACACACACACACACACACACACACACACACACACACACACACACACACACACGTTGCTGATTTAACTTACAGTGAATGTGTTTTGAGTTTTATTCTTGAGCAATGCTCATTAGGATCACCTATAAATAAATTATCATTTGTTATATGTAAATGCTTTATCGAAGAGATGACATCACTGGGTCAGGCAGCCCCTCTGTCTCAGTTAAAGAGCACCATGATAACTACAGTCACCAAAACAAACTTGTCAAGCTGTCGCTTCAGTCTTTTTCCTGTGTGTGTATAAAGTTCATCTTGTCTCGTCTCACTGAATCATGAGGTCTTGCAGAAACACAAACAAATAGAGATATTAGATTAGATCAGATGGCGCCTGGCGAGTTATCTGAATGTTTCTGTTCGGCACCTCTGACCTGTCAGTGTAGTTCTTCCTTTACTTCTCCTGCTTTCTTCACATTTTAGGAAGTGTTTGCAAAACCGAGCCGATCAGAAAATGATCCCTGTGTGACATCATAAGCACCCCGACCAGGTGTGTGACCACACTGCCAGCCCGGTATTGGCTTCACCCTGCTGTCTCCTGTTTTTTTTGTTTTTTTTTTTTTTTTTTTTTTTTTTGAGGGTCTCCTTCCACACAACAAAGCATGTGTGTGTGTGTGTGTGTGTGTGTGTGTGTGTGTGTGTGTGTGTGTGTGTGTGTGTGTGTGTGTGTGTGTGTGTGTCCCTCTCTACCCAAACCCTGCGATGCCTGACGGGACGACAGATGGAGGTGGAGGGTCTGACAGCCTAGAGGGACAACATCCAAAAAATACATGCACACACACACACACACACACACACACACACACACACACACACACACACACACACACACGATTTCGGACTTGTAAGAGAGCATTTTGCCCACTAGATGTCACTAATCGTTTAATTTCTCGAGCTTTTAATGTTTAAAAAAAATGTAAGACAGAGTCAGAATTGTGTGCAGCTCTTGCATTTCTATTTTTAAAACCTGCATCAGCATCATCAGACCGTCACCTGTAGTAGCACGAGGAGCAATGACATCATCATTTTTAATCTACTTCTGCAGCTGAAGTAATTCCCTGGCTCACAGACACAGTGAAGCTCCTCTGATTTACATCTGTAAAGTAAAATGTTCATGAAAAGATAATTATACGAATAAATTGGGTTTTTAAAAAAATGTTCAAATGTTCAAATGCATGTTTTTCATTGTGCGGTAAAGGAGAGGGTGAGCACAGGTGAACATGTTAATGAGGGAGCGTGGACGTCCACTGCTGTGGAGGAAAACTTTGCTATTAAAACTGGGATTTATAGCAAGTTCATCTGCGAAGACATTTCAGGAGAGCTACAAACTCAAATATTTGCCTGACATTTTTCTTTTCCCTTTTTCCTTTTCCTTTTTACTGTAACTTAAAAAGCCACTCGTTAGCCTAGCCAGTGGGTAAGTACCGGTGGACAGGAAACCCACAAGCTTTGCTTGGAGGTATTCCAACCCTGGGGGAATACTGGATAGCGCTCCGACCCATCCAAGACCAAAGTTCCGCTGGCTCCGTGGGATTCACCCAAACCCCAGACTCCACCGTAGGTTTGCTCTACGGCTACCGCCACCTTCTGGACAGACAACCGTGAACTGTTAGCATGTCTGGGGGACATCATAAGGGACTGACAACAAAAAACACACACATTAGCCCGAAGAGTATCTAATATTTAATTATATTTGATCAGTCTGAGGTTGCTCACAAGAAAGACCCATTTTTTATACTATCTATAGTAAAGAACTCCAGACTCTATCTGCATCTATTGAAAGTAGACGGGGCTACAAATGCGCTGACACAGAGACAGAGAGCAACATTTGACTTAGCACTGTGTAGCTACTGCAAGTCCGGCAGATCTGTATCTCCAAGAGTTATTATCGCACATTAGTCACAACCCATCCACCGCTGTTACACTGCCTTCAGTTTCCTCCTGGGCTCCTCACTAGACTTTTATTTTGTGACAGATGGATGTGAAGACGTGACCTAACAGAGGACTGGAGTCACACAGCAGAAATATTTAGAAAATAATCTTTAATGTCATGTTTGCAGAGAAAAGCAAGATTTGAAAAGAAGCAGACGTGAATTAAATTGAACTCAGAGATATAAATCTGGATAATAATAAAAAAAAATCACAGAGTGGCTGAAGAGGAACAGTGGGAATATGTTTTGTAAATAGTGATGCTACAGTTGTAGGTTGAAGTCATCCAGGCTCTTTTATGAAGCGTTGCCTCTTGCCTCCATATTGCTGCCTGCCCATGCTGTGCTGTTGTGGATCTTCAAAGCATATTTTGATCTGGAAGTGACCCTGACTTTCAGACAGAAAGAGACGGTACAGGGTCAGTCTGTCCTCAGAGATGGGAGGGGAATCTCTGTGAAGACAAGAAAAAAAAAAAAAAAAAAAAACACAACTAAATATCTTTTCTAACTTTAGATCTTAATCATTATTATATCAGCTTTTAGTTTTTATGTTTGTTTTTTTTGTTTAAATTTCTACACCGATAATTGTTCCCATTATCAATTTGCTCCTAGCAATACATTGTTTAAAATTGACCATAGAACTGGCTGGTTCAACTTTAACTAATTACAGTGCGAGTAAAATGGTCTTGAGGTTTGAATCTTCCTTCTGAACTTCAGGTGCTGAAACCTGCAATACTGCCCCCTTGAGTTCACTTGTGGAATGGAGGATTTGAAGCTTGTGCACAAAGTAGGGGCATAGAAATCGGAGCCTTTTATCTTTTACTGGGAACAAATCAGTTGTTTTCTAAAATACTGGTGAAAGCTCGGAGCAAATTCAAATTGCTATTTTCATTTTGACACTAATCCTTAACTATTCAGCCAGACCTGTCTTTGCTTCTTTGCCTCCACAAAATTCGGATTCACTTGGTCACCTTAAGTTTGTGTCACAGTGTCTCAGACTCATGTGCAGATCTTCCCCTGGAGGAGGAACGATTTCTGAGCTGATGTGAACTCTGATTTTAGGCAAAAGGACACTCGGTGACGAAGCACTTGCTCATTCGCTCTTGCCGAGTGCGTTCTGGGTCGAAGTGGCCAAAAGCTCCATTTTAACTCCAGATGGAGTGAGGCAGACATCACAGTGCAGTCTGGACGCTAAATGTCACCACTGACTAAGAATTTTATCGACCGATTGAATCGATCTTCTTCAAGGCCTTTACAATTCCAACACCACTTCCTCTCATAAAACCTCAATTCAGGGACTTCTCACCTCCTGCTGGTTGTTGGGTGGTGGCAGGGTCACTGGGGTGAGTGCGAGGTGTGGTTTGCAGGTGGAGAACATCGGTGGCTGGTCGCAGCGTCTCCTCCAGTTTCACACAATCTGGTGCCTTTGCATTGTTGGTGAGGATACGTGAGCTTGAGCTCAACTTAAATTCCAAACTTGAGCAAACAAGACCACCTTTTTTCCAGAGATAGAACCTTCAAACTTTCATCTTTGCCTGGTGAGAGCGGCTCACTCTCGTCTCCGAGACCCATCTCTAATTTTGCCGAACCTCATTTGCCACATTAGCGTCCTTCTCATCATTCTGTCGTCATCCCCGGTTATCCCAGCCAAGCCGTTTCCCCCTATCTCCGGAGCCGATGTCACCGAGTTGTAATTAGCACTTCCTCCCGCTCGCTCCCCTTCCGTCCTGCACGGCTGAAGTTGCCGGTCCTCAGTCTGCGGTGATGGTCCTCTGACAAACTCCGGCGCAGAGACGCGATCTGCTCTGACCGCTCTAATCGCCGCCGGGGGCCTCGGCTCCCTCGGCGCTTAGCGGGCAAGGAGTGTGGAGGGCGTGCGGGTCGGGGGCGTGGGGGGTGTTGTAAAAGCCGGAAAGTAAGCTGACATTACAGCTCATTACTGCGATGGTTCACACGGGCCTATAGGATGGCACCCCCTCCCTCCCCCATCCTCGCCATCCTTGTGTCACCCACAGTGCACACACATGCACTGGGTGACGCGGGCTGCATTGCGTGACCCACACATGATGCAGGAGGAAGTGTTGCGAGGAGTCGCCTGAGACCCTGCAGGGGGGCCTCGCAGACTGGCACCAGCAACGCAGCGTCGCAATGTGTTTATGTTATTTCTCTCGCTGGACCGACAATGTCTTTATCTGTAAATCACTGTGAAGACAGTGACATGACCTCAGTTTCACAATAAAACTCTCTTGGTGTGTGGTCAGTGTTAAAGGGTCCCACTTTTTCATCCCGGGTTCAGTGAAGTAGCCTCACACGATTAATTGTGACTAATTCTCATTGGAAAAGAAAGCGTATTTAGCCCACTGTTTACAGCCTCCTGCTAAATTATAAAAAGCAGCCAAATTTTAATCAGTTCTCTAACTGCTCTGTTTTCCTTGACACATTACACTGAACTGAAAAAAAAGGGCAGACAAGTTTTTACCTGCAATATCAACTTATATACACTAATTTAGAGTTGAAACTGATGTGGCAATGAGGTCAGACGCTCTAGGTGACCAAAGAATTTGGAGTAACTTAACAAAATACACAATAACTGTCAAGTAACAATAGAAAACCTGGGTTCGATTTTTTTGGGGTTGACATGGAGCATTGGCAGGATGTTTGAGGCCATGTTAGGGAGTTTGGAGACTGACCTTTGGTGCCACTGAGGTTATGTAACACCAGCACGACTTGCGTAACCACCACTGGCAAGACTGCTGTTAATTTAAAGACCTCATCTCTTTTTTCTTTCTCTTTTTTTTTTCTAAAGCCTGATTATTCAAATGTGACATTCCGGCCACCAGACACAAACTGTTTCAAAAGGTTAATGATGTTGTTGGGTTTTTGTTTTTTTACGTGGTGGCAAAATAACAAAGAATAATTATTCCCCAGTTTTAAGTGCAATGACATACGAAACCTTAATTTTGAATTATTGAATTATTCAGAGTAAATGTTCAACATCAAACATGCTATTTGGTCTTAATAAAGTGGTCGTATTTGCTCAGTGGGAGGTGAAGGAGCTATATACAAAAAATACAAAAAGTTGCTTTTAAAACTTTAAATTCCGAAGGAAAAAAAACGTAAAGAAGGAGCGGAATGCAGAACCATGTTGGTGTACATAAATCGTAAACAAAAACCACTCGACACTAATGATCACTGTAAATGATACACGGAAAAACACAGGAATACAGAGACAACACAAAAAAGAAAAAAGACAATGTTGTGTAGTTAGTTCATCACCTGCAGGTGGTCGGTTTGTTTTGGTTCAACATCTCCAACTTCTACCAGTGAAGTGATTTTATATACAGATCCTTTATAAAGAACGTCTATTTGAGTTTAGATGACTTATGTTGATGTATGTGCCAAAAGACAATTGAGAATTTCAAAAAACAGGTTTTTTTAGTCATAGTCCATCATTTAAAAAAAAAAAATTGTAGAAGTGATTTCCATGCGGATTAATTTAAAGTAATGTAAGGGAAAGTATGTCTAAAATGCCAAAAGCAAGGCTATTTTACATCATTTATAAAGAAAATATATTTTCAGGCTGTACACTTTCCCCCGCCACCCAGCGGCAGCCGTGTTTCTGCTCCCACATCTGTCAGAAGGCACAGACACAAACCACCGCCACCACCACAATGTTGCCAAACGTGGCCAGTACAGCGATCCACAGCCAGATGGTGTCACTGGACACCTTCCCATCATCCTCTGCTTCCGAGGGCCGGGAGTAGCCGGCGTTGAGGTTGGAGGAGGACGTCTGCAGAGACGTGTTGCCGTTGTATGGAGAATCCATGAAGGCTCCACTGACGGCCGGGAAGTGCTGCGAGAGAGGGAGGGACGAGAGAGGAAATCAGGACAAAGGTCTGAAGAAGCTGTTGTTGTCGCGCAACGTCCAAAAACAGAGAGGAGGAAGAAATCAGCTGCGTATTCAATCACGTCAAATTGTATCATTTTCCCTCTTTTTCCTTGTGAGCATTCCACTGGCAAGACCTCATTTCAATGGTTTGTTTACACTGTTAGACTAATGACTGATTCCATTGTATTATACTGGAAACTCAAATACAAAGATATCTGACCGTTGAACTAAAAAAAAATAAAGAAAACAGACTGATACCAGCAGCTCAGGAGCCTTCAGGGCAGAAAAAATCAATTCCACTCCATATTGTTGTTTTAATACTGTAGTAAAGTCTTCCTCCTCCTACCAAACTTAAATGCATGATCCATCTCTTGAAGTCTTTTTCTTTATTTATTTATATTTTGTGGAAATGATATGTGGCATTTTATTTACTTTTTTAAATGAAGGCCTGTACCTCTTAAGTATATGGATCCTGCTCATATCTTGCTCTTTGTAGAAAGCCCAAAGATCTTTCTCATTTCCATTTTGATATTGTTGCAAAAGTTTGTTTGAAGGTTTGTTCTTTTTAGAAGACTATTATGTCAAACTTAACAGAGTGGCTGCAGGAGCACAATCACAGCATCCAGCCTTGAATGGATTTAATAATAAAAATGAAATGCTTGCTGAACAATAAGACGACCCCTCCAGCTGCGCCTGCTCTCAGGACAGTTGCTGTTCTTTACTGTAAGAAGGACTCTCAAAGGGATTCATCCTCAGGTGAATAACCATTCTGACACATTCTGACACACACACACACACACACACACACACACACACACACACACACAGAGGGAGCGAGACAGATTTTGTCTCAGCTGGATGTGTTGTGTCCCTGAGGGGCTTCAGCAGCATCCAGGACTCCAGCGACGAACGGTGCATGAAACCATCTCTGGCGATTATTAACCTGAGAGGTTACGACTGCAGCGGAAGAGACAGCAAACTGCCTCTTTCTGTGTGTGTGTGCATGTGTGTGTGTGTGTGGCGCCTGCTGGCTGCGTCTTCCCGAGGTGTGAGGCTCGTCCTCTCAGACTCTCACTGGAGCGTTTTGGCAAGTTCAGGTGTGCAAAATTAATCTACTGTAAATTTTCACACAAACACGGCATCCAAATGAGACGGTGGGGTGGCGCAGGGGAGACTGGCAGGGAGAGGAGGGATGGAGGGGAGGAGGGATGCATGGAGGGGGGAAAAAAGAGGCGAGTCAAACGTTCAGGGGCTGTCTGTGGCTCGCACGCGCCATCTGCAGCGGGAGCAGCTTGATACAAAGAGACGGCTCAGCAAGCATTAATAATCCCCACTCTCACCCCGACAGACGAAAGGTTCATGTGAGTGTGACCCTTAAACTGAAGGCCGTTGTAACACTGAAACGCACTGTGTTTGCACTTTTCATAGCCTCCATCGTGGATAAAAAGGAAGCGGAGACAAACATGACACTGATACCTCAGCAGGGTAACCCCTCCAAAAGAAATTACCAAAACAAAGATTGAATTTGCAGGACAGCAAAATAAAAAGAAAGCTATTTATTTATTAATTTATATTTAATATCATTTAAACTTGATAGGCAGAGGGATCAGACATAAATCTATCAGGGAGATTTCTCATGATTTATGATTTTGATATTTTCGATCATCTTCTAAATTAAACGATTGTTTCCACCTGTTCCTGGTTGTTCCCACCTGTTCCCCATTACCTGGTGTGTGTATATATTGTCTGCAGTGGAGTTTCAGCTGGCTGTTTCACTCTGTGAGTCAACCAATGTCTGGTCCATGTCGTGTTTTTATCCTCAAAGAAATGACTGTTTCATAGAAGGGATTTTCTGTTCTTTACTTTTTGATGTTTGATTTTCTTTTTGTCCCTTTTTGTTATCCATATTTCCCAACCACATCCTTGCAAACGCCACATCCAACACGAGAAGCAAAACTATTTCTTTTCAGGTAAATAAAAAGAAATGCAGACAAGAAAGCAATCTTTTAAAAACAGAAAAAAATAAACTGAAATTGAGAGCAGAAGTCAGTGTCCTGCCTGTGAAGGCCGACTTCCCTATGCAGCCCGACTGCAGGCGACTTGAGGACAAACTGCCGCTGAGAGCAACACAAAGAGGTGCTGGAAACGCTGTTCAACCGCCGCTATCGCTGAACAGTACAAGAGAAATCCATTACGACTGTGCTGTCATCAGTCTCCAGTGTCGCCACTCGACAAAGGGGCCGAACCGCAAAAACTCCCCTGAGCTCAGAAAAACAAAGGAACATGAAGATAGCCGATGGTTAAATTTAGTCAGGCCTTTGAACCGAGGGCTGAACAGCGGCCGTGAGGTCAGGTGATCGGGCTGCTGATACAGGACCGCCGCTTTGTCTTCTCTGACTCAAGGCGTCGTGTGAGAGGATAAGTATGGATTTGACAAACAAAAAAAAAACAGTAACGCATACACTACAAGTTTCCTGGAAGCCCATTGATGTAGCAGTACCACCACAGACTGTGGGGGGCAGCGCTGAGCATAGCGGCTGATCACTGACGGTCCTGGCATTTATTTCAAAATTCACTTCAGCAGTGTTTGCCAAGTCTTACAGTCGGTCTGACATTTGAAAACAAAACAGTCTTCGCCTCTGTTGCTTGGCACACACAGTTCTGGAAATCAGCTCTTTATGACATCACAGAGGGTATTGTTACTTCTCTCTGGTTATATAATTTCCCTGATTTAAAAAAACATTCATCTCCACCACTCATCCTGGGTGTATGAATACTAGTTATATATATATATATGTGTATATATATATGTGTATATATATATATGTATATATATACATATATATATATATATATATATATATATATATTTTTTTTTTTTTTTTCCGGTCAGGATTTTTTTGGGGGATGTTTTACCAAATTGACCTGAACGCACCTCTGTGTGTGTCTGCCTGTGGTACCTTGCGTGTGCTTGTCCCTTTTCAAAAAAATAAAAATAAAAAGAATTTGTTAATATATAGCAGCATAATTTATGAAAGAAAAAAAACATTAAGAGCTCCCGTATCAGCCACTTCCTATGTATATTTCATTAAAACCTGCCTCACAAGGTTTCATGAGACCAGCCGGGAGGGAAAAGTTCCCCCTAAACCGCGATCGTGCCCACAGTCCTGGAGCGACGAGCAGTGTCTGGCTTGCTCACCGCTTCGTTAAAAAGTGTCTCAGCCGAGGAGACGTCTCATTTTGTGAGCGAACCACACAACGACGACTACGACGATGACGACGAAAGGTCAGTCAGAAGAAAAGAGCGGTGAGCTCGTCGCAAGTCTCACTAATCCACAAAGTCCCTGCAGACAAGAAGTTTGAGTGGAGACAAAAACCCTGGCGCAGCTCCGCACTGGGCCCCTGCTCTTACATCACCACTCAGCCAAGACAATGCGTGTGTGTGTGGGGAGGGTGCGTGTGTGTGTGCGTGTGTTGTCTTTATTAGGTGCCTCTTCAAATATAAGAGCTGTAAAGTTCTTTCAATAACCTCTTTTTCCAAATACAACCTAGAGGAGACTGAGTTACTCAACTTTGTTACAATTATAGAAAAAGAACTGCAGTGCATTTAGCCAATGATTCAGTACAAATACGTGCAGCAAAACTATTACAACATAGCAGTCCTGTTTAGGTGCCACTTCACATGGGAAAGTCGTAAAGAGAGAGAGAGAGAGAAAAGAAAAGTAGCGACGAAGACGACGAGCATTCCTGCAGATGTTAATGAGCTCCAAGCTGCCAGCCTTTGCATACCTCAGCTGTTCGACCCCCCTCCAAGTGAAATCACAACCGTCAGTACGAGAGCGTCGCCGCCGCCGGCAGCAGCTGCCGCCAGTTTCAATTAGACAACCTGGATTTCTCCTCTGCTTCCCCCAGTTTAGCCCAGGCGAGTGCATTTGTGTCAATGGACTCCAGGTTTTCCTGCAGCGTGAAGTGTGAAACGGTGCAATGTGGTGGATGCTGCACTCGGTTCCATTGATTTGTTGTTTTTTTTAATTCAGTTTGTGCTGACATGGGATAGATTATCAGATGAGTGGCGGTGGGAACAGGACAGGCTCCCAGACATAAGCCCCCTCACAAGCACACACACCCACACCCACACACACACACACAAGGCGCACTCACTATCTAAGCCATGTAGAAAAGCAGCAATCTGTTCGTTCAGTCTAAATCCACAGTTATGTAAGGAACAACTGATCTTCAAACAGCCGCATGGCAGTTTCACCCCGGCTGCACGTCACGACCCCTGTTGATGTCACACAAAACTGACATCATCACCATCCTCATCTTCATCATCTCTTAGAGAATGAGCTCTGTGGGGGAACCTGACATCAGGAAAACACCTGCATAATACATAATGCCATAACTGCTGAACATTCAGTCGAACCCTGGTTCGTTCTGCAGAGCCGCCGAGTCCAGCCACCTTTGGCCAAAGTAACACAAGACAGCAGCAACACACATGCGATCAGGAGGCAGCGTGACTCCCGGGCTGCTGTTTCAAGTGGAGTCATCGGAAAACTGGAACCACTTACTCAAATCACAGGCAGTCACTCCAACTCAAACTCTCGTCACTCAGAACGTTGAGCCCGGCTAACATCAAGAACTCTAGGAGGCAGTTTGTTGAGAGTAAGAGATCCACCAACTGCAGCCACTCCCCAGTCAATATATCAACACTAATGGTAGAAACAATCATAGCAACTGCGATTAAAGTGAAAACAATGATTTAAAAAAATTGTGTTGAAATAAGTCATTTCAATACAACACTTTTTTAACAATGCATTTCTCACAACTAGTGAATTAAGTCATCAGTTTAAAGCATATTTTCTTGTTGAAAAAGAAAGAAAGAAAGAAAGAATGAATGAAAAAGAAAGAAAGAGTTCTGGAGTTGTACCTACTGCCGGCTGTGTGTGGAGGTGGAGGCTCGGTCCCGCTGCTGCTGTCCGACACTCAGACCAAGTGCATCCAGAGAGGAGACACGGAGGAGTGGCAGTGCTTCACAAGCGAGCGACAGATACTCAACTCCATGTGAACCACAGAGGGAGAGTGAGTGAGAGAGAGAGAGAGAGAGAGAGAGAGAGAGAGAGAGGGTGGGGGTTTTGTGTATGTGTGCGTGTACTTGTGTGTGTGACGCGAATAAATCCGCCCATCCTGCAGCAGCGAACTGCAAACAGAGGGAGACGGAGTGTGTGTGCGTGTGTGCGTGCGTGCGTGCGTGCGTGTGTGTGTGTGTGTGTGTGCATGCGTGCATGTGTGCGTGTGTGCATGTGCACAGCGGTGATAAAGGTAAGCATCTCGCCACCAAAGAGAAAGAAACAGCTGACAGGATGTCAGTTTGTCACCGGCTCCATTTGCGCCAGCTTGTGAAGTACAATGCGCATGAGTAGCATGTATCTGCTGCTCAAGTGCATGTACGTCTTAGCATGTCTGCCCATGCTAACGTCTGTAGCACCTGCCTGTATCACTTTCCTACTTTTTTGTTCTTTTTTTGAAGGGCGGCTGCCTTCTATAGTCACAACTTCTAACGGAAGCTAACTGTTAGTTGAGTCCTCAAGCTGACAGAAAACACTGACCAATGGAGTTTGGCAAGATGGATGCCTGAGATTTTGGAAATCTCAATCCGGCTGCTGCCGGAGAGGGAAATACTTTGGAAAGTTTCAACACAACGACAAACAATGGTTGACGAGGGTCAGCCAGGGGTGCGTGCATGGCTGGCGTGCAGTGGCAGGGTCGCACATGGCGGTGGACTGCGGCCTGAGTCGCCAGGGGCGACGCCGGGCTCGTCTGCCGACCGCTGTGGACACACGGGTAGCGGAGAGTCGCTCCGTCAAACACGAGGTCGCGTGTTTTTACACGAATGCAGACGCACACATATGGCTTGCACCTGTGTTTTTTTGGTTTGTTTGCTTTTTTGGTTTGCGTATGCACACACAAGTGCATGCGTGTGTGCGTGTGCGTGCGTTTGATCACCCTTTATATTAATAGCACGCATCCCTGTGCACGGCTGAACGCACATGCACAGGTTAGAGAGGAACATGTGTCTTCGTGCTTGGCTGTCCGCGTGTGAATCAATGCAGAAAACATCTGTCTCACCCTACAGGATCCCAGCCGCCGCTCTGTCCGTTTTTACTTACTTTCAAAAACTGCACTCACATCGCTGAGTTTAAATTTTATTTTTTCAGGGTTGGGTCAAGGGTCAAGGTCAGGCTTGGCTTAAAGTTTGTGGTTTGTGAAATTCAAACCCTATAGTTGCATTTCATGTGCATCTTTAGAGAAGCCAAAATCTCATTTAGAAACTAATTTTCTGTTCAGGGCGTTTGAGTGAAAGCAATAAAAAGAGAATTTTAAGGCACAAGAGGTTAATCTTTTTCCACTGTTTCATATGAGACGTTCCTGTTGCTTCTCTTTCTATCAGACAAAGAGGACTAATAAAGTGAAGGAGTGGATTTACCCGGAGAGATAGATAGAGTTTCAGACTGTCAGGGAGGAAGGAGACTGACTTAAATCATTTCCAACCAACGTTGTCCTCCAGTTCCCTCCCAATTGTTTATCCTCTGCCCCTCCGTTCTCTCATCCCGCTCCGTTTACAAATCCCTCCGCGTATCCTCTCAAAGCGGTAACTGAGCGGACACGCTCGAGCCGTGCCGGTGTTGTGGCGTGTCGGCCTGCGGGGGATTGTTGGATTAGAGACAAACAAACACGGCTGCAATCCTGTAAATCTCTCAGTGAGAAGTGAGGAATTTTCCCTGCAACACCATGTGACTAACTGTGGTGGTTCAAGTGGGTAAATGAGGCAGCGTCTATGTATGTGTGTGTGTGTGTATACTTAATAATAAGGCTTTTTGAGACGGACAGTCCGAGGACATTTCATTTTGTACTGTCTCAAAAACTTACGTCAATGAATTTTAGGGTGAAGACTCAAGTTCAGAGGCAGGGATTGATTAGCAGCAGGTTAAAGGTGGAACGAATGAATGAATGAAAATGAAAAATGAAAAGTTGAAGTCAATATAGGACTTGACTTTCTTGACTATTTAGTGTTCAAACATGCATGGTTTTCTTTTAAATTGTATAACTTCATTTTGTCCTGAAATGCAAAAAGGAGGAAAATGGTAACACACACACATATGATGCTGATACAAGCTTGAGGGGAGTGTGTTTAGAACCGGCAGTGAAAGGGAGATTTAGGTTGTTGGAAGCCGATAATTAGCGCCGCGTTGTGTGTGAGCGGCGGAGGAGAAGCACAAAGAGCTCAGAGCTCTCGCGTTGTTCGCCGAGCATTTGTCCAACAAGCCGTTTGTCTGCAGAGCGTGCAGCTCTGACGTGACAATCGCTCCTGGCCAAGTGAATCCCGTCAGCCATGTGCACCAACACACAGCAACACGATGAAGTGCAGCAGTGACTTAACGGCCCGGCGTCGCACTTCTCCAAATGGCTGCTCATTTTTCGACCTGGAACTTTAAGTTTTTAAGTCCCGGTACATCTGTGACTGGTTTCACATACGTTGAACAATGGGAGAAGGAAGTGGACTGTGGGGGGTTTGAAGGCAGAGGAGAAAAGATGACCCCCCCCCACCACCACCACCACCACCACCCACCCTCCACCCCCGAAGCTGCCAGCTGTTCCTCCGCTTTCTACAACATTTTTTGCCAGGAGGAAACGCGGTCAGAAAATAGAGACAAAGAGGAACAAGAGACGGCTTCGATAAAGTCATCCATCCATAGGAGCAACCTTTCATGATATCCCTGCCGTTAATGAAACTGACTGTGTCTGTGGAAGACAGAACATCTTGGATTCCATTTGTATTTTGAAAAAAAGAAAAAGATTGAAATAAATCAAACACTGACAAAGTGTCCAACTTTTCAGGGCCATTTTTTTTAAGTGCAGAAAATATTTTATTACTTTCAGTTTGTACCTTCTACATTTAAACAAGCATTAAAATTGAACTTAAAAAAGGGGAAATATTAAATATCAATATATATTAAAAGGAGTTTAATTAATCTCTTAATAAAACTCTGTGAATTACTACCAGATGAAGTTTCCTGATGGGTTGAAATTTTGAATCAAAGCCCATTTGATTGACTTTGGCCTTAAAATGAGATTTTATTTTGTGATAGAGATGAAGCAGAAGTGGAAACCCAACTTGAAGTAGTCTTAATCGCATTCAAGTACTGGATATACTGGAAGGTGAAAGAATTACGGTGCTCGTATGAAGGTGGAGAGCGAGTGACTTGATTCAAACCATGACAAGCGAAGAACAGGAAGGAGAAAATGGAAGAAGGGATATAGGGATGAAGAAGTGTGTTGTGTGCCCTGTGCATTATGAGCATTACACCGAACCAAAAAAGAAAATACATTAAGGAAGTGAGAGTGCAGTGAGGGAGGAGGGTTTTTTTCTCTGTTTTTTTTTTTTTTTTTTTTCATCATGGCTGGTTGAATCCTGACTTTGTTTCGCTGGGGGCTCCAGAGTCTGACAGATGAGCAAAGAGCAGCGCTCACTGGCATCGCTAAGTGACCTTATTCAGCTTTCATAAGACCCTTAACGCAAAGCTAGCGCGTGCACGCACACACGACACACACGAGCCATGTGTGCACATAGCACGAGGTGCTAGAGTGCTTACACAGACAATTGCAAATGTGAACACAGGGCCTCTGCGTCTACATGTTTAGGCTTCTCCGGCTTAATGATCCCAGGGGAGACGTTTAATGTGTCGGCTGCATTGTGTTGGATATATGTACGGGCTAAATTGAGTGTAAGCTTTGTTTAGGCTTGAAACAGCCGGCATGTGTGGACACTGTTTGGCTGCCAGCCTTTGCGCTGTGCATTTTCAACAATGAATGACTCCCAGTCCCAGCAGATAGCTATAGTAGATATAGATCTTCCTCTGTAGACGAGGGACACAGTGGCAGATAACAGAATCACATCCGACATGTTTTGACTGATAAAGGCGCACTGAATCTGATCTGACTGTGTAAATCTTTTGCAGTAATCGGAAGTGGGTCACTTGTAGCCATGGAGTGTCAATCCAGGCTTCTGGCTTAACACCGATGACATTTTTAAGCCTGCAAGGCAGCTCGAATGCCGACGCCTGAAGTCTGGAATCTTGTCAGTCCATCTTGAAAAGCTCACATGTGAACAATTTTAATTGAACTAATTTGACTGGACCAATCAGAATCCTTCGTCAGAGAGGCATTCACTATGGGGAGAGATCATTTAGTTGTGCAAATATCTCGATATTGCCAATCGGTACTTTCACATTGTGACCTTCTGACCCCATTGGAAGTGAAGAAATCTGATTGGTTGCCACGCAGAACACTGGTCCAATCACCTTCTGGCTTCAAGCACGAGGTCCAAGTTTCCCAGACGTCTTTGTTTGTTTATGAATGAGAAATGAAGTGAGTTGGTTTATTTTTGTCTCAAACTTTAAGCTAAAACTTTAATGTTGAGCATGTTTACCTCAGATTCTTAGGTTGAGTTATGTAACACTTCTAAGTTGCATCGCATTAGCGAGCGCACTTGCGTGACTAACATAAGATAACGTAAATGTCACAAGCACAAGTACACTTGTTTTATACATGAAGCACAACGAATTACAAAGAATGTTTCCGTTCTCCCGCACGCCTCATTATATAACATTGTATTCCGATGTACTGATTTGTCAGCGATGTATCCGTGAGCTTCTCAAAGGTTGCTCCGTCATGCAACATAGGGGATATATGGGCCGTGTGTGACAGCGAGATTATGTCAATACTCTCAAAAGAGCCAAACCTATGACAACAACACTAAAGGTAATCCCACGAAATTAATGCACTTCAGAGTTTAGGCAATCTGATTAAATGCGCTGCAGAAATAAGGGCTTCACCGTCACGACACATGTTAATGTAATGAGGTCGCAGAGGCTCAACGTCTCGTAATTCACAGCGCCACCGCGGCTTTAAAGGTAGAAAGTTCTTGATGATCCTGCATTTGTTGATTTGAAATAAAGCAGCGTGTCGCCACAATAAGGAAGAATTGGATCCCTGAGCTGATGCATGTGCATTTGCATTGACTTGACGTCAATCAGGAAGGAGCATCACAAAGTTCACACATGCCATAAATGAGTCATCTAAATGTGTGTCAGGCTGCTGCTAATCACCAAAGGTCATTCATCAGGAGAGCAAACAATGACAACATTTTCGTTCATAAGCCTGCATTTCCAACGTCAACCTCCGTTTCTCTCTGTCCAGTGCAACTTTTTCTTTGGTGGGACAGCACCTACGTACGGGCTGACCCTGAAAATTCAAATTTTTCACTGTACCACCCCCACCCTACCACCACCACCACCACCACCACCACCAAAGACGAGAGAAGCTCGTTCACCTTGGTTGGAAACCAGGGTTAAAGTCTTTATCAGGGTCTGGCCTCAGCCTCTGTGATCGACGGGCCTTAATCGAGACTCATTTAACATTCACTTGCAGCTCTCCGTAGGTCCTAAAGAGCGAGCGGACCCAGCCATCAGCTCCAAGGTCAGCGGGCGGCTCCCGTCTGAACGTGGTGTCTTCACCGAACGAGTTGATCCGCAGACCACCGCCCGAGCGCTCGGAGACAGTTCCTCACCGAGTGATGAAGGAGCGCACGTTGAGCCACACCTGATTAACTATCTGAGAACAGATGGCTATCGGACCGGGCTCTCCATCAAACCCTTTCAGCCGGACGGGATTTGCATGTGGAGCAGCTCGGGGAGTTAAAGGGAAATACCACTTGGTCGGCAAAACAGACAATCTGTTTATTGAGAAATATTTTCTGGGGGAAAAAAACCCTCCAGGCGCGTCCCAGATATTTTATTTCTGGCTCCGTGGCAAACATCTGAGGAAAATTAGCCATGTTCTTGATGTTACTTGATGTGACTGCTGGGAACCAGTTTTGTTTTATCTTTACAACAAGACCAATACTCATTTTGCTAAACAAAATAAATAAATAAATAATTTTAAAGTTAAAAAAAAAAAAAAAAATTCAAACGATAAGGTCTACTTGTGTTCTCATCTGTAACCAGCAGGTGGCATTATCGCTCACTTTAGATGACTGGAGTGACACGCTGACTCAGTCAGCGGGCCAGACTGAGTTTCCTTTGGATTTATCTGCTGTTAAGAGCCTCACAGAGCGCCGACAGGTGGGTGATGGTTTGAACCTTCTGTCACATTCAACATCCAATCCGATTTGTTCCCAAGGCTTCCTGGTGGTGTGAAGGATGATGTTAGCAGCACACAGCTGAACCACTTTGCACCGCAGCGGTTGACAAAGCTGAAATAACTGAACTAAAAGTTTGGCCCCACAGAGCAGAACTCCCTCCTGCAAGCTGAGCAACAAAAGCAGCAACGATTCAGGGCCGTGGAAGCAGGAGTTGAACGCCGCGGTGAAGTCATCGCTTCCAAGAGAATAAAAAAACCAGAGCTGCGTAGCTGTAGAACACACAGTTTGACCTTGATTGCAACACAACAACTCTGCCTGCAGGCAAGCAAACGCTCGGCATCATAGGTCAAAGGCGAGACTGAAGATAAAAGCGTGCCGGGAAAAAAATGTGATGTTTTCTGCTCGTTAGAGAAGCGAGCGAGGGAGCACAACTGCGGCGCAGTGATGACGATGATGATGATGATGAAGATGATGGTGCACGTGTAATCTCAGAGCAGCGCAGACAACACAGAGCCCAGACACTTTATTATGAACGCGCTTCATGCAAAACGTCCGGCAGATTATTTTTTTCACAAAGTTCATGCTAGCATTAAAATTTCATTACTCGCTCACATTGCTGGATGGGAGCCTCCGTATTCAGGCTTGTTTTTTAAACCACACCGCTGAAAAAAACAATGGCAAATAAGACAGAAGGAGGGCAGCAGCCTCGCAGTGACTCAGCGCGGGCCCTCGCTCGCATGACTCTTTTGGAGAAGCCGCTCTTCTTCTTCTTCTTCTTCTGCATCATTTCTGTAAGACTGTGTGTCTGCCATCCTGCAAATTAGGGCCTATATTTGCATGAGAAAAACTAAATCACAACGCTCCAGTGACTCGCTGCACGCAGTTAGACATAATATCCAAATCTCATTTTTGCATTTTCCATAATATGCTCTGCAGCATCTGTTGTGAGCTCGTGATAGAGGAAATACATAATGTGGCTCCTTGTTTTTTTCAGCATTTTTTGAAAATAAAGAAACAACAAATTGCAAAGTATAGACTACATGGAAGTAATAAACTCAGCAACCGAGCTCCTTCGGCTCTGATTCCTTTCCCGCGCAAACGCTTCGCTGTTTGCTAAAAACACATAGATATGCAAATCAACCCCATTGTGATGTCACAAAGGGCAGCAATTCCTCACCAAGATTAGTGACAACAGCCCCCAGCCAGGTGTTGGCCCCTCCCTCTCAGAGCATTTTGGTTTAAATCTTCTGTGGAATTAAGCTAAATCCCGGCTCTTTAGCAGGAGGCTGTAAACACCGGGTTAAATATTCTCTTTTTTGGAGATCTATATTTTTTGCAGCAGTTAACCATGCTGAGCTGCTTCCAAGGACTCCAGCATATAAAAATCAGAGATTTTGAAAAGTGGGACATTTTTGTAAAGGTTTAAAGAAAAAAACAAACATGCATATCAGCGTCCTCACCTGCGTCGCCATCAGTGACAACTCCATCGCTCCCGAGTCGACGGCCTCCAGCTTGGACACGCACGTGTCGTCAAAAGTGTGCGTTTGAAGTGAGCGTGAGGTCGGCGAGGGGCCGGCGGGATGGCGAGCTGGCGCAGGGTCCGTCAAAGTGCAGCGCTGCAGGAGAGCAGTCTCCCGTGGATGTGCCACATAATGACATGAAGAAAAGCTTTTCATGCTTCATGGAGGAGTTTATTCACTCTCCCACACTCTCTCTCTCTCTCTCTCTCTCTCTCTCTCTCTCTTACTCTCTCTCACTCTCTCTCTCTCTCATTCCCTGTGTGTGCGTGTATATGTGTGTGTGTGTGTGTGTGTGTGTGTGTTGTGTTTGTGTGTGTGTGTGTGTAGGGGTATACACTTTGCACGTCAGGCAAAACCTTGCAAAATTATTGATGCTGGTGTGGATTCTGCATGCAGGCTGCCCAGCCACACACACACACACTCACCCGTCTGGCCAGCCTCCCCCCCCATTACAACCTCCTGCAACCACTTTAGCATTAGCGGCTCAATTATTCATCCATATCTCAGAGGAACATAGAAATGATCTCTGTGTACATCTTTCTTTCCCTCCTCCTCTCCTGCATCCAGAAAGACTAATGTGTGTGCAAGCGCGGCGGTTCTCTCCGGATTAACTATTCACCCTCGGCCCGAGCGTCGCAAAGGCAGCAGATAGAAGCGGCGCTCGCGCTGCAACGTGTGCCGTCTCTCATGGATGACAACCGTTACAACTTTTGCTGAGCAGCTGACTTTCATTGGAGGTGCACCGCAAAATCCAGCAATTGGCTCTTCAGTTGCATTGCAAGCTGTGAACTTGTTATTTACTCAAGTATTTAAGTGTGGGGTTTTTTTTTCCAAGAACGAAACAATTAAAACTTGACCCACTCTAATTGACCCACAACAGGTTTACGACCATTCTTGTTTTATGTTAAGGGTCCCAAGATAAAATTTAACAATAATAGGACAGTAGCATTTGAATGAACCCTCCAAAAATGAGAAAAGCATGCAAAATACACACCCCTTAGAAATGCCCCCATATATGACATCACAAAGGGGGTCGTGACCTGACATTTCAACGCTTGCTGTTTTTTTATTAGTAAGCTTGTTGCGGAATTTCACCCCGAGCTGCTGAGCATGTCTCTGACGTCACGGAGCAGCAAGCTGCTCACTGTAAGCGCCACTGTTCTCTGTGGCCTCTGGAACAATTACTGCCGCTTGATGAACTCCCTTAAAATAGTCGCTGGCCGCCGTGTGGGCCTAGTGAGGAGACAGGAGGGCTGCAAACATGCCCCATATATGTACGCCGCACGCGTGTGTGTGTGTGTGTGTGTGTGTGAGGTAATACGTGGATCTCTGCTTGCACAGAGGTCGTCGTGTTGGCCTGAGGCTGAGCGAGTCCAGCTGTCAGCGGAGAGGCTGATGGAACAGAAGAGGGAGAGCCTCAGAGTCACACAGACGGACAGACGGACGGACAGGTAGCAGGAAAATGGCCCCATCAAATGTTGTTGTTGCAAATTTTTATGCAGTCCAACCAGTGCAAAAGAGCGAAAGCATTCCAAATTCCAAAAAGCAGCTCAAGAGTAAACTGTCTTTAAGATCAAACCACGTCTAATGCAAAATTCACTTTAAAGTCTCAACCTTTACCATTTTTTTCCATAAGCTGGAAAAAGGTCCCCTTTGAGACATTAATAAAGTTTCTATCTATCTATCTATCTATCTATCTATCTATCTGGGAATACCAAGCTGTGTAAAAAAAAAAAAAAAACCTGAATTGGCTGTAGACTAGTTTAAGTTTAGCCACTGGTCAAAGTGAGCGTGGCTTAAAATGACGGTACCTTCTCATTCCCCTCCCTACCTTCCACTCCAGAGGGAAGATCAAGTTACGTGGTTCATTTTTCCTGCAAGGTCATGGAATTCCAAAACTCTTGACCTGTTCACAGTCAGATAAGAGAGAGATTTCAGATGATGCAGAATAGATTATTGAATTTATTGAGAATAGAATAGAATAGAATAGAATAGAATAGAATAGAATAGAATAGAATAAACCTATTAGTGAGGCAGTATAATAAAGTATTATATCACCTTTTAACAGTAGATGGTAGCATTGCACTCCGTAGTGTGCATTATTTATTTTTTTCCTGCAACAGAGATCAGCAAAGACCCGCCCCTACCTGCTTCGGATTGGGTAAAGGGTAACGGATGAAGTCACGGATCGGGGTATTGATTGGTTTAGGGTTTACATAAACACTAACCCATAACCCAATCCGAAGCAAGTGGGGGCGGGTTTACCGATCACGGTTGCAGAAAAAATAATAATAACTAGCCGACGACGACGAAGAAGAAAAAGAAGAAGAAGAAGAAGAAGAAGGTGGGCGTTTACTTCCGTGTACATTTTTATGAATGACTCCAACTTCCCAGCTTGCACTGCTGCTAACAGAACCGCTGCAGTGCACAGTGCACACCGGAGGAGCGGGCAGGTCAAGTGACGGCTCCCGCTGCCAAACAAACCAGTTGAAATGGATTACACCGCGACTCAGAGTGGGTCCAGACAGCGTAAGTTACGTACGTGATCTTAAATCGGTTCTATCCGCCTTTAATTCTGTCCATCGCATGCGCTCATCTGAAGCCTGCTAGCTGAGCTGCGCGCGGCGAGACCGGACGGTGATGCGGTGAACTCGACGCTATTTTTAGCCGCGGCTGAGGCCAACGGCTCGCGCAGACACGGTCCCTCCAGTTCTAATTCGAGTCAAGTCGAGGGACGTTTAGGTCTGTAGCCGCTGTATGACACCGTCACACAACTTCACTTAACTAGCTTCACTGTGCTAAACTAGCTAATTTGCCGGGTGGACGCAGGCTAACGGGTCGGTAACGGTTTGACGCCGCCGTCCGGGACACTGTTGTGTCTCTGATACGCTTCCGAACGAATGCACTGCACAATTTCCTGCTACTTTTATTCCACTCCCCATTTGGCCTTTTGCACCTGCTAGTTAACTTGCCTCAGGGCCTTTCCTCGAACTAAGGCTAAATGACTCAGGTTGACTGGAGTTTAAGCACTTCTTAACCAACCGTCAGCAAGCAGAGGCCAGTGATTTGTTTTGACAGTCGGACCCTTAACGATTAAAAATCTCTTGGAGATTATGGATCAACTGAGACGAAACAATTAACTCTCTGCCTTTGCGCTGACTATGTGAATGTCAAAATGACTTATGAGGAGTGCTTTCAAAGTTTTTTTGTTTTTGTTTTCAATGGTGATTCTCATAATTTCCTTTGCTGTGATCACTTGGCAGAAACACCTGCATGTTGAATTGGATTTTAATGTATCTTTGATTCTAAGCTCTTATTTTTGCAATGTGCACTAACAGCCAAACGGCTCTGGCTTGCTTTACTAAAAATTTTTGCACCTGCCAAATGTTAGATCACAATCACAGCACCCTCTGACCTTTTGTCTCGCCTCTTGTCACTGTATCCTTTCATTCAGAACCCGCCATGCGCCTGAGGAACCCGTCCATGGATGCTTCAGGAGGCAGCCAGCTGTTTGAGGACACGAGTGGTGCTGCGGCCGGATCACACCCCGGGTACAGGTGCCCGCCTCTTTGCTCTCTGTTTCGGGTAGTTTGAGGAAGCAATTGAATAATATTAATTGTGCTTTTATTCTTCTCAGCATCAGTATTGACCTGAATGACTGAGACTTTGTTCTGCTTGAGCCACTAGCAGAGAGCTCATGCCATCTCTGCAAAGCATATTTCTCCCCAATGTTTTGTGCTTTTACTTAAAGTAAAATTAAAGTTGTTTGTTCGTTGGACTCTAAAATAATCTACGGCAAGCTAGATGGGACAGACGCTCTAGTGGAATTGCAACGACTCCTATTTCATAATCACTAGCGTATCTCTCGTCAATAGTAATGTGTGTTTTAATGTCTGTTTCCAGTCTAATTGCCCTCCGGGGACGTTAAAGATGTTCACATCAAATCTGCTTTGATGTTTAAAGTTGTACATGTATATATTTTGTGACAAATGGACAGCAACCAGAGGTCCGGGCCTCAGGCAGCAGGGTTTCCTGGCCAGTCCATCCTGTCGGACCCCATGTCCAACCTGGCCATGGCCTACGGCAGCTCGCTGGCCTCACAAGGACGAGAGATGATGGACAAAAATGTAAGCATTGGCTTTCGGATACGTCTTTTCTGATGTTGTTCCTCCTCAGAAGGAACTGCTGGGCCTTTTAAATCCTGGTGTTACACCAGGCTTAAATCCCACCTGATGATGAGTAGCGTGTGCCTGCTGTCTCATTTCAGCTGGACAGATTCATCCCCATCTCCAGGCTGAAGTACTACTTTGCTGTGGACACCGTGTACGTGGGAAAGAAGCTGGGCCTCCTTGTTTTCCCCTACATGCACGA
Source organism: Thamnaconus septentrionalis (assembly GCA_009823395.1). NCBI lineage: Eukaryota > Metazoa > Chordata > Actinopteri > Tetraodontiformes > Monacanthidae > Thamnaconus > Thamnaconus septentrionalis. Next base: position 6,624,329 of record CM020510.1, on the reverse strand, counting down.
GGTTTGTCTCATGCACACAGCCTGTTGGGATGCTGCGAGAGGAAATGACTCATCACACGTTCGCTGTTGGCTGACCTTTGAGCTGCAGTTGCAAAAATGAAATTCATCTGCTTGTTTTGTTGCGGCGCTGCAGAACTGGGAGGTCTGCTACCAGCAGGACACGCCCGTGGCTCCACGTTTCGACGTGAACGCACCCGACCTCTACATTCCCGCCATGGGCTTCATCACGTACGTCCTGGTGGCCGGACTGGCTCTCGGCACGCAGAACAGGTATCACACTGCCGCTTTGTTTTGGTTTTTTTCTAAAAAAGAAAAAAAAAAAAAAAAAAAAAGAAAAAGTTTAATCTATTCAATTGTCTTGTTACTTTTGGGGAGGTTTCCTTGAATAAGCCCATTTTAGGTTTTTTTTGCCTCTTCAGCACTTTCTGTATAGTTTTTTTTATCTATGTATTGTCTCTGTATTATGATGGATAAATTAAAAAAGAAAAGAAAAGAAAGAAACAACCAGTGTGCCATTCAATGATGCAGGGGGTTTCTTCAGGGATTCAACAGTCAGAGGCTGAATTGTTTTGCGCGTGGCCTCCAGGTTTTCTCCGGAGCTGCTGGGGGTCCAGGCCAGCTCGGCGCTGGTGTGGCTGATCATGGAGGTGCTGGCGGTGCTGCTGTCGCTCTACCTGGTGACGGTGAACACAGACCTCACCACCATCGACCTGCTGGCCTTCTCCGGCTACAAATACGTGGGGTGGGTGCAGCGTCCATCCGTCCAGCCGAGGTCGCTTTTCAAGGGCTCGTCTGATTGGCTGCTCATCTCTTCTGTCCCGTCTGCAGGATGATCATCGGCGTCGTAGCAGGCCTGATGTTCGGGAGGCTGGCCTACTACCTCTCCCTGCTGTGGTGCTGCGTTGCAATCTTTGTCTTCATGGTGAGTGGCTGCTTCATTGCAACTGTTTACTGAACATCAGTTCAGTAAACGCACACAATCGTCGCCTCGCTGTCGGCTGAAGCGGATGAAGTGCAGCAAGTTCAAATCACTGCTGCTTTATCAAATCCAATGAGCTAAGCTGTAAACATGCAGTGAGTTCTTTCATTATTATGAGGGCTGTAGGCAATAGCGCGTTAAATGCGATTGAGATTGAATATAATTATTTTTTCATTCACCTGTAGTCGGGTCCTCTTTCCACTCAAGCACTACTGTATGTTTTGACACTGCAGAAATATGTTTTTCCTTCTTCCTTGTGGTACATTGTGTTTATTTTATTTTTTTCAAACCCTCCTGACATGTTTGTTTTGTTCCATTCAGCTTTATTCAACAAAGTGCATTTATGATAAGTGGGTCTGGATGCAATTTTCTTTGCTCCGTCGTCACAAGCGCTCCCTCTGTGCATTGGTCGCTCCGTTGACGTGCGTGGGTCTGGATGCTGACTAAATGAAGGAACGTCTCCTCCCGCAGATCCGCACGCTGCGCCTCAAGCTGCTGTCGGCGGCGGCCGCCGAGGGGAGGCTGGCGACGGGAACCAGGAACCAACTGCGCATGTACCTCACCATGTCCATAGCGGCGGCGCAGCCCGTCCTCATGTACTGGCTCACCTACCACCTGGTCAGATAAGAGCCGGGACGCCACAGGGACGCCACATCCTGCCAACTGGGGAGCCTGAAACAAAGTCACATGAACACGTGGGGGGAGGGAGGGCAGTGGGGGGGTGGGGTAGCTGGACTCTGATGACCTGCAGCTGTCTAGATGTGGACCTGTCTCTCCTCTCACAGAGTTTAAAAAAAAAAAGTTTTTTGGTCTCGCTCTGTGTTGCCGAGGAGCCGACACAGCACAACTTCTCTGATGTATTGGCCTTTTTTTCTCATGTCTGACTTTGTAGCAAATGCGGCTTCAAGTTGTTTTTCTATACCGTGTAATTATTTGTTTGTAATTGTGTGGGTTTTTTTTAAGAATATTTAAGTAAGTCTGTGTGTGTGTGTGTGTGTGTGTGTGTGCGCGCGCGTTTATAGTGAAAGTGTTACCGTGGACGGCACACACACACACTCCGTCTAGATTCAGCAATGTGAATATTTTGAAAGAAGAGATTCAGGTTTAAAGAGATCAAGGCGGCTCTGGTGGGACGTCTGCAGGAACCAACATTTGACGTGTTTCACGTGTTTTGTTTTTTTCTATGTTTTGCTTTTTGATACGTGTGCGAGCTTTGCTGCTGCCCGGCAGCCCTCGAGCACAAACTGCAAGAACCACATGGAGGCGCTGACCCCGCCGTGATGACTCTGTTTGTCCTTTTTAAATGAGTAAGTTATTAAGCAGGATGGAATAAAGAGATCACATGGTCTAGCGCTCTGTTGTCTCAGCGATGTTCAGAATACTTGAACGACTGACTTGTCAGAAACGCTTTGCTTGTTAATCGGCCGACGTCCTTCTCAAACGTGCTCTTCCTGCTTGTTGCGTCGCCAATGGATTTTGCTCTTTAATGGGGTTTCTGAAGAACATTTACGTCTTTTCCCACCAGAATAGTATCTGAGTAAGAAAAACTATCAGCGATATACTATTATATTTTCTTGTTTTCTATTCGTCTTCATGAAGAAACAGGCTTTTATGCAGCACATTAGTTTTTAACGATGGCCCTCAAATTGACTTCAGCACTATACAATAAAAGTGTTTCAACCCTTCTCTTTAGCTTGGAAGCTTTTTTGTTTTTTGTGATGGTTATGCAGCCTGGAAATGTAAAAAAAAAAAACAACAAAAAAAACTATTTTAATTGGAAAGTCATAACTGTTGATACCAGAAGTATCAACAGTTATGTACTACATTATAGTACATACCTGCCGTCGTAAACAGCCGTAAAAGTTTTAAAGTGACGACCAATCAGTTTTTTCTAGCAAAAGTAGCACAAGTGCATTATTTGCAAAGCAAACAAAAAACAGAATTTCAGAAAATGTGGACCTTTGTGTCGGTTCAGCACAGCTGCTTTTTCCTTTGAGTGGCAGTCGGAACTGCTCATTGCTGATTATACAAAATCTCAGAAATTAAAAAAGAAACCTCAATAGATAACAGTAATAAAACTCAACAGAATATATAGGCAGCAAAACAACACTGAGCATGAAAAATTCATTCACAGTTTTTCAAAATAAAAGAAAAAACTTGCAGGATAACTGCAATACAGTGTCAATCCCCAATAGCTTCCTACTGCCCTCTAGTGGACATCAAGCATCATCACCGCCCCAATGAATTCCTAATTGTTATAACAACAGTTGAACTTGAACCTTGACCTTGACCCTTCCACCTACAGTACGTGACTAAATATGATTCTACATAGACGAAAAAGAAAGGAGAGACTAGGTTTAATGCTGGAGAGAAACTAGGGTTAGGGTTAGCTGAAATTAGGGTTAGGGTTTCTTGGTTCCTCAAGTACTAGAAGCCCCAAATTTGGCGTGGGTGCTTCTTGTGGGCTCCTGATGAAAAAGCAAGTGGCCCCATGTCTCTAGGACAAAGTTCAAATTTCACCCCATAGACTTGCATTGAATTAGGGTTAACGATAAGGCTGAAACTAGGGTTAGGGTTAGGGTTAGCTGAAAATAGGGTTAGGGTTTCGGGGTTCCTTAAGTACTAGAAGCCCCAAATTTGGCGTGGGCGCTTCTTGGGGGCTCCTGATGAAAAAGCAAGTGGTCTCATGTCTCTAGGACAAAGTTCAAATTTCACCCCATAGACTTGCATTGAATTAGGGTTAACGATAAGGCTGAAACTAGGGTTAGGGTTAGGGTTAGCTAAAATTAGGGTTAGGGTTTCTTGGTTCCTCAAGTACTAGAAGCCCCAAATTTGGCGTGGGCGCTTCTTGTGGGCTCCTGATGAAAAAGCAAGTGGCCCCATGTCTCTAGGACAAAGTTCAAATTTCACCCCATAGACTTGCATTGAATTAGGGTTAACCATAAGGCTGAAACTAGGGTTAGGGTTTGGGTTAGCTGAAATTAGGGTTAGGATTTTGGGGTTCCTCAAGTACTAGAAGCCCCAAATTTGGCGTGGGCGCTTCTTGGGGGCTCCTGATGAAAAAGCAAGTGGCCTCATGTCTCTAGGACAAAGTTCAAATTTCACCCCATAGACTTGCATTGAATTAGTGTTAACGATAAGGCTGAAACACGGATTAGCTGAAATTAGGGTTAGGGTTTCTTGGTTCCTCAAGTACTAGAAGCCCCAAATTTGGTGTGGGTGCTTCTTGGGGGCTCCTGATGAAAAAGCAAGTGGCCTCATGTCTCTAGGACAAAGTTCAAATTTCACCCCATAGACTTGCATTGAATTAGGGTTAACGATAAGGCTGAAACACGGGTTAGCTGAAATTAGGGTTAGGGTTTCAAGGTTCCTCAAGTACTAGAAGCCCCAAATTTGGTGTGGGTGCTTCTTGGGGGCTCCTGATGAAAAAGCAAGTGGCCTCATGTCTCTAGGACAAAGTTCAAATTTCACCCCATAGACTTGCATTGAATTAGGGTTAACGATAAGGCTGAAACTAGGGTTAGGGTTAGGGTTAGCTAAAATTAGGGTTAGGGTTTCGGGGTTCCTCAAGTACTAGAAGCCCCAAATTTGGCGTGGGCGCTTCTTGGGGGCTCCTGATGAAAAAGCAAGTGGCCCCATGTCTCTAGGACAAAGTTGAAATTTCACCCCATAGACTTGCATTGAATTAGGGTTAACCATAAGGCTGAAACTAGGGTTAGGGTTAGGGTTAGCTGAAAATAGGGTTAGGGTTTCAAGGTTCCTCAAGAACTAGAAGCCCCAAATTTGGCGTGGGCGCTTCTTGGCGGCTCCTGATGAAAAAGCAAGTGGCCTCATGTCTCTAGGACAAAGTTCAAATTTCACCCCATAGACTTGCATTGAATTAGGGTTAACGATAACGCCGAAACTAGGGTTAGGGTTAGGGTTAGCTAAAATTAGGGTTAGGGTTTCTTGGTTCCTCAAGTACTAGAAGCCCCAAATTTGGCGTGGGCGCTTCTTGTGGGCTCCTGATGAAAAAGCAAGTGGCCCCATGTCTCTAGGACAAAGTTCAAATTTCACCCCATAGACTTGCATTGAATTAGGGTTAACGATAAGGCTGAAACTAGGGTTAGGGTTAGGGTTAGCTGAAATTAGGGTTAGGATTTCGGGGTTCCTCAAGTACTAGAAGCCCCAAATTTGGCGTGGGCGCTTCTTGGGGGCTCCTGATGAAAAAGCAAGTGGCCTCATGTCTCTAGGACAAAGTTCAAATTTCACCCCATAGACTTGCATTGAATTAGTGTTAACGATAAGGCTGAAACACGGGTTAGCTGAAATTAGGGTTAGGGTTTCTTGGTTCCTCAAGTACTAGAAGCCCCAAATTTGGTGTGGGTGCTTCTTGGGGGCTCCTGATGAAAAAGCAAGTGGCCTCATGTCTCTAGGACAAAGTTCAAATTTCACCCCATAGACTTGCATTGAATTAGGGTTAACGATAAGGCTGAAACTAGGGTTAGGGTTAGGGTTAGCTGAAATTAGGGTTAGGGTTTCTGGTTCCTCAAGTACTAGAAGCCCCAAATTTGGCGTGGGCGCTTCTGGGGGCTCCTGATGAAAAGCAAGTGGCCCCATGTCTCTAGGACAAAGTTGAAATTTCACCCCATAGACTTGCATTGAATTAGGGTTAACCATAAGGCTGAAACTAGGGTTAGGGTTAGGGTTAGCTGAAAATAGGGTTAGGGTTTCAAGGTTCCTCAAGAACTAGAAGCCCCAAATTTAGCGTGGGCGCTTCTTGGCGGCTCCTGATGAAAAAGCAAGTGGCCTCATGTCTCTAGGACAAAGTTCAAATTTCACCCCATAGACTTGCATTGAATTAGGGTTAACGATAACGCCGAAACTAGGGTTAGGGTTAGGGTTTAGCTAAAATTAGGGTTAGGGTTTCTTGGTTCCTCAAGTACTAGAAGCCCCAAATTTGGCGTGGGCGCTTCTTGTGGGCTCCTGATGAAAAAGCAAGTGGCCCCATGTCTCTAGGACAAAGTTCAAATTTCACCCCATAGACTTGCATTGAATTAGGGTTAACGATAAGGCTGAAACTAGGGTTAGGGTTAGGGTTAGCTGAAATTAGGGTTAGGATTTCGGGTTCCTCAAGTACTAGAAGCCCCAAATTTGGCGTGGGCGCTTCTTGGGGGCTCCTGATGAAAAAGCAAGTGGCCTCATGTCTCTAGGACAAAGTTCAAATTTCACCCCATAGACTTGCATTGAATTAGTGTTAACGATAAGGCTGAAACACGGGTTAGCTGAAATTAGGGTTAGGGTTTCTTGGTTCCTCAAGTACTAGAAGCCCCAAATTTGGTGTGGGTGCTTCTTGGGGGCTCCTGATGAAAAAGCAAGTGGCCTCATGTCTCTAGGACAAAGTTCAAATTTCACCCCATAGACTTGCATTGAATTAGGGTTAACGATAAGGCTGAAACTAGGGTTAGGGTTAGGGTTAGCTGAAATTAGGGTTAGGGTTTCTTGGTTCCTCAAGAACTAGAAGCCCCAAATTTGGCGTGGGCGCTTCTTGTGGGCTCCTGATGAAAAAGCAAGTGGCCCCATGTCTCTAGGACAAAGTTCAAATTTAACCCCATAGACTTACATTGAATTAGGGTTAACGATAAGGCTGAAACTAGGGTTAGGGTTAGGGTTAGCTGAAATTAGGGTTAGGGTTTCGGGGTTCCTCAAGTACTAGAAGTCCCAAATATGACATGGGTATCTCTTTGGGGCTCCTGGTGAAAAAGCAAGTGTCCCCATGTCTCTAGGACAAAGTTGATTTTTGACCCTCATAGGCATGGCATTAGAATTAGCGTTACTGCTAGTGTTAGGGTTAACACTGAAGTTAAGGTTAGAGTTAATACTGGAGTTGGGGTTAGGGTTAACGCTGGAGTTAGGGTTCGGGTTACTGCTGGGGTTAGAGGTAACGCTGAAGTTAGGGTTCCTCAATGGTACTAGAAGTCCCAAATTTGACATGACGTTGACCTTTGACCCCATTGGTTACTGTTAGGGTTAGGGAAGGTCGGACCAATGCCATTTTTTAATTTTATTTTTAAATTTAATATTTGGTCTCTCTTACTGATTACATATATGGACACTTAAATGTAACTCTACTAAAATTAAAAGAAAATAAACAAACATATACATCTATACCATACTGCATATATCAGGGCCTGGTGAGTCACTGATGATGATATGACATCCAAACGACGTTGTTGCTCTATCACTGCAAACATGCAAAAGCAGCTTAAAAACCCACCTGCTATGTTTGGTTTCTTCATATAAGCAAGACTACAAGTCAGAACTAGCTTCACAACATTGATATGCCTTAGTGCAGAGGAATAAAGTATTTTGATGCAGAAGGATCAAAGTGACGTGGAGCCAAGTGAAGCGTTTCTACATGAGTCAAGCTATCTGCTACCAGCAGCGTCTTCGGTCTTGAAGCCTCTCTTGTGATTGATGGCCTGAAGAAGTTTGGACCTCATGGTTTCAGCCAGGTTCTGCTTGTAGATGGGCAGCAGCAGCAGGAGATGACAGGTGAGGGACTCTGGCATGCCCAGGTCACTGACGCCGGGCAGGACGGCGACCGTCATCCTGACACCCTTCATGCCAGTGCAGGGAACTCGGTCCAGGCCTGTGACGAAACCTGGAGGAAAGGAAACAGGACGAATTAGGATCCAATCAGCCGGACGGCAGGTGGCAGAGTCCTGTCCTCTGCTCTGCCCAAAAGTAAGCAACAGCAAGTTGCCACTTACAGTAAAACTTCTTCTTTTCCTCTTCGGTCAGGTTTTCAAACACTTGCCAGAAGGTCACAATGTTTGGATGATTGGCATGGTATTCTCCATCATACACTGTGTTCTGTGAGGAAAAATCACCAAACCTCATCAATCGCGCGTCATTTGTATTTTTGCCATTTTTTTCAGAAAAAAACACATTTTCTATTAAGAAATACTAATAAACTGTTTTTGTAACTGATTGTTGTGAGAGAGGAAGAATGGCCCCAAAGACTCTTTGTAATCTGGATCAATCCAGAAAAAAAACCTGTATTTATTAGACTCATCAGAAAGCCCAGACTCATTCTGAAAGCCATCCAGAACAACAGGCTCCTTACCAAAAGTGTGAACTTGGTCCCGTGTCCCGTGCTATATTCTTGTTTTCTAAAGACACAACCGACCAGCAGCAACAAACCTCCGGTCGTTTTCGAGACCTTTATCCCCCCCGTACCTGTTTGAACTGGTCCCAGTCGTAATCCACTTGGCCGACCATCACCAGCTGCAGCTCCTCCGGTTGGAAGATGTCCACCACCTTCATGCTGCACACTTTGAAGAAGCCCCTCTCAAACTCCTTATAGGTTCCCTCCACCGAGTCGCTGAAGGCGTACTTGACATAGGCGGCGACAAACTCTTTCCTGAGAAGACGCAGCGTTCGACAGCCGGCAGGGTCACGTGACGTGGAAGTGCGGTTTCACCGACGAGGGCGAGTGCCACAGCAGCAAACAAAAAGTTTGGGATTCAATGACAAGTTTGAATCCCACTTGTCATTGTTTCTAAATTACACAACTGAATGAACATAATTACTTAATATTTTGACTGTGTGTTCACAGACCTGTTTGATGCTGTGACCTGTTTTTCTGCTTCATGAGGATCTAGTTCAACGGTCTCTCCAGCCCAGGGCACCTGGAATAAACGATAGATAGATAGATAGATAGATAGATAGATAGATAGATAGATAGATAGATAGATAGATAGATAGATAGATAGATAGATAGACGGATAGAAGCTGCTGGTCTGTCTAAACAGAATCAACTGGCAGCAACAGAGTGTGGGGGTATTAGGTGGGATTTTTCTATAACTTACACTGAAGGTAAGTCCCATGTTTTCGACTTCAGCAGGATCCTCCTCCAGTATTCCGTGCAGCGAGCTGGAAACACACACAGAAAAATCTGGTTCACCGTAAGGTGGCATGAAGAAGAGCTGCAGACTTTCAAAATAACATTACACACAGATGAGATGAGACAGCGTTGAGATAACCCTAACCACTTGACACCTAACTCATTAACAATCTTACTCGCCCAAACGAGCAGAGAGTGGTCTTACTCTGCCAGGACGGGGTCGAACTCCCTCATGTCGTCCAGTGAGGGTTTGGAACGAAGCAGCTTCTTGAAGAGAACCAACGGAAACGGCAGGTGGACGATGTTTTGGTTGTAGAGAGCCAGACCACACAGGACGCCGAAGAGGAAGTATGTCTTCAGCTTCTCTTTGGGCTGTTGATATGCGTTGATTAAAAAAAGATAAAATGTACGACAAGCTGGACCAACAACCTTTGTCGTGACGAAGCTCCCTTCACAAACTGGGCTTAAAATGAGAAAACAGGAGGTGTAAGCAGTGACAGCAGGGTCGTACCTTCGGGGGGAACCAGCAAGCGGTCTTTGTCTCGTTGAACATGAACAGCTCTGATTCAGGTGCCATGAGCGCTTTGAACACGTGCAGGAAGAAATCTTTTACGTTGACATTCTTTATCTCCCTGTTATCCACAAATTGCACCTTGGAAAGATCATAAAAAACACATTTTTTGCATCATTCCGGCTAAAATTTTTATGCAGCTGGGTGTTGGAATGACGCCTCATTCCATGGAAACATCGTTGCAGCTACGGTCGTGACAACAAGTGATATTTTTTTTTACAAATTCTTTTCACTGCAGCTTTTAGTCTTCACACTTGCTCCCTTGCTTTTCTTTAGATGCATCACACGACAAAACAAGACACCAAGATATTTATAATACATGTTTTTCAGACAAAGTTAGTTTCCCAATTTGGGATCAATAAAGTCCATCTATTTTGTTCTATTCTCTGTCTTACCAGGAGCTGCCTTTTGAAGGCGATGTGGTCAGCTGCCTCCAGCTGCCTGTAGGTGTCCTCCAATACATGAGTCAGTCTCAGAGTCAGCTGGAAAATTGGGGCCGGGGGAGCGTTGAGCGGATTTTCCACCTTCTCTTGCTCATGGATCAAATTTTGTACATTCTGTCATAACGAAACATTGTCTTAATAAATATACAAGCTACTTCAACATTTTAAAGGTGGTGCAGACAGAAATGTGAAAGATACAAATGATTTAGTCTACACTGAACACCTATATTTTATATTTATATTTATATTTTATTAACCCTAACCCTATATTATAGTTTTCCTTCTTAAGAAGGTCCCAGAGTCAAGTTGAGTTTCCATAGAATATTAAGCTTTTAAGTTAGATTTCTCACTTCAACGTAAGCCAGAACAAAAACATGCTGGGGAAAGTAAGATTCAGCAGATCTAAACAAATAATAATGTCCTGAAGGAAAAGTCTGAAATGCAGAGTTAGATTTTAAAAATGGAAGAAATTACTTGTTTAACATATTTAATACGATAAGATTACATGGACTATAGTTAGCAAAATAATTCATCAGTGATCAATGTGCGGATTTTTCTTTCTCTTCATAAGACAAATTATTACTACATTCCAACTCCGGCAATGGGTTGTGTCAACCTAGAAACCAGTTGGGGAAAAAGAGTGATAGCGTAGCAAGTGTGACACCTACTGACCGGGAGGTCTAACTATGGTCAGTCACCTTGACCAGTTTTACATGAAACAACCACGGCCACAACATACTTGTTCTGCAGTAGTGAATATTTTCAGGATGGTGTTCTTGGAGTTCAGGTTAAGCAGGAAGGGGAAGTGGCAGAAGATGGGAGGTGCGTTATCCTTTGAAAGAAAGTAATGACAGTACAGTTATAAGTTCTACATCAGAAATAAAACTACTGCACCCTGGTGTATGTTGTGGTGGGTGTTGCTACCTGGTTAGGAAACTGCATCCAAGACCAAAAATCCATGGGTAGATATATATGAGCAATTTCTTCATTTTGTAAATGAAAAGTGCTCAGCTGGATTTTGAAGGACTTTCTAGACTTGTTTGCCTGAAAAAAAGATGCATTCTTTGTTTTTCCAAACATGAACTGTGGATTTTCTTTGTAAAGTATAAAAAAACATTTATATCTAAGGTGCGAAGCAACGCTGACCTTGTAGAGCAGCTCAAGGACCTTGAGCAGGTTTTTGACTCCCTCATTGAGAACTAACAGGAGATTGTTTTTCAGTGTGAAGGCCAATGCTTCTCTGAACACCAGGATGTGCTTGAGGAAGATGGAGGAGCTCAGCGACGACCACCAGTCCGCTGCAGAACATTAGAACATTCACGCTGTGGGACTCTCACAGTATTCACTCACATTTCAATTCTCTGGATTGTCGTTCATCCATCTTGCAAAAGTGTAGTCATGGACTTAAAATCCCCAGAAAAAGACAAAGTGAAATAATGCAACAGGAACAGGAAGTGACTGCAGGTTGTGCATCTGCCCAACGAATTAGTAATGCTTGCATCAAGATGATTTTTAAGGGTTTTGTAAACGTTCTATCAGAGCAGTGGCGCTTCCATTCCTCTTCCATGATGTTGACATCAGTTCACATTTTGGGGGGAAAAACAAAGCCTGCATTTAGTAAAAACCAGCTATTCTTTTCTGTTATTGATGCCTACTCAGCTGTTCCAGACACTTCTTGCTCAGGTCTTTGATGACAGACGCCAACAGCAGCACCTCCAACAGCCCCCCCTGCAGGGTGCTCTCTTGGAGAAAAGGACACGTCAGCAGAAGCAGGATGATCTCTGGCGACTTCAAGGCGGATCGAAAATAAAACAGCGACTGAGTAATGGGTCCTAGATTCACCTGCAGGGCAAAAAAAACAGCAAAACACAGAAAAGCACCTTTTTGATTGTCAGAACTGTGTCAGTTTGTTGTTTCACAGTGAAATAAATTGTGCTCTTTTACTGCTTGTTTTATCCAGGGGGCTTCCAGCATTTGGTCGAAAGCTCTGCTTGCAGCCTCGAGGTCCACAGTCAAACCGCCTGCTACTGGAGGGGACCCCCTAAAAAACCAAGACAGGATCGAGAACAGCGTTTCGGGTTATCGCAAAGCTCAGTTTGATTTTCCCAGTACTTCAGCTTGAGGTCTGGCGAACCCACCCGGCTTTTGTAAAGCTCGCGACGAGGCTGGAAGCCGACTGAAACATGGCCGTTATTTCACTGTTGAAGGCAGAAATCAGTGGGAGAAGGTAAAAAACACTGCGCTGAAACCCTTCTCCTTCCAGGATGCCAGTAATGAAGTTTTGCGGTGAGGACCTTGTCGCCTTTGCGTCGCTGGCTGTCGCCGTCAGCCAGCTTTGCAGCTTTGGGTCGTCAAGTTGACCGATGACCTGTCCACGGTCTGGAGCCATCTTGTTGACAAAGCAATCGCTCAGACGTTACATTGGTTCAAGCGCATACTGGGACAAAGACTGGGACAAAGACTCACCAAACTGATATGAAAAATGTTCAAGCTATATGCAGCGCGTTACCTGTTTGGGGCGGGCGAAAGCAAAGCTCGAGTCCCAACCAGCTGAAATTTTCAGGTCTACTTTGATTTAAAAAAAAAAAAACAAAAAAAAAAAAAAAATCTCATGAAATGCCAGTAATGTCTAATATCAGAGGGTTATCTTTTCAATTTCCTTGACAGCAAGCAACATCATAGCCTCACAGCAGAAGCACCTGGACCTTCTTGTTACCCCTAGCAGTGTATTAATTTGTCACGATTTCATAACCTATCTGTTGCTAACACGCATAACGGTCGCGTAATGGACCGATGCAGTGACCAGAACTGACTGCTGTTGAACTGCTCTGCAAAACCACAGAAGAAGGATGAAGGTTACTGTGCACCTGTGGCTGCAGCATCTGCACCATCCACTTGTATCAGAGTGGGAGTGAGACGGTCCTCTGCCCGTCCGTCCCCAATCTGACCTCTGCCACCGTTCCCGAAAGCCCACAGCTGGCCGGACGAGCCCAGAACCAGAGTGTGACGCCTGAGAGACACAGTCACAAATTCATGTAAACGAGCTGCACGTTTCAGTCCCGAGCAACAAACTGCCAGTTTCACCTTCCGCAGCTGATCTGGGAGACCAGTTCCCCGACTCGAACCACCTCCCTCGGGTACAGCTCGTCGTCCGTGGAGTCGTGGCCAAGCTGACCATGTCGGCCCTCTCCAAAAGTGAACACTTTGCCACCCTGGAGGCCACAAGACAACCGTTGGACTCGCTGACGTCCTATCTACACAGGGACGTTCCAGTTCCAGTGGCGTCTCCGTACCTTTGTTAGCACGGCAGTGTGCGCCTCTCCACAGCTAATGAAGGAGACACCCAGAGGTCTGAGGCCAGGGACCGTACAGATGGTAAACCTGCCTGTGAGGGGACAAAAAATAGCTCTTCACTGTATCTTCTGCAGCAACTGGATAGCAGGGATCTGAAAATCCCGAAGAAGGACGGTCGACCCCACCCAGATGCTCTCTGTGGGATCTTTACAAGATGGACCAGTGAGATTTCAGAGTTTAGCACACCACAGAGAACTTATCGGTACCTTTCTCATCCACCCTGTTGAGGCCCAGCTGGCCTGATTGGTTGGCCCCACAGCAGTACACCAAGCCTGGCAGTGTGAGGAACAGGGAGTGGGTCCCTCCGGCTGATATCTGGGTAACGGCCACGCCAGTCAGAGCCGCCACCCGGGAAGGTGTGGGCAGAGACGGGGACACCTGTTTACCGTGGCCCAGCTGACCGTGGCTGTTTGACCCCCAAGACAGGACTTCTCCTCCTGAGAGATATAAAAGAAAAAAGTAAAGCGCTAGGTTACACACACACACACACACACACACACAGAGTCATACCTATCGTCAGTGCCAGTGAGTGGGCATTTCCACAAGCAACTTGGATCACCCTCACTGGCAGTGGTGTTGGGACACACCTACATGTTTATCACACACACAGAGACACACACACACACACACACACACACACGATTTCAAAACAGAAACATATTTATAGTATTTTTTTTTTTACGTTTAAATGTACTATTATTATTATTATTATTATTATTATTATTATTATTATTATTATTATTATTATTATTATTATTATTATCTTGCCGCGGGGTGTCAATGTAGCCTGAAGGAGGCGGAAAGATGCCCAGCTGTCCGTCCTCCGCTGCCCCCCAGGAGAAGAGCCGTCCTGCCGCGCACGCCGCCAGGCTGTGGTCCCGACCACAAGCCACGGACACCACGGCGGACAGGCCATCCACACGGCCTGATGATACAGAAAACAACGTGAAAATAAACGATTATAGGATTAATCTATATAAATAGTTAGCCTTCAGGAGGAAATGAAAAATTTTATTCGAAATTTAGTTGCGGCTCGATGCACGGCGGGGCCACTTCAGGTTCACTTTCGTATCTCCACTCGGCGAGAGTGAATCGAAACTGAAAGGTGTTCCAGTCAAACCGGACGGAGTCCGGAATGTACGTGAGCCGAGCTGCAGTCACTGCAGTCACACAAAAAAGTCATTCCGAAACTTTGCTAAGAAAAAAAGTTTGTCTCTGAAATTCCCAGAGTGTTTAGTAAGTATCATCATCCTGTCCAATCTTATTCCGGTCTCTTGCCACATTCAAAAATAATAATAATTTAAAAAAAAAAAAAAATCGAGATAACAAAATGTACCTGGTGTCAAAACGTCTCCATCATTGGTGAGGACCAAAGTGTGCTTGCCCCCGCAGCTGATGTCGCTGATTTCGTCTGGCAGGATCCAGGGTTGCGGGCCGAGGATGTGCGCCCCCCCAGCCTGTTTGTCCCCCCAGCGGTAGATGGGCATCATGACCGGAGCAGTGCCAAGAGTCAATGGGCTTGACCAGTGCACCGCACCTCATTTAAATTCGAACGCAGCTGCGTTCAAATGCTGTCAGAGAGATCATAATCACGCCCAGTTACTGCTGGAAAACAACACTTTGTTGAAAGTCTTGTGTGTGTGTGTGTGTGTGTGTGTGTGTGTGTGTGTGTGTGTGTGTGTGTGTGTGTGTGTTTATGACTCCCAAAAGAAAGAAAAAAAGCTTGAGAAATCTTCAGAACTTTTTCTTCTTCTTCTTCTTTTTCCAATAATTGATCTCCCGGCGGAAATTTCAGTTGCAGTGCTTTATTTATTTATTCATTTATTTATTTATTTTTATTTTATAAAACAACCAAAAGAACAAGTTGATCACAGTGAAATAGGTAACATATTTAAGAGAGACAGATTCTACAAATACTGTGTGGAGATTCCTGTTCAGGGTCACGGGGTCTGCTGGAGCCTATCCCAGCTGTCTTAGGGCGAAGGCAGGCTACACCCTGGACAACGCCAGTTCAATACATTGAGACAGACAACCATTCACACTCACATGCACACCTGGACAATTTAGAGTGTTCAATTGACCTCACATGCATGTTTTTGGACTGTGGGAGGAAGCCGGAGAACCCGGATTGCAAACTCCACACCCAGGCCCGGCCCCCGAATGAACCCACGACCTTCTTGCTGTGAGGCGGCAGCGCTAACCACTGCGCCACCGTGTCGCCCTGTGTGGATTTATTTAACTTAAACATTATAACTGCATGCCAAAGTCCACCTGTCCATCCATCCATTTTCAATACCCGCTTCTTACTGAAGTCTGGGATGTGGGGCAAATTCCTTTACAGAATTATTAAAAATGACAAAAAATAGAATTTATACATAGAACAAAAGAATAGAAATAAATACATGGCGAGGCAACATACATAGAAAAACATAGTGAAACAGAAGAAGTCCAGGATTTTTACTTATTAAACTAACAATTTTTTTTTAACTTTAATATGTTGTAACGTATACTTTTTTTTAAACTTATCAAACAACCAGGAATCCAATGCAGAAGGATTCCATTTATTTTAGACAAATTTGCTATGACTGGATCCAGCTGCAAGGTGCAGCAGCGCCAAAGCTCAAGTTTTCTCAGTTTCATCTTCGTCAGAAATGAAACCTTGATTGGAATGACTCCGCAGGGAGGCCTGAGACGCCCCCAGCAGGTCCTGCAGCTTCTTGTTCATTTAGGATTAGCACACTAGCATACTGTTTGTGTGAGCACCTTAGCCACCTCAGTGCCATGTAACATTTGGGGCTGGCAGGGGCAACCACCTGTGCGGCGTAGTGCCTTGTAACTTATCGGCTCTGGAGCCGAGTGACTCAACACTGACGTCGCTCGCAACATCTGGAATTGTGTAAACGCCCACGGCGCCGTCCTCAAAACCCACAAACACGCAGCCCAGCTCGGGCTCGCCGCAGCTCACAAGCAAGGTGGACGGATTCCTCGGCAGCCGCACGCTTCCCACTCTGGCGCCGTCCGCCAGCCTGACGACTTGCAGGAGAGGCCTGGCGCGGTGGCGACAGGCGACATTTTCCCCCAAAGGGGCGGGGCCGGCGACATAGGCAACGTAGCGGCCGTTGCTATCCAGGTGAGCTGCGACAATAAGACCCTCGGTCCGGATGGAGCACAGCGCCACCTGGGCGAGGTCCAGCACGTTGAGGGCACCGTCCCGGGTGGACAGCAGGGCGAAGCCGCCGTCGCGGGACATCTGGAAACCGCTGCTGCCGCCACCAGGCTGACAGAGGAAGTGGCTCGGCAGCCGGAAGTGTCGGCACACCGTCTCCTCTGTCACCTTCCAGGTGTAGAGGGCACCCGAGGCCACCAGCACCACTACCAAGTCCGGGTACCCGGACAGTGTCTGGAAGGCCACCACCTCCTCCTCCTCACCACCACCTAGGCTGGCCGCGCAGGAGAAGCGCTTGCTGACAGAGCCCGACCACAGGCTGGCAGCCAGCAGGTCGCCGCGACGCCGGCCGATTAGGAAGGTGCTCTCGGGCGTCACCTGGGCGTCGGCCAGGTGGAGGCTCACGCTGCAGACCACGCCCCCCTGCGTCAGCCTCCAAACGCGTGACAGTGACGTCTCCGACAGGCTGACGCCCAGCTGGCCACTGGGCGCCACCAGGACATCCGAGGCCCTGCTGCCGGCCGCCCGCACCAGGTTTTGACCTGACGCCGTCTCCCACACGTAGACGTCCCCGGCTGCCAGGGTCACCAGGTGGGCGTCGCTGGGGGAAAGGCGCAGCTTGGCCACGGGGCCGTCGTGGTGGTGCGGGAGCCCCGACGCCAGCCTCCACCTCCACACCGCCTCCGAGCCGTCGCCGGTGTAGAAGCCATCGCCGCTCTCCTCCACGGCCACCGTCGTCACCGCCTGACCCATTTTGGGGGCGGCGGCAGCAGCCTGGATCATCTCCGAGCTCCACGTCATCACACAGCCGTGGCGGCTGACGCACACGACATCTGAGGTGGTTTTGAGGAGCTTGTGAGGCAGCACCTCTGTCGGTTCCAAGGTGAGAACGCACTCACCTGTGCCGACCCTCCACACCAGCACCTGGGGAGAGGCATTCAACAGAGCCAGGAACACGTCACCACTCTGGGCTAGCACCGCATGAGAGAAGCTCCTCCCCCTCGGAGCCAAGAAATGGTCCCACAGCTCCCAGTCGCACGTCCCCCACAGGGTCACCTGGTGGGCCTGGCATACCAACAGAGTGTGGACTTCCTCCAGGTGATCTGTACTCAGGACGTCCTGCAGATCTCGGTCCGCCATGAGGTTTTCGGAGAGAAGTCTTGGCGGTCCCCCTGCCACCATCGACCACACGGTCACACTTCCTGTCCCGTCGACGCATGCCGCTTCCCCCCTTTCCTCGCAGAGGATCATCAGCGTCACGCCACCATGGTAGGAGGCGGTCCAGGAGGCCAGGAGGTGGCCATCAGTGTCAAAGGCGGCTGCCGAGCCGTCGTCTTGCCCGCAGTAGACCGAGAGGCCGTCGGAGGAGCAGACCAGGCAGGTGACGCGGCTCTTGCAGCGGAAGTGACTTGACGTGGCAGCGGAGACATCAAACACAGACACCAGGCCGCCGTCCCTCCACCGCAGGAAAACCTTCTTCCGACAGGCAACGACGAAGCCCGCCACTGTGTTTGCGGATCGGCTGACGGACCCGGTTCTGAGTGGCTCCTGGACCTGGAGGAAGACTTCGGGACCGGTCACCTCCCACAGGAAGTGCTTGTCGCAATGCGTGGACAGAAGCACGAACCGGCCGCCACTCTTCACTCCGGCGAACTTCAGCTGCGTCTCCTTGAAGGTCAGCAGCAGTTTGGCTGGACCGATGCCGCCGCCGTCCCAGAACCAGGCCGTGCCATCATCCATCACCACGGCAACAGTCCCGCACGCCGTCCCGGCTACCTCGACAACCGAAGCGTTTCCTCCTGATCCTCCGTTGTTATCGTCACACTTGAAGCGGTGAAGGGCGGGGACGGAAGACGGAGCAGGGCAGAGCGTCACCCCTAATCCGCTCCCTCTCCGCCTCCTCCCACCTCTGATCTCTCGGATGTACGGCTGGATGGCGGGCAGGACCTCCAGGTAAGGGAGCAGCTGCGTCTCCATGGTGGTGGGCAGCTGCACCGGCGAGCTCTGCAGCAGGCAGGTGGAAGACTTGAGGACGCTGGCAAGAAGCGCTCGTTCTGTGGAGAGGAGGCAGGAGGAGGAGGAGGAGGAGCAGGAGGAGGAAGGAGAGTCCGTGGCCTCCAGCATGAGGAGCAGATCTCCGAGGAGTCCCGCCTGGACCATGGCCTGGTTAAATCCCGGGGACATCAAGAACTTCTGCTCAAACTCCTCCTGTCTGCCGGCCTTCTGTAGGTGATGTGGCAGCTCCAAGACCTTCCTCAAGGTCAGTCGGGAGAATGAGGAGGACAAGTCAAAGGGATGGTGTAGACTTTGATCGCATTCAGCAGCATCTTGAGAGTCATGATTCGTCGGAAGAGGATCTCGGCCACCAAAGTAGTCCGCCATCGCAGAGTGAACCTGCCTCCGGACTTCGGGATCGGATAAATACCTCCTGTTTACCACCAGCTTGAAATGCCTGCTCACCCAGGACAGGACACGAAGCCCCGACACACTCCTCTGGATGAGGAACCTCCTCAGATCCAAGAGGAGTCGCTCCACATCGACCTGGAGGACAGTGACAGACGGGGTAGATTTATCGTCGCTGGACAGCAGATCAGCAAGTTCGGCGTCGGTGAGGCCAGTCCTGGAGAGGTTAAGGTACGAGAAGGTTCGCACCACCATGGAGCGTCCATGTTCCTGCTCCAGGTGATCCAGAAGGACCGAGATGGAAGAATGGACCCCGACCGGTAGGGACGACTCGGCTACGTCTGAATCTGTTGGAGACGAGACGAGACAAAAGTTGCTTGAGATCGTCCACCATCAAGATGGAAGTGTCTACTATTTAACATGCAATTGTAAAATGTGTCAAAGACAGTTGAAAATTTTGGAAAAAGGAAAGAGGAAATGTTGGTTGTGTTCATTATGACATGGGGTTTCAAAGAGGAAATCTCACACATCCATCTTGCCAAGGTCCAATCTGAGGCATTTTTAAATCTCTGTGTTACATCACAATGGGATTTCTTTTAGTTTTCAGTGAAAACTGAAATGACTGCCTTAAAAACCCTGTGGAGACATCAGTCTAAACATTTGTTGCAGTAAATTAATGATTACAATGAATTTACCTTGGCTCCAGAAAACAGAGCAGGTACAGAAGATTGATGGATGGATGAAGTTACCTCTCTGCTGCTCGGATTAGATATTAAAATGAATCAATGCTACTTAAATCAATGTTTCTATTGCTTGACTGTCCTGTTTATGCTAAAAAAAAAAAAACGACAGTTAATTGTAAGGTGCAACTGAAAAGTCATTAATAATATGAATAAAATCAAATACATGGCAGCACTTGAGGTTGACGGACAAAAAGGATCTCTGGTCTTTTTGGTGTGTTGTTGACTCAGCCTCACCTGAGCGCCACAGCGCCGTGTGCCGGTGCAGCAGCCGGGCGTACAGCGGCAGGCGGCAGGAGCTCAGTGCCTGGTTGACCAGCACCTGCTGTCCCGATGTCACCCTCCGGCCAGAACCGCTCAGCAGCGACGCCACCATCTTCACGCACTGCTTCCTCTCCAGCCCTGGCAGAGGGACGAGCGACAAGGCCACGCCCCCAGGCGCCCGGGCAGAGGAGGAGGAGGAGACGGTGAGGACGACCTTGACATTGGGAGGGAGGGGAGTCGGGAGGCTGGACACCATCTCAGACCAAAGGGTTTTCTCCATGTGGTCCAGGCCATCCAGGATCAGACACAGAGGCTGTTTGGGTGAAGGCCTCAGGGTGAGGAGGGAGGAGAGACGACCTCTCAGCTCAGAGAGGCTGAGGTCACGTTCAACGACACCACAAGGACCTAGACATGGTGCATCATGGGACATCTCTGCATCCAGACGAGGTGTCTGGTTGAACCTGCAGCTACAGTTCAGATCATCATGGTTGTCGTTATGGTCGTCTCGGCTGGGATTCTGTTCAGAGGACGACGTCCAGTGCTTATATCTGTCGCTAATTTGGCGACAGAGACTCAACAGCAGCTGATTAACAGAGGAGAGTGACGACGACCAAGTGCAAAAATAAGGGATGACCACTGGATGGCAGTGTGGCAGCCAAGAATGAATCTGTGGAGAGATGCCAGGAGGCTGTTAGGCACGTCACAACAAGTGAACGGATTTTTAATTGTCCTGGCTGAGGGAGGAACACTTTTTCCGACTCTTTGTGGGGTTAAAAATTAACCTCACATAAGAAAATATTTGGCTAGATTTCAAGCACCACATTCCAAAAGTAGATTAAAATTGGAACGAAGGATGCAGCCTAAAAAGGAACCATCCTACGAAGAATACAGCCTACGAAGCATGCAGCCTACGAAGGATGCAGCTTACAAAGGACGCATCCTAGGTAGGACCCATCCTACAAAGGACCCATCCTATGAAGGATGCAGCCTACGAACGATACAGCCTACGAAGGATGCAGCCTACAAAGGACGCATCCTACGAAGGACCCATCCTACGAAGGACCCATCCTATGAAGGATGCAGCCTACGAACGATACAGCCTACGAAGGATGCAGCTTAAAAAGGGCCCATCCTACGAAGAATACAGCCTACGAAGCACACGGTCTACGAAGGACCCATCCTACAAAGGATGCAGCCTACGAAGGATGCGGTCTACGAAGGATGAAGCCTACGAATGGGACAGTGTTATTAATTCCAAAAGTGAGCGAATTTGAACATGAAGCTGCAGGGGGGTGAAAATTAAGTTGAGCAGAAGCCAGTTTTACCTGTCGAGCACAGTGAGCCACCAGCACAGCCTTGCCTGTGCACGGGCCTCCTGTGACCACTAGTGGGAGCTGGTGTTCGCTCTGCTGAACATAGGCTCTGACCTGAAACGAGCAGATAACAATAATAATAATAATAACAATAACAATAACAATGATAGTAATAATAATTTAATGTATATGTATTTTGGACAAACATCCACTCTGACCTTCTCCTCCTCTGGCTGACAGGTGTCATAGAGGCTGGAGAGGAGGTCACACAGCTCCTCTCCAGCCTCCTGCTCCTCCTGCTCAGAGACCAGAGACTCTCGGCCGGGTCCTGGGACTCCGCTGGTCAACGCCAGGAGGTCAGCGTACGCCTGCTGGCAGAGAGACTGGGCGTAGCCCCTCCTCCTGGTGGCCGTGTAGCCCAGACGCTGATCACACACGGTGGTGGTGCAGTAGACCAGCAGCTGGTTGGAGGTGACTAGGCCCTGGAGGAAGGTGTCACAGAGCTGGGAGGAGAGCCACCCCGCCGTCAGCTCAACGAAGGACCCCTGGGGGAAAGAGAGTAAAGTGTTGGTTCATTGAAATGTGAAAGTAAATATGTAAGAGGGGAAATATTTTTTATAAGTTAAATTTTTATTTTATTAAGTTTGATTAGTTTCTAAAAGGCTTAATTTAAAATTTCTTTGTGATTTTTTTCTTTATTAATATACAGCTTTTTTGTGCTTGATATTGTTGTTCTTTTTCTTTCAACTGATGTTTGATGATCTGATGATCAATGGCTCTGGCATTTCATGCTTAGGCCATCAGTGACGTCATATTTAGTCCACCCTAAATGAAAACACGTTGTATTTATTTAGTCAAATTGTCATATTGGGGTAATATGAGGTGTGTTATACACCTCATATTACTCTCAATATTACACTATGACATGAGAATCCATAGAGAATCACACTTACACATTACATCACCTTCATATAGTTGACCTAGTTGAGCAAAGCGACGTTGCCGGAGCAAATCATAATGACAAACTAAATCAAATCAAACATTATTTCTTGCCATCAGTGTCACTAATATTGTGACTTTACTGCTACCAGTACTAATAATGATAGCGATTCAGCGGATGTAAGAACCTCTGACGGTGAGCTCGGCCTCCGTCCCTCCCCTCCTCCGATGTCGTTCACCACTTTGTGCACGTACACCAGGCAGCGTCCGGTGACGTCACCGCCAGGCCGCGTCTCCAGGGCGAATCGCAGGTCGGCGTCCAGGGCTGCAGGGTTTGACAGAGAAACACTGCGATTACGCGACCCCTGAGCGTCCGACGAAACAGCGGACGCACGGCAGCCGTCTCACCTGATCTGCAGTAGCTCTGAGCCCTCTGTGACGTCATCAGGCCGCTGTGGACGCATGCGCTCACGGCGGTCCCGAACCTCTTCATCAGCTCGTCTTCTACCGCTTGATCTCCTTCCTCATCCTCTGATTGCTGAGGACATGAAGGGGGTGTTGGCTACAGCGTCCTATTGTTTTTTTCCTAACTGGGGCTCAATTCCTGCTGCATCCTCACCTGGACATGGGGGCGAGGTCTCAGCCAATAGGAGGGCGGGACGCTGTTCTCGTCCCGCTGGTACCTCCTCTCCAGCTCCTGGGTGCCAACACCGGCCCTCCGGCCCTCCTGCAGCAGCAGCTGGAACTCAGTCACCTCCACCTGGGTGGGCAGACTGGGCCGGCCGTACTGGTGACCTACCAGAGCCTGCAGCGCCGCCATGTGGACACAGAGGGGACAGCAGTTTAGGATTGCATTCAGGATAAAGTTCTTATCTGATTTATTTTATATTTTTCAAAGCTTGTTTCTGCAGGAGACTAGAATGACCTTGCAGCTACGTCCTCTGTCCCAGGTAATGTATATAACAAAACCACCACAACAGAACATATAAATGCCAAATAAATAACACAGGATTATGGAGCAATAAATGGAGATTTGTTCTTTTTGTGTGCGCCTTTGCTGAAGGCGCTACTTCAAGGTTGGACGTGTTGTGAGTTCAGAGATGTTTCTTTCTGCAGACCCCGGTTGCAACCAGAGGTTATCTTACCTTTCTATCATCTCCAACCAGTCTGGCCATTCTGACCTCTGACCCCTGTCATCAACAGGGCATCCCCTCCTCCCCCATCAGCTGATCAGCAAATGTTGTACCTCATAAAGTGGCTGCAGTGGGTGTATTTACCAGTAAAAAGAGTCCCGCCGAGCTCTCTCTGCATTCTGTAATCAGCTGCTGCCTGCTGATCTGGTCGGGCCATCGGCGAGGATCACTGGACTCGAAAGGGTCTATCACCTGCGCACACACACAGACACAGGTTTAAACAACAGATGAGTGACGGTGTGTTTGTGTAGCACACACTGAGACTGAGGAACAATCGGCCTGGGGCGACGCGCCGCGGCTCCCGTCTGTCCGCTTGCACACGATGCTGAAAAGAGACGACACAACGTGCGGGCCGGGTCCGACGGGAGTCGCGCTACAGCCGTTCATCGTCTATTTTTATTCCATCAAATTTGATTAGGCAAAGTGAGGAATTGGATTTCGCATCGAACGGCCTCGGGGGAACAAGCGGGCTGACAAAAGAAGATTATTGGCAGCGAGTGATTCCATAAAGACCAGTTATTGTGATGCATTAGTTTTCCTCAGCACAGGCGGTCAATTTTTATTGAGGTTGACAGACTGAAGAAAAAAATTGACTGATGCTTTTTTTTTTGCTGTTTTTGTTGTTGTTGTTTTTAAGAATATCCTAAAGTCATATTGATTTTTTTCTAGCTTTTGTGCTGTGGCTCAGACCAACTAGAAGTCATGAGGCTTTGGGGGGGGTACTTAATGTTGGAATGAAGTTAGCGAGAAACTTACATTTTCAAAATTTAAATAAACCAAGAGGGTAAAACACACATTTCAGTTCTGCATTCATTCAACAGGACTGAAGAATTAGTTTGTTTTCTGTCTGTCCAGCCTCTTCAGCCACATGGTGCTGAAGGACTCGAGGAAGGATGTTTAACAGCGCAGCACCTCCCACAACATGTATCATCACATCGACACATTTTCTCACCACGGTGAGCAGCACCTGCTCTGCACTCACTCACTCACCCTGACGTCCAGTCCCAGTGTGTGACGGCAGTGCTGTCTGAACGCGGGGAAGATTTGCTCTCTGAGAGCCCTGCGCTCCACCAAGCTGTCTGAACACAAACATCTTTTGAAGGTCTGAACTTTATTTATTCTTTCTCTAATTATTATAATCCCCTCTTCACTTACCCTCGGGGTTGGAGCTCAGGTAGATTTTCACGCAGGACTTCATTTGATCTACTCCAGAGGGCATGGCAAAGGTCGAAGGCTGCTGTTAGAAGAGGGAAAAAATCTAGGAGCATGTGGAAAAGAAATCGGCAACAGGCACATTCAGCAAGTTAAACACAGCACACAGCGAACTTCTCCGCTGGGCTGTTGTTTCTCCTCCCTCCCGCTCCACTCAGGAAATTCTGCCCTCACATGTTTACATAGTTGGTTTGCTTGCACACGCCCACTTCAAAAAGTACAAAATGCCCACCTAAACAGCAAGAATAAAACACAGAAAATCAGTATGCGTGTTTAAAATGCATGTAAATCAAATCTAAAAAAACAACAACACTCAAACATGGCAGCTGATTTGATCAACGCGACAGGAAGAAGACAGCAAAGCAGCTTTTCAATATTTTTTTTTATTAACATTTGTACACAATAAATACAAACTTTTTTACAGCCAATATTCATAATAATAGTAATAATAATATGCAGAAAGACCTTTTGCATCTGTTTCCATTAATGTCACCATCACAGTCTGTGAAGAGAGGGAAGGCGGGCTCTTCCACTATAAGTAGAGACGGATGGAAAGACAAAACATGTTCAGCAAAAAAAAAAAAAAAAACAGGCAAACAAACTGACAGGCAGAATGAGCATTTAAATTGGGGGGTTTGCTGCAATGCAACATTATATTTAAAAAAAAAAAAAAAAAAAAACATTTGAAACTTCTATAAATTAAAAACAACTTTCAACTTTAGTCTGATCGCAGATCAGTTCCTCTGAAGCTTTAGGACTCGGCTCAACAAACCAAACTACCTTTCAACACTATGCAGTCAGTCAGAACTTGGCCTCATCTCCACAATATTTTCAATAAATAAAAACACTGAATTTATTTATTCTTTTCAGAACAGAGAACGTGCTGCAACTTTCATAATACTTTCAGAAACAGAGCAACGCGGGTTGAATTTTTCATTCATGTTCCTTAATTATGAAGCTGCTTAATAATGAGTTTTGTGTGTTTTCTTTCCCTACTGTGAGGAGCTGCCATGTAGGTGTTGCACTGTAACACAACACTAAAACCCGAGCAGTGCAGACGCCTTCTTGAGTGATTTTGCAGCGTGGTTTGTGTTAAACAGTTGCTATGAGTAAAGACGGACGACGTGCCTTCATTTCTTCCCGGTTGCACAAAAATATTGCAGCTACAATCATTGAAACTTTCCCTAATAAACGTTAAATAAACCAAATAAAAAACACACATAATCGTTCACCATAATCCCTTAAAAAAGTTTTAATTTAGGGTGTACTTTATGTTTTTAGTTTGTTCCATTTGCTCACAAATGACACAATTTAGGTTAGTGTAGAGACTCCTATACCACAGCCCACCACCAGGGGGCAATCACAACATCTTGTTGACACTTTAAAGGCGTCCATCTTTCCAGACACTCAAACTCTCTTTTAAAAAGAACAAAGCAAGAGCAAAAAAAAAACGTGATGGACAGGAAGTTAACCGAGAAAGGAGTCTTTACATCTTGACTCCCTCGCCTGCAAAAAACATACAGGAGGAAGTGGGCCTGTCACATGACCAGAAAATAAACATACATAGGCATAACACAAATGCACAAACAAAACAAAACACCCTCCATACCCAATCTCCCCAAGTCTTCTATCACAACATTGCTTTCCAACATCAGACTCGTTTTTGGTTTTGTTTGACAAAATAAGATAAAAAAACAAAACAAAAACCCACGAGATTACATTGTCCACAAGTGTCTCCCTCCATCTCTTTGGAAGAGTGGAGAGTGTTGATAATAGTTATATATAAAAAAAGTTGTCAGTCACACTGAAAAAATAGAGGGTCCACCACAGACTCCGAATGAAGAGAAATGTTTTGTCCATTCCGATGCTGCACTAAGGTACTGCTGCTACTTTCCAGGGAAGGTACAAATAAATAAAAGTGCTACGCTGCCGTTCAGGCGAGGACTTTTTCTTTTTTTTAAAGGCTTGAAGGGTTTAGATAAGGGTGAGGGTTTATTCACTTTAGAAACAAGATTTGTACTTTGCTCCATTTGAATGTCATTTGCGATGTTCTGTCCATCCGGGACGACGTACGTGTGCGCGCGCGCGTGTGTGTGTGTGTGTGAAACACGTTCTTTATTCCAAACACCATGGAATGATATGTTTTGCATGTTTAAAGGTCCCATATTGCAGCCATTTTCAGATCTTTACTCTTCATCCTGGACTCCAGACAAAGCGCTGCATCGCACAATCACCTAACCGGAGAACTGCACATTTAGCCCGCTGTTTGCAGCCTCCTGGTAGAACTGATGCTCTGTTGAACATCCCACTAAAAAGAAAACAAAGATCTTAAGGGGGAGGGAGGGTGTATTGCCACCAACTTGGGAGAAGTATCAGTGCCCTCTGCGACATCACAAAGGGCAGCATGTTTTAGCGGAGACTCTGTTTTTTTTTTTGCCCGGCCACTGATACTTCATGCTTGACCTGGAGGGAAGTGTTGGTTTTCTCTTTTGATGCGATTGATTGTGGACGCCTGTGGGGGGCACTCTTTAAACAACAGTTGTCTGATTGGTTGATCGAGTGACTTTTTTTTTTCTTTTCTTTTTTTTTAATTCAGGGGAGTTGAGCAACATGACTCAGACACACTGTTGTTTTTGCATATATTTTCTTTGCCACATACATGAGACCTTTAATAACTAAAAGGGAGAAAATGAGAAAGTGAAAACTTTGCGACTTCAGACGGAGGATGAAGACGACTTGCTTGGCAAGAGGCGACTGAGAGACGACAACAACAAAGGCGTGGAAATGTGACTGCACGTCCGCCAAACGAGGATACGCGGCGCGTTGTGGGATGGAAAAAAAAAATAATAATAATACTAATAAAAAAAAAAAAAAGAGAGATACGATCTGTTGAAGCCGTGCGGTTTCCATTCTGTGATCGACAAAAACTCTGTCTATAAAACTTTCCTTCGTCACCTCACGGTGAATACCGACGCGAAATGACACTCAGAACACTCACAGAATGATAGCGGGTCGTGTAGCAGCGGGCGCGAGCGCAAATATAGCCGAGCTGCTGCGAGGGCGGAGCGTGCGCGTGCATGTGCACGTGTACGTGTGGGCCGCCGAGCCGCCGCGCTGACTGCTATTGGACAGAACAGACGTCAGAGAGGGGAGGGGCGGGAGAGGAGGAGGAGTGGGAGGAGAGACGAGAGGGGGAGGAGCCAGCCTCTGTTTCAAGACCCTCTTGTCGTCTCCCCCTTCCTCCTTCTCCTCCACCTCCTCTTCCTCTCCTAGGTACTGTATTTACAGATGCCCTTTCAGTATAAGATGAGCATAAAAACTTCCACTACATACCAGACACGTTTGTTTGCTGTTGGTGTTTTTTTTCCCCCAGTCGGCTGGTTTACGTCTATATGAAACGCTGTGCATAACATTCCTATGACGACAGTAATGTACTGTACTAATACACATTGGATACGTATGATGATAAGGACTATATATGGTGAGGGAGTGGGGGGAGGGGCCGGCCGGCGCCGCCCGGTTCCTCCGTCTCTTCACTGACGCTGCAATCCAAAAAGATATAAAATAAAAAAACATCAGGTGGCAAGTCTGGCGCTCTTTCACTCTCCACAGAGACAATTTATCTAGGTTTTAGGCGCGTCATCATTTGTAATGAGCTGCTTTACTTTTCAAAATAAAGGCAGCTATCCTGACTTGCTTGGCTCGTTGGCCTGCGTGTTCAGCTTCTATTTGCTCATCATCATCATAATCATTATTATCATTTATTTTCGCTCTTAGTGGAAAAGCACAAACTTTGGAGTTTCTTCATAAGATGGAATTCTATGAGATTCGCACTGTGGCCCATTTCTGTCCTGAATAACTCCTGTTTGTCCCCAGGAGAGTGAAAACATTCCTGTAGGATGCCGAAGACTTGCCACTGACTTCCTGACACAAGCCCTCCCCTCGGGAAACATTCTTCCTCTTCTTCCTCCTCCTCTTCCTCAGTGTGCTCAGGTTTTGCTGCCCGTCGAAGTGAAGTTTTAAGGCAAGAATGGAGGGACGATGGAGGAGAGATGGGCAGAGGAGGTAGGAGCAGCTGCTGCTGCTGCTGCTGCTGCGGCTGCTGCACTACACCGGGACGTTAATACGCAGGTTAATTACCAGAATACTGTGTTGCCTCCGTCTCCACTCTTCTCTCCAACTGGACAGAGAGAATATGCAGAGACGGCGCTAGTGAGGGGTCCGGTGGGAGGTAGGGGATGGAGGGGTGGGAGGGGTCGGGGTCGTTGGGCAAGGTTCAGTTTGGTTTACTTCACATCACTTTATTGAAGCCGACTTCAGTTCGGGACAGTTCACTTCCACCTGCCCCCCCGGCGGCAGCAGCGGCGGCGGAGGGATACGAGCGTCAGCCTGTTCAGACTTTTAAAGTCTCCGTTTTATATTGACTTATTTCCCTTTGCCGGCTCTGCTGCCCGTCACACCAGAGTGATCTCCACCTCCTCCGTCTTGTCGCCCTTCTCCTGCTGCGGCCTCCGGGGGTGCTGTTTGGGCGGGGGAGGAGCCGCTCGGACCTGCGGCGAGACACAATCACAGGTTTTATGCAGAAACGTGACGGAAACAAACACAGAAATTGCAGCTTTGAGGCTTTTAGTTGATCTACTTTACAATCAAACAGAAGCTCCCGCACACTGTTTAGCGTGTGTGTGTCATAAAAGTGTGTTAATAAACAGAGACAGAAAGCTGGACAGTGCTGCGGTTTGACAGTGGATGACTTCTGGGTGGCGCCCTCCTCCTACGCACCTGTTCCTCCGGGTGTGCTGAGATTTTTTTCTATGCTAATCGGTCTATTTTAGTAAGTACACCCAAGCCCTGGCGACATGGAGCATCACAGGAGCCGTCAAAACAAACAGAAACGACCTCAATAACCCAATACTAACCGGTCGCAGCTTGCCAGCGCCACCTTCAGGCGTGAATCTCAGCGGCTGAGTGAATCCAGGAGACACTGGGCTCCTACCGGAGGTCTGATCTGCACGGAGAGACAGCGGCGTCATCACATCTCCACACTCTGAATCTCCAGTCAGTTCGGAAGGAGTGCGAGCGGCCGCGTTGCTTACTGTGTGTGGACAGCGGCCCCTTGTGGGAGGAGGTGGGCGGCGGAGGCTTGTGATCGCCGTTGAGCGCGGCGGAGGGGGAGCGCGGCAGAGGCGGCGGGGTGGAGGTCTCGGGACTGGTGAAAGGGCTGATGGGAGGCTGGTCGTAGAGCGGCAGGGGCGGCAGCGACGAGGGCAGCTTCACAGACGGTGAAATCTGGAAATGGGAGGAGGGGGGAGGAGTCATGGGAATCACGCTTTGAGACTCTGGCCCGGCGAGTCGTCGCGGCACAAACACAATAAAACTGATGACTGGAAATTAAATTGTATTCGCGCTGGCTGATGAGCAAAATATTTTTTTTTCCCCAGCTCCGCCGCTGGTTTTTTATCACGCACAGCAGCTGCTACCTGTGACTGTCTGCCGCTCGGTGCCCAGCAGACAGCGTGAAGAGGATTTTTGAAAAGATTTTCCGCCGAAATAAACAGCTGTGGGCCGCAGCCAAACATGAAAAAAGCAAGCGATGAGCATAAAATCAACATTCAACAATAATTCGCCTGCTAAACCAGAAAAAAAAAATAAAAAAACATATTTGGAATAACAGGATGCTCGGCAGAGCTGGAAGGAATGTTTTATTCCCCGTTATAAATGGGAAACAGTTTGCAGCTTTACGAGCGGCACCTTAAGACTTTAAGAGTTGTTGTGGTGCGCAGACGAGTGTTATGTCTGCAGGCTGGTGGGAAGGGAGAGGCTGTATCCTTCCTGTGGCTCAACCTCTGACAGGCAGCACTCAGAGTCAAAGATAAGGCCTCTCTCTCTGTCATTACACCCAGAGATTTTCTTTTTTTTTCCTCATCAGAGTGCTGCTGAATTACAGCAGTTGTCCACATTCGGTGTCTTAACCCCGCCCTGCCGATAGAAGTGCTGGACTCAGGCCAGGGGAGGGGGAGTGAGGAGTGGGGCGGCAGACTATACACCATCCCTGGTATTTATGCCCCGAGGAAGCACTGATAAGTCCAAACTTCCTCCTTAGTGAGGAGGCTGATATCTGATTTGAGTACTTGGCTACTTACACTGCACTATCTTTCAATTACAGGTCTGCCGTCTGGCGCGGAGTGACTGCAGACACCTTCCACCGCGTCGTGTTTCAGAAACAGGCACACGCGGGGGCAGTAGATGTACTGACGGCGACGGCTGTCGGAGCTCGTGTTTTAATTTCATTTCAGGCAGTTGAGAAGCAACATTTGCATGCGGGGAAACGGGGAACAACTACAGTTCTTGAAGCTGACTGCAACGGTGCGACGCCAAGGTTCCATTTTGTACAATTATACAATGTTGTACATTTTTTAGGATGCGTGTGCGAGGAACAGACTGGAAATAAGCCCTTTATGGTGTCACAAAAAAGGCTTTAAGACGTCTCCAAGGTCATTAGCAGCGGTTCCATTCCCCCTAGAACTGCGCAATGCCTAAATATAGCAATACAAAAAATGTGTCCCCGCTCACCTTGGCCGTGTTTTTAACTTCTTTCAAACACGTGGAAGGTCCAACCAAACCAGCTTCAGCAGCTTTGCACAGAGACGCAGGACCTTTAGGATGCTGCTGCTGCTGCTGCTGCTGCTGCTGCTGCATAGAATTACTCAAGTCGTTGATTCAGTCTGACCTGTGGGCGGGACGTCATCGCAGCCAAAGTGTGTGTGTGTGCGCGTGTGTGTGGACGCACCTGTATGTCGCCTGTCCCTCCTCCGCCGCCCACCCCGTTCTCGGTCAGGTCCTCCACCAGCACGGAGGGGAAGACCCCCACGCGGCCGTTCAGCTCGCCCTCCCAGAAGCCGTCGTCCGTCTGCGTGTCGCGGCTCAGCAGGCGGATCACCGCCCCCTCCGAGAAGGAGAGCTCCTCGTCGGCCTGGCCCTCGTAGTCGTAAAGTGCGCGGACGTACGTCACTGCAGGGGGGAGAGAAAGAAGAGGCGGCGATAAATTCACTGTGGGAGTAACTGACTGTTCAGGACCGTGGACCGCTGTCCGAACCTGTTATTATAGAATGGATAGACGGAGAGACGGAGGTGGAGAAAGACAGAGAGACACAAAGATACATCATTATTTGGTGCTGTGGCTCCACAATGAACATGGTCACAGAATTCAGATGTAGAGAGGAAAAGAGAGCAAGGGGAAGAAGGAGGGCATGAAAAACGAAAGTTAAGCTGGTTGTCTTTCTTCATTTCCAAGTCTTGTTAATGGCTTTAAAGAAGAATTCAACCACGACCAAATATACTCTTTACTTTGCACTGCATATGGCTGCTGGCAAGCAAGATGTGTAAAAACATCCATTTTCAAATTAAATTATGATGTTTTTTCAGGGATATATGAGGCGGCAGAGAGGAAAAGCAATAATGCAAATCAAAAACCAATAACCTAATAAAGGACTCTCCTGGCACGCTGTTCAATTTCACTGAAACCATAATGAGGCGACACTCACTGTTTGTGTCTCCGTTGATGCAGTTGGAGTGCAGCTCCGGCTCGGTGGAGTTGGACGAGGTGTGCGAGCGGGCGTCCAGCGTGGCCAGAGACTGCAGCATGCTCAGTAGGCTGTTGGAGGTGGGGAACTGCAGGTACTTCTCAGGGACGTAGCCCACCTGTCCCGTCTTATTGCGAGCCTGGCAACACACACACACACACACACACACACACACACACACACAATGACTGGGGCGTTGGCAGCGGCGACACTTTGACAGAACAGACGTCATCGAGCGGCAGAGAGACACGACAGAGTGTGTGAGTGTGTTAGTGCACCTTGACCCAGTCCTCCATGTCTCCGTCCTCGATGACCTCCAGCATCTCCTGCTCGTCGATGGTCAGCTCGTCCGGCTGGGAGGCCTGCAAGCACAAACAGACGTGTGGTTACCCAACAGCTCCTGTATTTTCAATTTTCTCTAAGTTTCCTCTTAATTTTCAACCCTGCGTTTGCAGGTTCCTGCAAACACTCTGTTGGACCTTCAATATGTTCACAAGGGGACAAAAGAAATGAGGTCTCAAAGGGCGGAGCTGGCACCTGGCTGGGGTTGTGGTGTCAATAACCTGGGAGAAGAATTAAAGCCCTATGTGACATCACAAGGGGTCAATTTCCTGAACTGTGTTGTATTATTCCATCACTTCTCAAAAGTGAAGCAAATAAAATAAGCATTGGGGTGAACTTTGCTCATTTCTGACCCAAGTAACTCAAAGGGTGAAGACAGATTATCGTGTCAACACTGGGAAAGTGATATTTCAATTCTAAAATTTGAAATGAGAATCTAATGACTATTAAATGCAGATTTAAACACCGTGTACATGCAAACCTGGATGCCTGTGATTGCCTGTGACACTGGGCGTTGCCATTTAGGCGGCAGCAGCAGCAGACATCCGATACACAAAGGTGTGTGTGTGTGTGTGTGTGTGTGTGTGTGTGTGTGTGTGTGTGTGTGTCGTGCGACGCCCTCACCTTGTACGAGTAAAGCACTTTGCAGGTTAGCGGGTAGTTTCGCAGGGTCCCCGAGGGGCTGGAGCTGCTGTCGTCGAAAACCTCCATGTTCTCTTCGCACTCTTCTCCCTCCTCGCGCTCCAAGTCCACTGTGCCCTGTTAACAAACACACACACACAGACACAAAAACACAAACTTGAGGTCAAAACCTGAGCTGAGCGGAAGGACTGGAGGGAAAAAAAAGGCTGTTTGTGGCTCTTTTTTTGGTGAAGATGCTCCAAAACTTCTTCTACTGTAAATAAAGTGAACACCAAGTGACTAACAAACAGACTCTCCCATCCATCGTTTCCATCTTATGACCTTTTATTCCTCCATCTCCTTGCCACTGTCTGACTGTCCTGTCCTGCTCCGGGTGGCTTCTCTAGTTTTTCAGAGACAGGTGTCGAGGAACGGACGTTTCATATGATCTGGACCCTCCCTCTTTTGTTCTGACTGGCTCAAATACGCACCATGTGACCTCGCTGGTGGAGAAAAGTCGACCCCACGCAGCGGGCTGAGCTCGCTAGAACAAAAGAGTGAAAAAAACTGTGTGTCTTTCCGAGTGTGTGTGTGGGAGTGTGATTGTGTGTGATAGTGGGCGTGTGTTTATCCAATCCTAATTCATTGTGTTAAGTCATCACATTTCTGTTGACACGGTACACTCGACACTGGCACGGGACAAAAGAGGTGTGTTTTGTATATGAGGTAATATCGTCGCGCTCGGCTGGAAATTGGAATCTTTTTCTCTGGGGAAATAACTTCCTGCTCATGCCGTCCCGAGGAGATCAAAGGCTGAAAATCATCACATGACTTTTGACACATTTTTCTACACACAGATTTTTGCAGGCGACTCCCTAACCCAGCAGCAGAAAAGCAACAGAATAAGCACTTTTTGTTTAATACCGACTAAATATTGATAATTGTAATAAAAATCTGTAATTATAAATATGTTTATAGTAAAAAAATTACCATTAGGAACAATGAATAACAAGGCTAATGCTGCAGTGTGTGAATAAACCTTCAGCGTGAGACTTAAATGAACTGTCATTACCTCAGAACTTGGGCCTAAAGTTCGCTGAAGTGTTCTCTTAGTCTAATTTAATTTTTCTTGCATATAAACAAACGACTTCCCATTGCGACGTACGCAGGTTAATGCCTGGACGAGAGAGAAGAGGGGAGAGAACTTAATGGATTAAAAAAACCTGCTGATATTTCGGGGTTGCACTTTTCTGGCAGCCTGCTTGTTGTGTTGCGTCACTTTTGTGCCATTCGCAGCGCTGATTTAAAAGCTTCGCCGTCCGTCTCAGGGCCATTTCCATTTCATCTGGTGGCAAAACGGAGCAACGACCCGATAAAAGATTGCCAAAAAATTAATCTCAACCACCGATGCCAAGCGCGCAGAACATTATTAGGCCTTGATGCAATAACCGAGAGAGTAATAATGTAATGAAAGCGGCGGAGACTTCTTGGCTCAAAGTGTTTGAGACTTATGATAATAAAGTTGAAGTGAATCAGGGAGGAGCAGGAGAGACTCGCAGCGTTCACTGCCTTTCCTTTGTTCTCCTTCCATCTATTCCCCGTCTGACGGCCCATCTCCACCTTCCTCGCCATTCTCTTCCTTTAAATGGCACATTTGCTCCGGTGCGTCGTTATAAGCTTGATTTAGGTGCTGCTACAAGTGAATTACGACTGCATGACAGTAAAATCCAAGGACGGAAAACCGCAGTCAATCTTTCAACTCTCAGCCAGACTTCATTTGACAGCCACTTCACACACGGAATTTCAGTGCATCGAGTCTTGAAGATCAAAAGAATCCAAACCCACAGCAGAAATGGAAAAAAAAATAATACCGCCAACAAATTGCTGGTAATAATCTATAGGAAAGCATTTCAGCACTTCACACAAACTGTATTAGCTTGGATGAAATCAAAAATCCATATTTACACTTTTTCCACCACATTCTCCTCCATTTTAATGTTTCCCTCATTTCTCTCACCTTCAGCATCCAACTCAGACTCTAAATAACCTGAACGTGTTTCCCTCTACACCCTCAGCCTTGTCGCACCGCCTCTTTTTCTCCACTTGCTCTTCTCCTCCTATTTCTCTGCTTATTTTCAGCCCCCTGTTTCAGTGCACAGCTCCTCCCACCATCACTTCCTGACTCTATTTTACCTCCCAGACGAAGCCGTTAACTCCCTGGTTGGCCCAGTCCTCTCACACAGCTCGGCTTCTGCTGCTCTGTCCAGCAGAGCGGGCGGGCAAAGTTTAGTTTGTTGCACGCAACAAATAAAATTTTGGGAAACGTGCACATGCAAGCCAAAGCGAATTAGTAAGAATTGGAAACCTTGCATTAGCTACAAAATGAAAAAAAAAAAAAAAACAGTTGTAAAATGTACATTTATTCAAAGGTACGTATGGATATTTGTATAAATTAAATACTTACAGACAGCAAGACAGTGACTGCCGTCTACCGACAAACACAAACACATTAAAGCTCAGAGTCCTTGAAAAAAAATGGTAATGAAGACAAGCTGCATGAGCTACATTAGAGTTCCAGTGGGGCACAGAGGCGTGCAGCGACTGGCATGAGAGACGATTATGCAAAAGGGCTGCGGGAAATGATGATATAATTCACATCACTGGTAAAGCGATGCTACTTAAAATCAGATCAGGGCAGAAGGGAAGGTTTTTAATACAAGTTGAGCTAACGTAGTAGCGACAGATTTGGGTTTAAGTGGCAGGTCTGTGTGATTAAACACAGTAATAAAAGGATAACAGGCACAGAGTGGTGGATTTTATCTTAAGAGAGGAAATATGATGCATGCAACACAAATCAAAGGGTAAAAGGTGCCGTTCTGGTGTGTGTGTGTGTCTGTGTGTGTCTGTGTGTGCTTGGAGGGGTGTCTCACCGACAGTGAGGGATCGTGGGAAGTGTAGCTGGCCCAACGCTCGTTTTCCAGCTCCTCCATCACCTGAACAGCATGCACGCAAAGTGGAGTGGG
Organism: Thamnaconus septentrionalis; assembly: GCA_009823395.1. NCBI lineage: Eukaryota > Metazoa > Chordata > Actinopteri > Tetraodontiformes > Monacanthidae > Thamnaconus > Thamnaconus septentrionalis. Next base: position 6,588,298 of record CM020510.1, on the reverse strand, counting down.
AGGTGAGTGAGTGTCTCAGACAACACACACACGCACGCACACAAAGAGACAGGATCACTTGGCAGGTAAAACACACCTGGTTCATGGCGCTCTTCAGCCAGGTATCCACGGCCACGCCCACCTGCCGCAGAAGGTCCAGCCGAGCCTCAGCTTTCAACTTCACTGTCTGTAGAGAGAAACACAGATTTACGGAGTTTTAACTGAAATGCATTTTCAGAAAGTCTAAAAATGTTTTCATTCATTTAATAAAAAAAAAAAACACACACTTGGCCTTTCAGAAAGTTCAGTAGTGCAAGGACGACTTTAGAAAGCATCAGAGTTAAAACTGAAACCCAGTTTCACTGACAGAACAGAGACACGAGGGGCTGTTAGGACAGAGCAGGTTTGCGTCCATGTGGTGATCTTACGATGGCGATGCTGCATCTACCTGCTATGAAACTCTTGCAGTTTACAGGTAATCTCACCTGTTCCCAACCCCCACGACTAATCCCCACTCTTTATTCCTGCCGCATTCCAGCATTTCATCAATTTTCCTCCTTGCATTATCCTAACGTCAGCGCTGACAGCTGACAGCTGAAAGCTCCGTCCCGTCAGGCGGACAGACTTCCCGTCTTTGATCCGTGTAGAACTGAGCCCCTGAAGAGCCTTTATTCTCTCTCCTTTCCATTAGCAGCACGCAGCAGATACTGGAAGAGGCACTTGATTACAACTGGGTGGCTCTAATCAATATGACGACTGAAAGGTAGAGAGAAAATAATTTAGCAACAAGGAGGAGTAGGAGACACCGAGGAAAGATTGAGTCTCCTTTCCCGCAGTTCATTCAGATTGATGCGGCTCAACTAAACAAATCATTTTGTATCACACGTAAGCAGAAGCACAATATTTGCACCAAATATGCTGTGATAGCTTCAGGGCTACTAACAGTCAATGTTTTGGCCCTTATTGAACTTGTTTGCACGGCCTCGCGTCTGTCCGGAACGCCTTCTTTCAGTCTGAAGCATTCTGAAGCTACACCTTAATGAGGCTGGCTTGTTTTGGTGCGGCGATGAGCTCCAGGCAGCTCATTAGGATGGAGACGACCTCGGTGCCTCGACTCCCTCATCTTCTGAGAGGCCCTCGCGGAGCAAGAATAAGGAGACCTATTATCGTCTAAGATCAGAGCGGAGGAGTCCAAAGGAGACTTCTGTTCGATTTAAGAGTGTATATGTGGAGAGTCAAGAGAAAAGAGTTTATCCAAACAATAGAGAGAGACTGTTCATCTCCGGAACAAAAAACATTTTGCTCTTCAGCAACAGCAGCCAATGGGGAATCCTCGCTAATATAGTAATTTAAAATATATATATATTGTCCGCCCATATATATATATATATATATATAAGCGCAGAGAAGCACATTCTTCATCACTAACGTGCCTTTAAACACTACGTGATAAAATGTGTCACGAATCTGGCTGAGATGATGATGGCACTTTTTAATTTTCTTTGAAAAATGGAAGACTGGTGCAATCACTGTGCAGATAATGCCTCTATTGAGTCTGCATAATGCCTTTTGTACTGCTTTCACTTTATAATTCTGTGATAATAGCTCTGAGATGAATCCATTTGTGCCGAAATGCGCTAATTAAATATTCATCATCTTCCTCTGGCTAATGCTGGCCGAGGAGAGCGGGTGGCTGTCGTACTGACGTAAAACACGGAGGCAAAGAGAGACAGGACAGGCAGAGGGAGTGTTTTCATATGTTTGCACTTTGGCGTGAAACATTACACTTGTGATATTTTGAGGGTGAGATCACGACTTTCTGACGGAGATGCAAAAAACATCCCCGAGGTGTGAGACAGACCGAAATAACAGCAGGTGCGAAGCCGAGAGGTAAAATTTATATAGGATAGGGCCTGAACATTACGGGACAGTTTCTGTTTGGGGGGATGGGGGAGGGGGCAAATACAAAGTGACGCCACCAGTAAGTGTTACAAACGTGACAGCAGGGGGCGCAAGATGTGAGGCTTTTTTAAAAGCAAATCAGCTAAGACCAAAAAGTGGTGATAAATCAAGTTATAGTCAATGTGAGGGTCTGTGAGAATCAATGCATGAATGATAAAAAAAGAAAAAAAGAAAATCTTGCTATGTGCAGCGTGTAGAGGGAAGAGGTGAGAAGAGATGAGAAGAATGTACTTTGCCACACAGCAATCATTCTGCAGCACTGTGGCATGAAAATCTGGAGAAATACTACTTTCACCCTGAGAGAAATGATCCAAATGCATCAAACTCAGGTTCAGTAGGAACATTTCAGCAGTGAAAAAGTGCTTTATTGAATGGAGAATGAGTGACAGTCAGTCCTGGGGCAGAGTGGTTCTTGTTTGGTGAGCAGCCTGAACGCCAGCCAACACCACACATCAAAATCAGAAACCCTTTATGCCACTTATTTCAGCGGGGAATAATAAAAAAAAAAAGAAAGAAGGGAAAATGTGAACGGGACTGAACATTATTCTGCTCCAGCTGGCGAAGCCGCCGCAGACCCACCAGGTGTGAGAGTGAAAATGTTCTGTTGTGCAAACGTGGACAGACCTCAGCCTTGCGAATGTTTTCTTTGGTGTCCTCGATCTTCAGCTCCAGATCCAGTCGTCCCTGCTCGGTGGGCGGTAAGCCAAGGCTGTCGCACTCCTCCAGACACTAAAAATAAAATAAAATAAAATAAAAGACACGTCTTAAATCAAAAAGGACGTCTGCGGATTTCTACGCATTTGGCTCCTCGTCCGTCTTACTCTCTTGTAGTGGATGATGTTCTTGTGTTCCCGGGCCACTCTGGTCGCCCATTTCCTGGCCTCCTTGTTCAGACTGTGCTCCTCCGTCGTCCCCGTCTCCGACTCCAGCTGACGACTCTGATGGACAAACACACGCACGCACACGTTGAGTCGACGCCACGTTGCGCTCCGTGTGCGGTGACGCGCCGCAGCAGCTGCTAACGATGCCGAAGAAAGTGTGACAGAAGGATTGTTACCCTGTTCGCACCACTGATATAACGCGTGACGCGAGGGTCTATTGTTTCCCCGCTGTAAAAACAGCGGGTGACGGAGCGCGAGGGTGTGAGAACGGCTGCAGCGGGAGCAGGAGGTGCATTCCAGCCGGCAGGAATTAAAAATATATGATCAAATTTTTTCCCTCAGACTGAATGAAATGATAAAATAATGGACATCAAGACATCAACGCAGGACCTAAACACCATGTGTGTTTCATTAATATTAAATCAGCAGGAAATACTAGCAGCTAGTGTTGTTGTACTCGAGATTGGTCATGGTCCCAAGACCACTACTTAGGGGTCTCGGTCTCGTCTCGGACTCTGAGGTATTTTCACTCGGCCTTGTCTCGGTGTGGACTGGGCCAAGTCGAGATGTTTGATCAAGACCAGTCAAGACTCAGTCAACACTACAATGTAGATAGTAGTTCAAAATAAAGCAGCAAAACGTCAAAGAAACTTATTAACAGATGCCTTGCTGAAAAATAAATGTTGCTGTTCGATTTAGAAACAAACTTGTATTTAAAAAGGTACTGCTTATTTTTTTCTGTTTTGCTGTTGTTTTTCTTTGATATTTATAAGTCTTGGTCTTGTCTCGGTCTCAATACTCTCTAATCTTGATCGTGTCTTGGTCTTGGTTGGTGCAGTCTTGACTACAACACTACTAGTAGCATAGTGAGGGTTTTTTTTTTCTATAGAAACACGCAGAAAAATAACTTTAAACATGCACACATTCTGTCGTGTGTGTGTGTGTGTGTGTGTGTGTGTGTGTGTGTGTGTGTGTGTGTGTGTGTGTGTGTGTGTGTGTGTGTGTGTGTGTGTGTGTGAGAGAAAGGTCGAGGTTTTCCGTAATCTGAAAAAAGCCTGTTATATGGGATAAAATGTGGGCTTGTTTTAATTGCAAGCTACCGTGAACACTAATATCTATTAATTATGTGACGCGTCGGAGCCGAGAGGGCATAAATTTGGCTTTGTGTCGGTGTGAAATCGAGAGCAATACGTGGGAGATCCGCAGCTCGACGACAGTGACGGCGAGGCGAGGAGCCGAGTGAAGGCGGGGAGGCAGAGACGTGGAGCTGAGCAGCTGTTCCAGGCTGTCGCCGTGTCACGGAGGAGGCGGAGCTCATCAGTTCTCCGATTGTGTCGGAGCTAAAGGACGTTTTAATCACCTGTACAAGACCGTTTAGTGGCGTTGCTTATTTCCATTTTTTTTCCTTTTACTTTCCACCACAGTTTTATTTTTACCCGTAAAATACGACGGCTAGAAAATGAGAAGACCATATGTTGCTCGTTAGAGGATAAAGTGCTTGGATGCGAAATTGAGACAAGATATGCAATAAGCCAGAGAAAAAAAAATGTTTATTTATCGAAATGCTAAATTTAGAAAACATAAAGCTTGTGTGTCAGCCTGCAATTTGAAATGTGTCCCAGGGGAGAAAACGTCCAGTGCAGCAGAGGGAGCTGTAATGACGATACTGTAGTCTGCTAACAGCCTCCACTGGTGTAATAACAGTCATCTAGCACCACGTGTGGAACACTGCTATTGAGAAACCAGACGTATGGAGGAAGTGCGAGAGTCAGCGGTCACTGCAGAATAAAGAGCAAGTTTAAAAATAAAACTTTTTGAATCCTAACCTTGCAGGCCTAACTGACAGTTCGATTATTTGGTTGGTTGCTTTCCTGGCATTTTGAGAGATTAGAATTAGAAGAACATTGCTCGGCCAATCAAAATGCAAGAAGCAAAATCTCAGATTGTTTTGTCTGAGCTATGGAAAAAAGAAATCTCATTACAAGAGTGGTAAGAAAGTTTTAATAAAGTGGCAAAACTATTTTCCTTCTCTGTCATTTTCAAAACATGAATTTATTTAATTCTAAGAGGATTATATAAACATATAGATCTTAAGAGTGGCTCGCAATTGAACAAAGGCTTGATTTTATGATGTGGTATGAGGACGTACAGCATTTCAGAACGATTTCAGAGCAGCTGTGAAAAGGTGGTCAGTCTGCTTGCAGCGGTCTTATTGTCAACCAAAAACACACACACTCCAAGACAAACTGGCCCTTTGTCCACATGGACACAGTGAGCGACTGTCACCGCTCACAAATTGCATCACAGCTAATGAATCACTCTGTGCTGGGACTGCATGATTTACAAACATGTGAAAGGGCGACATCTTCACAGGGCACACATTAACATTTCAAACAACACCGGCAAGAGGCATTACATAAATCTCAAACTCAGAAAAATTAAAAATTAAGTGGATGGCATGGAAAAAAAAATGCAACAAAAGTGCGGAAGTGTTGTCTGTTTTTAGCGAGGAGATTCTTTTGTTTGAAATGCAACTGATGGAGGAGCTGCACTGTTTTTGATGCATCTTTCTCTGCATAGTCTGTGTTGTGCTTGAGCCAATGTGTTTCCTTTTGGAAATGGTCAGCTGCTCTGCTTAACTTAGGTTCTTATTGTTGTTCTGTGTCCAGAGAAAGATTCTGGTAAACTGTTCCTTCATCATTTTGTTAGTTACAAGCGTGGTTTTGCTGAAACCAGCGCTGCAGAGCGTCTACCAAAGATTTAGCAGACGGCTGGGAGACTTTGGAGAGGTGTAATTAGGAGAAATTAAATCACTGTGTCAGGCTTTTGAACGTTTGAGTCGTCGATTTATGGAAGGAGAACACAAGCGAGACTTTGCCGGTGAACACGAGGGGACGCCACCAGCACGGACGGATCGATAGCCGATCGTTTGTAGACGAAATATGGAGCGGATGATGATCACTGGTCGGTGGTGAAGATGGGAATGCTGACAAGAGTTACGACTACCTGTGCCAGGGTCATTCTCATGGCACTGACGGGCGACGGCTCAATGTCCACCAACTGCTGCACCGAGCTCAAAGTCTGGTACACACACACACAAGGCGAAGCAGCCGGGCACCCACACACCCATTATTTGCAGACACACACACACGCACACAGAAACACAAGGAGGGGGTTAATGGGGAGAAAGGTTGGAGGAGAAGTGTTAGCAAAGGTTGAACAGGATCAGGAGGACACAGGGAAGGAGCAGCAGATTCTCGTTCAGTGGAATGTTAGTTTACAAAGCAAGAACAGGAGAAAGTGAAAGAAGCCGAGATACAGCAGAGCACAAAAACAGCTTTGACGCGAGAGCAACAGGGGATCTGCAAAGGAATCCAACAGGAGACTGTAGTACTGAACAAGGCCTCCGGGGGGTGAGACAGTGCGATTCCTGAGGCTGCATTAGGATCATACAGGCAATCGTCACTGATTATTTCTAATGTTCACTGGCCACCTGATTTGGCAAATTGGAGTTTAGCTCCGCATGAAGAAAAAAGACCAAGAAAAAACTCCCGCAGGCTGAAAAGATTCTGCACTTTGATGTAACCTTGATTAATATTAATGCACGGAGAAGTGTCGCGCTCTCATCAGTCTGAACATGAAGGCATTTTTACAGGCGGGAGGGACAGACACGAAGCTCTCTGGGGAGAGAAAAAACAATTATCAGAGAGTCTGCCGCAATATTGGGATTCACTAAAATGTACAGAATAACCGCAGGATAAATGATTGATATTGAATTATTTTTTTTCCTGCAGAAAGACGCCAAAGGATCTAATCATCGCAGATATCTATGTAAAAAATAAATAAATAATGGAACATAAAGGGAGTGCAGGAGGAAAAGAGGAAAAGAGATGAGCAGTAAGACTATCATCTAGGAGGGGGAGGGGGAGAGGGGAGGGAGGAGGGGGATGAGGTCACAGCTCTGCAGTGTGAACAGGTTACAGCAGGTCGACAACCTGCTGATGCCTCTTCCTAACTAGCGCTGAGCGCTCTGTCCCAGCTGCAGCTGGTCAACCAGCCTCTTACCATGTCGCACTCGCTGGGCTGGAACTGGAAGTCGTGTGCTTTGTGAAACACCGGGTTCTCCTGCATGAAGAGCTGCTGATTGAACTCCTGGATTATCTACGAGAGAGAGAGAGGGAGAGAGAGACAGGTACGGGGGGAACCTGAATACCTGAAGAGGTCTGGAATTCACCGGCAACAAAGAAAACCACGTTGATGTAAAGATGAGAGCAAAGGCTGAGAGATTCTTATCAAAATAATTGCCCATTCATAGAATACATTTCATTTAAATTGCTCAGGTGCTCCTCCAGATGGAAAATCATATTTTTTTCCGTTTCCTTTATTTCAAGTGTCAACCAGACCGTGCAAAGCCCGGCAACTCTGGACTGGGACGATTGTCTCGGTTCTCTCGGGCAGATATTGTGATTAAGGAAGGGAGAGCATTTGGTCTCGCTGACCCTGGGGGCCTCTCTTCAAAGCAGAAGCGCAGACTAATGGCGAGGAGAAAGAAGCCATGGAAACAAGAGCGCCTGTCAGCAGAAGTTTATCTCCCCTCAGCCCGACCGAGCTAGCGAGCGAGCGAGCGAGTCCGACTCCGGATACGATTAGAAATGATCAAACACAGCAGCGATTTCTCAGAATCAGTTTCAATCTTGCAGGCTGTAATTAAATGCGAGTAATCTGGCCGCACTCTTTCGTCTCAGCACATGAGTGCATGTCAAGTGTCAATCTGCATTGCAAGAGCAAAAGAAAAGAGAGACTAATAAATTGGGATGAAGTTTAAAGCACCAAAAACATTTTAAGGTAGAAAAAAAGTATTTTTTTTCCCAATAATTATTTTGTTATTATTATTTCTTTCTAACACTCACAGATATGTTACCTTAACATTTTAATGCATTTATTTTATCACAATATTGGTAGTTGTTTTTACCATTTACTTTTTGTTATGACATATGCACAACTACATGTGCAATTTTAGATATCATCCACGGTGTACTGGAAATAGCAGAACGTGTCTTAAATCTTCTCCTGCACACATTGTTTAGATTTTGTATTCTGCATGCACAGATGAGATCCAACTTTCTCTCCTTTGACCTGCTAGTTGGCTGCTGTGCAAAGCACACATTTCCCCACTGTGGGACAATAAAGGCTGGTCTTATCTTATCTTATCTTATCTCGATTATTTTAAATACACTATAGTGGTAAACCAATTCCAGGCAACTAAGAGCAATCAAATGCATAATGTCAACATGACGACTTGGAGCAAAAACTAACAAGGTATGTGAGGAGGGAGTGAGCACTCACGCCACGTTAGGTCATCAGGGGAAATAGCGGGACGCAGACGGGGGTCTGCGTTTGTCACACATGACTCACCCTGGTGGATTTGTCCAGCAGGAACTGGAAGGTGTTGTGTGTGGCTTGGGAGGCCTCGAGCTCGGTGTGACACAGTGAAACCAGGTAGTCTTTCACGTGCTCGTAAATCCTTCCATCTAAGGCCTGGTGGACAAGAAGAGAGGGGACAGCGGGTGAAGGCGAGTCATAAACAAAGGCTGCAGATTCAAACAGATTTAAGGTGGATACAATCACAAAACAGCGCGAAATCTGCGGATTTATCAACGCGGGCAACACAAAACATGTGAGCCAAGTTAATTTCCCTTGAAGGCCTCATGTTCTTGGGCACACATGATTTAAATGGTATTAGCTACTTGTGTATAGTGTGTGCAGGCTGATCACCTCCCTCATCTGCACATTTTCTGTCCTTTCAAGTGACAAGTTGACAACTTACAAATTGAAAATTGCTAAACAGACGGCTTGAAGCAAACACTAAACCCACTGACAGTCTGAGTGATGATGAACACACTTCAAAACAAAAAAAACTGTGAGCATAGATAATCAACATAAAGCAGAACTACTGCATGCACATATTTTTCAGGAATTTAACTGAATAAATGGCAGAAGTTTAGTGGAGGCCGCAAGGTGCTAATAGAGAAGGAGATGAATAGAGGAAATTTCAAATTAAATATAAAAAAAGACAGATTAAAGACGCCTCAAAGGGAGGCGAGTGTACGCGCTAGTGTCTGGGTAGCATATTCAACAGCTACGAGAGAAGGTGAAGGGGTTCATATTCCAATTTGACAACAAAACACAGACCACACGCACGCGCACACTCGCACTCATAAAGGCACACGCACACTCCGGCCAAAATATTTCAGAAAAGCGCACAGTCTCTGGAATCAGTCGCTCTGAGCTGGCTGGGAAAAGCTTTCTGGGCGCCCCCCCACCCCCCAGTCTCCCTGCCAGCACTTCCACCGACTTTCTGTCTTCAGGCTGACAAATGCAATAAACACGTGCAAAAACATGTGTTTCTGCTGCAGACGCCACACAAGTAGCTTTAGCACATTCACAATGCAGACAAAAAAAACAAAAAACAATGGCAAAGTGAGAAGGAAATTATGTCATGAAGGGTGGGTTGTTGGCTGACTTCTCTTTAAATGTTCCCTCATCACTGCGCTCATTTCCTCCTCCCTCATTTCCCTCCTCTTCCTCCCCCCCCCTCTTTTCCCCCCCTCCTCCTCCTCCATCTCCTCCCCTCATCCATTAAAAGCAGCAAAGAAATGCAGTGAGTCAGCTTCCAGAAAAAGTCCCCAGCTCATATCACCGGTCAGCGTGGGAGTGTGTGTGAGCGGGGAAGAGAGAGAGAGAGAGCGAGAGAGAGAGAGAGAGAGAGAGAGAGAGAGAGAGAGAGAGAGAGAGAGAGAGAGAGAGCCCTGAACAATGAGCATGGTGCAGTGGACGCAACAGTGCAGCAATGGTATGAAGTGCGAACCTTAGCCGTCAGCTGCTAACAGCAGAGGGCGATGTGGAGCAGTCTGCGAGTGATTTTAGCTTTGGGGGAAAAAAAATGCCAATCAACCATATGCACATATAATAATAAATAAGAATAATATAAAACATATATGTTTCATTTCATATGTCATCCTATAAGATATTGTAAAATAAACAAATAAAAGATCACATAGGAACTTTCAGAATACATAAAAGTCCAAGTGAAGGATGGGCTTTTCTATGGGGAGTTTAATGACAGAAAAGAGACGTGTTATTATTAAAACCTCTGCAAAGTGAAGTTTATGTATGCATTATAGCCACATTCTCTTGTGAAAGTACTAAGAGTGTCGAGTGGCCAACATTTACATGTAACCACCATCACACGTGGAGCACGGTAACAATACTGTCGGCGTGGAGCACACTTCAGAACTTTATAATAACGCTTGCTTAATTGTAAGTGGCTTGCTGTTGTTTCGCAGTGGCACCGCCTTCAAATCTTTCCTTCCCACTGTTAGCAGCGGCAGTGAGAAGTGCCGCCACTTTCTCATTATGCAGATTCTGGATTCCCCTGCTATGAGTCGCGCTGCCTGCCACTTTCAGGTGAAGACCTGCGATCACCACAAATAAATGTGCGGCGCGGAGGGAGAGGCCGAGCAGATTGCATCCCTCCAGCAGTGTCCCTCATTCTCTCGGCGTTTGCGCGGTCGTATTTGTGCATGTGCGCCTCCTTTCCCCATTGCTCTGTCCTTCTGTCGCGAGGGGGGAGAAGGATCTATTATTTAGAACGGCCTCGTAGTATCTTTGCTAATGCAAGCCCTGGGCTAAGCTTGCCAGGCAGACGGAGGGGCAGAAAGAGGAGCAAGGACAAGCATCTGAGGGCTCACGGAGTGGAAGAAGTAAACAAGCAAATCAACATTCTTCAAGATACATTTTCATCCCTACCGACGACTCTGTAAAGCTCATTTTGCTCCATTTCCCTCCTCACAACTCTATTTCCACTTACTGATTCAGACGACTTGGTGATCTCCTTGAAGACTGAAACTGCAGAATAATATGTTTTTTTTTTTTTTATTCTTCCCATCCTCTAGATACTTAATAGACACTAAAAGAGAGTCTGACTTTGTGCACATAAAAAACAAAAAAGAAAGCAAAATATTTGATCGCACATTAAGCCAGGATTCACAGTCGCTCCCTGCTTTTGAATTTTCAAGCCAGAAGCCGTTTTTCCCCATTCCTGGAAAATCCCTCTGGGTATTAACAGAGTGAAAGATTTTTCAGGCAGTACTTCCTAGTAAGGCGGCAGCACCGCCCAAGCGTTCTCTCAAATCTCCGACACTTATTTCTGCGCTTCTGAGCGTACCTGTATGCTGTGCAGCAGATCTGTGTGGTAGTACCGGTCGTGGTGAGCGTTGGCAGCAGCGAGGGTTAACAGGTAATCGTTCCGGGCCTGCGTCGCCTTGGAGTTGCAGTCATTCCTTTTAGCTTTTAACTGGGACAAAAGAGACACGCAGTGAGACCAAAGTGCTTTTAATTAACTGACTGCAGCCTTGAGCACAGTGAACGGTGGCGAGTTTCTCTTTTTTTAGGCTTCAGGCTCGTTAGAGAAAGTGGCAGGAGAAAGTCTCACCTTTACACTTGCTTTCTGTAAACTAATTCTTGATTGGAAAAGACCCAGTTTAGACCTGAAACAGAAGCAGGGAAAGCGGATAATTAATCACCTTGTTTACAAAGACAAAAATTCCTTTTAAATGGATTAAAAAAAGGTAATTAGCTGCTGCTGCAACACAAGAATCCCCAGAACATTTGATTCACTGATGCAGATTTAAAAAGCAAGACCAAAATGAGTCAAGTTCGAAGGGAAAACAATCTTTATCATTCCAGACTCCAAGCGGGCAGCTTAGCAAGACAAACTGTCCCAAATAAAATCCTCAGGGGACCAGAGAAGGAGCATGTTTAGCCCTTTGTTACAGCTTCCTGCCAAAAGTGACAGTTTGTTGGACTGTCCACATGTTTTGAAGGCAAAAAAAACGAAACAGACGCGGGGATGGGGATCTACGAGGGCAGCTTACGCCGTCAACTGGAGGCGTTGTCCAGCCTGAAAGATGTGACTAAGGCATCAGTGCCCTTTGTGATGTCAGAAGAAGTTGATTTCCAGCACTGGGTGTTTTAGCACACACGCAAGGAAACAAAAGGACTTTTTGACAGGGTAGACCCACCAAAGAATCACTAGTAAAATATTTTTTTTCATTACAGGAAACTTTTTTGGCAGGTATTGAATCCTAAAATGAACAACAGGCTTTATATTCAGCTCAGAAAAGGAGTATAGCACAATGGAAAGAAATGTGAGCCTGACTCAGACACATAGTGCTATGAAATGCTGGAGCATCACGTAACTCTTCTGTTCTTTTGTTTATGTGCACTTTAAAAACTTGCACATGTATTCAGTTAAGTACCACAACAAATTCCAACTGAGGCTTTAATGCCCCTCAAACCTCATGAGGTTTATATTAGCTTTATTTATGCACCGAGTTTTGTTCTAAACATAAACACACGCTCAGCCGACCCTCGTCGCGATGCTTTCTCATCCGACGTCAGGGGGCCGTCCGCTTTGCCCTAGATCTTGTGTTCGCCGTTGTCATTGTGACACACGTCACGTCCGCACACACGAAGCCCCCGCATGCCAGCGCGCTGGGACGTGGCAAACTCACTTGGCCTCTATGTCGGCCTTCTCTCGCACGGCGTGGGCGACTTGCTCGCAGTCATAGTACTTCTTCTTGGCTTTGACCAACTCTTTCACCGACTCCTGCAGTTCGGCTTGAATGCCGCTCAGCTGATCTATGGTCTGTGGAGAAAAAGGAAGGGGGGAGGGTGGGAGGAGAACAGAGAATGAGCAGGTGAGAATGTGAGTCACTCTGGTTCACTGAGGGGAAGTCCTGGAGACAGGCGGGAGACAATGAGACTGACCAGCGCAGTCCCGGTACCTTTTTGAGCTGCTGCTCCTTGTACAGCCGAACCGTCTTGGCCGGCTCCGACACTTGGCTCTTGTAGTTGTCGCACACATTTAGCCTGGACTGGCTCACCTGCACCGTGCCCTCCAGGTAGGACCTCCACACTGCATAAACATTCCTGGCGGGAGAAGGAAAACAAGATGCTGGATACCTGCATTCCCACGAGTGCTGTAGCAGCACTGCGACTACAACAATAAACTGCACGGCTTTATATTTTAACAAAGAGCATCTCACACACTGAAGTCTGCAGTGTATTCCTTTGAATTTCTACAGCCCGGCCAGTGAACAACTTTTACATTTAAGAGCCGCAACTGACTGCAAAGCCAAAATGCTTATCAGCGTTTAGCGGGACTATTTGGCAAGCGATAAGTATCCACAGTAGTCACACCTGTAGTCCGTCCTCTGGTCATCAGGGTTGATTCCAGGCCAGTCCCTCTTCAGGTACTGGCTCGCTAACTTTTGCAGCGCCTGAAACGACAAGTATTACATTTTATTTTTCCCTCTGATTCCTCTGAGTAAGAGCAGCTATTTCACGGCTTCGGAGCTCTCCGCAATCACCTCCACCTGTTAGACGCACATTCATAGGTGAAGTCGTTTAAAGTAAAAAAAACATTTATTTTCTCCTCCTCTGTATATTTCCAGTGAATCATTCGGCCGGTCCCCACGGGTGTGTGGTGGGCAGAGAGCCGGCAGCTACGAGGGAGGCTAACCTACATCGGCTGCACTGGGTCACTGTGTCAGTAGCGGCAAGTCTGCAGACGCTCTGTCAGCCTGTGGACGAGGTTTTTTTTTTTTTACATAAGTGTGAGTGGGAGAGCAAAAAAAAAACTCTCATTAATAAAACAGTCGGTAAAGAGCAGAACTACAACTCGCAACAAGCAGCTCAGCCTCGGGGCTTTCGGATCCCCCCCCCCCCCCGTTTCCCTTCAACCCTTTCATCCGTTTCATCATATCTCCACATAGGTCCAGGCCGTGCATCTCCTCCATATGGCTGCAACTCAAAGGCTCCCACTTGGCATCTCTCCCTTCAACCTATTTTCATATCCTAAACATTTTTTTCCTCCACCCCCTTAATGAAAAGCTCCTTCATTCCATTGTTCTCCGTCCTCTCTTACAATCAGGCCGCCTGCTTGTCTTGGTTTGTTTTGACTCGCTCACTGTGCCCACAGATGGTGAAGGAGGCCATCAAACAACTCATGCCAGCAGCCTCTTGCATTGCCCAGACCTGAAACACAAGCTCGTGTCCTCGGGGAGACGGTGGCCCAGTGACCCTTGACACGGTCTAACTCGACGGTCCACAGTGGCAGAGAACCCAGACATTGAAAAAACAAAACAAAACACAGTCTTAGCAGAAGAATCCAACCACCACCGCTAACTAGTCGACGATGTTCCTGCTTGTTTTACAGAACACTGCGGTAAATCACTTCAAATGGGCAGTTCAAGTTGAAACGTTTGTCACATACGAAGAACATATGAATTCCCAAGGAACCGCATTGGTCAACTCAGGCAGGAACAGGCCCTCACTAGTTCAAGTGTCCTCACAAACAGTTCAGAACAACAACAAAAAAGACACTTTAGGAGTGAATTCACCACAAACACATGTACAGTCATCTAGACTTGTAACACAGGAAGTTAAAAAACAAAACAAAAAAACATTGCGCACAAAAAAACACAGTGTCCCGTGCATGATGAAATGCATCTGCCTCAAAAACACTCTTTCTTACTGCCTCTCTCGGAAAGGGTGGAGTGGGTGTGGATGATTTTGATGAGAGACTGTGTGTGCGTGTGTGTGCGTGTGTGCATGTGTGCGTGAGTTTGCTAGAAAAACAGGGTGAGTGTGCAAAGAGGAGGTGAGAAAACACACTACATCAAAATGGCAACGCCAGAGCCGGGGATTTAAATGGCACTTCCTGCTGTACAAACAGGGATCGTGTGTGTGTGTGTGTGTGTGTGTGTGTGTGTGTGTGTGCATGCATGCAGACGTGTGGCGAACGGGGGTCATGCAAGGACGCCGAGCGACAGCTGAACCAGCCGCTGAGTGTGAGGCAGCAGGCGGATGACTGATCTGACGGCCTCACTTCCAGCCTCCCGGTTCCCGTAGTGCGACTCATCTGTCAAGTCATTGCGGTAAACTTCAAAAACACAGAAAGTGAGCGGCAGTTTTATTAAGAGTGAAGTGAAAGTTGACGGTTGAGTTTCGAGCATACTGATTCTAAACCATGCGAGACATCCTGGGTTGAGCCTTCACCAGTGTGGACAAATGAGCAAACAGTAGAGATTTAGAGAAGAAGAAAAAAGCGGCTATTTCAACGAGGAAATCCTGTAACTATCCAGAGCACCCTATAACCACCTCAGAACCACCCAGACCATCCTAGAACCACCTAGAACCACCTCAGAACCACCCAGACCACCCTAGAACCACAACAGAGCCACCTAGAACCTCCTAGAACCACCCCTGGATCACCTAGAACAGGGTGGGCCAACTTTTTCACTGGTGGGGCCACAATGGGTTGTAAAATGTGCCAGAGGGGCCGAAGCAGCAGCAGGTGGATGGAGTGTTTTGGTGAGCCACCTCATCGGAGGGAACAATCTATCATGGGATATGTAGAAAACATGTTGCTTTAATGTCAATTGAAAATTAACCAAAGCAAAGTTGCAACAAAATCAGTGTCTTTTAAAGCCTAACAGTATTTAGCTCTTTATTGAAATGACTCTGAAAACACTGAAAAAATGGAGGAAATGCAGCAATTTAATGACTTACTGACTATTAATATCTATTCTTCAAGTTTGGCGGGCCGAATTAAAAAGCTTCACGCATACGGCCCCTGGGCAGTAGTTTGCCCATGCCTGCCTTAGAGGTTAAATAGTCTCCACTGGCTCTGGAATGCATGACATCACGATGTGCAAGCTCGCATAAGCAATCACATGTGGACAAGACTGTTAAAAATAGCACTGGTATGCATGAAGTTCTTTCAATTATTGAAATTATTTATAATGCAGAAGCTGAAAGAAATTTTGCTTCAATCTTTTGTAAACCTCATTTGAGCTTTTTTTCCCCAGCAAAGCTTAGTGTGGACAGACCACACAAATTCACCAAGGTCACACACAATTTAACTGCCGACAGTGCGACAATATTTGTGGAGAAAAGCCATGTAGTAGGAGGAGATCTCATCCTGGCCAGCTACCGTGACGCGTCTCCATACGGCCCTGATCCGTTCTGACAGGACAGCCATCGCCTCCATTACCTACCCTGCTTTTTTTTGCCGTATAGTGCAGACAACTTAAAGCCTCTTAGCCGAGTACTTGGTGACAACCTGTCATCCCAGCAAAGACGGCCGCACTTGGCAAAGACTGAACAGCGAGAGGCAAACAAGGCGGCCGAGTCGCGACGGTGTCACTGTAGTGCTGCCGGCAGATGCAGGAGGATTTCTGAACGTGATGATTACGAAATACATTTCAAAACAAAACTATCGTGAACATGCAATTTCCTTAGAGTGACGGCAAGTTTAAACAACATCGAGTCTGGCCTGCGAGCTCAGCTGGCGGCACCGATTCCTCAATATTCCATCCTGCTGAATATGCAAACCATCATCCCTCCATCTTCTTCACTCGGCTGTCATCACCTGACAGCCACCTGAACAGTCTGTCGTCATGGCAACCTCCCCTCCCCCCACCCCTCCCCACCATCCTGTGTGGTCGGGGTGAGAAAGAGCCGCTTGCTCCGAGACATGCGGGTCAAGCGAAGCAAACAGACACGCATGCAAACACGTCACACACACACACACACACACACACACACACACACACACACACACACACACACACATCCTGTTTTTGCGATCCAAGTGACAAAAAGGTACCCAGACAGCAGGATATCCTGAGACCAATGAGTGCAGCGGTGCCAGCATACACCAGTGTGTGTGTGTGTGTGTGTGTGTGTTATGCTTCCAGTATGTTGATTAGTAGGCAGAAAGTATTTTTTGCACATAACTTTGGTCATGGCGAGTGTCTGTGAGTTGTTTAAAGTGACCAGAGTTCACACATGCGTTCTCATAAATTGCAGCCCACTGGAGACGGTACAATTACTGGTCAGAATGACATAATTGTTGGGGGGGATTTTTTTTTGGACCAGACAGCTAATGACTTATCATTGGTAGCCTACATGTTCAAGCCTGGTGAACCGTGTTTTCTGGTGTTTCACACCCAGAGTTTTCCAGACAGGCCAAAACAACAGCGGCCGCCACTGATTACATCCAAACAAGTCCGCCCAGAGTCTTCATTTATTATTCATTCATCCCTCCATTTTCTTTTCTCACCAAACATTCATCACTTCTCTCTCTGCCGCCGCCTCTGCCAAACAACCCTGCGACTCTGGGTTACTGTCCTTCTCGGCCGCCTTCTTTTCTCCTGCTTTGAGTAGCTCTGTCCTCGCCGTCTCTCTATCTGATTCCTTCGGCTGTTTCTGTGGGTTTTTTCTTTACATGCGCCCCACTTTCTCAACTCCCCTCCCAGATCAATACCCTTGATTTTTCCTTTCTCTCGCTCCCTCTTTGCACCCAAGTCGTGCAAAGATCTCCATGTAGTCTGGCTGCTGTCTGAACGTGACTGCGATGTTTGCATTTAGTTAATGAGAGCTGTGGCTCACTTGGGCAGCAATATTATATGTGTTGCAGTAAGTGCCACTGTTTATGTGACAGTGAGTGGAAAACAACCTTTTAAATATAGCAGCGACATAAATGAATGAAGGTCAAACACTGAAGCCACATTGACTGCATGACAGAGAATTGAATGAAGTGGATTGTCGGGGATTTTTCCATGAACATTTACTGTTTGGGGGGGGGTGGATGAGGAAATCGCATTTTAACTACAATATTTCCCTGCATGTGTAGCTGCTTGTTTAAGTCTAACAACTGGACTTCGCTCCAGACATCTAAATTTGTCTACTGTCGGGCCTTGACGCACGCTCGTAATGTGGAGGCTCAGTGACGTGCAGTGAACAGTGTACGGCAGTGTGCTCAAGGTTAGCAACACACACGGCCGGAGCCGGCTGGCCTTTTTGGGCAATGCAGTGCAGAGTGACCCCAGTCTCAAACTATGCCAGCAATGCTGCTAGAGGGAGGGGGACATGCTACTGAACAAGCTAACGCGCACACGCATACACGCACACACACACACATACACACACAGCCTGGTCCTTTTGATTGACAGTCAGTTTTCTCCTAAACATCTGCACTGACACAGTGAGGAAGCAAAGGTTAACACTTCACCTGCCTTACTGTTGTCTGGTCTACACTAATGTAGCTCTCACACATACAGTGTGTGCATGTGTGTGTGCGTGCATTTTTTTCTAACTTCCCACCCGCTGATTAGTTGTAATTGTGTCAATAATGCCAACCAGTAACTGATGAGTGAATGGAATTCCCCCCAAGAAACTGCCACAGGTCGGGGGAACGGAGCGCAGTGTAAGGGATGAGAGCAGCGCTGCAACAACAAAGTCCAATTGTCATCCAAAAAACAAAAAGCGTTTGATAATTAGACATTTAAAATGAGCCGCTGGCCTCACACTCTTCCATACACGAGCGACGCCATACCCCCACAAGCCTTCAATTCATACTTCAATTAGACGGGGAATCCATTGTCCTACTGAGTAGGGGAGGGTTGTTGCTAGGCAACCTCTATTTCTAAGGTGAACAAGTCAGCGTTGAAGGATAATAGTGAGAGAATGATGGAGCGACCAGTAGTGGGAGAGGGAGAGGTGGAATAATGAGTGTCTAGTAGCGGACATGCTGGCCACAGGAAGGACTCTGTTTTTTCAGGGCTGCAAAACATTTACCACTTGTGTCCAGAAGTGCATAGATTGGAATTTTTTTATTTATTTTTTTGGTGTGTGTGTGTATTAATTTGTTGTGAAGAGCTGCAATGGTAATGTCTAACAGTCTTTCGAGGAGCAACAGGAGGGAATTAAAACAGAGAAACTACACGTGTGTTTTGAGTGTGTGGAATGTAATGGGTTTTTGATGGGGCTTCAACAATCAACTTCAGTTATTGTCTTGTTTTGTTTTTTTTCTATTAAAAGACATTTCTTATTGGCTTCTACCAGTAGACACTATGCCAGCAAAGCAGTGACTGACAACAGAATCCTAACACTGGTAACATTCACCAGAAGAAAAAAAAACAGCTGGGAAAAATGTATTATTAAAATAAAAAATATTTCAAAAGAAATTTGTATATATTAGATAAATAACGATATACTTAAAGTAATTTTAGTTCTACAGCAGTTTGGTTTGCGACTTACTTGTTTGAAACACGGTGCGTATTTGCTGAATGACTCGGCGAGGGTTCGCTGAGTGCGCTGTGCAGACTTTACTCATCTTTTCTTTTCGCCGTGGTCGTGCTAGTGGAGTCGTAAAGTTTTTCACATTCCTCCCCATTATTATTACTCTTTGGTTTGGTTCGTTAGCAAGTGGCGACGGAACCGTTTTCTCGTTGAACTGCTCTTCACGGCAGCCATTTTTTCGGCGTAGCTTGCATTTAACGTTCTTTTCACCGACGTCGGTCTTGTCAAAACCGAACCACTCTCCAGGCTACTGATGTGGACTACTGGACCCACGTCTCGTTATCAAATCAAATCACCGACACATTTCCTCCACGTGAGACGACGTCGTGTTTTTGGGTCGCTTCCGAGTCGCCAAGAGACTGAACCCAACCCGCTAATTGGCTGCTGGGGTGCAAATTCGGCCCACGAGGACTTCGGTGATGCGCCTCTGCTTTTACCGTTTATGCAGCGTCCGTCTGTTTTCTTCTTACGAAACGGAATGAACACTCGATTACGTAAAATTGCTCACCGTCGACACGTCATTGGAGATACTATAGTAGGCTATACATATCGTCCACCTCTAACTGGCGCCACATCTTTATGTCCATTACAGTGAAGTAAAATGAAAGTAAATTGTTCATGTTTGACCACATTTCCCGCCTTGTGGGGGGAGGACATTCGCTCTTCCACAGGCCTCGTTGGCGCAGTAGGCAGCGCGTCAGTCTCATAATCTGAAGGTCGTGAGTTCGAGCCTCACACGGGGCAGTGTTTTTGTCTCACAAAAAAGGGGGGTGGCAAACAATGCATCCCCAGGATCTGTATTGTTACCCACATCTGATCACTTCAAAGATTATACTAGACATTCACTTTATCCAACCAATTTAAAAAACAGATTATAAAATTCCCACATTCAGTTTCTGGATTCCACTTGACTGTTTCATCTGCCTGTCACAACACACACAACGCAGCTCCTCACAGATATTTTCAGGTTTGTCGCACACATTGACCTTTTAATAATTGCAATAAGAAAGAAAGCACACTGGTAATTATCAGTAGCTGTGTTGTAGGACATTGCTTTTCCATAATGTTATTTAGTTTGCCAGTTTGCAGGGCAGTTTGACCAAACAAGCAAAACACGCCTGCTGCAGTGCTCCATTCTGTGAATTAAAAGCAATAACAGTTGGACATCCGCTGGCTTCAAAGAGAGAAGAGCAGCTGCACATCAACACAAATGGGCAAACTTTCAGCTAACAAGCTAATAATTTCCAGCCAGACTTACCTGTGCATAATCCCTCTCCAGCTGGCCCTTCTTCATACTGTAGCTCCTACAGAAAAAGGGAAAGAGACAGATTTGTTTAAGTGGCTTTATAATGCCCAAGTAAAGGCATTTTAAAAAAAAAAAAACAATACACAAATCTTATTATTGCAACTAATATTTTCTGCAAGTTGAAGAAAACTTCCCGTGAAACAATTTGTAATTTATTGCACTTAAAAAGAGTTTCCCCATGGACGACTTCCTGGCAGCAGAGACAAAGGAAGCTCACATCACAGCCGAGGAATGTTCAGAATGGAAAACATACGATTAGATATATGATTGCACAAGCAGATAAAGGGACTGGTACGTTGTGAACTGAACTAAGTGACAAGCCTGCTGAACATGACTTCACCGACCACAACTTAAAGTGACTTTCAGATGGCAAGAATAACTGTTGAATTTCAGAATGAAAAAGTGAAAAAAGAATGTTAAAGAGCGGAATGCAATATGAGCTACTGACTTGCAGGGGTATGCACATTAGAACACCACATTTGTACTTTTTTTCCAGAGGAAAATAAGAAAACATGATTGTCAGTCACAACCTGAAGAGCAAGCTATCACCCTGCAGGCCTCGTTGGCGCAGTAGGCAGCGCGTCAGTCTCATAATCTGAAGGTTGTGAGTTCGAGCCTCACACGGGGCAAGGTTTTAGTTTTAATGTAACAAGGGGGAAAAAAGCTACAAAAAACACTATTTCGTGCTCCAACAATAGCCATGGAACTCTACTGATATGTACATTGCTATAACTGGTGCCAGATTACACCAGTTAATTAGTAACTCCTACTAGTAAAAAATATTTGATAAGAATCTGGACACAAAAACATGACAAATTAAACACAGTTAGTTCTTACACACTGTTTCTCACTGTATATTTCACAGGGTTAGACATTCCAGGTGTCATCTTTCATATGTGGTTCATTCAGCCTTTTTAAACTAGATTAGACAAGAACATGGTTCAGAAAAGGCACTGCTGGGATTCGAACCCAGGATCTCCTGTTTACTAGACAGGCGCTTTAACCAACTAAGCCACAGCGCCGTGTAGTCAAATAACAGACAGTCTGAAGATCCTCAACAAGTCGTCATCAGTGAGACCCTCTGTGTCAGCTCTGCAGGTTTTCATTCAGACAGCAAAAGCAACAAGCTTTTCTTCCACAGGCGCCAACGACTCAAAACCCCAATGACGTATTCACAGACAATACCGGCATAATCCACCATGAGGGGGAACGGATGCTTGACGTGAGCCTCGTTGGCGCAGTAGGCAGCGCGTCAGTCTCATAATCTGAAGGTCGTGAGTTCGAGCCTCACACGGGGCAACTGTTTTAGTCTTCATAGAAATACTAAGGAAACAGCAATCTCGAAGAAGAAACTCTACAAACACTTCAGGGCACACTTCCAGTTAACTGAATGTATGTTAACTATGGTATTAGACCTGCTGCAGCGACCAAGATTTTCTCATTCACAGAGGGCGCTGTGGCTTAGTTGGTTAAAGCGCCTGTCTAGTAAACAGGAGATCCTGGGTTCGAATCCCAGCAGTGCCTTTTTGATTATTGCAAGTACGACATGTCTCCTTACGTTTCCTTTTCCACCGTATTTATGTCTCTCTCAACCACACTTAGCTCTTTCCTGTCTACCATTCCCCATCCTTTTCAGTCCCACCTGGCATCTCTTCAACATAAGTCAAAGAAAAAATCCTGGTGCATTTAAACAAAAAGGGTGAATCCAGCAGGGGAAACACAGTTATGTGTTAATAAGCGTACATGCGAGCGAGCGTGTGCAGGCTGTGGGAGGAGAAGGAGTGAACGTGGGAAAACAGCTGAGATCAATATTTTACAGGACGGGGCCGGAGATTAGTGACAACAGAATAAGCAGCATGAGTCAGGGACAGAGCGAGGGGGCGAAGGGGTAGGGGAGGGGGGGGGTTTAGCCCCTTTGTCGGCTGTCTAATTTGCCACAAGATGAAACATTTAATCAAGTCTTGTATTTTTCATGTTTTCATGTGTATTGCAGCTGTATGATTCATTGTGATAAGGCAATGCCAATGTTTTAAGTACAACCAAGATAAATACAGTCCTGTTTGATCAGCTTTGTATCTACAAATTACAGAGGAGCCGCAGTCTTGGGACGAACGGAATAAGTCTTGAGCAGCAATATTTCAACTGGATTGTTTTGGGAGGGTAGGGAGCAGAGTAGTATATTTTAACAAAAGACCATTTTAAAACAAGTCATAAATGTGTTGCACAACAAACGCTTTTGTTGTTGTCAGTTCCCTGTGGGATCGTAAACATTCCAAATCAAAGCCTGATGTACAATAAGGCACTGCTGGGATTCGAACCCAGGATCTCCTGTTTACTAGACAGGCGCTTTAACCAACTAAGCCACAGCGCCGTGGGGGCACCTGCTGCATGAGTGCTGTGTTCAGTCGGGCCAGTCTTCTATGCTAACTACACTGCAGAGCTCCTTCAGCGACAGACTGCTTCACCCGAAGTGTTTAGGGGAACGCTATCGTAGGTCCTTCCTTCCTGCAGCCATCAGACTCTACAACAAGCAGTGCCCCCAGTAGGCCACACACTCTGCACACACACTTTGTTTGTGTTCATATGTTCACATTTTACATTGAATTTTTTAAATTGCTTATATTTCTATTCTCTCTTGTTATATAAGGGTTCACGTCTACTTTTGATATTACTTGTTTGCAGTGTTTATAATGTGTGTCCACTTTGCTGCTGCAATGCTGGAAATGTCCCCACTGTGGGACAAATAAAGGAACATCTTATCTTATCTTCAACTTGACAAGGGGACAAAACAAAGTTAAATCATCTTAAAACAAATTCAACTCTTTGCATTTGAAAAAAACAAGAATGACAGGCCATGAATCAACCTTTCAGATAAAGGAACAGTGAGGAGCTCATCTCTCATCATATTCCCTGGGTGTAGGTTTACCTGCAATTCCATGATTTGCAATAACAGTGGAGGACGTCTACGGAGCCATTTACCCAAAATACGGAGGCCATTTAATTACTGAGGATTTTAATTTGGGTGCTTTTCAAGATTCGTCTTTTGAGTTTCAGTTGCTCTGGTTACTAAACTCAAGGGCGCGCAGTTAAGCAAATGAATGTGGACTTTTATCGTTTTTCGGGGGGATTGGAAACAAAGTGGCTCATCTCGCTCCCCTGCGTGGAGACTCATTAGAATTTAATGATATCTGCTGATAATTTCCAGGTTTGGGCAATAAATTTGACTCTGATTTTTATCGCTTTACACAGACATCGGGGGGAGATTCCAAAATCTGAGCAGGGCCCCTTGATGTCACACAATGACAGTATCCAGAAGTTTAATTTCCACCAAACAAACAATGTAGTTCAACAATATTCAATTCCATCTGTGTGTCCAGTGCTCAATCAGTTTAGTCCACTAGAACAGAAACGGACAAAGCTAAAAAAAAACAAACAAAAAAAACAGTGAGATATGCAATGTTTTGGTATTAATCATATGAAGAGAGAAAAAAAACATCAGCCATTTCAAGCAGTGGGCCAGGAATTGGCAGAAGCAGCTGCAGGGATCCAAACTGATATTTGATGCTCAATAAATCCAGGCAGACTGTCGGTTTATCAGAGTTTTCCATGCACATGGTAGGTTGACTTTTGTACCACACAAAAATCAGACAAATACGTTTTTCTTTTGTAATTTTTCATTTTGGTGAAGCTGCAGCTTCTTTTCACTGCTTGTGTTGCTGTCTGCATTGCTGAGCTCCACAGGAACAGGGCTGACACACACAAACTTACACTGGGAATGTTTACACGCATTGACTCATGAGTCAGAAGTTAATTTTGGACCTTGGGTGGCCGCCTACAAAATTCAGTCCTTTATCGTTTATTAGTGTGGATTCACTGGTATTGGATGCAGTGGTTGGCCTGGACGGTCCTGGAGCAACAGATTCTGAACAGAGCAGAACACCCCACACAAAAAAGCTCCTCATCAACGTGACACTAAAGGCCCCTTGTGGATTTTGTTTGGCTTGGCAGTTCCACAGAAAAAAAAAAATCAACAAAAAAAAAAGCTGAAAGAACTCATGAAAGCTGCCATGATGTTGTCAAATGGGTGAAATACGGGCCCATTCTATATCATTAGTGCATGGTGTGTGTGTGTGTGTGTGTGTGTGTGTGTGTGTGTGTGTGTGTGGGTGTGTGTGCTGCTGAGACACAAATAAGGGTATGAGGGATTTAGCTGGATTGAGGGCACAAAGTTGACTTCTGGACTCCATCTCTCTCTTTCTGCCTCTTATCCTCTCTCCTCCGGCCAGTCCAATGGGAACAAACACACACGCAGGATTAAAGGCACCACATTGGTCACTGGTTCTCTGTCTTTCTTCTTCCACAATTAAGAGACAAACGGGCCAAACGCAGAGCAGCCCGAGGATTGTGTTTGTGTGTGTGAGTGTAATTAAAGCCAGCCTGTGGATTAATTAGGGTAAATAACCCAAGAGCAGATTTGGGGGATTTAGAAGTTAAAGTCTTCTGTAAGCTTTTTTTTTTGTGTGAGAGGTGTGTGTGTGTGTGTGTGTGTGTGTGTGTGTGTGTGTCGTTGTTTTTATGTGGACACACTTCCCTTTTTCCGGTAAGGTTCGGCTACTTATAAAGCGTCTGAGAGCATCTAGCAGGAGAGCTGAAGTTTCAGCCGGCATCGACCGTCTGCGTGCTCTTACAGGGGCATTGTACGTCAATTAGCGTTACAATAAACGTCCCGTGGTTGTTCGCCAGCCGCGCTGCAGCTGCTGCACTGGCAGCGAGTCTGTGAGCATCACTGGCGAGAGCTCGTGGTCAGGGGCAAGCTCAAACAGCAGATGCTGGGTGCTACAGAGGTCTGGTGAACAAATACACTACTAGTTAAAAGTTTGGACGCACCTTCTCATGCAATTTTTTTTTTTAATCTTTCCAACTTTCTACACTGCAGATTGATACTGAAGAGATCAAATATGTGCGCAAGACATATGTAATTATGCAGCAAAGAAAAAAATGTTAAATAACTCAAAATATGCTTTTTATGAAAGGTGGCTATTTTGAAGAATTGAAATATAAAATATGTTTGAGTTATTATTATTACACTTTTATTGTTTCCTACATAATTCCATGTGTGTTCATACAAAGTTTTGTTCCCTTCAGTGAGGAACTGCAATGTCAATAGTCATGAGAATGAAAGAAAAGACATTAAATTCATAGTGTCCAAACTTTAGACTGGTAACGTTCGGTCCAAAACTGCAAAAAGAATCTTCACACCCTTCTAGATTTCCATCCAATTGAACTCAACATCCCCCTGAAACTTCTGTCACTTTTGGAGACCTTCAGGTTGATCCCTCGCTGTTTGACAGAACTAGCTAAAGCAGCCCTCACTGTCTCTTCCACCAGGCTAATCTTCATTCTCTAAAAAACCAGCAGCTACAAATCTCTTCCCACGCAGCTGGAGAAGCGGCCCCCGGGGGTGCGAGCAGGCGAAAGAGAAAAGAAACAAGAGGGAAAATCATCAAGGAGAGATGATGAGCGATGGCGAAGGCGGAAGGCAGCGCGATGCAGTTTGCCGTCATGAATAATCAAAGCTCAGTCAACACGGGAAATGAGGGCCTGCGAAGGAAACCAGGGTTTCCCTCCCATCGCCAAAACCCAAAGGGAAGACTGCCAGACTGAGCACATCATGAGTCAACAGAGCTGAGCTAAAACGAGCGAGAGGGTGAAACGGGGATTGACAAGGAGGCCGTCGGAGCCGAGGAGACGGCAATACATGGAAACAAGAGAGCGGAGGAAATGATGACAGAGATGAAAGGGAATGGAGACGAGCAGGGAGGAGGAGAGCAGTTGTTCCTTCATCATCCCCCCACCTCCTACCCTCCATCCTGACTGGATGCTGACAATGCTCCTTTTTTCTACATGATTTCACAATCACAGAATTATGGAATTGGCAGACAAAAATGAAATTCACAAGAAAACGCTGTTTCCCTCAAGACAGAAGAAAGGTTTATCAAAGAAGAGCATTTCCACGGAAGGGAAAACACTGCAAAAAGTCAAACAAAGATGGAAAAAGAAAATGAAAAAGTGGTAAAAAAAAAAAAAAAAAAAACAAAGACTTCACTGAGCGTTAGATTTTTTATCTTTGATGCCACTACTATACCGCACTCAAACTCTTGACTTTGTGCACGACAGAGTCCATATTTGCGTGCCGCACACATCGCAGTCCAGCAGAGATCAGCACATTTTTCAAATCATCTGGAAGTCAGCGCCTGCATTCCTCCGCTCCTCCCCGCCCCCCACCACCCTCCCCATTTTCTGTGTGCACGTCATGCAGATGTGTTTCGTACCTCATGTCTTCCAGCAAGTCGCACTCGCACTGGTGCTTAAAGTGCAATCTGGTCAGCTGCTCCGCGTGCGTGTTCTTTAGCTCCTGCGTCACTTTGACCTGGAGGAATACAAAGACGGGGAAACAGGTGAACGGAGCAAACGGGTCAGTGGAAGGATTGTCGCTTGGCTGCGGTACCCATTTCAAACTGTTTGAAAGTTCAGCAGTCTCCTTCACCTGCCTGACAGCCACATGCTTTTATTATTAATGATGGTTTTTAGCATCTGTGGCCACATCGCTAAGCCCTCGTTAGATTAATGTTGCATGAAATCAACAAACCAGCAACGCGCGTCGTCTCTATGAAAAATCCATTTTCCCGTCCCAGCTTTTCCGGCACTCACGGCCACTGGGATGCTGCGGCTTTTAAAAAAGTTATAATAAGCCAAGGTGATATCACTGAATGCCTTGATTCATCCTGCAAATACCTCAGATAATGCTACTGAATGAGGCGCAATATTTTGAATTTTTCCCAGACAGGTGACATAGTTGCATTGGTCTTCAACTGCATAGTGCTGCTCTGAGTCTCTGAGAATAGTTTGGAATTACTTAAACATAAAGAATTTTTTTTTTAAAAACACTCAAGACATTTAATAGCTCCATGAAGCACATGGACAGATTTAAATTGTTGAAGAAAAATTTTCAAACTGTTCCAATGAGATTTTTGTCATTGGTGAAGATAAAAAGGGAGCGAAAGTAAAAGTCAAACTCAGAGAAACATTGGGAAAATACACTGGTTCATCACTGGCACCTAACATTCTTCCCATGTTTAAGAGACCTGTAAAGCATCTGAAGGAGGAGTTTCTTTTTGCCATGAGAGGTGTGAAGACACTTTAATAGCTCCATCAGCAGCCTTAAGTGGCTGACAGTCTCCATGAGCATCGAGGACACGTGTCCCTGTCCATTCAATTGGTTGGTTGGTTTGGTCATCTTTCTTTAGAAGACACCAAAAGCAAAAATAAAAAATCTTCAGATGTTTCTTTATTGGTCTCAAGTGAAGCTGCCTCACACAGTGAATGATTGAAAAATAAAACTCTAGAAAGCAGCATATTCAACTTTCAGTTTCCAGTTCCTGCACACGCTCAGACTAGAGCTGATGCTGTCTTTGACCTCCCGTTTGTTTGACAGGGGACAAAAACAAGGCGTCCACAACGAGGCCGTCCCAGAGGGAGGATTAAACACCTGGCTGGAGGTGTTGTCAC
The DNA here is from genome assembly GCA_009823395.1 of Thamnaconus septentrionalis. NCBI lineage: Eukaryota > Metazoa > Chordata > Actinopteri > Tetraodontiformes > Monacanthidae > Thamnaconus > Thamnaconus septentrionalis. The sequence continues at coordinate 6,560,389 of CM020510.1, read as the reverse complement.
CAACCTGGGAGAGGTGCCAGTGTTTTGATTTCCAGGAATGTATGCTTGTGAGCACCTTCTGACAAGAGGTGCAAGCAAAATAAGTAAAGGATGGATTCATGAACAGGCTAAAAGGCGCTGACAACTATTGGAGTGGTCATTTCTAGATGATGTGCAATCTTTAATAAACGCATGTGTATTCACACACACAGGTTACCAGCGCGTACAGACACATTATGACGGTCATTGTGTATTGCTGGGTGAATTCCAGCAGCTATTCATAGGAGGAAAGTCCGCAAGTTCATGAGTCTGTTCCAGACGAAACAATCAACAACATGGCACACGCTGGAACACACACACACACACACACACACACAAATGCTGCAGAGAGCTTTTAATTCACATCCTGTGTCTTTGAAGATAAGTAGGGAGAGGTTCATTACATTATCAGGGTGAAGTGGCTGCTCCTGATTTCAGCTTCCATCGCTAATAGAAGCCACGGGGACAGAGGCCAAGAAGGGGAAGGGCATAAAGAGACAAAGACTGAGGGAGACAGTTGAGGGAAGGACGGAGAATGAATGGGTGGAGAAGCCAGCAAAGGGAAAGATGGGATCTGACAACTGTTGATGGAGCGAACCAGACGGTGAGTGAGAAGGAACTGAAAGTCATAGACTGAAGTCAAAGACAGAGAGTCATGAAAACGCCTGTTAAAACGAAGGGGGAAACAAATAAAGAGCACACGCCTGACACATGGCACAAAATGTCAAACTTTGTGACTGTTTCCCAGCCCTAACCTGCCTGTCACATCAGTACATTTCATCCTTTACGTCTGTCTCTTGTTCCACCTGTCTGAGTGTCTGTGCTCAAACACAGATCTAGAAATCACTGATACAGCGCTGATGCGAAAACACCCTCGGCCAGGTGTTGACTCCGCCCCCTTTTAGACCTCGTTTTCTCCCCCTTCCTATCACGCAGGAGGCAGAGTTTAAACGAGGGCAAAGAGTGGTGTTTGACATGGATGCTAGTTATACAGATGATTTGCGAGGAGAAATGACAGTCTTCGCAAACTCTTATTAAAGGGCTTTAGATAAGGTTTCATAAATGTGGCTTCATACATTTGTAGACAGTTGCAAAGGCAACTGGACAAGACAGCAAAGAGAAAATAAACAAAAACACTGGCATCAGCAACCTGACAAGTCTGCATCTGCCCAGACTTTCACAATTGGTTCATCAATGACGTTTACAGTGATGAGTCAAGAACAACAAACCGGTACACAAATGTCCTTTTCACATGATTGCTCATTCCTGTTATGATTGCAGTGCATAATTACAGCATGATACATTAGAAGCCACTGCAGCGTAGGCGGATTTATTGCTCATTCTTCTCACTAGGCGCCACTTGATGTGCAACGAGAGTCAATTCACAGATGTCCAATGTCCTGAATATTTCTATGTGAGGCAACATGAAGAATTTTGCTGTGACAGTCATTCAATTAACTAATTTATTGCGCCTTCCCAATCGAAAGCAAGAATATTATGCACCAAAAAATCAATTCAACATCTCAAGATGTGTCCTGAACACAGAAATTGATGCATCGCAGCATACATTTACCTAAAAAAAAATATGATTACTAATTACTATCTTGATCTGTATGTGAGCAGTTGTGCTACTGACACATTGACAATGATCCAAACACAGCCACGTGCAGATGAAAGACTGTGGCTGGGTGTCAGAAACAACAGCACTACGTTGCAAAATCTGTTTCATCGCAGCGGACCGGATGACAGCGATGCAGGTACCTGACCAACGGATCCTTGCAAAATACCTGCAATAACTGCAATGATGACAGTGCCCTGGAGCAATAAAAGCAGGTTTCTTAATGACGAAAAAGAACCTTGTAGTGTGTGTGTGTGTGTGTGTGTGTGTGTGTGTGTGTGTGTGTGTGTGTGTGTGTGTGTGTTTGTGTTTTAAAAACATGATATGACATGTCCAGGCAAGTGTGTGTGTGTGTGTGTGTGTGTGTGTGTGTGTGTGTGTGTGTGTGTGTGTGTGTGTGTGTGTGAACCCAGAGCAACATAAAGGTGGCACTGAGGGGAACTGTGGTAATTAAAAGAGACCTGTGCAGAGGTTCACTAATTGGCACCCTCGCATCTATTTCTGTCTGGACAACACACACACACACACACACACACACACACACACACACACACACACATTGATGGAGCAGTGGGCAACGGATCTGAACACCCACCCACTGGGTTACCTAGACACGGGGCGGACTGTGGGATTTTCTGGTCCAAAATCGAGTTGCTATCAGACGAGGCGGATGTGGCAGAGCGTGTTTTTTTTTTTTGTTTGTTTTTTTTCTTTTGTCAGCTCGATGATGCCTAGATGGGATGATGTGACCCTGAGCGGACTGAAGGTCTTCCTTCAGACACCATCGCCACGGCATGGAGAAATGTCAGCTCTTTTCACGCTTCCAAGGCCACAGTTGTCCACAGTTGGATAAAATAGATAACATACAGGCTTGCGGAGATGTAGGCAGGCTAACCTCGAACGACATTCAGTGTATTAATTTCTGCCAGATTAGTGTTTATCGCTCCCATTCAAATACGAATTATAAATGTGTGCCTTTCACTTGTTATTGAACCAACTGGAAGTTATTGAAAGGGCGCCTTACAGTCACACTTTAGTGATTTGGAATATTTATTTGTTTATTTATTTATTTATTTCTCACCGGAACGTCTCCTGTTAGCACACCTAGCGCGCTGCGGCTAACGCTGTGTGACGTTTTGACGGCTCGCCGTGTAACGGTCGGACAGATGCATATTAATGTCACTGGGTTAGTGGCGATGCTAAGCTAGCTGATGCTGGTTCGCATTACAAAAAAAATGTCTCTCCTGCCCCTTCAATTTCCACCCCCTCGCAGCGGCATCAGTGGCATCACAACGCCGCTTTGTTTGCTCTTTAAAACCGCAACATCCGCCGCTAACGCTGACATTACTTCATTGTTATCTTGTCTGTCAGAGTAACTTGAACGGCATTATCTGGAGATGGAGTAGGAAGGAGGAGTGAGGGGGGAAAAAAAACATACAACTCACCTTCCTCGGCGGCGGCTGCATTTTGGAGTATTGACATGAATGGTATTTCCCTGGTGTGATGTATTGTAATTCCAAAAGGGAATCGGCGTGAGACTAATAATTCAGCCAGAACAAGAAATCCCTCCCCTCCAAGCGACGGGGAGGAAAAGATTGGAGTTAAATTTCTACTCCGGCGGCCATGGTTGATGGTGAATGGCCGGTTTATGCGGAGCCGAAAACTGAAAGACACTTGGCTGTTTGCTGCTGCCACTACGTGTGGGTCTGCTGTGCACTGTAACCGTGTTGTGAGGGCAGAGAGCAGAGCGGCAGCAGCAGGAGGGAAAGATAGACGGGTATTAACGGGGAACCCCTCCACCTAGCAAGCTAAATGGCGCCCCCGTGTGTAAAAATAGCTGTATAACATCCTGTTCGTCCATGGGGATCTGACACCTACTGCTTTTTCTGTGTTCGACCTTGTTTCTGTTTGACGTAGAGCAAAACCGTAGCTCAGCGCTTGTACTTCGAGGACCCAAAGTAAAATAAATTTCGAGGACTGAGAGAAGTAGCTAAACCGTGCGTGGAACGAGTGTCAGCATTTTTTACGCTTCAGCCCGTTCAAGGAGGGAAGTCTCCCAGAGACAGTGAAGCGGACCTGCCTAGCAACAGTGCACCGCAATCGATTGAGGAAAAATCGATCATCGACGAAAACAAGTATTTTAAAGATAAAACGTGAAAAGGGGGTAGGAAAGGAAGGCACAGGACACTATGCCCACCAATCTATAATATTTATTTATTTTTTTACCAACTTTTTGATCCATAGCCGGATTTAATTTTATTATATTCCATGATACATATTATAAATGAATAACAATTCTTATCAAAAATGTTCCCTTTTTTCTCTTTACAGTTTGGCATTAAAAGTGGTTTTTAAATTCCACGGTGGATCGATGCATGTAAAGAGGAAGAAATACATTCTTGTCGTTCATTAAACAAGGCTTCTCACTTGATAAATTCTATTTGACAATGGCGCTCTCTTGTCAACGGATGACTCTTTTCTTGATTCCATACTGGTGAAACTTAGTCATCAAAATGATTACAAAGGATGTAGACAGTATTTCTTTCAAATATATTGAGATAAAAATATATTTACAGTAACTTTTTAAAATAGGACAATTATTGACACATATATCACATATCCATGCTGAATGATCCCTCTCACAGTGTAACTTTCCACCCTACCTCCCATTATGTACTCTCAGCAATTATTAACACCGGTACAGAGTGCAAAAAAATATGCTGTTTGTAATTTGTTCAAACTAAAAAATAACAGCCAAAACAAAAAAAGTGCCCTCTGGCGAAGCAGCTGACTTGTAGCACTATAAAACTAGTGGCTCAAGTGCTTGTTTAAGTAGTTATGCAAATAACAATTTTGCACATCAGAAAGCTGGAATGGCTATATTAGTTGTAAGTGAGCAAAAACAGTTTCACTATTGACCGAGACACTTAAAATTTGTTTTGTGGCTAAGTAGCAAAATTATATTCAGGAGGGAAAATACTTTTAGATGTAGGTTATTTCTTTGTTATGTCAATACTTCTTGGCAATAGCTCTTATGCAGTTGGAAGGTGTTTATTTCCCTTTTAAATGGTGCCACATTTGTAAGGAACATATGCCAAATAAATTTCTTGTTGTTTTGAGACAGGCTATATAGTAATCCATCGTGTTGGTAAATTTCTTTTTATCTCATGTTTTTAATGTAAGTATTAGACACAAATTTTCATAACCTTTTGGTGAACTGTTAGATAAAATCAATTAGTTACTGGAAGTCAGATGTTTTCATGTGGATTACCCTTTACAATCTTCTGGGTTTTTTGTTGCTTCCCAGGTTGTGAGCCAGGTTGTGACAGTGACTTTTGTTGTAGTTTTAGAGGCATGCGGTCAGATAGACCTGTACATGAGGCTATTAACATGACACAAATGGAAAAATGGATGCACATTGAAGCTCTTCTGAAAAGTTTTGTTTGTTAATGCTAATAAGTCAAATAACCTATACACACACATTATGTACTTGCCATAGGCCCAGGAGTGGACATATTAGTTTTGTAAGCCTGAGATCAAACAGATATTGGATGTCCTGAAAGGGTCTATTTGTTAATGCTAATACCATAAATGCAAACTTAAATGTCATAAGTCAACAGCATGTCTTGCCTGCCGTTGGCCCACGAGTGGACACGTCAAGGTTTGTTTGATATCAAAGCACTCGAGTCGGCCTTAATGTGCCACCAATCCTAAACTAACGCATATTTTTATATGGTTGGCGAGTTTCAGAGCGACAAAAAAATGTTTTACTTTACGCCCCCTACGTGCTACGGTCACAGTTAACGCTCAAGGCTGTGTAATCATTAAGACACAGAATTTCTGGAGCAGGTAAGACATTAAAAACTCACCTCTCCTCTTCTCTGACGCTTAAGCTAACACACACACGCATCTTCAAACACGCACTTTTGGTAAAAGCACACATCCATTGCCTCACCAGGAGCTTTCTGCCAGCAGCAGCAGCAGCAGAAAAGAAAATGACTAGCAGTCATCATGGAACGTGTTGTTTAGGATTCCGCCAAGATGATTCTGGTTTATGATTCCCCTTTGGAGCAGTCTACATTTCTCTGATCATAACAAGGTGAGGAATGCCACAGAGAAGCTTACAGTACCTCAATTTAAGGATTAAGGAATGAGTGAGGCTGAGTTCTCCTCTCACACCTCAACATTCTTTAGTCTATAGGCGCCTCAACACGCATGTAGTTTCGCAGAAAGGCCTGCGGGCCTAATGCACTTGCAGGCACAGAGAGCATTTGGTTTGTATGTTTGAAGTCATGTTAATTGAAGTTGAGCTCCACTTGCCAGTTGTTTTGTGAATGTTAAAATTAGTTTTAGTAATCATGCAAGGCCTCCCAACTGCATGCAGTGCCTGGTAGTGTAATACAGCATCTGCTTTTATCTTTATTCCCCACTTTTCACTTTAAGTTTGTTGATTTCAGAAATAAGTGATAATGGATATTTTAACTGCAGAAGATGACAAAGGGTCACACCCTTGTCATTGTCAACTGGGTGCACAACCATGGGAGTTTACAAGCTGCAGCTTGTCAGACAGGCCCACACTCATATGTATAACAACCCCCGCTAGCTATCTCATGGTACGCCAACGGCCCATAAGTCAAACACTGTGTGACAGAGGATGCATTACAGAGCAGGCTCAGCAGCAGGAGGACTGTAGGAGACAGTGTAAGTAGGAATACTAGAGGTTTCTAAAGGTTTGGGGGATAAAGCGAACTTAAACTTGCTGTTTAGGTGCCACAGAATGCTGTTTTGTTTTTTGCTTTTTTTACTATAAAGAAATTCTGCAAAGTATTTTACATGTAACTTTAGGGTTGTAGGTGCTTTCTGTCTAGCTTGCACACAGCAGTTCAGAATTTTTTTTTGTGGTGGGGAGGAGAGAAAGCTATACTGTGTCTGAGGTCTGCTGTCCTTCAAATCTACCCTGCAGCTGTGTGGAAAGCACAGGGGAAAAAAACAATTTGGCTCTAGGTAATTTAACTCCAAGTCAGCCAAAGCAGGTGAGTTCTGTGCGTGCCGTCTCTTTTGCATGTTTGCTGCAGAGTTTTGAGGATCACAGACGTAAGTCTCTGGGACAAATTTGTGAGGGAAAGAGCCAAAAGTCGAGAGGCAACAACAACGGCATACCGTTGTGTGCACGCGAGCGAGGGAAGCAGGGGGAGAACAGCTTGAACAAAACAAGAGTCTGGTTCGGGTTAAAAAGTTATTACTCGTAGTCTCCATGCTGCAGCCACGAGGATTCCGACACGCATGGAGCCAGAGTGAGAGCTGTTGTTTTGCTTTTCTGGCCGCATGAGAACTCCAAACGCTCCATTCGCACATAGTCTGTGAGAACCTGTGTTTGTTCAACTACTATACAGATGTCTGTCTCTATGGAGGAGGACACAAGGGGAAGGGATGAGTGTGACTGACGGATATTTTCACTAATCCGATAATGGATGTTGTCAGAGATGTCACGGTGCTTTATTGAGTGAACCTGCTGGTCCTGCCGGTGGAGCGGATTGTACTGTGACACAGCAATCTTGTCTATCGCCGCCCACTCATATACACTTTAATTTCTGTTTAACCACACAAGGATTCAGGAATACGTCATCCATTATTCTCTTCCTCCGCGTGTCCACACGGCCGTGCAGAGCAAACTGGAAGCAGAGAAGCACTACCAGAGATCTAATTACTGTAAGAAGAGGGTGAAGTCTTGGAGGTTTGGCTCTTTTAACTGCAGTACAGATGGCAGGTCCACTGTGTTTTGGGAAGCTTGGTGTTGGCAGTGAGAGTGCAACTGGTTTTGTACAGCAACTTAGATAAGGAAGGTCTCCTGTGTACAGACATTCAAGGCCAGCAATTAGAAAAGCATGCACGCACGCACACACACACACACACACACACACACACACACACACACTTCTGCAAACATAATGGTCAACAGTCATTATGATAGATATTAAATGTATAATTGTTTAGCAGACTTCGTAGGAGACACTCCAATAATTTGCCCCATCTACCACCTCTACATAATCCGTGCATGGCAGGTTCATGTCCAGGTGTTGCAACCCATGCTAAGAAGCACAAACGCACAACCCAAAAAACCCAAATATGGACTTACATTGCTTTGAAGAGCAGCTTAGCGAGATGGATGTACAGGAGAGAGTTTAGAAGTGAAATGTCAAATGCCCCCAGGCATCTTACAAGGTCGAAGCCCGCAACCACTTCACCAAGAAACTGATAGGAGAGGAAGAACAGGATTCCACGTGAACCGAACAAGTGTGTTGTACGACACAAGTTACTGGAAGAAAGAAGAAACGTTAAAGAATTATCAAACTCTAACAGAATGTGGAGGGGGATTTTCTCTTCAGATCCAAGTGCATGAAGTTTACTCAAATCGTCCCAGTACACTGTATTTCTAAAACTAAAAACTAAATCTACAAACTCTTCCTTCCTTTCTTCCTCCCCTCCTCAGGTGTTCTCCGGAGCAACATGGCAGCCCTGTACAACAACAACACCACCAGTGACGGAAACTTCACGTACTACTGCAAGTTTCAGGAGGACTTCAAGTACATCCTCCTGCCCGTCAGCTATGCCCTGGTCTTTGTGGTGGGCCTTGCGCTCAACGCCATGGCCTTGTTCGTGATCGTGTTCCGCACCAAGCGCTGGAAGCCCTCTACCATCTACATGTTCAACCTGACCATGTGCGACACGCTCTACATCCTCACGCTGCCCTTCCTCATCTATTACTACGCCGACGAGAACGACTGGCCCTTTTCGGAGCCGCTCTGCAAGATCATACGCTTCCTGTTCTATGCCAACTTATACGGTACACCTCTGCTGAGAAAGGTTCTTTAACACTGTATGCTGTAGAATATGTGCTATGAGTAGAAATTGATAAATTACATCACTAATTGATTTTCATTATAAGATAGAACACAACAGTCTAGTTGTGTTCTATTTTTTTTTTTTTTTTTTTTGCAACATGTCACCAGGCCATCAGGGTGCGATCATGTTCAAGTAGCCTTATCCCAAAACTGTATATGAGTCTATTTCAGATTCACTGTCACACTGTCCTTCTGACCAACAGGCTCCATCCTCTTCCTGTGCTGCATCAGTCTGCACCGCTTCATTGGCGTCTGCTACCCTGTTCGCTCCCTCTACTGGCTGAACGCTCGCCGGGCCAAGCTCGTGTCCGTGGCAGTGTGGGCCTTTGTCCTGTTCTGCCAGGCTCCTGTCCTTTACTTCTCAAGAACCAGGTGATTCAACAGTGTTTCAGACATATATTAAGGAGTATTATAGTTTGTTTGTCTTTTGTTTTTGTTTTTTACTATACTACTCCATCGTCCTCCAGGGACAGAGAAACAGAGCGCTACTGCTACGACACAACCAGCCCGGAGCTCTTTGACGACTTCTTGGTGTACAGCTCCGTGGTGTCCGTCATCTTGTTCGCCGTGCCCTTCATGGTGGTGATGGTGTGCAACGGCCTCATGATGCGCAAGCTGCTGGAGCCAGGCTGGAGCTCCCAGGAGGGAGCCGAGGGCGAGAGGGGGACCCTGTCGTCCCGCCGCTCCAAGCAGAAGTCGGTGAAGATGATCATCATCGTGCTGGCGACTTTCATGCTCTGCTTCCTGCCCTTCCACCTCACCCGGAGCCTGTACTACTCGTTCAGATACCTACAGCAGGTCAACCCAGCCCAGGTGAGCCCAGCACTGAGCCTCCATCGGAGTAAATGCGCATGTAAGATTTTGGAACAGTCACTGTGTCACGTTTGATCTTCAGGTCAGCTGCAGCTTGCTGGAGGCCTCCAACGTGGCCTACAAGGTGACCCGACCTATGGCCAGTGCCAACAACTGCCTGGACCCCATCCTCTACTTCCTGGCTGGGCAGGACGCCCGCAGTAATCTCATCAAGAAAAGCAAGCAGTCCAAACTCAAATCAGCTGGCATGAGCCAGTCCTCGACCACAAGGTTTTGAGCCAGCACACTTCAAAGGCCCCCAAGAAGAACTGCCTGAGGCCAAAACACAAACTCTTCTTTGGCGCAGACTCTTCAACGCAGGTGTGATGCACCATGCGAACTTCAAGGGAGATGTCAGAGGTCCGGTGGAAAGTTCCTCTAAATGGTTGACTTTGCCCTCAGGAGTGAAATGAAGACTGAAGTAATGCAAAATCAGCTTCTATTTTTTCTGTTTTTCTACAACTCTAAACATGTAGGGGTAGTCAATGTTTTACTGTAGTTGCTTCAAAATATTTTTTTGCAGGGAGGCTGTAACCAGCGGCTCTGTAGAGACCACGAGATAGTCTGTTTTTTTGTTTTTTTTGTTTTTTTTATTCTCATTATGCGGAAGACACCAAGCATGACACCTTAATAACATCATTACGTAGCATTTTAGGCTCTTAGGCACTTTTCTCTGGCCTCTGAGCACCAGATGGATGGATGGATCTGAAAAACAGTTTCATTATCACACCTTTAAAGAACACACAGGCCAGCACACTTATATCAGTATCATTAACTAGTGGAATCACATACTGAGATTTGACCAGATGGAAAAATCGAAAATGTAGTTATGTAAAGTAGTTATGATGTTGTGAATGATCATCTAATTAATTGGATGATGCTTTTCCCACCTTTATTTGTCAACAAACTGGACAAAAATAGACATGTTGTCTGTTTTTTGTGGTCTTAAGTGGGTTGGATAATGATCGTCAATCACACTTCTGTCCTTTCATGCTTGTTTTGAATGTTCACGTGTCTTTGGCTTAAAATGTAGAGTAATTAAAAGTTCTATCAAAATAAAAATAAAAACATTTTTGCAAAATAACAAACAAACAAAAACTCTTGTGTTTTGTTTTTTGCCATTTATTATGATGTTGTATATTTTATCTGATATAAATACAGTGCCTGAGCCTCTTATTTGTATTCCCAAGACTTTCACTTCGGTGAATGACTTAGATGTGAATGTTTGTTTACAGCTTTAATATTTCCAAACACACATGATTATGAGGTAATGTGCAAGGAAACAGCGAGAAACTCTTGGTTATTTGTAGGAAAATGCAACGTGTAGTTCGTGGCAACCTCTGGAATAGACAACGGTAATGATTTTACATTGCCGGTCGACTGATCAGCCAATACGCCATATCTACCGCTAGGGGACGCATCCGCTTAAGTAAACAAGAAAGAGTCTTTTTTTTGTTAAATTTCCAAGGAACTCAAAACTTTACAGAAAATAACCACAACGCTCTGTGTTCAGTCAAGATCATCAAACCACACATTTTTCTTAAATAGTTTATTTCAAGAGTAAAAACATACAGGAAAATATCTTCTTCATTTTTTTTTTTTTTTTTTTTTTTTTTTTTTTAGCAATCTACAAACTTGAGATGAATATTTCTCTTTAAATTGTTTTTTTCTTTCTTGTCCCTATGAGCAGCACTTCAGCTCTCATGGTTCTAAGGACAGCAAAAAAAGAAAAAAAAAAAGAAAAAAAAGGAAATTATCAACAGATCAAATTGAAACACGTACAACTACTGCAGCCAATGAATGTCCAGTCGTCCGGCCATGTGGTCATAATTACCCAGAAAGTAATGAGATAATATGAAAATGCAGGCTAAAAAAGAAAAAAAAAACAGCCCTCTGTGATCAGCCCAGGAGAATGTGGACTGAAGCCCGGTGAGCAGCTTGGCTCTGTGACACAGCAACCAACCAGCAACCAACCAGCAACCCCTCTGTGGCCACCGGCCGGCTTATTTAATTTAACAATAAAAACTTAACATGTTTGGGGCTGGGTTATGCGAGAGTGGTTGCGTAACTGGAGTCTGTCTGTGTGCACAGTGTGTTCTGTATGCATTTGTGCTGTATTTATAGCGTGGCGGGGGAACGTTTTCATGCGGCGGAAGAGAAAGACAGAATTGTTGTGCAAGCGGTGGGGGATCATGTGCAGAGGAATCGTTGCGCCGGGATATTCACCGTCAACGCACAAAGTTTTGACAAGGTTGTTGCAACAATTGATCACAAGTGTCACTCACTGGCTGTCCACTTCATCATTTAGAAACTGCTGGGGATTTTTAAAAGCCAAGGAATGCGTTGCTCCACTACTCCCACCCATATTTACATATGTACACTCATTTACAAGGTTATTCTACAAAAAAGCGTCTCCTAGCTGAGAAGTTCAGCCGGGGCGCAGGACTGAGTTCCAGCATCGGGACCGAGAGTGAAAACACGCTTTGGCCCCTGACCAATTAACTGGGCCTGAATCTAGTGTCAAAGCAAAGGAGTTCACGTTGTTTTCCTTTGCTGAAAGTACACATTTAGCATCTGCAGGTTCCAAAGGAGAGGATGAAAAGATAAAACACACTTTTATCATCTCTCATTCCCTCTTTGTTTCAGCGTGTTTCTGTTTTTCTGTTCTTTTTTTCACTTTGTAAGCGACAGTCTGTACTGCTTTGTCAGTTCGCATGTAGCTCCGGTGTGCTTTTTCTATTTCTCATAAAGCAGTTTGTAAAAGCTGAATTACTGAAACTCTATTCCCAAACGTAAAAAGAAAAATATTGAAAACAAAATCAAATTTCGTGTCATACCGTGTATTTCCAGGTAATACTTCAGTGCTAGTGTGTCGTTCAATAAAGTGTGATGTGACCCCTGATTTGAGCCAGTCATATGACACCTTTACTGCCAAACTGCTGTTTGCCTTTCCACGCCGTATCGTGTCCCACGTCTTCGGCCTTTATTGTCCAAAGGAGCAGCGTGACGATTTCATAAGGGCCGTGTTTGCCCAGAGTGTCAACCTGTGTGTGTTTTATCCCTCTGTGTGTACCAGTGTGTGTGTGTGTGTGTGTGTGTGTGTGTGTGTGTGTAACTCTATGGAAGCCCAACTGAATGGGCAAAAGTGCAGCTTATATCTCTCTTGTCTTTGCCTTCTTTCATATATCCAAATTAAACCTGTCACATTTGTAAAGCAGACTTTCTCTTCTTTCTTTTTTTTTACAGTAATAATAAATACAGCCGTAATCCTCTCATCGCTCAAATGGAAGCGACTCTCCCTACAGGAAGGGGCTTCTCTCTGTGATACTTGTTTCTCCAGAGACGTCCTCCCTCCCTGCCAGGAGGCGTCAGGTCGTCCACGGGTGATGAAGTTGTCTTCAGTGAGGTAGCTTTAGCGTGCGTTATCTCTGCATCCCTTCACCTGACGGAGAGGAAAACAAAGAGGTCTGATAAGCTCATCTGGAAAAAATAAAACAGCCCCAGTCAGGTGGCTGGAAAGTTCTGGAGTCTGGAACTCCCACCTCCTGATGGACGAGGAGTAGAAGGGTTTCCCGCCAAACAGCGAGTTCCGCTGCTCGCGACACGTCGATGTCTTGGTTTCCGCGACGACGGGCTTGTACTCGGGGATCTGGGCAACTTGAAACCTGTCGGTGAGGCAAGAGCAGACCGTCAGTGAAGCGAACACGTGCTCCTTTGAGCGTCACTTCACTCTAACCGTCTACTATGTGTGTATGCAGAGGGAGGAATAAGAGGAAGTGTGTAAAAAGCAGAATAAACACAAAACAGATTAGGTTTAATTGTAGGATGATGAAAAAGATAGTTCTTTTTTAAATTATAAACTTTACAATGCTCTGTTATCTCCACTTATAAAAGTAAATAAATATGATGTCATTCATGTGTGTACTAAATGTATTGTACCTGTACTAAACCGTAACAACAACAGTTTTCATCAAGAGTGCATGGACAAGCCGCACAGGCTGAAGTGTTTTGTATGCAATAAAATGTATTGAATGAATTTATTTTTTTATTGATTATTGTTGTCTGTATGATAAAAGTGGTACAAATTCTGTTGACAGGAGAAACAGCCCACTAGGGGGCATGACACCTAAATAAATCAGTCATTCATTCATTTGCAACAAACTATTTCATGTGAAATGTGAACTGTTCAGGTCAGCGCAACAGAGAAAACAACATAGCTCCATTTTGATTCCATTTTGTGAGTGTGCTTTGGTCTCACCTGCCCACCGACAGCACGGTCACCTCTCCCTCCTTCCTCTCCTTCACTCCGTCACTCCCGTCCTCCTTCCTAACACTCGGCACCGCCGCCGCCGGCACGTGCGTGCAGTCTGCGAACACCCCTCCCAGCAGGGGTCTCTTCTGCTGGTCCCTGGCTGAGTCCAGCGAGGGCAGGATGAGGGTCTGCGGAGGCTTGAGCGGATCCTTCAGCGACTCCAGGGGAGGGATGAGGACGGCGGGCCACTTCTTCTGGGCGCAGCGGGTGCAGCGGTAGCCGTGCTTGGGCGCCAAGCCGGACAGCCCGGAGATGGTGTGGAGGTGAGACTGGTGGGAGCACATCCTGGGCAGGGAGCGGAAGGTGGACAGGGGGGACATCATGGGGAACCTGGAGGAAGGAAGGGAAGGTGAAATATTGTGAATTAAAACTTTCACATTAGATTAATCTAAGTAGGTGAATTTCAAAAAGTATTTTTGGCTGTTTGTAGAGTTTAAAAGGTAAGCAGGTGTATTTATTCAAAGACATCTATCAAATTGTTTAATTCTAGTCTCTAGTCTTGCTCATATCATGGCTAGTTACAGCGAGTGCAAGCTAGCAGTGTCAGACTAAATCCTCATTTTTTTCACTAGTGCGATATAGCAAACTTTATTAATTTGTGTGCACGTTTGATCAACTGCTAAGCCAATTTAACCTAACATATAAGAGTGTCACATGTTCTGAAGTCATTTTTGACTGCTGCCTTAGTAATGTCTGAAAAAAAAGTAAATGAAGTATAAAAAAAAAAAGTTTTTTTACATATACATATTTTACAATTGGTTTAACTCAATTGTTCAATAATCCAACAATTCTTTTGTGGCAGAGATGGGAAAAAAACAGATGATTCAGCTATATCTCTGTGTTACATGGGTTGGTGGGTGAACTTCAGTAACCCCACAACCACCCACCACATGTACCATATCTAAAGGCCCTCTAGATTTCAGTGTGTGTGTGTGTGTGTGTGTGTATGTCAGAAGGTTCTGGAATCTCCAGCCACAGCGGCTGACTGAGCAGCAGCAGCAGCAGCAGCCGGAGCCCCTGCCTCGCCTCTTTCTATTGTGCACGCAGCGCTGCATGGCATTCAATTACTGTCATGAAATACATCCAGTTGGGTCAACAAAAAAAAAGAGAAAAATGACCCCAAAAAACCACCCAGATACAGAGGCAGCTGAGCGTCGCTCCCACTCGCCAGGTTAGCCTCTGACTACTTCAGGAGTTTCAGCGGCTGCTCTGCCGAAACCGGATCAGCGGCCGCAACTACAGTCGGTCGTGTAAGTGGTGTGACTGCGCGACAGTGCGACTGCGTGACAGCCGTCAGAGCTCAGTGACGGAGGCCTCGTGGCCAGAGAGGCGGCGGTTTCATCTGATACACGGCGATGAGTCGCGACCTCAGGCCTCTCCACGGCTCCACAGCTCCACCCAGGAAACTGCAACATGCTGTGCGTGTTCGTTTCCTCATTTTCAGTTTGTTCTTTGAAAAACATTTCATAATATATCTAACGCTGATGTTACAGAACAGCTGAAGCACTCAAAGTGCATCTTCCGTCTTGACAAGCTCCAAGTCAAAATCTTTAAGGTCTTCCAAAGTGACTAACTACAGACTATACTATTGAAAATGACCTCTTTTAACCAACTAATAATGAATACACCTGCTTCTTTTCCCACCACATCAATACTATAGACTGCATGAAATTTTGCAGTATGTTAAATTTATCTCTCTTACTTGATCGAGGAACCTTTGCTCGCGGCCATCTGTTTGCTCTCGTACTCCAGCAGCAGTTCCTCCAGGGCGGCGGCATTTTCTGAGAAACACAACGCACAGACACCGTGATGAAACTCAGCAGGGGCGTCGTCTTACAGGGGTCAAAGGTCACATGAAGAACTTTTCCTACCAGAAAGCTAACTACTTAGTCGATTAGACTGAAAACTGTGGATTTTTACTTTTAAGGCCAAATCATCTGGGCTCACAGCTTGACCTCAGCGTCACTCCACACCTACCTTTCTTCTCAGTGATGAGGCGAACCAGGACACTGATGGTGTCTTCATTCAGGTCGTCGGATATGTAGGGGCAGCTGTTCCCTGCAGAGAGACAGAGAGGGAGAGATGATGATGATGATGTTGATGATGCCCATTGCATCTTCATATCAAAGCGACGTGTTTTCTGCTTCTTTAAAGATCCTATATTTTGGTGAACCAAACTGGTCCAAATTTTGTCTACATACCTTAAAAAAAAAAAGGCAGACTTTACCCATTTCTGGGTAGTTGGCTGACTAGGCAGGCTAGAGAGAAGTCTTAAAATCATCAATACTTTCTCTTTCTCTTCATCTGCACAAGTTTGAATGTACAGTATTTTCATGTATTTGCTTTTGTATTTGTACTTTAATTGTATTTAATTTGTATATTTCTGAACTTGTGGTCAGTTCTCTGCATTTCACATTGTTTGTGAGTGACAAATAAAAATGTTCAAAATATATATATGACCTTTACACTGTGTCATGGGACACAAATCACAGCTCGAAAAAGGAATTTTGCATCGGTCTTATCAGATTTTATCCAGGATCCGATGGGCTGTTCACACAGACACTTCACTGTTTTTCTAAACTTTTCCAAACTTGACCCCACGGCCTATAGGCTGCTCTCTATATCCAGAGATGGATTAGCTGTGAAAATCTCCATCATATGGTCCCCCACGGTTCACACGGTGCATGTCACCACCGGGACGCCGTGCCCCGCAGCACGATGGGACTGATAAGGGGGTGGACGCGGATGACTGGGCAGCGAAGAATAGACGCCACCGCAAAAAAACCCTGCCCCTCCCACCGCCGATGCTCACACCATTCCATAATACCACAGCCGGCACAGTGAGCACAGTGAGGCAGCTGAGAGGAGAGCATTGAGGGTAAAAGGGGGACGTGGCAGGGTGGGGCAGGCGGGGGGGCGTCCAGAATAGCTCGGTCAGCGGTCGCACTCCATTCAGTGGCACTGATAAAGCACGGCACCAGTATGTGCATGTGCGTGTGTGTGAGTGTGTGTGTGAGACCAGGTGACAGTGTGTGTGTTACTGTGCCGATGCAACCTTTCGCATAAGCTGCGTCTCGCTGCTGGTTACACAGTAACGACGGCCTTTTATGAGGTCTGAACTGTACGTGTGTGTATAGTGTTTTAGTGTCAGATTGGCCTTCATCGCCTGCCGTCCAAGCAGGTTATGAAATGTCTTTTGCCATAAACTGTGTTTGCCCTGACTTTTCTTTCGGTTCTATTATTGTCCCGATGTGGTCAAACTTTCCCGTCTTGTATCTGCAGAGTCAGACGCTTTCGACTCGGCTCGCTGCATTTTATCCCCCGGGTGTTTCCCCTTGACTGGAGATGGTGAGAAAATTGCAAGCGCAGGAAGTTCAGATCCAACCTGAGCCCGGTCAGGACTGCAGAAGAGGAGCATATGGTACCGCAAAAAGGATCTTTCCAAAAGAAGAAGAAGAAGAAGAAGTCGGCTTTCCTTTGAAGCATCATCGTCTGCTCTTGTTCTCTCATTTCTTGTTTCCACCTCCTGGCAGCGCCCACTTCCTTCAGTCTATGCTGACTTAATTTGGTTGGCACTTCCCTTATTATTATCTCAGTCACGCATTCAGACACTGATCTTGTCACGCACCCCTCTAAATTCCCCTCACATAGGAGAACTGTCGACTGACAGGAGGCCTGTAGGAGTCCTTAAATCCCTCACAAGCAAGAATGATTGAACCAAAAATATTCAAAATAATTATTTTTTCCACTTTGTGAAAAAAACCATGCTCCATTAACTTATCACTAGTAAATATGAGTGTCGTCAGCATATCTGTCAAGTTTCATTAATTAGATTGCTGATGACCCTTTTAAATGATCTAAACTGCAAAGTTAAACTTCATCAACATCATCGCCGATGTCAGTTAAGGTCCTGTATCGTGCACTTCACCAATTTTATTCATAAGATACTGTTTGATAGAATTGGTGACGGTAGCAGAGGGAACTGATTCCTCTCCTCGCTTAGTCCCACGGTGACACAAAGCATCAGTCTTAGAGGGCTACACAGCATCGTCTTCCGGAGTTTCTTGGTATAACCAACAGTATGAGGTTGCCACAGCGGTGATGACAAATAAAAACAGTGAGCAACAGAGAGCAGACAGAAGAAAAAAACAGAGGAAGAAAGAGGAGAGGCTGAGGTGATGATGGGATTGAATTATTGATCTTGCTGGGAAAGGAGAGCTGGAGCCGGCGTGTCGAGTTCGGATGACGCGTTCAGGAGCCCAGAAATTGGCTGAATGGAGAGTCTGAGGGCCGATAAAGAGAGCGGCGACCCGGTTGGGCAGGCGGGGGAGGGGAGGGGACATATGGAGGAGTTTCCCTTTCAGTGGCAGAGATGTCTTCAGTTTCACAACAAAGACCACGGCAACGGTGAAAACAAGAGACAGAACCTCCGGCCTGCTCTGACAAAAGCCAAGAATCTCCTGCAGTAGCACTGGAATTCTTTCACTCCTGCAGATTCTTTTTTTCTTTCTTGTTTTCTCATCTGATCTCGTCTTCACAAAGCGGCAGCAGGTGCTGAGGATCTGTCTAAGGGCGGCAGCTGTGGTCTGAAACCTCCTGACGTCCGACAGCCCGGCCGGGCCGCTGGGCTGCGTCACGCGGCTCTTCCTCTGAGCCTCTCGCCATCAGGCCAGTGAGGCTGGCAAAAGCCGGATTAGCTCGTCCATCCCTCCACGCTCGCACGCCAGTAACTTCCCTCGCTGTTTGTTTTGCTGGCTGTTGAACTCCGAGACTTGGATTACATGTTTTACGACGATTTTAGTTTTACGACGATTGCAGTTTCGGCATGGATCCAGATCTCAAATGTCTTTTTAAATCGTTTAGAGTTCGCAAGCGAGAGTTTGAGAAATCTACTTGTAAACATTTTATTTTTTATGGGCAGTGGAAAAGCTTACGTTATTAAACTCCAGATACTTTCGTCCTCCTATTTTTGGTGCCCATCTATTCCACTCAAGCCCCCACCCCAGCTTTAGCACTATTTTAAGATACACACTGGGAGACGCCAACAACAGATACAGACAGAATTTTAAGTGTTTTTCTTTTTCTACAAACTTGAGACCAATCCAAAGACAATAAAAATATGTCCAATATTTACTCTCAGCAATCAGAAATGTTCTCTCATTACTTTTTTTTTTCGTCATAACAACTCAATTTAAGAGTCTCCTGGACGCTGTGACGCTGAGACAGGAAGTAACGTGTCAACTTACTTATGATCCGACGAAAGGGCAAATATTTCCCCAGCAGCTCCCAAACAAACACCGCCAACTGGTGAAACCGAAACGCTGCGGCACGCCGGTGATGTTTGCCCAAGTGACTGAACATTGTCTGACTGGCACCTGGAACCATGCGCTGAGGTGGATTATTGTAATGTCATGCATTTCGTACAGAAAACCTAACCGCCGCGCTCATTGTGCTCTCTGGTGAATCTAATCAGACGGAGGCGGTGGAAGATAACTTGTCCAGGAGACCCTGGGGTTTTCAGAACAGGCCCGGAGCAGCGGCTACAGTGAGCGCCATCAAAGGAGTTGTTGGGTGTATTTCAAGCATTGTACGCACAACAATAGAGGTCTGCCCTGTACAGAAGGTGTAGATGACACCAAACTAGGCAGTGTGACCAGGAAATAGAGTCACAGGTTAAAGAAGAGCAGGGTTACAGAGAAGAGTCAAGAAGTACAGCAACAAACACACAAAAGGGCAGAAATGAGAGAGCTCAACATGTTCTGAACGTGTGAACAAGTGTTGCAACGCGACACTGTCTACCTTTCACTCTTTATAGGTCCCATTGTGCAAATTTCACATCAAGAACACAGCAGCTCTGGTGCGACTGTGAATTCCCCCAGAAATGAGAAAGTTCCGTCCTTTGCTTCTTCTCCGCTCGTTCCTGAGATTAGTTTTGGCAATCAGAGCTTTGTGATGTCACAAAGGGGCTCTGACCGCCCCACAGCCAGGCGTTGGCCCCTACCTCCCTCTCTCTGAGACGACGTCATGGCCATCACTTTTCTGTCCCCGTCCAAATGTGCAGTAGGTCCAATAAAGCAGCACATTAAAAACAAGATGGTTTTTTTTGTAACAGTCTGTAAACACAGGGCTAAAATATCCAGAGTTCTGGGAATGTTTTCTTTGATACATAATAATGACAGATGCTTCCATTGGGGTGTGGGATGAGAAAGAAAGATCTGAAAACAGATACAGAACTATGGGACCTCTAACATCTCCACAGTTATCGATTTCTAACGGTATTTTGGAATAACAGCACTCCCCTCACTCCACCTCCGTCCCTCTCCGCTGCCCTCCCACAGTTCTCCAGTCTTGTTTACCCAACTAAGTTCCTCCCTGACGTAGCCGAGGGCGGGCGAGCGAGCGAGCTGATGGGAATGCTTTCTTTCCCCCTTACTGGCAGAGAAGATATAAGAATAACAGAGCGCACAAAGAGGGAAAGTAGAGCGCGTTTGAAATCGCGGCGACCACTGCGAGGTCAAAAGTCAGAGGGATGAACCGAGTGCCTCCCGTTGCAGGCCTGTGTGTGGTCGCTGTCCCAGTAATACATGGTGGGTGAAGTGACGCGGAACCTCTTGGGTTTTTTAGGTTTAAAACGTAACTCAACCACATCGTGTGCCTGCAGTAATTTGCTAATTCGCCGTCTTGAAGCGACGACCGCACAGAAACCGCAACTTAAGAGCCTTAATTCTGCCCCTCTCTCGGTTTCTTTAATCTCTCAGTCATTTTTTTCCCCTTCTTACCTTCTTTCTGCGGCGTGGCCGTCTCCTCGTCCCCGCCCTCCTTGTCGGACGAGCAGCGATAGCCCTTCTTCTTCAGGATGTTGCAGATGAGGA
Source organism: Thamnaconus septentrionalis (assembly GCA_009823395.1). NCBI lineage: Eukaryota > Metazoa > Chordata > Actinopteri > Tetraodontiformes > Monacanthidae > Thamnaconus > Thamnaconus septentrionalis. The sequence goes on along the minus strand of CM020510.1, from coordinate 6,539,815 downwards.
TCCCCAGCAGGCCCATCACGCAGAAGACGGGCACCAGGGCGAAGACGGCGTACTCGGCCGTCTTCTCCTCGGCGCTGCGCACCACCGTGCCGTTGACGGGGCCTACGGCGCTGCTGGACGGACCTTTGCCCACGGTGCGCACCGTCCTGACGCGCGGTGATGCTGGAAAGAGAGCGGAGAGACGAGAGCAGTGTTAGAGTAGAAGAACAATTTAGTTTTGACTCCAGGTGAAGGGAGGATGCAGGGAGGAGCTCGCTTACATTTCGTGCAAGGACTCTGGTCGGCAACTTCCCCTGCAGCAGGAGGGTCGAAACTGAACATGGAAAAATGAGGCAAAAAAACAACTAAAATTGAGTCCAACCACAACTAGAGGGATGAAGACAGCAGGAAAGAAGCAGCAGAATAATTTGCAGTAAAATAAGGAGTCAGCAGTCTGGAGAACTCGGCGTCTATGCACATTTTCTTCTTTTGTAGGAAATAAGTGGGATCGTTTCCAAGTCATTATGAGTTTATGTGTTCGCCCTGAAGCCCGCAGAGCCTCATTCAGATGTCGGGCAGACAGGCAGGTAAGCTGGCGACAAACGTTTAATGTGGTGAGGTCTGCTAGGCCTACCCTGCCAGACAGGCGCCACACACGGCGTCGGTCGTCGCCGTGCCGGCGGTCGAAACTTCACGGCCGGCGGCCTCGCAGGAGGCGTGCGGACGGCAGGGGGCGGAGCCTGACGTGTTGGAGAAGCTTCCCGCCGCGCACAGTTGGCACCGCACTTCCTCTTTTGGACTCTGGATCTGCTCACAAGCCTGCCAATAACAAAAAGGGTTGGTAGGTTTGTTTTACCAGAAATGTAAAAGAAATTCTTTGAGAGCGCTAACGAAAACATTGCTGGAGGCTGTAAACAGAGGGCTAAACATGTTGTTTTCTGGAGAGCTATAAGTTTAAATTTAGATTTTCTTTGGACAAAACAAGTTTACAAGGAGGATGACTTTACTTGACTGTCAGACCTTATTACTATTACTATAACACTACTTATCTACCAAAAAAATCAAAAATGTGGTCAATTTTTATTTTTCATTCCATCTGGTCTGAAGCTTCTCACCTCTGTGGGCTCCTGACCAGCAGGGCACTGCAGGCACACCAGCCCATCCTTCCACCCTCCACCCTGCACCGCTGCAGTCCCACCGCAGGCAAGAACCTGAAGAGGCGCATGCACACACACACACACACACACAGACACACACACACACACGCACACAAACATGAAGGCAGCAGTTTAATGGTGTTGGCTCACACACGACGACCCAGAGGCCACTGAGTCCAAAGACAAAAGCTGTGTTTACCGTGAGGAGGACGAGAGCCGAGCAGCAATGGTGGTTCCTCATCTTCTTCAATGTATTCTTCTATGAACATAAGATCTGCAGACGACACACATGGGGAGGACAAGATCAGCAATCAACAATCAGGCCTTTTCCAGACGTGCAGTATGACCTGGGTAACGTGACATGGTTGGTTGCAGCTTCACGAGGTTCACTTGCATGCAAAGCCCCCGCAGGTCCACAAAAAAACAGAAGAAGAACAGGTGACCTGACTCATTTCTGCACCCGACAGTGCACTGACCTGAATGACAAGGAGTTAACGAGCGGCTTTCCAGGCCGTAAATAACATGTAACATGATTCACATCCTCTGCACGGACGGTCGTGAATGAAACAAGGCTTTGCTGCAGTTATTCCTCACATACATATTTATAAATCGCTAAAGCGCAAACGTGGTTATTTGCACACTTGACAACTGCTGGCACGGCAGGCCGACAATGTTTGCGTCAGTCAAGAAACTCCTGATATATACTGTATACTGTAACAGGAGTCTTAAAGCCCCCCTACACACTGGAGGTCGCCAAATGAAAAGACAAGATTAGCCTGTAACGAGCAGCATAAAGCGAGGCGTCATTTCTAAGGTTAGCTGTCTGGAGTCAGGGAATATTTACCAGCGGCTGACACGTGCCCATTAAAATCAGCACGAAACGAGCGGTTGGTGAGGCCTTTATTACCGTCCCCCTGGCAAAGACTCCCATTATCAGGTTTATTTAGCATCCTGACACAGCGGTTAACGTTCAGGTTGGAGCTTCACCGGCTTCACTCGCACAATTATTGTCATTTGTGTCCTAGAAGAATGATCCATTTAAAGCAGGAGACTGATGTTTAAAAGGCTAGTGCGAAAACTTTCATCTGGTAATGATGAGAGAAATGACTTGCACCTCGGAATAATCAGACAGAAACAGAAACAACGGCTTTGGCAATGTCAAAAACCAAAACCAAAAAAAAGAAAAATCACACACTTTCCCAAAAATCATGATGAAGCAAGAAAAAGCATTTGAAGGTCTTTCAAGGTTTCATCATGCGGCAGGTTGTCATTAGTGGCCTCGATTACATGACTGCAAAATTACAGCAAGGCAGCGTATTGCAGCGATTTCACTTCCAGAGTTGGAGATGACTGACACAGCAGCAGGATTCCAGTCCAACAGGACGTGATGACAGTCAAGATCAACAATTAGTGGCAGCTTTCTCCTTCTGCTTTCTACCTGGCCTACCAGTCACTCCTTTTATACAGCAGAACAGACAGACAACTCAGCCACTGACCAAGAAAAAAAGAAGAAGAGATGATGCAGTTCAGTTTGGCAGAATTTGAGAGGACACAAGGAAACTCTTCAGTTCCTGAGTCCCGGAGCAGAAACACAAGACGGCATGTGAGACGGCAGAGAGAAGAGAAAGAAGAGAGAGAAGAACCGCCGGACACTTACCCCGCACTTGCAGTTGAATGACTCAGTTGCCGTGGCAACTTTGGCGAGGATGCTTTGTAAGCAGCCGCAAATGGTGAGTCAGGACCGGACTCGAATACACGCTCGGAAAGTTCTGCTCTCTGCAATTTCTCAAGTAAAACAACTGGATTTCCGACTTGATTTGGGAGGGAAAAAAATCTCAAAAAAATAGCTGGCGGTATTCACAGTGCACAATAAAAATTAAAATACTGATGGGTTCTTTTTAAAAAAAAATGTAAATAAAAATCCCTGAATCCCTGAATCTATGAAGCCAAGACTGAACCCTAACAGCTGGACGAGTGACACGAACCTCTGACAGCCTGAGTGCTTCATTCAGGCCACCTTTGTGAGTCTTATAGAGTCAGTCTGACCACAGGCCCCACCCACCACCGCTGAGACCGTGCATGTTCGCGTGCTTGCCGTGCATACATGTGCGTGTGGGTGTGTTATAACGCAGCAAGTCATCATGTTTTAAACATAAGTTAGCAAGAAAATCAACACCTCTGTTCTCCAAACCCACTCATTCTCTTTCTCTTTGTGGTCACTGTGCACACGCACGCACACACTCACACACACACACCAGTATGAGGTACATTTACTTTGGTTTTGACATTTTATGCTGTGTAATTATACTGTTCACTCCCAAAGGATGTTCAGTTGTACATTTAGTTGCATTCCACATTCCTTAGCTTGCTAGTCCAAAAGAAAATTGCAATTTAATGCCATGGCAAACTTCTTTCTCAGAAATTCTTGCATTGACTTAAAATTCATCATCACAAGAAGTGAAACACATCTTTTTTTCTGCATAGTGACCCAGAGAGACACTGTCAGTGATGTATGCTTCTCACAGGAGTCACAACTTGAAGTGCAAGATGAACTTCGAACACAGCATTAAAATCCAGCGGCAGCGATGAACCATAAACCTCAATTACACAACGCTTGTAAGTCACTAACATTATATAAGGTTTAGTCTGGTATAGGGTGAGGTCTTAAACTTTATCGTGTTATGGGGGCATTTTGCTTATAATACCACCATACTTCCATTGAACTAGTTCCAGATTCCAGATTTAATAACTCCTAGCAAAGTTCTCCGGCGACAACAGGGGAAACGACACAGTGAAAGAGAGCCTGAGGGAAGAAAGTGGCAGCCAAGGACACTGCCAGAGCGTCCGCTTGATGAAAAAAAAAAAACACATGATATAGAATTAGGACTATAAAAAGAAAATGTAATTACAGGCCAGATGTATTCAGATGCACAAAGATACTCAGAGGTGAAAAACAGAAAAGGCAGGAACGGGGGTGCATACAATTAAATCCCTCTTTTTTGGAGGCGAAAGTGGAATTATAAAAAGACCTGGTTAGACAGGCTGAAGAATGCTTGGTTTTTCCAGAAAGCACAGTCCTGGAATTCCATGTAGGCAATGACTAAAATGGATGCATTAGATTTACGGTGTGGTGAATGTATAAACTCAAGTCGTCTGCATATAGCGACAGCATGCTGCTTTAAAAGCTTCTCTCCAAGCATGTGAGCAAGTCTTAAGACCAAACCCTTGATGATGGAGAAGAGCAAGTAGAAAGAGCCAAGATAAGATAAAGAGTGATGTACCTGAACATGTGTTTTACTAGCTGGTTGATTCGAATGTGTCAGTAGAGCCAGAAGGGAAAGAAAAAAAAACTCTTGGACATCAAAGCACCTGAACTGCTTCATCAGCATCATTATGTGTCTTATATATGTTCAAGGAGTGCAAGTGTGTTTGGAGAAGAGCGTGCAAAAGGACAGGATGTCCCAGGAGGGAGTCCAGAAAGTGGGCACTACACCAGCAGAGCTCTCAGATGTTCTCCATTTAGAAGCAGAATCCAGACTTCCCTTCCTCCACATAAACCACAGCCCTAAATCATCTCCCACTTCACCTGCACCTCAACCTCCCAGCAGTGCAGGATGTTGGAACACTTTTGAGACTTCTGTTGCACATTATTGTATGTATAGAAACCAGAACAGAAAATAGTTTGGCACCTTTTTTCTCTCAGTATGACACTTAAACCACATCCTGAGTAATAGAAAATTGATTCTCCAATTGATCTCCAATTTCCAAATATATGAGTGTTTCATTAAACAAGATTAAACCTAGAGTTGATTCATCCGCCTCAGGTGAGCTGATAAGCCGATTCAATCACTCTCGGACGAGGGCAGACGGGCAAGCAAAGCTTAACTAGACGTGAAGGTGCAACAGTGTGACTTATACTGTACGGTTCTCACAGGAGATTCTCTCAGCCACAGTTTGAGTTGCAAGATGAACTTCCTACACAGCATTAAAATTCAGCAGCGCCAACAAACCATAAACGCTAATTACACAACACTTGTAAGTCACTGACATTATATAAGACGGCGAGGTCTTAAACTTTATCCTGTTATAGGGCCATTTTGTTTATGATGCCATGACGCTTTGGCTAGAACTGCTTCCAGCTGCCAGATTTTGTAACTTCTAGCAACATTTTCAGGGGACAGAAGGGGAAAGGACCCAGCAGAAGAAAGCCAGAGCAGCGAAAGAGGCAGCGAAGGACAATGCTGGGGCGTCGACCTGATACAACCGAAAAGAACAAGAAATATGCAAAAGAAAATTGTAATTACGGCAGAAGTATTCCCTTATATGAATGAGCCATGAACCACAGAGAGGTAAAGACATAAGACCGGGGAGAGCAGAACAAAACAAAAACATAATGAAATCCTTCTTTTTCCGAGACGTATGTTATGCATACGTTTACTAAGCTCAAACATGCTTTCAAACCTCTAATTATCTTCTTAAAGGTGTTTTTAAACGCAGGCCGAGGTCAAGTTTGCTGTGAGCATCTGTGACTCTGTACAGATATTCCTCCATGGAGTGAAAAATGGACTCTTTTCTTCTTACGTAGTCCCGCGCAGTGCAGCTAAAACATTTAAACTGTTTATAACAATTCAACATTTTACCTATGTTTTGTTTAGACGCCGCAGTCAGATGGGTGATCGAGAGAGAAGGCGAAAACCAATATATAAACAGAACGAGGGTTGGAAAAAAGAGGGTGGAGCAGATTAAAGCACCATGTTAACGCCTCTGAGGTATCTGTAAAATAGCCCAAACAACACCAGCAGCATCCACTCATCCCTTCGTCACTTTATGCGAGGCAAGAAAAAATAAAAACCTCAACTAAACAGGATCACAGTTTGAAAAACAACCATAAAGAAAAGGGAGAACAGCGCAGTGACTTTTCCCCTTCCAAAAAACCTTAAAACAGTAATTACCCCAAACCGTCAGCCCTGTTTTTGACATGTTCAAATAACATGTCCCAACAACACGGGATGACCAGTCACCTCTCCTGTTTTGTTCGACCAAGCTAAAAATAGTCGCGATAAAGCCATGATGGCAAAGTCGGGACAAAAACATGGACATTATTCGGCGTTGCGGCACTCCTCTGGAGTCGGCAACTGTTTAAAAGTCTTTTTTTGGCCCCTTGATGTCATGCAGCAGCTGAGCCAAGAAATCCTCCTGCGTGGTGCCGCGAGGGAGGGGAAGGGACCGCAGAACAGGAAGCAGTGGGATGAGGCGGGATCCTCGTCTTTCAGCGGGGTGGTCGAGCGAAGTGACGGGAGAGAAGCCGGGGTCGAGGTTGGAGGATCGGAGCGCCGACGCTCCACTCAGGCAGCAAACATCAGGTTCCAGTCCACTTCGGTTTGCCAAGTTTACACAGAATAGGGTTCAGCGTTCACAGATCCATTCGGAAGATTTGTAGCTAAACATCCTGCAAACAAACGTTTTATCGTGACAAACAGTGAACAACGGGAACTCGGATGAGTCGCAGCTCATCAAGACTTCGGGCTCTTTCAGACGACCTGGATTTCTTCAAAAATGGTTTTATTACGTGTAACCTGTTCTGTACTGTATATGTCATAATTATAAGTGGAGGCCTAAGAAGGAGTTTTGAGATGTGAAACAGGGTTTTACCCCCCCCCCCAACAAAGGTCTCACACTTTAGACTGAGAAGAAGCTGGAGATGATTCCCACATGAGTGGCCAGTAAATCCAATCAGCTTGAGGCAAAAAACACAAGGCAATATAATATTGTCTTTATTGTTGCTTCTTCAGTTTTAACAACTTTGCGTATGTTGGTATTCATACGTATCCTGTCAACACTAAAGGAAGGAATTTCTCAGAAACAAATATGAACGCAGTGAGTGTTACATTTTTTACAATCCACTACAGTCTGGAATTTACGATGTGTTTACACAAAGCTTAACAAAGTAAACATTTGGTAGTGACAGTAGTGAACGTCACCCCAGGGCAAAGTGAGGCTAAGGCTGGATGGTTGGCACAAGGCCTGGTGAACAGTAGGCTTGGCTGTAGGTTTAAGTCCATTAAGAATTTTGTCCTCTTTGTTTTTTTTTCTTTCGCAATTAATAAAGTGATGGCCAAAGTCAGTTATATACTCTTACATTTTCGAAGACTGGCTTGAAGGAATGACGGCACAACACAATGCCATCCATTTAGAGGAACGCGAGTTACTTTGCCATAAATCACAAGCGCTGACATGAACAGGGCTTCCCTCTCGGCAGCTACAGCAGGAATGCTGGCTGAAAACTTGATGTTAAGGCCGCTGGTTTCAGAGTCGTCCGGAGACTCTGTTGTTCACTTTGGTGAACTACCACTTTAAACTCTAATGACGCGCAGTGTAGACGTTCTTGGAGTGAACGAGAAAATGCTAATTCCATGTGCATTTGCTAGTCAAAGCATTAGCTTATACGTTACACTACAATTTAGAATGTCACTTATCAGGCCGTCACCATGGTTGGTATGTTCAGTCGCAAGTGATGATGGGTCAGAAATCACAGTAGAGCACTCTCTGAGTTTAAAACATGATTCTGCGGTAAGGTTGATAAATTTGGCCTTAATTTGTATCTGCCTTTTTTGGCAATTAGGTATATATGTTTCTTATACACGGCTGTCACGTCAGAGCACGGATATGGTCATGACGCCATTTATTTAGGTGGTCTGGCAAGATTTGTTAAGAGGGATTTTGGTGATACTACTGCTTTCCTTGTCTTTGTTGAAAAGACTTGGAGTAACCCTTTGTCATCAGGTATGAAAGGCCTGACAAATAGTTCCTGCGCCGGTAACGGCCGCCGGTGAAGTCCTACCGTCCACCCTCAGGGAAACAGCTGGTCACCGTGCCCACGATGATTAAGTTATGCCTTGCGGATTAGATTATACAAGAGAAAATGACTGAGGTGGCAAAAAGACAGTTTAAGGTAATTGCACCGCGCCGTCAGTCAGACATTCCGTGGATCGGCAGATAATGTGCACGTTGTATGAGGACGACGCGATCGGGACAACCATACCCGCTGTTTGACTCAAAGGAGGTGCCCATTATCGGCAAACGAAGGACTGATCCTCGCCGAGACTCTCTGCTTTGGAGCTTAGGCAACGTCTCTTTACGTGGGCCGTGTCCAGTAATTGGCCGTGTGTCGCTGTTCACACCCGAGTCCGCAAATGAGTTCCTCTGGCCCGTCTCTCGCCGTCCGTCACTCCTCTCTCCTCTGCCTCGGGCTGACGCCATGCCGCTTGGCGGTCAGGTTTTCCAGTGGAACCATACACCGACGGAGGGCCTGACGAGCTTCTCCTGTGTCTCTACACAGGCGAGCTGTCAGTAGGTACGGCGTCAGGAGGTCAGGGTGGCCGTGCAGAGTGCACGTGCGGAGGAGAGGATGCGGATGGAGCAGGTTAAGATGTGGGGTTTGTTGACAGCTCAGGTGAGAAACTGGAGACGTCACAACAAGAGCGCATGAAATTCCGGCACACGGCACTGGGAAGGCCTGGGTCCAGCTGATAGCCACAAAAAAAAAAAAAAAAAAAAAATGTTTTCCACAACTGTGTCCATCCCTCTGGTCCAGATACAAGAATAGGATACATTTGACTTGGTTCCCCACAAGGTTTAACTCAAGTAAAAAATTCCAATGGATCATCACTGCATTGCTTTGAATTCTTGCTGAATTAGGTAAAGAGTGAGGGGTGTAAAATGGGTACAAGAACAAGTGAATTTGATTTTATAAAACTCTGGATATATGTTGTGGAAAAATTAAAGAGGAGTAGCAGGATATTGGATGTCATATTGTCATACAAAAGTTGAAAGGGTCTGGAAATGAAAATATAAAATATAAAGTGGTAAAATAAACCAAAATTCTTTAAAAAAAAAAAAAAAAAATCTTTTTTTAAGAATTTTTTTTCACACAAAATAGTTAATGATAAAATACACAGGAGCCATCCATCCAACTGTCAAACTCCCCCTAACAAATCCTAAAACAGCACACAAGTTACTTAAACCTGTGTGTCAGAGTGTGCACCTTTGTTTTTCCCCTTCTGACATCACCAGCATCGTTAGCTTGGGGATACCAATTAACTCCTCATGTCCCAACACCTTAACGCTATAATTCACAGTCCTTACACACACAGTCAACTTTTCCCCAGTGCCAGTGCACACATACACACACTCATATACACTCACAGGCCACAACTCAACGTTTTCACTCGACAAACGTGCATTTGGTGTAAAAACAACACTGCCAACGTGTTATCTCCATTTGTCTGACAAATACAGAGGATTGACTTAATGACTGTTTTTTAGCCGTTGGAAAAATCTGACCAGGTCTTTCCCAGGCAGCGCTCGGCGTGAGGAAAATGTGTTTTTCCGCTTGGGATTTAGTCATTTTGCGGAGCTAATATGTGCCGTGCCGTTTATTAATCCACAATACTGTGTGCACGCCTTGTTAAACGACTTCAATCACTGGCGAGGGGCAAAAAAAAAGGTGCACGTCCTTTTGGCTCGGAAATCACAACTCACAGGAAAATCGTATCTTGGGTTAGAATATGACAAGGAAGCAGACACAGGCCCATTGTAAATTTTAGCCATAAACATCCTGGAAGTGACTCTTTTCCACTTCCTGTGCAGAGAGAATGAACTCATAGTAACCTCCCGCAGCATGACTTGCAGTCTCGACGGTTCACTGTGAGCCACTGTGAGCCGCTCAAAAACAGTTTCCCATGAGAAGACTGCAAGGAAGAAACGCTGGATGCCGCAGTTAATCAGCCGCTATTACCGGTTCCATTTTTTTCCATATAAAAAGTGGATTAAACTTGAGGTCTTCCTCCACTGTCTGTGTCTGTGTGTGTGTGTGTGTGTCTGTGTGTGTGTGTGTGTGTGTGTGTGTGTGTGTGGAGTGCTGAGCCAGCTCTGGTCAGGATGTGAAACCTCCCTGGCACGATGTCTCCTGGCTGACATTGGTCAGGCAGGCACGGAACGCCATCTGGAAGCATTTGCAATCACTGGGGCAGATGGATGGATGGATGGATGGATAGATGGATAGATGGATGGATGGATGGATGGATGGATGGATGGATGGATGGATGGATGGATTGGATGATCACAACTGGATCGGCCCCCTGATTACAGACTCGCTGTGTCCTGTGTGTGACTTCCAATCACAGGTGGTAATGGCCGAGTGGCCGGTCGGCTTGAGGTCAACCCTGATAATCCCGGCACGCCAGTCAAAACCATCGCATGCACACGTCGATGCCTTTCTCAACTCTCTTTAGCTTGCTTTGGTTTGAATTATACTAATTTTGGCAGGAAAGTAAAATTAAATTTAGTGTACGGGGAACAAAAAAAATCCACAGCTACACACTCAACCTCCTCATTTAGGGCATTTACGCTTGTGTGGCATAATTACAGGCGTCAGCCCTGATCTAGCACACCGCAACATCAATTAAGCACACAATATGATGTCCTGGCAAGGGACAGGGACACACACACACACACACACACACACACACACACACACGTGCGCTCGTACACACACTTGTGAGGGGAAAATAGTAAATGTGGGATCATCTTTCAAACAATGAAACAAAACCCATTGTTCTGTGAAATTCATGACCACAGTGGCTACACAGTGCAGGTTTCAAACTGACTGCAAGCTGAAGGGTTAATTCACACTTTTCATGCAAGTGTGCAAGTCATCGACTTCATTCATTAACAATATAGTGTTGCAAAAGAAAACAAGATAAAACACAGGGAGAAGCCAGTGTAGTGGTGCGTGGGCCTCCTCTGGACGGACTGCGCGTGTGTGTGTGTGTGTAGGGAGCTGTGTGTGTGTGTGTGTGTGTGGGGGGGGGGGGGTTAGTGTGTGTTAGAGGGAGCCTCTTATTGATTTAAGCCATGCAGGAATTTAGTCTCAGACAATAGAAGCCCAGGGGCAGAAATGACAAGAAGTCTCATCTTGGGCCAAGTGTGTGTGTGTGTGTGTGTGTGTGTGTGTGTGTGTGTGTGTGTGTGTGTGTGTGTGTTCATTTCTTTTCTTTCGTCCTCATTATAAACAATAGACATTCTCAATAAATCAGATGAAGGGTCTTTGCCCCCCTGGAAACACGACAGAGTCACAGACAGGGGTAGGGGCCAGGCCATACCACCGGTGATGTCATCACGCACCCACGACAGTGCGTCACCCTGTTATTAGAGAGCACACGGCGAGTCCCATTGTCTTTACAAGCCAATTAAATTATGCTAATTAGCGGTGATGCTGAGCGAGGCGCAACTAGAAAAATACAGGAAAAATGTTGTTTTTTTAATGACTCAGATAGAATTACAATCGCGAAACCTCGGAAATTAAAAAAAAAAAAAAAAGTAAAAAAATTGTAGAATTGTACGCTGGATTGGTAACAACTACAACTAAAATTACAACTCATTCCCCTCAATATACTCTGTGTATTTATTAAGTGTTGGCTTGAATCCCATTTGAATCACACACAACCTTCAAACACAAAGTGCGGTGACTTCTAGCTCCCGGTCACAGAGTCCGTAGGCGCCTCCGTAAGTTGCGCAGAGACGCAGCATCGCGCTGACAAACCTCTCATAAAGTCATCGCCGTAGTGCGTAAAAGTGGTCACGCTGGTCGGTCGGAGAAGCTTTGAGGAAAGAAGAGGGGGAAAATACCCTCGACCGGAATCAAACTGCCCGCTTCAGCGACCATTAAAAAAAAAAATAAAGTTGTCTAACTTACCGGTTTGACGAATAAACAGAGTTGGAATCAGTGATCAGGGTGGATCATCATCAGCGGGCGAGAGATTGAGGGTTGGGTGTTTGGAAAAAGACAAAAAAAAGAAAAGGAAGAAGTCGCTCCGAGGAGGATGAAACCGCAAAGCCGAGGTTCCCCCTGCGTGTGACTCCTCGCTCAGTGTGTGTGTGTGTGTTTGTGTGTGTGCAGAGGGGGAGGAAACAGCAGTGGGCCGCTGACGCTGAGCTCACTGTGCGTCACCGCTGCAGGATCGAAGTCCCGGCGGGCTGCGTGTCAGTGCTCCAAACCTCCCCCTGCTGGCGCAGTGCCAATCTCTGCATGGAGCGCGTGTCGCCTCAGCAGATTCCACACAGGTAACGTTGCAGTGTTTAGTGTTTGTATTGGTTAATTGGGACTTTTGGTGGAAAGAATTCTCCGCAGAGCAGACACTACAATGAAGTAACTGGCACACAATAGAAACATTTTCTTTCTTCAAACTCATAAAGTTGTGGGAGTCCAACGCTATCACTGAAATGTGGACATCATCTCATCGCATCGTTTAATCTGAGAATTCTGAAACAAAAGTCAGATTCTTCCGAAGGAATTCTGAGATTTCTGGGCACAGCTGTAACCAATAATAACATCAGTGAAGGCAATGCCTGGACTAAATGTCCCAGCAGAAAACTAGCACTCAATACCTTCCACTCAAAATGTGACTGAGTTGAGGAACATCAAGTTGCCATTAGTGTTTCGCTTTTTGGAATTTGTATCAAACAAAAAAAGGAGAAAATGTCCAAGTGAGTTTGCCAAATTTAATTTAGATGGGCTACAGTTGAGTATGACTCACTCATCACTCATTTGAATTTTCTTTCTGTACAATGCCCGTGATATTGATATATATGATGAAATGTCCCTCATCATGTCACCAAGCGTTTGATAAAAAGATTATATCTTGTTCTTCTGTTCAAAACTAATTACTTTTGTTATTTTTTAGGGGAGAAATTGTAGACAACTACAACTACAACTACTACTCCTACTGCTACAACTGTTACAATACAATGTTTGTTTCGAATTGAAAGATTTTCTTTTCTTGATTATAGTATTACAACTCTGACGGCAGTGAATGGAGATCCTCCTGGTTCTTCCGCCGGGATGAACCAGCGAGTCGGTGGCTCTGAGTCACCACAGACGACTCACTGTGCTCCTCTTCATTCATCGCACAGATCTTCACTGTTTCAACGCGTCATCTGAATGCTGCGCATGAGTTTGACTGGGCAGGCCGCTCGTGCGCAGCCTCAATGCTTCGCATTCACGCGGCCGTCCTCCATATAGTGCGAGGCTATCATATCACAATACACTTTATTGTGGGTCAGTGGGTTAGAGTCGTGTCAATGGTGGAGTACAACACTGAGGCATGATGGGAAAGGACGCCCACAGTGGCGACTGTGTGCGACGGCCAGTGTTCCAGTCTGAAAGAGAAAGTCTGTTTAACTGCTGATGATTTCATTAATACTTATTATTAGGGAGAGACAGGGAGGGGGGTCAGAAGGTCAAAAGGCCCACGAGCATTGAGTGTCGATGGTCATTGTAATAAACATTGTTTACTGCTCCCGTCTTAGTTCCATTTTGCCCTTTGCTCTAAAAGTCTCACAGTCATCATGTGAAGATTTTTCTGTGCGAAAATATTGTGACACGACAGACTAGTCACCAAACATTGCCACTGATTGGCTCATCTTGATGTGTGGGAAAGGTGAAGATTTGTGCTAATTTTTATTTTGTGCTGTCATAGTTGTTGTTGTTTTTTCTTCAGCTGTTTATTCCGTGAGAATCTGGCAGTTTGCTCACGGTACGAACGAAGTGAAGTCGACAGTCTGTTTGAGCAATAAATGAATTTGTACACATAATTTTGGGAAACGAATAGTTTTTTGTTGTTTTTTTTACCATGATTCATGGATCCCAACATAGTCAGACAAACATGACAGGGCAGCAAAATAAAGGCAAAACATTTTTTTCTCATCATGTGTAGTGTATTGGAGTTTTTTAGAGGTGTAATTTGGCTCAAAATATAAAAAAAGTTCTAAAAAAAAAATAACACAACATTTAAAGTTCCTGCAAAACCCTTTCCAAAGCCGTAGTAAACAAGTCTGAGTTCTCACCATCTGAGGAGTGAAGTGTTGAGAAAACACACACATCCACAAACAGACTGTGACGTGTGTGTGTGTGTGTGTGTGTGTGTGTGTGTGTGTGAACACTCACCTCCGCGGGTGTGTTGCGACTGCATCCAATCAGCTGCAAAAGAACCGCAACCAAACAACACAACACCAGTGAACTGATTTAATTACAAAGAGGAAAACCCACAGTGACCGGAAAAAAAAAAAACACAACAAAAAATAAAATAATAAAAAAAACAACAAAAAAATAACAACAGCCACGTACAGGAAGTAACTCTGACAGACCGGAGCCACGAAAAAAATAAAATAAAATGAAAAAACCCGACAGATGTCACCTGCAGCAGCGCACAAACCTGCCATGTTTTTGTTTTATTTTTTTGACAGAGCATCTGGTGTGAATCAGCCAACATGGCTGCCAGTGAGCAGAGGCCTTTTTTCTTTTCTTTTCTGACAGGTATAATTTAAACATCACTAAGAGCACGTGCCAGAAAGGAAGGGGAGCAGGGCGGGCAAATACGAGAACGAACCTTACACAAATATATAAAAATATGCCATTAGAATTATATCAACAATTGAGAATCGTGGGTGCACTATTTACAGAAAAAGGCATTATATACCAATATTTACAACAATAAAGACTTCTTTCACATATGGGCACGAGGAGGTTACAAGTTGCTGAGAGATACAGTGACAACAGGATGAGCTGGATGCGATAGTAAACAAAAAAATGTCCTATTTTGTGCCTTCTGTGAGCATGCTTGTGAGGGTTTTTTTGGGGAGGGGAGAGGGAGTGAGGAGAGTACATCCAAACTACTGAAAATATGAATAGGACTGATTAATAGTCACGAGGCTGTCTGGGGATCAGAAAATCACATTTTAAGGCAAACTAACCGTCTGAATGAGCTCACCTGTGAGTTATGGGTCACTCAAAGCGAATTCAGAGAATCAAGAGAACAAATCAGATAGTCTGTGACCATGCTGCCTTCCTCACAGTATAGAAAAAGTGCTGCTACCAGCATATATACCATTAAAAAAATGTTTCTTCTGAACACCATCAAACTCTTCAACGCTCAAAGGAGACGTGCAATTTGTTCTCCGCTCGACCAGCACTGATGTACAGTATTTTCACGGGGCCTCTCTTGGCACAGAGACACACAAACATTAGTTGTGCTGTTTATCCAAGACAAACGTGAAACCACGAGCTAGCAGAGGGTTAGCCTAGCGCAAGTCTGGAAACAGGACGGAGGTGCAACGACTTCAACGGTGGTGCGACGTGGTTTTTATGCTTTACAACATCTGTTTGGACTATAATTGGCCGGCTGTTTATATCTACCATCAGTCTTTAGGCTATGCTATGCTATGCTAAGTGATCTTCTTACAAAGTGGTATTGCCAAACCACCAAATGTGGACACTAGAACACTTTACTTTTAGCTGGATTTTCTTGAGAGGAAAAAACAACCACAACAAGCCCACTTTTTTCACTTAAAACCTGCCCATACACACGCACCCTTCACACTAACACTGGGCTGACTTGGCTAGTTAGCGGCTACAACAACAGCCGACCAATCCCGTTAGCGCTGAGCCGCTCTCACGGTGGGAGAGTTGTTGCCCATGTAAGCAGGTGTGTTGGAGAAGCCTCAGATCAGTGAAGAGCCCAGATGGCTGGCAAAGTGCAACCAGGGTTCCCAAGGACTGCGAGGGATCAGAGACAATCACTGCTTAACCCTGGAGCTTTGTGTTTGTGTGTGTATGTGTGCGAGTGAGTGAAAGGACGAGTCGGACTCACTCTTCACTTGCCGACATCTGCTCCAAGGACACGGCAGAGCTGACGGGCATTTAGGGACTTAGACTTTTAGCCTTTTGAAGGCACGTGCAGGCGCTCAGCGTTTGTCCCTCTGACCTACTCAGCCACTCGTATCGCAAGTACGTAAGCAAGCAAGCAGGCCGGCAGGCAGGCAGTGTGAGCCGAGATCGCCACACATCCAATCTGTCAGGGACACTGATGGAGGGCTGGCGCTGGCGCTTCAGCGCCACTACGGGGATGAGAGTTTGGCACTTTGGAAGGCAACTGTGCGACAGAAATGAGGGATTAAGGATCAATAGGACGACTGAATCTGCTGCTCTTGTTTTGTTTTCTTCAGATCAGAAACGGCAAATAAACAAGGAAAGACAAAAGTACAACCAAAGCGTCCTCTTGTTCCGTCTCCACACACCTATCGCGTATCATGACGCTCAAAATCATTCATGGTAATCACTCCAGTAATCAAAGCAAGGGCCTCCTTGTTTGGAGACGAAAATAAACGGGAAAAAGTGAAAGCTACATTTTCTATAAATTAAGTGCTGTAAAATAAGGCGCTAAAAAAATATAGGAAAAAAAATCAAAACCATAAATACTGTACATCACTATCATCAGCTGCTACCATGATCATCTTGAATGAGTCGAGACTACGGGATTAAAGCAAAGATGGCTCTGGGTTTTCCTACAAACTGCAATCAGGCAGCGACAAAAGGATCCAAAGTGAAGAAATGCACGGCTTTGGTGTGTTCACGGTGAGGAGGAGTGTAATCCAGGGCACTTTGTATTTTCTATCCATCTTCAGCAGGGGGCATCTTCATCATCCAGGTCATCTGACGGCAGCGGGAAAATGAGAGTAACTGTGGGATCATGTTTGGAAACACCAGTGCTTGTTTTTTTTTGTGTTGATGTTGTTGTTGACGATGATAAACACGCTCGCTCACGTATTGCACTTCGCATTCTCTTTCTCTCGCAAGAGAAGAGGATGAATTTGAGAGGATTGTTTCGGGGATATTATTGCAGTCAAAATAGGAGGGAGAAAAAAAAATTAGTTTGGCCTCTAGGGGGCAGTAGTAAAGAAAAAACATGTCCAGCTGGAATTAAGCAAGAAGCCAGATTTTAGATTCCATATTTCCAAAAAAACAAAAAAACCCACGTTAGACATTTTCTCCCCAATGACACTCCAACATATTTCTAGAACTTTCCATCACAGTGAGCTCTAATCATCAGGACTTCATCTGAAAGGCCATGTAAAGGTGAGGCGACGACGGCGTAAACGGGTTATGTTTATGTTGACGTGACTTCCAGACCTCCTGTGCAACAACATCCTGCAGAACCTTGCAGAGTCCTCCACTCCTCCTTCTTCCTCTTCGTCTTCTTCTCCTTCCGCCTGAAGGTTACATCCATCCGTCAGAGTTTTCATCCTCGCCTCCTTCGCCCACGTCTGTCTGTCTCCTTCTCCCCCCAACCGAAAGATTATCTTCTCACAGATGCTCAAGACTTGGCAGACAAACACACACGCATGCACGCACACACACACACACACACACGCCCACAGGGCACCTCTGGCACCCGTCGACAGAAACACAAAAGAACTCTTTGCTGCTCCGTTGAGTCCAGGGAGCTCCAAGAATGCACATAGAGACGGGCGGACTGAGCGGAGACCCCAAACAACAGCGGCGATTAGAAAAAAAGGGGAGGAGTCTGGCGGGGTAGGAAGCGAGGGAGGGGCTTGTGCGACATTCTCAGTGTGAAAGTGGGAATGAAGAGTGGCTGGCGTGCGACGCCTCAGACCCTCCAGAGCAGCAGGTGGTTGGTGCTGTCGTCCCGGCCCACCGTCTCGCTGCTGTTGGTTAGCCTGAAGTCCTCGTAGCCGTCGCCGCCCGAGATCACCAGGTGGTTGGTCTTGGGGGGGATGTGGGCGGAGGCCCGGCGCCGCGCCGAGTCGCGCCGCTGGAGGTTCCCGTCCACCGTGTTGCTGTTGCTGCTGCTGCTGCTGCTGGTGCTGCTGCTGCTGCTGTGGGACTGCAGGCCTGAGGAGCAGACAGCACGGCCGTTCAGGGAGATGCAAGTGGAGCTTTTAGCATGGAGGTATCAGGCCTCCCTGCAGGTCCGAGACCGGACACTCAGACCTGCGGTTCTGCTCCTGCATCTCTACACCAGTGTTTTTCAACCACTGTGCTTCGGCGCACTAGATAATGTCAGGTGTGCTAAGAAAAAATATCCAATTTCACTTGATTGGTCTTAATTCGTCCTTCCTTTGTTAGTCCATAAATACTTTATTTTATTTCTTTTTTTCTTTTGAATTCATATAATTTTCCTTCTCTTTACAAAGGCTTTCTATGCTCTTTTACACAGGTTTCCCAGGTTTACACTGAGTGAGTGTTGATAAATTAAGAGACTACATTTTCCTTGTTATTACCATGGCTCAAAAAAGGTTGAAAAACACTGCTCTAGACATCTCTTTTTTACAGGTTTTTTTTTTGCAACAGTGCCACCTGCTGGACGCCTGTAAAACTGCAACTACACCATTCAAGTCAAATACCAATTTTTATTAAACAAGCTGAACTTTTAAAAATCTGCATCACGGTTAGGGCTGAGGGATCGGACCCTGTTGCAAAAATACAGGACTGAATCTTCAGTCACATGACCCTCCATCACAGAGGGAGGGGCGCCTACCTGTGGAGTCGGCGGTGGTGGCGGGAGGGAACTTCATGTCGAAGCCCTCGGGCAGTTCTATCGACGTCAGGAAGCGAACGTGGCCCGTGTGCCCGTGAGCTGAGCCCATCGGGGTGAGCGGGGACTTGAGCGTCACGGTTCCGGTTCCGGTTCCGGTTCCTGTGCTGACTGGCGGGATGGTCAGGGTGAGGACCACGCCTGCAAGGTCACGCCATGGTAGGAAGTGAAGACTCGTGAAGATTTGGACCGGTTAACAGTGAGAAAAATGCTGAGAACTGCAGGTCATTCAAAGCGAGTGGTGATGCTCATTAAATTAGAAAAAAACAAAACAAAAAAAAAGGCGAGCAGGAGGTCATTCTACCACTAGAGGTCACCACTTGAGCACCAAAACAAACCAGCCCCTGCACGTCCTCCTTAGCAGGCAATGCTAATGTAATGCAATGAGTGGTTTCTGTTCATATTAACTGGTGGTTCAAAGAAATGTCAGTGCACTAGACAGTAAGAACTACACAGACAGGGGGCGCTGTGACATCAAGACAGTATCTCTCTGAACCAAGCAATGTGTGTCTTTGTGTCTTAAAGTGAATATTACAAATCGCTCCTTCAAATCTTGGATGAGAGTTGCAGAGAATTACTGACACTAAATTAAAGGGAAAGGTAATAATGATTTCTCTTACCTGCGCTGGTGCCGATCCACAGCAGGTCCTTACAGGCCAGCAGCGCTGTGATCCTCAGACAGGCAGCCTTATGCTGTCTGATGATTGCGTCAGCGCCTGAGCAGAGAGGACGGAGGAATGAAGGAGACGGAATCAAAATGCTTCTCAACACCACTCAGGCGCAGAGACACAGAGAGAGATGCAAAATTGTATAATTTCAACTGTACATTATAGAGCTTCCATATGCTCCAACTTAATAAAAGACACATTAGTAGAAGACTTTCTGTTAAAAAGTTACTCACAGAAATAAATAAGCTATATTTATCTTTATTTGTGACCATATTGTCTACTGTGGTTTGATTTACTACATGCAGAGCAACTCTACTTATCTGCTGATCATTACATTTTGTCTGTATATGTTTTTCTGTTTTACAATTTTAACCTTTACTTGTGTTTATCTTTGAATTTTTGTGAGGAACCCAGAAAAACTATCGACCCACTTTGTGCAAGCAAACAAGGACACCAAACAAAGAATGGAGAACAAAGTGGATTACCTGCCAGCATCTTGTGCACGGCGGGCGCCACGTCCACCTCCGTCAGGCTCTCGCAGCTCTGGGCGTGGTAGAGGCGCACGTGCGCGCTGCCTTGCAGCGCCAGCCACACGCCCTGGCCGTACGCCACCATGCAGGTGACGCAGCGGCTGCTGTCGGTGCCCACCTGGAACCACTGCTGCAGAGAGGAGGAAGGGTGGGGGGGAGGGTCATGACGGAGGAAGGAGGGGAGACCGATCTGGTTTTCATGTCACCGTGTCGTGTCTGTGGTTACCTCTTGTGCCAGCGTTGCTGTGTTGATGACCAGGACCCTGTTCTGGGAGCCGCACCACAGCTTTCCCCAACTGGAACCATCTTGGTGACGGGGCTGCTGGGCGTGCCGAGGACGAGGGTCTGGGAAGACTGCGGGTCCCAGAAACTACCTGGAGAGGTGACACACAACAAAACAACAATAAAACTGAATTCTATTCAATCTTAAAAGTAAGATCAGAAATAAAAGACAAAACAATGTGGTTCATTAGGTTCCTCTCTCTTTTATAACTTTCTGCTAAAATCAATGTGTAGGGGCAGAAATCTGAAAAAAAGTTGCACAGAAATTAAGTTTTCTGATTCAGCTACAAAAATAGAACAAAAAGCCTGTACACATGTTCACACTCACACAAAAGAGACACACACACACACACACACATACACCTAGCTTACCTGCTTCTCTCTGATAGACTATCACCTCCCCATTGGCCAAAGACACAAACACCTTGTTGTCCAAATACCTGAAGGAAATGAAAACAAAAAATATCAAAGCCAGTGGATACAAACAAAAATAGAAATTATTTAGAAGCTATGATTTGATCTGTTTTCGGCTGATGATGTGATGTCCATCACATGTCGACCTTGAAAGACACACAGACTCACAGGATGCAGAGGATGGAAGCCGAATGTTGCATCTTCATGCTGTTCTTGCGGTTGCGGATGTTGTCTGACGACTGGTACACGTGGATGCTGCCGGGAGCGGACACGTGTTGGAGGGGGAGGAGTTAAAACGCTGCGTCAACACCAAGGAACAAGAACAGACACGAGACTTGCAGCAGTGCAGCAAGTGCAACACACCATCCGTCCTCGGTGCCCAGCCACACTGAGCTCTGGTAGGCCTCGGGGTCGATGCTCAGCAGGTCCTCCAGGCTGGCCCTGGTGAAGGAACCCCGGGAGGACCTGCGCATGGCGCGGCCGTCCATGGCGCCCTCCGTGTGGGCGCGGCCTCCTCCGCCCAGCCCCAGCATCCCCGGAGCCCTGTAGGAGGCGGGCACGGGGAACTCCTGCTCTTCCTCGCTGCTGGTGGTCTCCGTGGCCATGTCCTTGGAGCTCGGACCCTCGTCGTCTTCGGCGGGGAGGGGGGGGAGACATGTCAGAGTGTGTGTGAGTGTGTGTGTGTAGCTGTAGGGCGCCTGTCTGACCCCGGCTTCCCACTGAAAACGTCTGTGGCGCGTCAACGCTTAGAAAAAGCGCGGCACCCTAGCCTCTTTTCTGATCATTGACTTCCTGCCTGAACGGTTCTACCTGCTGCGATCGATGCGGTCGCCACATGTGAAGCGTGATAAATAAAACAGCCATGTATGTTTCCGCACCGCAGACGCTTCCGGTGGGTTTCGGGCTTGACAGTGTGCACTCACTGCCGTAGCTGGAGGAGATGGTGGAGTGGCTGGCCTGGCTCTGCAGAGTGGACGAAGGGCTGGGCGAGTCCTCGTCGTCGCTGTCGTCGCTGTCAAAGGGAACAAGCTCCGCCCCCGGCCCTGGACAACACCAATGAACGATGCATCACTTGATCACATGACAATGTGGACTTCAGTATTAGTAGGACAGATCAGATCAATTTGTTACAGACAATACTGGGACTGGAAAGCTGCCTGGTGAAGCTAATTTTGCGTGAGGTGAAAGTTTAAATGTCTCAGAAAATGAAAGGTTAAAGGTCAAAGTCCCACTGACAGTCAGTAAGTGAATTTGTCCTCTGCGTTAGAGCGACTCCTTGTGGAGCGGTGTTTTATAACTAGTATGTGAGTCCATCCTACATTTCATCGTGTGCTGCTACTACTACGGCTACACAGTTCAAGAAACCAGCCCATTGTGAGGTCACAAAAGGCACAAATCCTCTCCCAGGTTCGTGAAAACACCCGCCGCCAGTTGCTGGTTCTGTCCTGTTTCTGGGATCCTTTTGTTGCTTTTTTCCTTCTTTTGGACAATGAGTCATGCAAAAAAAAATCTGAAGATGGGTACGATAGGGGTCCTTTAAAAAACTGTTCAGAAGTGGAGAGTGAAAACCTTGATGGACAAACCTGCAGGCTGCTCTGCCAGCTCCAGGGACGAAGTGAGAGATGGAGATGTGGAGCTGCTGCTGCTGCTGCTGCTGCTGTTGCTGCTGCTGTTGCTGCTGCTGCTGCTGCTGCTGCTGCTGCTGCTGCTGCTGCTGCTGCTGCTGCTGCTGCTGCTGCTGCTGCTGCTGGGCAGTGGCGGCGGCGAGGTTGGGCTCCGTTGTGCGCTCCCTAAATGGTGACCAGTGAGGCATTAATGTGGCAGTAACGCAGTAGATCAACTGTGTCTTAATGCATCTGTAGTTTGAGCTTGTATTAGAGACAGAGCAACGTTGACAGTCCAGACAAACACAGAGCAGAAAAGACCGACGAGTGTTTGTGCTCCGACCTTGCTTTGAGTCCCGGTACTGCAGCGATGCAGATGATCCGCGCTGAGCAGACGGCGATGCAGGCTTCCACCATGGGCTCGTCTTTGATATTCAGCAAACACACCTGAAGGAAAAGAATCGTCACGGCATCCAGTCCGACGGTGTCACTGGCGGATCTCAGAGGGAGGGAAGCTTGCAAACGCTTTTTAATGTTGTTTTCCCTCACCTGTCCCACGTAGCCGTCGCTGTTGCACACCCAGACCTCGCAGCCGCTGTCGGGACAGCTGTGGCTCGGAGAGGCGCAGGAAAACTGGCAGGAGAAAAAGATGCGTGGAGACGTTTGAGTGTCAATAAAGACGTTTTCTGAATATACAGTAATAATTATAAAGAATAAAGAACAAAGAATACGAGTCTGTGGCTGTTTGAAAACAGTGTGTAGATGCACATTTTGGTGCTTGGTGCAAAAGTTTCACACAAAACTTCAGGCAAAAACACCCTCAATTTTATGTGTGTGAATAGTTCTGAGGCTTTTTGCAAGTTTCTCTGCATGAATGCAGCCAGTTTGTGCAGGATCTTTGGTGCACTTCTGAATCACTCTATCAAGGTCTGAAGACAATATCTCACTCCTACAGATTCATTAATACAGTCGGGAGCAGGGACGATGTCCTCACCTGCATTCCACTGCGTGTCTTCATTATTGGAATGGCCTTCAGGAACTCTGGGTCCCACTGGTCCTTATTCATAGCTGCAATCAACCGCACCAGCAGAATAAGTATATGTTGTTATAGATTTACTCAAAATAAGAGAGGATTTTTTTTTAAGTTATGGGCCCACCCAGCTTCTTCTTGGTCTCCTCGAAGGCCTGCTCAAAGTTGGAGCGGGCGTCGGGTGAGGCGAACTCGAAGACGAAGCTGCTCTCGGCAGAGGCCGTGGTGAACTCCAGCTTGGTGGGCAGGAAGGTCATGCTGAAGGCCAGCGACTGTTTGTCCGACAGCTCCCTGTGCACCGACGCCATCAGGTCCTTGATGACCTCGTCCAGGGACTGAGGGAGGCGCAGAGGGAGAGACGGAGGAGATCAGCCTCGAGGAACATCAGGCGTTTTTTTCACACCGGACGTGAGGAGCCGCACTCTACTCGCTCTGAGCTACCTGATGGGGGAAGCTGAGGGTTTCGGACAGCTTGCTGATCTGACCCAGGGTGCTCAGGTCCTCGTCCAGGCGGTTGATCATCTTCTGGATGCTCTCCCTGTTGGTCGCCTGGGTGGAACCTGTGCCAGAGATTGAGCATTGTTGAGCATCAACGGTGAGCAGAGGAGGTTTCAAGGAAAGGAGCCATGAAATTCATTGGGAATCTTACTTTTCACCACCTCCACCTCCTCCAGCGGGAGCTTCCACAGGAACTTATATTTACTGGAGGTGTCAATCACACTGGCGGCAGAGTAGCTGCAGGAAAAGTGAGGGGGTAAAAAAAAAGTGGACGGGGGTGATGCAGTTCTAAAGCAGGGGGCCATGTGACTTGCGAGGTTTGGAATGGCTGTGTGTGTGTGTGTGTGTGTGTGTGTGTGTGTTACTTACAGGCTCATGGAGCTGCGTCGTAATGAGCCCGACTTCCTCTTGAGTGTGGTGCAGATGATGAGATCGCTGAAGAGGAAGAGCGAGCGGTCCTTCTTCCCGCCCACGGTCTTCTGCAGAGAGGACGGTTGCAGGAACAGGATTAGAAATAAATCGCCGTGATGACGGTGGAACCTCGGATGACTTCTCTGTTCGCATTGTCAAGGAAGACAGCGCTTCTTACCGCCTCCATGACCATCTCCTGCCTCACGAACTTCCTCTGGGGGTTCAGAATCTGAACGCACATAAAAAAAAAAAAGGAGCGAGGCGATTAGCAGGTTGTGCTATGCTAATTACTGTCATTTTATAAATATCACCAAATAGACCTCACATGTTCAACTCCTTCTATGTGAGCCTCAATCTCCTGGATGACCCTGGCCTCCCTCTCCGCCTCCTCGGCGGAGCGACGGCCCTTGTTGATCTTCTCGGCCAGTCGCTTGATGTCCCTCTGGGCGTCCAGCAGGTAAGCGTGGTCCGGGTGGTCTTCAGCGGTGTGTTTGAGTAGGTCCTACAACGGCAAAACACGGCCAAATACATAAAGCTGTCGCTGAACACGAAGTTTCTCGCTGAACGCGAAGGTTCTCGCAGCTCACTCACACAGGGCTGAAACATTACTGACCTTGACCAGCAGCTCGTATCGAGGGATCCTCTGGACGGGTTTGATCATCAGGTCTCCCAGCGCTTGTTTCTCTTTGTTCTCACGCATGCAATGCTGTTAAATGGCAATGCATGAAGAGAAAAGGACAGGAGCAGAAGTAAAATTAAACATTGACGTTCAAGTGAGGAAACAAGAAGCTCATGAAGCTCTGATTGCTGCAGTTCATGTCTCCACCACAAGGTGGCAAGGTGGCTTTGTCCAAACGCTGAGTTGCAGGATTTGAGCTTCCCTGACATGAAGGCTTTTATTTCTGTAAACATGTATTCAGCTAAACCCTGTGCACAAGCAAGATATAGTGCATAAGAAAGCACCTTATCACTTTTCAAATTCCTTGATGGTTATCTAGTGTTTTTTTTCTTCTTCCCAAACAAGTAAGAAAGCCCTGCATGTACTGGTGCTCCAAATACGAACCTCCAGAAACTTGTGAAACGCTGGCTTGGCCTCCTTGGCGATCCTCACAGCGTCTTTGGCGTTGAGAAAGTTGTCGATGTACGCTGAATACATGTTAGCCAGCGACTCTTTGGAGAACTGGAGGGAAAGAGAGGACCTTCGGGGTGACTTTGAGCTCAGCTTAGCTCATAACAGAGAACACAGTGCTTCTGGCAAAATAAACAGGAGCTTATTGCTTCACTTCAATAGAAAATAAGACACAAATCAAGAAGTTTCTATCAGCGCTAAGATCTTGATGATGCTTAAGTTTCTCGATTTGACAAATTCCTGATGAAACGACCCACACCAGTGATAAAACACAACCTCATTTTTATATCAGGATGACTTTTTAACAAACAGACATGAAACATCGGCTTCAAACAGGACGCAACTCCTGCTGGTCACGTGTGATTGACCACAACTTTCCAGACGCGTTAAATCCATTCCTGCGGGTTTTATCACAATAACCACAAATAAGAGCCATAATTTGAGAGATCGCTGCAGTGGCCTCGATTAAAAAGGAATATTTCAAAACTTCAAGCACTCACGTTTCTACTGACACACATAGACACTGAAAACATGCGCGCAAACACGCCGATGATTCATCCTGACCTGGTTTCTTCACACAAAGAGACAGAGAGAAGAAGAGACACAATCTGACGTCAGAGACTCAGGCTAAAATGCTTTTTTAGCCTTTCATTAAGTAACCTGACCCAGATTAGTCACAGCTGGGGGACACTGACACATCTGATCACTGCCCCCTTCCGGTTGTCTCGGACCCTCCTGCGGAGTGGAAAGCCCAACATTTACTTCCTGTTTGCGTAGGTAAAGAAATTAATATTGATTAAAGTGGTGGGGGAGCAGGATGACTGATACTCTGAAAACACATCCATCTATTTTGACCAAACTCCAGAATGCAGCACTTTTATGAGTGTTTAGCATTGTGTATGGGATCCCGCCCCACCGTTTTTATGCATTCACAGTGTTCTTTACAGCAGCGTAAGAAGATTAAACATACTGCAGGGGGAAAAAGCATTTCAGAATAAATGACATTATACTTGTCTGTAAGTAGCCTCTGCAGAAGCCCTCCACTCAGTCAAAACTGTCTAACACAGAAAAGCAGTCCAGGATATAAAAAAAAAATCATCATCCTCAATTACCACCACTATCGCTGTCAACACTGAAAGGGGCGACAATCAAACAACATCTGGATGAGATGTTGCCTGAGTGGAAGCAGGGATGAAACTGATTTCAAGGTGTCAGAAACATCTCAGCCTGCTTTAACAGATGGTAGAAGTCTCCACTCCTAACCAAGAGGACAGCCACCATCAATAACCACTTGCTTACTGAACATGTGCTTCAAGGTATAAAAGAGGATTTTTACCTGGGCTTCTGTTGTCTTTGCGACTAACAGTGACATCACAGTAACTCTCATCTTGTTTTTTCAGAACATTTCAGCAGTAACATGAGGAGATAGGATTGATCCAGATGGTTGTTATTTATGTACTATTTATCAAGATAGCATACCTTTTCTTTTTTTTTCTTTTTTGAATAAGATAAACTTACTAAATATGGGGGGGAAAAATATCTTGCCCCGTGTGAGGCTCGAACTCACGACCTTCAGATTATGAGACTGACGCGCTGCCTACTGCGCCAACGAGGCCTGGGAAGCAGTACCGCTGCTGAGACTTTAGCAAGGCGCGCGCGGGGGGCGGGGGGGGGGTGGGGAGGATTGCGTTTTACACAAACTAATCACAGCCCGAATTCCTACTGCCAGCGCGTTAGCATTGGCCAATGACACAACGTCATGCTAGCTAGCTAGATAGCAAGCTAGCGAGCGCTAAGCTACGACCCAAGCAGAGCGGAACCGGCATTTAAAGTGAAAGGAGCACATTTTGCGTGACTGCTATCAAGTTGCAGGAAACACGCTCGACTGCTCACCGATAGAGAGATATATATTATTCGACTGCGCCACTTTAATTAATCTCATCAGTGTATTAAGCTCGACCTCAACAGCAACAGAATCTAATGAAATACCGCATAGAAAACGTTTGATTCGACTTATTTCGCTATCGTGTTACCTCTTGTCATTTCATAAAAAACAAAACAATACTTAATTCCCAGGACTGCTGTAAAAGTCACTGATGAGCCTTCAAAAAGTCAAAATGGGTGAGTGACGTGACGATGGCTGTAGCAAAAATGCTTTCTGTCATTGACTTTTGTTTGTATCATGTGTGTTAAGGACCCTTTATGGAGCCTCTTATGGAGTTTATGGAGCCTTGATGCTTGATTAGAGGCTGGTAATTACACAGGAGGAGATGGGAGATGGGAAAAATAAGTACAAGATCTGTAAAACAGCTTTTACCACAATGAATGAATGAATGAGTTACGATTCCAACATAATAAATGCCAGTCACGCCACTGCATATGTTGTTGCAATTCAAGTAGATGAGATGATAAGTATGTTTGAAGTGCAGCAAAACAGTTAATTTAATGAGTAGTGAGCCAGAACTGCTTCCTGTGGTTCCTGTGTTGCCTGAATCACAGACGGTGGCACAGTTTGGGTGAAAGTTTTGCTCCCCGTCATGCTGAGAGGGACAACAATAGCACTGACGCAAACACAGAGAGACTGACGGCTCACAAAGCATCCTGCTCAAACATGTAAACAAATTGGAACCTCGCTTCTTCAAAAGACAATAATGTGGCCTCTGAATGCGTGTTTCGGGTTTCAGCCTGGAGGAGGAGAAGAAGTTCCCGTCATTCTCAGACGAGGAGATGTGACATTTAGCCCGACGCGGATGTTTTACAGGACTGTTTTCCAGAGGCGACGTCCACGGCCACCCAGGGGTCATGGGAAATTTTAAATGGGTCGCCACAAGGTCAGTGGGAAAACAAAATATTAATCGAGCCTTGCCAACTATAGATCATGCCCCTTCTAAAAGACCCACCCCTCGCTCTGCCCTGCTGCCTGGAATTATTTTTTTTCCCTCTCTGAAGACCATTCCTTTATTCCTTTAAGTTCTTTCTGCTCAACAGTCAAGTACATTTTTGTCAAATTGGACCAATTTGTACTGTAAAAGGTTTTTCCAGATGGACGGTTTTTAGACAGAAAATAGAAATACATGAAAGCAGCAGTGCTTTAGCCTAAAAAAGTCACTGGACAGCCAGAATGCAAGTTATGTTGTAACTTGCACATTTAACTGTTTTTCTTCTTACACATTCTTTTACTTGTAGCTTTTAACGACATGCAACTGCCAGTTTGTGAGCAGGATAAAACCCGCAAAAGGGATTTTTCAGTGCGGCTTTCCTGTTGGGCCACAAAAAATGTTAGAAAAAGATCAACAACAAGATGTTTGCAGCCCATAAAACTCCTACCAAGCAACAAGCCAACTTGAGAGTTACAGACCGCAAGGGACATGTTTGCAGCGTTACGTAATTTTGCTTATTTAGGTCCAGAAATTAATTGCACAAATAATTTGCAAGGCCATATAAACAAAACCACATATGGCCAGTTCACCAAACCAGTCACTACACACACACGATCAAGTTTTTTTTTTTTTTTCAACGTTTTTACACTCGGCTTCGTGAACTTTTCCCCTCAGTTAACAACAGCAAGAAGTCTCTGGGCGCTCCACAAAAACTCCTGCGTTGGTTTCTCGGTTGCGTCCATTAAAATGACGCCTGATAAGATTTCAGACTCTTTCTAAACGTTGTGCTGTGTCAGTACTACTCACTGATTGGATGAGGATGTGTCCCACGGTCTGCGCGTGATTCCACTGGCCGACGCAGGCGGCCACCTCCTCCAGGAAGAGCTCGTGGTGCTCCAGGATCTCGGGAATCTGGTAGAACATGTCGTCCACCAGCAGGGGGTCCACGATGGAGCTGCTGTCGGGCTGTTTGAGGGGACGCATGTAGCCCTGCAGGGGAGGAGACACCAGTTCATCAGTGCTCCCTGTGTGTCTGATGGACAATTATATAAAGATCCAGAGCTGCAATGGGACAGGGTTCAGGACACTCTTTCTAAAATCCAAATGTAAAAACAAAATAATTTTCACATTTTTTGGCAATTTTTGTGACTTTTTCAGACAACAGACTTCCTTTATAATTGATTGACAAGTATTGTGTTTTTAACCACTGTTAACCGCCTGGACTCCAATTGAAAGCTGACATGACAGACCTCCCGTCCTTGCGGTTCAGCATTTCATTGTCAACATTATACTGGGATCCATCCATCATGAGCTGAACTTCTGTCCATGATCTTTCTTTGGTGCTTTTGCTAATTGAATTTCAAGGAGAGCCAATACAGAGAATCACGTTCAAACTGAAGAAATTAGATTTCCAGTCCAGAAAAAAAAAAAACTCAGCCTCAACACACACGCACGCACACACACTTACAACCGCACAGCAGTCTATTAGAGCTGAGAGGAATCTGAAGATTCAATTAACTGTCTGAGTCGGACTCGGACAGATGTGACCTGGACGCTGTGGAGTCCAGTGAGTTGTGCAAGACTCATTCATTGACTCATTGACTTTATAACATCTGATGACTAATCGGCAGCTTGGAAGTTCTTATTGGATTTCTGGCGGCAGTGATTCATCCTGAATTTGTTTTGTTGAGCCCAGAAATTGAGTCGTTAGTCAGCTGGTCAACTATGCGACAATCACAGTGTTCTTTTACTGTGTTATGACTAGTAAAGTGTTCCCTGCGGTAACGAGTTGCAGCTCCTCTTCAGAACCATCTGATCTGGAATGTCCTGAGTCAGTGCTGCTTTTTTCCAAGGATGAACTCCCACCCATGGTTTATCACAGTGGAGCTCAGGGATGCAAAAGTTTAGCAATAGTTTATCGGATTTTGTCCAACATTGACATCCGCTCAGTTTGCACAGAGCAGTTTGAATAGCAATATGTTGTGTTCAGTGTGTCATCCACTCGCAACACAAATTAGACGGAGCCCTGCTGCCCTAGGGGGCGCCACTCACTGGTCACTTGCGGCACATACAGGTGAGTGTGCAGAGTAACTGAAACATTTAAAAAAAAATTGCATTTGCAATTGTATTCAGAGTGCAAATTCAACATTCAATCCGCATGTTTTCCAAATGCAGTGCAGCCCTGCAGTGCAGTTTGTCCTTCCTTGATTTTTAGTTTACTGGAGGATGACAATGTTTATTTTATTTATTTATTCATTCACACAAAAACAAACTTCACTCTATGCTGATGTGAGGCTTCCGCCAAGGAGAAGCCGCATCTGACACCTTGAGCCACTGCTGGCAGCTCTTCCAGTCTCTGTCTCCATGGGAACACAGCTCAGGATTATTCACTTTGTGTAGCAGGCGTGCGCAAAAACACACACACAGACACGTACACGCACAAGCATATGGACGAGCAACGTCCACGTGCATTTTAGATGAGTGTAAGGTACAGTGTGTGCAGAATACACAGACACACAGACACACAGACAAACCTTAACTAACTTAATTGAGGAAAAGACACAGATTTTGTTTGCCCACATATGGTCAACAGGCAGCGACCGGTTACACAACTGGGTGATCACAGGTGAGTGTGTGTATTTGACTGGGACAAGGCGCAGATTTAGGGGAAAGGTTGGCTTATAAGTGTGAGTGACAGTGTGTGTGTGTGTGTGTGTGTGTGTGTGTGTGTGTGTGTGTGTGTGTGTGTGTGTGGATAATGCTGAGGACGGTGAGATGTGATGGTGTTAGAAGATTATCCTGACAGGCTCGGTGAAAATAAGTGGATTACATAATGCCTCTGTTACCTACATTTGAAAGCTGCGAATCCCCGACAGTGTGTTTGTTTTGCCGCGTGCGTGCATACGTGCGTGCGTCCGTCCGTCCGTCTGCGTGTTTGTAATGAAAAGTTACATAATCAAACTGTGCGCACCTCAGCAAACGTCTCACTCTGATCGAGCCTTGCTGGATAGAAGAAAGTTGCAGATGCTGCACAAGCGTGAGCTTTTTCAAATTGGTTTAAACTTAAGTTTTACTTGCTCGACGTCACCGTGCTGCTGTGTGCAAGTCTGCGTTTGAATGAATTCATGTTTTGTTTTTTTTTTTTTTTTTTTTTTTGGGACAGTGCATCTCACCTGTATGAGGCTGCGTAGCGACTCCACATACGACTGCTCCGTGTCCAGGAGGGTCATCATCACGTGTCTCCTCATGTCCTGCAAAAAAAAACAGAGACACTTTTTTAAACGCACAATTTCTTCATGCGGGGTGTTTTTATTCAAAACCTTCTTGATGACTGCAAGCAAAACAAAATCTAGTCGGCGTGGAGGCCCTGCACGTCTGGCCGAGACCAGCGAGAGGCTCCCACCAGTCTCCTGAAGTGAGATAACGAGACAGCGGGGCGGGCTGTGAGTCAGCCCCGGACGGAAACCAAACTTTATTTGGTAAATTTCTCATTGACGATACCTAACAAAGTGGGGAGGGAAGAAAGAAAATTACTTTGAAAATGCTCAGCAGCAGCCTTTTGGCCTTCTGGCATTTCAGATCTCTATTTTCTTTTTTTCTTTTTTTACCTCAGTTGCAACAAGTCTCAAAACAGCTTGCACACACACACACCAACGCACACCTACGCGTGAACAAAAGCGGCGGATTAGAGGTCAGCGAGGGCAGGAAGTCCTCGGCAGCGCGGAGTGACTCAGCCGAGCCCTGGAACAATGACTGAAGGTTTTCACGGCAGCTTGTGAGTGAGCTGCTGAGAAACACGGCGGGGCACCGAGGAGACGTGTGGGTAGCTGGAGGGTAGCCGGTTGAAGGACCGTGACGCAGCAGATCCACAGCTGCAGGACACCAGGAGCTCCCAGTCTAAAGCGTTTCTTGTTTTTTGCATTGCATAGTTATAAAAAGAAGTCTTAGTCGTGGCAAAGGCAGGACGAATCAGCTGTGAGCGGCCGTTCAAAGTGCCTCAATGCAGCTAAGCAGATTAGCGCTGCAGCAGTTTCAGCTTTTTCAAAATCAAAACAAGTTTTCACGTCAATCGTGACCGGAAATCATCTTGTAATCCTGTTAGCTGATATTCTTAGATTTTTTTCTTCCTAGCTTGACAATCATGTCCTACAATGTGTTCTGTGGCCCGTGGTCCAGATGACTGTTTAGGAACTCCTGCAGGGTCCTTAGCGATGGCTTGGCGAGGGTCAACAGTCCAGACTGAACAACGAAGGGAGAGGTCAAGAGGCACAGAAGTGTGTTCAAGCAGGTCGAGATGGGAGGGAGGAAGGTGTAGATGCAGGACTGGAGAGTGTCGACAAGAGAAGTGCTAAAATAGCACCTGATGGAGGGAATCAGAAGGTTTGTGTGAGAGGAAATGGGAAAAGAGGTGGGAGGATGCAACAATTGTGGAAAAATAAAGGTGGGAGTTTTCTCAGGGGGCTGAATCCCCCGAAAACACAGGACCCTCAGGACCCCCAAAACACTGTGGAGGCAGATATGTCCTATAAGTAAATAGCATCCAGAGCTGAAGGCATCACCCCTCCTCCTCACACACACACACACACACAGACACACTCAAAATACACAAAAATAGCAACACCCCCCGCCCAGCTTTGCACTGCTGTGCCCTAAAAATAACCAGAACAATAGTTTCCCAGAAAGGCCATGTTTAGTGTTTGGCACTGGGGGCATCCCAGGAGGGGGCGCTGCAGGGACTGATGGGGTTAAAGGTGGTGCAGTGGCAGAGGAGGGAGAAACTTGGTGAGCTTTAAATGGACAAGACTCATCCCGTTTCTCTCACCATTCTATCTCCTTTATTTTATTTTCAAGCGGTGGCCGCACCCCCCGAGACACAAAACCTTCAGCCGGTGTGAAAAGCCTTGGGCCCCGCGGCCACCGCGAGGACACAGCTGCCACTGAACAGATGAAGTTTTTCCGAGAAAATTATCTAATTAAGGGACACAGATCCACTGCCTCCATCTCATTACGGGCCTAATTGGAATCAACATTTTAATGTCAGCCCGACCGAAAACAGAAACACCGCCATGATGCTGAGCGGGTAAAGAAACGCCATGCACGCACGGCAAACCACAAATCTTTTCAAGACACAGACTTGGTGCAGGGCAACTTTGCACTTACCATCTTGAAAGTCAAAATTATTGCTTTAGGGGAATTACTAGTTTAGAAAGGGGTTGCAAAGCCCATTGGAAACATTCAGAATAAAATTTTGAAGGCGATTGGACGGAAATTCTGTCAATCACATTAGGTTTGTATTGCAAGAAGTACTGCATGCCAGTTCAGAACAAACAGGAAAACAAAGAACACCTCATTTTGATCAGAAAAGCAACTGTTTCCTCACTCTCTTCAAAATGGTGCATTCACGGGGGGTCTGTAAAAACAGCTACTCCGCACAGCTGCAGCTAAGTACTGCAGAGCAGCAGCAGCAGCAGCAGCATCATGGAGCTGCGTCCTGAGGACCAGCAGCTCAGCAGCCAGGGGCCATTTATGATTTCTTTTTTTCTCCTTATTTTTTCCATTAACAGCAGAACTTTAATGTGAAAAAAAATGAATTGAGGAATGAATAGACTTATTCTTCTACATAAAGTGTTTCTACTAACGGGAATCTTTTGGGCCAGAACTCTGAAAAGCACCACTTATTTCAGTCTTGTATTATCAAAAAAAAAAAAATGACCTTTTCTTTTTCAAAGGGGTCATGAAAAAATCAAGTGCTCAACGCAATAACACAGGTGTGCAGACTGAGCGGACCACCCACAGCTCCACACAGCACAGGCAGTGGCGGAGAATCAAACATTCTTCATGCCAGCAGAGTTTTGAATCTCGGCCGTTTGTCCTCCGTTGGTTTTGTCTTTTAGTGACTCCAGAACAACTTTGGCACCGCGTAAAACCATCAGAACCCTCAATGGTGTCATTTACTGACATCATTTCAATGAATTATTTTTTTTTGCTTGTCTGGGTTCACAAAACATTAAAGCTTTCAAGACAATTTTCGGCGATGCATTACTTTTATTTTAATAGTATTCCTCTCAATAAAACATGTGCATTTTCTGTTCTACTCTGTTCCAGTAGACCAGGGGTGGGCAAACTTTCCTGACTGCTTGGCTACAGTGGGTTCTAAAATTTGACAGAGGGGCCGGAGCAGCAGCAGATGGATGGAGTATTTTGGTGAGCCACCTCATAAAAGGAACACTATATCCTGGGATATGTAGAAACATGATTTATTGTCAATTTAAAAAAGAACAAAGGCGTGAAGACAAAAGATGTCTTTCAATCCCCACTGTGTTTAGCTCTTTATTGAAATGACTCTTAAAACACTGAGAGAAGATGATGAAAAACAGCTATTTAATTACCCCCCACACACACACACACACACACACACTCTCTCCCCTCCCATCGCAGACGACTGTGTCCCATGGCAACAGCTTGGTGAGAGCAGCAACAGGCAGAGCCCAAACAGGGACGCATCCTCTCCTCACATCCTCTCCTGCTCCGCTCACTCAAACATCCCCGACAGGAAGCCTCGCCGCGGTCAGGTGTCTGCGAGTCCCGTCCTTCCCTCCCTCCCTCGTCCTTCCCTCCCTCCCTCGCAGTCTCTCAGCTGAACCGGGGCCACGGAGGAGTGCGTGTGTGCGCTCCATCACTCTCAATGCTCCCAAACTGTCATTTCTGAGGCGGCGGAAAGAAAAACAAAACGCTGCGACCCAACTCCACACGATCAATGACTCTCCCTCTCGCACGCCATCGATTCCCTCCCTCCCTCCCTCGCCCAAGCCCGACTCCTCCGTTGACGTCGCCTCGTTCATTTCTTCTCATCTCGCTCTCTCTCAACGAGCGTCGCCGTTCACAAGAAACCCATAAATGGATTGTTTATTTGTTCCCCGACTTGAGACGATTCACTGGAATCACTGCGGCACTGCGTCTAATCAGGAGATTTGCTTGTTTACTTTCTCTTGACGGTGTTTAGCAAACGTTATGACGTTTTCTAAACCAACACAAAATAACACACACACACACACACACATGCACACACACCAAAATCAGTCCAGAAGTAAAAAAATCTTGATTAAAACATCCTGATTTTTCAAACACGTGCTACCAAACGGGTCAAAGTGCCGACCTGACCCAGATGGGACACCTGTTAGACTAAGCGCTGGATAAGTGGTGATAAAAACGGATGTTGCCATCGAGACAGAAAAGTCAGACGCATCTCTCTCTCAAACTTGAGCTTTCCCATCACTTTATTTTTTTTTTTTTTTTTTTAAACATTTCCTCTGGAAAGGAATCTTGTTTTCAATGTGCCGCACTTTGTCTCCGGCATCGTTGTCGGGGTGAACTCAATGGTTTTCAGCACCACCTGTCAACGACAAGCTGGCAAAACAAACAGCGGAAGCGCCTGGAAAACCCACCGGTGGCGCCGCAGAGTAAAACACCGAGCAGGTGAAGAGGTGTGTCAGTGGCGACGGGAGTTTGGGGCTCTTTTGTGTGATTGACTGGGTTGTAATTGTGTCACGGGCAGATAAGACGAGGGAGATACGGACCTGGCCAAGGAGTCGTTCTGGGAAGTGGGACGAATGAGTAGGAACAACAACAAAAAAAAAAAGAGGGAAACAGAGCTGCAACCATGACTAAAACTGAAAAATGAAGACTCTCTCTCACACACACACACACACACACACACACACACACTCAAACACAGATACACGCACAGCTCCACAGTGAGGACAAGACACCACCAGGCTACCTCTCCATTCGGGTTCCCGTTCCTGCTGCTTCTGTTGTTGTTGTTGTTCCTGAACGCCTCCGGTCCGTCCCGCCTCTCCCTGTCCGTCGCCGCCGCCGCCTCCTCTCCACCTCCGCCTCCCCCATCCTCCCCCTCCTTTTCCCCGTGCTCCTGCATCTCCTCCAGAGCGATGCTGAACTGGGCCAGAGTTCGGACCATCTGAAGCATGCGGAGCCGTGCGGTCGGCGCGCCGGGAACGCACGCTCAACCGCTCGCTGGCACACACACACGCGCTCGCGGGCCGACCAGGCTGCCGCTCCGCCGCTCCACCTCGGCAACAGATGCCACCGGAGCGTCTGCTGCGTCTTCCCACTCAAGCCAAAGCCGCCTTCATGTCTGCAGACAGACAGAAGCACCTGAGGGATGCAGCAGGTGTCACCGCCTCCTCCTCCTCCTCCTCCTTCTCCTCCTCCTCACACTGTCACTCAAGTCGTAAAGTATCCTTCCCCTCTTCTTCCACCTCCTCCTCCTCTTCAGCGCCGCGTCCCGGCTGCTCGTCCAGGCACAGCGCCCACACCGGGCCGTGTGCGGTGGCAGAGAGCGTGCATGGGTCGTATCTGCAGGCTGCCTGAGCGGAGGACGAGGACAGCGATGATGTAAGCAGGCTGGCGAAGCGGCGCACGCTGCTGTGCGTTTTGAGCGGCGGCTGGAGGAGGGGAGGGGTTAAGGGGAAGCGGCGCGTGTGCGCGAGTGGGTGAGCGTGTGTGTCACGGCCCCTCCTCCCCCTCTCCTGCAGGCAGGCAGGCAGGCAGGCAGGCAGAAGGCGGCTCAGGCTAATCCCGCCCACAGAGGGGAAGGGAGGGGGAGGGGGAGGGCTGGAGGATGAGAGCATCCGTCCGTCCGTCCGTCCGTGTCACCCTGACTGGATGACACCTCTGGACAGCCTGCCGACTGCCCCGAGCTCCCCGACTCGGAAAGGAAATGAAAATGAAAGAGTCGATTGTGTTTCTGTTTTCCCCACTTCCTGTTGGTGCGTCTCTGCAGGCGGCAGCCGCTGCGGCCCCACACATAACCATGACAACGGTGAGCCGCGGCTGCCTTTTCCAAGGACCCAACCTGAGTTTCCGTGTTATGTAATGTGACTGCAGAGAGAGAGAGAGAG
Organism: Thamnaconus septentrionalis; assembly: GCA_009823395.1. Lineage (NCBI taxonomy): Eukaryota > Metazoa > Chordata > Actinopteri > Tetraodontiformes > Monacanthidae > Thamnaconus > Thamnaconus septentrionalis. Next base: position 6,502,860 of record CM020510.1, on the reverse strand, counting down.
TTGCATTGTGGGGGAGCTCGACACAACAACTCGGGGACCCGCAAGGACATCGGCGTCTTTTCGTCAAAATGTAAATTTTGCAGGAGAAAATGTGTTGGTGAATATTCACCAGTCAAAAGTTTGGACATTGCAGTTTCTCACTGAAGGCGTCAAAACTACATATGAACGCACATGGAATTATGTAGGAAACAATAAAAGTGTAAAATAACTCAAACACATTTTATATTGAAATTCTTCAAACTATTGGCAAAGAAAAAATAGTTTTTCTTTGCTGCATAATGACATATATCTTGCTCATATATTTGATGTCTTCAGTATGTCTGCAATGTAGAGAGCACTAAAGATTAAGAAAAAACATTGCATTAGAGAGCGTGTCCAAACTTTTGACTGGTAGTGCATATCTGTCAGAATTGGTCAGAAGTGACGTTTGCCTTGGATTCACCTCATGTATCCATCTATTAACAAGTTATTATTTCAACTGTTTGTCAAGGGAAGGTGAACTGACACCTCGCACTTTTGGTCTGTCATATTCAAGCAGATCAATCAGATTGTTTATTACCAGTCAAGTCAGGCAGCAACAGCTTGAAGCCTCCAATCGAGGAGGAGTAGCTGCAGAAAAAAAGCAGAAATACTTTCTGGGACTCTGAAAGTGACTGGTGGAAACTTCTGTCATCCAAGCACGACCAGAAGGTTAAAGATGGAATCCTGCCTGGAAAAAGCTCAAGACTGGAGCTCAGCAGGATGGACGAGCAGAGTTTCACAGTTACAATCTTGTTTTGACGGATTCCTTACAAACTCCACATGTGCAGCTCAGCAGGAGAAGAAGTCCTCTATTTTTCCCCAACAACTCAAAATCATCACTTGCTGCACGTTTCACAATATTCATTTGTTGGCTGACCTGCTCGCTGAACGACCTGAAACCAAATACTCAAGTCAGGCCGTGAAATATGAATAAATAAAACATCTGTTTCAACACATAAATAATCACAGACGGGCTCAGCGCCCAGATCTGGTGTTGACAACACAAAGATGTGACTCAGGGACGTTCAGAAAGGTCAATCCTGGCGCCGCTTCGGCCTTTAATCCTCGTTGCCGCGGGAACGACGGACGGTTTTGCAGGTTTGGCGACAAAAATCGGAGGCGACGACGTCAAATTCTTCAAAATAAAAGCACGAGCGACAAGGATTTAGATCGTCACGAAATACTGCCAGAACTTCTGCGCATCACTCAGTCAAAGCTGCTGAGATTGATGAACTCCAACACAAATCTGACTCATTTTAGAGTTTTATAGCTTTTTTTTCTTTTGCATGGTGTGTTTTTCTTTTTACTAGTCGGTGATGAAAGTGACACTGGTGTTCTGGAACCATGGTTGTGGGTGTTTTACAGAAGGAATGCGTTGTTGATGAGGAATAATTTCTCTGCAGATTATTTCCTGCTATAAAGGAAATTTTGATGGATGGCTTCACCAAGCTGCAGCAGTATAAAAAAAAAAAAAAACCACAATGCCAGTTTTCTTCAGAACAAAAGAACGATGTCGGCCTGACCTCGGCAACAGTCTGGTGCACTGATGGGTTTTCTTGGAAAAGGAAAAAAAAAAAAAAATTTACGAAAGTCTGAGGAACCAAAAAACTTTTTCCCTCGGGGTGTTGACTGTGGTCACGGAGAAACACATGGACGGAGGACGGACCCAACAACAGCACACACATCACAGTTACAAGAGCGGTTACATCAGCATCCACAGCATGCCGTTTCCATGGCGACCACCAGGGCACTCGCATCCACAGCATTTCCTGTTTGGCTGCAGTTGCCGGGAGACGGGGAACAACGCAATAAGAGTGTTAACTCTGAATGAGTTAGCGGCTTTTTGAGTAAGCTGACCCAGATTCTCACTGGTGTGTCTTCACACACATACACACACACACACACACACACACACGCGTGCACAAAGCCATTCACAGAGAGAGGAGCACAACCGTGACTACTCAGCTGAAGATCTGCCACCTGGTTTAAAAATCTATTTCAATTCATCATTTCAAAGTGGTTAAAAAGAATGCTCACTTTTGTGAGAATGCTCACAAACAAATCAAAATCGAAATCGATGTAGATTTATAGAGTTTTCAGAGAAAAATAATCCGTTTTTTTTTTTTTGTCCAAAATTGCCCAGCCCTAGTTCGACCGCAGCGACGGTGCAGCGCCCGCAGCAAGCACGCAAACACAACTGCGCGACTGAAGCTAAATGCTAATTTTGAATGCACTTTACGGTGGAGAAAACAACAACACAACCTTAACAACTATCCAGAGTACAACTCTATGACAGAGCGGTGACGGTGAAGTGCAATGATGGCTCCTTTAGCCCACCTGGCTTTGGGAACCCAACAATAGACGATAAGATAACAGGTGCAAAAAAAGAGAAAACCTGGCCTAGCGAGACGGTGAGGTCACAAGTACAGAGGATGTAATGAACGGTGGTGTTCGCAAACGGCAAACAACGTTGGCGGGTGACACACAAACGCTGACGTCATCAGTCGCCTGCAGATCTGTGAGTAATCGCACACACGGGTTCTGGTTGGTTGGTGGGCTGTTTGCTGTGCCGTGTTCCTGATGCAGTGTTTGAGTGTTTGTGTGTGTGTGTGTGTTGGCGGCGCCGCACGTTGACTATCTGCATATCGACACTACGGAAAAGTCATATTGAGCCGTTTTTAGTTTTCAATATCGATATTTAATCGATATATTGACACACACACACACACATATACATATATATATATATATATATATATATATTCACACATACATACATATACATATATATACACACATACAAGGTCTCTCTACAGATGCTTCCTCCTCACTGCGTCTACTCAGCAGCTCTCTACACTGCAGAGTTCACTGCTGTGTGACCATAAAGACTCATCTTCTCTTCAGGGTCTCCGATTGGCAATCATCGGAGTTGCCACGCAGGGTTACAGTTCGCAGTACACACTATACAGTAAACTTTATATCGGCTTGGATACATACTGATGCCTTCTGAACCGGAGCCAGACGCAACATCTGATGTTTGGCTCACGAGGCGTTCAGGGCGGAACCCATCGGAGCGGCACCATCTGATGCACACGTGCGGGACGTGGGAGGAATCAGCCGCCGCCACTGCCGCCGACCAGACCTCGTGTGACCTCCGCGCCATTCGGCCGCCCACGCCACAGCTCGGTTACAGCTGACAGAACATGTGCGCGGCTCAGGCTGAGGTGAAACAGGATGAGCGACTGGTTCAGGGCCAAAGCATCCGAATGACTGCGTGCCCCCAAAATAAATTCAAATGGACATTTATGTCAACATCAGCATCCACCAGAGGGCAGTAAAAACTACCCCCCCTCAACTCCATAAAACATATAAAGTATCACTTTCATTTCCTTCCTTACAGTGAAAACACTTTTACACGGCTCATTATTGGATTAATGCAAGAAGCTGCTGTGCTGCACCGCATCAAATAACTTCATTAGGAACGACACGGTCAGTTATTCAGCAGCTGTCGACAGTCGCAGGGGCTTTAAAAATGCAGAGTAAACAACGGTGGAGAAGGGGAACAATTTGGTAACCGGATCCACCTTCTCGCCAAACACACCTTTATGCCAGCGTGTGTGTGTGTGTGTGTGTGTGTGTGTGTGTGTGAGAGAGAGAGAGAGAGGGGGGGGGGGGTTAGATGTGTGTACTGTGAAAAGAGCTTTTGTCCCTGAGAGGTGAGGCTGAGGCACGGACACTATTATAGCTGAGGCTAACACACACGGACGTGCAAAAGAAAAGTGGCTGGGATGAATATTCCTCTTGGCTGTGACACATGTGGAAGACACCTGAGATGTGCAGATTTGCCACAAACAAAAACAAGCTGCAACTGGATCCCGAGTCCCAGAAAAAACTCAACAGTTGCACAAACTTCCCTTCGGCCTCGTCGGCAGCGACGGTGAGAAAAGGTTGTGATTTGTTTGTTCATGCAATCAGCCAATGAGAAATCAGCGTTTCGATGGCTGAAAGCTTCCTCCTTCTTCTCTTCTCCACATTAGAAACTTTAGTTAGAACGCTCACGTCCAATCAAAACGTCTGAACTTTTTCTTGTATTGAACAAACTAATGGGGGAGAAAAAGCATCGAGTTCGCAGGAGTTTTTTTCAGCTTCGCAGCCACTTTACATCCTCCGCTGCTGCTCCCTGCAAGCTGCAATCTCCTCCACTTCCTGTCTGTCGCCGCATCCCATGGTGCACTAGGACCCCCTCGCCCCCCTCCTTGTGATAGCCATCAGCCGGCCTTGTCCCCGACGAAGCTCCGGAAATACCTTCTCAGAGCGTCTGTGTCTCCCACCCAGTTCCTCTCCGACCACCTCTCGCGCTCAGACTTCGGGAACGCGACGGTCGAATGCTAATACATGCACATTCAACCGAGCTAGCTCGAACCGAAGCACTCAAGATAGCTTGGTTGAGCCAGAGCCAGAGAGTCAGAAAAAGGGAGAGGAAACAATGCAACTGTGCTGCAATAATTCAGAGCAGCTCCAAACTGTTTGCAGACCCAAACTAACGACTGTACTGCAAATCAAATCCAATCTATTAACTCTCTGCTTTTCTTCTTCCGTGCAGCTTTTCCTCTCCTCCTCTTCATCCACTTCCCTTGACATTGACGACCCCTTTGCAGCCTGCAATCCAATACGAGCATCTCAATAAGTATTAATAGCTTGGCTCGCACAACTAGAAGTCAAGTTTCTTGTAATGGAAGGTTGATATAGTTGGACTTTTTCCAGGAAAATGAGGCAAGTGCGGGGGGAGAGAGAGAGAGAGAGAGAGGGAGAGTTGATTCCAAGTTGTGAGGACACTTTTTTCTGTTTGTGCTCAGAGACACACAAACATGCGACCAAACACAACAACGCTGAGACGGCCGGTTTAGTTTCAGTCGGGGGTTTGACTGAACATCCCAAACATGGCAAGCAGGAAGTGGACGTAATGTTCTGTCGGCAGCAGGCAGCACAGCGGGGGTGCGTTCAAGTGCAGTGCGACCTGGGCTGTAAGACCGTGCTGCACCAGGAGGGATTTTTTTGTTTTGTTTTGTTTTGTTTTGTTCGAGTCCCTGTTTCCCAAAAAATGAGCAAAAAACCCAGACAATTAATCACCAGCAGCAGCGCAGCTGATCACTAATTGTGTTACTACTTCTTAACTGCCACTAGAGGGCTGAGGTCATCAGTGTTTTTCTAATTATGCAGTTTTTTTTTTTTACGTGAAATTTGACACTAGACGACAGAAGTACAGTAAATAAATAAAAGCCGTGGGTTCCATCGCGCTGACGTCGAGGCACCTTTTACCCCCCCCCCCACAAAAAGGGTTCCAGCAAGCAACAACGTGGAATGACTCTTCCTGCTCGGCTCCTGGAGGACGCGCAGATGTTTCTGCACGGATCAGAGGCACCTTGGAAACCCTCCATCATCCCCTGCAGCCCTCCAGGACGCCTTATCAGCGCCGCCCGCTTTTCTCCGCCTGAATGGAAGCTCGCACAATTTAAAAAAAAAAAACCTCTGCCTCACGCAGCTGCATGCTGGCACACCTGGGCACCACCCGTGTTCCTGCAGGGGTGGGCGGCGCAACTGGAGAAGCTCAGACGGATTTTACCCTTAAGGCTTCGTGACTCAAGAGAGAAAAAAAACGAGGGGGGAAAAAAGGATGTTGCTCCAAAAAGTCAGCCGCGTTTAGCCATGAATGAAAAGTGAGGGAGGAGCCACGTGAAACGGCAGGTTTTTAAGTCTGCACACACAGAAAAAAGCATGGAGACTTTGCTTCTGGCCATCTGGTTGCTACGCAACAATGGCTGCAGATGAAACATCTGAATGGAAGAGAAAGCATGAATGAAGAAAAAGACACACACACACACACACACACACACATTAAACACTGACCCTGAAGAACCAGAGACACACTGAACACGTGTGAACAACATCTGGAGCCGTCATTGGTCCACATGATGGGCTGCCACACGTCACTGCGATATCCAGGAGAACGTCCAAACACAAAAGCATCAGGTGCAGATATCATAAATATACTGCATATATTTATGGGAAATCACATCTACGGATCAGTGTTAACAAGCAACCTGGCAGGCCAGGAGGAAAACTTTCCCAGATTCAAAGGATTTCTTTCTCATGTCAGGAGTTGGTAAAAGCCTTCAGTGCTGCTCTTTGATCTTCTGCTGTTCACCTCTAATAAAACTGCCCAGTGTTTCGTCACAGCTCAAGACTCTGATCATTAGAATTAGAATGTAACAATCATAGAAACCAACGGGCATGTGGAATATGTTTGCTTTCAAGATTGTTTTTTTCTGTCACTAGTGTATTTTATTACTCTATATTGTAATATTACAATTATTATGATTACTTATTTTCTGAAATTATTGGTAGACAGTGAAGTCCGCAGGATTAAAAAATGTCCATCCGACATTCTACAACCGACAGGTCTAGAAATCGGCCCCTCATGATGTCACAAAGTGCACCCATGCCTTTCCAAGATTAGTGAACACACCCCCAGCCAATTGTTGGATCCATATGCGGAAGGACTAACACTGTATTTTGACAGGAGGCTGTAAACAGAGGGCTAATTTCGCCATTTTGAATCCGCCATTTTTGGCAGATTCATAGTTTTTTTTTTTTTTTGTCATGGAAAATAAAGATCAGGCATGAACTTTCAAAGAATTTTCAGCCTCAGCAAAGTGTTTTTACACTTCACTCCAGCCTCAGCCGTTTTCCTTTTTTTAAAGTGATTGTTCTTTTTTTCCTTTTCGACGAAAAAGCAGCACAGACGTCAAATAATGATCCATGAACTAAAGATAGGAGCTGCCTGAGGAGCCTCCCCTGAGTTCTGCTCCCAGGGAGATGGAACTAAAAAAGGGAAACATTTTCCTCTTTTATTCTGACACACACACACACACACACACACACACACACACACACACACACACACACACAGATACCGGATACTCCCAGGAAAAGGCACCGGCTTCCAAGTTGCTCTCATGAAATGGCCACATTCCTTCTCAAACTCACACACACTCACACACACACACACACACACAGGGCACTGCAGGGGGTGCTCTCTGCTCTCCGTCATCCTTTAGTGTACACATTAACCAGCTCTCAGTCAAAATATTCACCCGCCGAGTCACGCTGAACTTTCTGACTCATCGTAAAAGCTGCTGCGGCTCCTTCGGCCTTTATTTGCTTTCAGGGAGCCGACGGAGGCCAGTAAACCGGGGCCTGGCGTGCGCCAACACCGACAAATGAGACACAAGAGTGCAAACAACAACAACAATGCCGACAACAAGGACAACCCTGGTCGGCCTTCTCAGCAGGCGGCTCACGTTTTGTTGCGGTAAAACGTCGGTAGGGACGGATAAAATGCACATGGTGGTTGGCAGCAGACGGCCGGTCGGGCCAAACCGCCAAGAACACACTTCTTCTTTTTTTTTTTTTTAAAACGCCATTAAATGCAGGAGGTCATCTGCAGGGCTCAGTCTGGAAAAAGCATTTGGACCAAATGGTTTGTCTGCAGACAGGAGGTGGAGAAGAGAGAGAGGGGAGAAAGAAAGACCTTGCTAACAATGACGCCACCCGCAAAATAACAGCCTTCGCCACATTAAACCAGCGGCTGCTGCTGCTGCTGCGGCTGCCGCTGCTGCTGCTGCTGCTGCTGCTGCGGCTGGGGGAAAAAAAAAAACGACTCCTTTTGTTTGCTTGCACACCAGATTAAAAACGGACTACGCTGCTAATGGCCTGGCACTCCTGCGCACCATGTGTTTGGACTAAGCTAATATCAATGGTCTATTTAAACAGGAGCCGGCGAGACAGCGGGACATTCGGTTAATGTGTACTCATGAATGAAGCCGCGGGAGAGGAGGAGGAGGAGGAAGAGGAGAAGGAGGTGGAGGAGGGAGGAAAGTTCAAATGCAGAGAGGAAGATTTTCAAAAGGGAGAGAAAGAGAGAGAGATACAGTTTCAGGGCAAAAGGAAAAGGGGGGGTGGGGGGGAGGGGCATGGAGGATAATTGGGCAAAGCAAAGCGGAAGATGGCATGAAAAAGGAAGGAGGAAGAGCTGCCAGTGAACTCTGGGAAAGAAAAGAGCCAATGGAAGAAAAGCAGACGGAAGAAAAGAGGGACCCCCCACCTCCACCCCCTCCCCTCCCTCCAAGGCTGCACGGTTCCCTCTCACTCTCTCCTTATATGGCAGTGTAGTGTGTGTGTGTGTGTGTGTGTGTGTGTGTGTGTGTGTGTGTGAGTCAGTGAGTAAAAGGAGATTATATCAGGCAAACTGAAAGCGTCCCTGTCAGTTTCACTGCTGCTTCCCCTCCCAAAGAAAAGTGATTTTTTTTTTTGGCCTTTTTGGGCCAAATTGTGGAAAAATCTGTCGAAAATAAATAAATAAATCAACAAAAACAAAATCAAGTTTCAATCTTGGAAAAAAGGCGGAGAAAGGGGAGGAGGAGGCTTCAAAAAAGAGGGGGTGGGGTGGGGGTCTGATTACATCACAAGTCTGTTTATGGCTACGGCTCCTCGGAGGGGACAAAAATAACCCCTGGGATCGGCCTCAGAATGGAAGGAATCGGAAGAATCTCCTTCATTTCATCTTTCCCTCCCTTCTCGTTGCACCTGTCGGCCGTCCAACTTTTATCTGGCCGCAGTCCAAATGGCTGGAATACACAATCACACACACACACACATGCACACACACTCACATGCACACACACGGAAGGGGTGTACTGTACTTGCAAACATGCTCATGATTTTCTATTTTTGACCTATTTTCTGTGTCGGCCACCTTAAGGATTGCATTTCTGCACTGATGGGAACACAGTTGTGTAACACACACTTTGCAGACTTGTTGCTCCTGAAACAAACAAGTACAAAAACTTCCTAATTTAATTTCCTTCAAGAAGTGTTGACAAGTGGATGTCTAGCTTCACATTTTCTGAGCACAACGTCCAACACGCTGCTGCCCTGCGGCTCAAAAAAATGCGAGAACCCCGCTAAATGAATTTCTCTTCTTCCTCTCTCCTCGCTGCAAGCACATCAATCCTCCTCTTGTCCTCTCGTGCTAACATCCTCCTCCTCCTCCTCCTCTTCCTCCATCTCCACCCCTTCTGTCATTTTTCCTTCCCTCCCCATCATCCCCATCTCCCAGGCAGAGCCAGCGAGGGAGGGAAGGTGGAGAGGGCAGAGGCGGGTGAGTGGAGAGTTTGTTTTTGCCGGAGAGGACAACATTCCCAGGCCCGTATCGTTCCTCCTCCTATTAATAGAGCGCGAGCACTCGTCCAAGCCAAACAGCCAGCGAGCGCCACGGTCACAGCGGCGGGACGCAAAACTTCCATATCTGAGCGCAGAGACACGACGAGAGACGAGAGTCGCCGTGACTGACGGAGGTCAAACCCGCACTGAAAACTGAAGAGCACATTTAGCCCTCTGTTTGCAGCCTCCTGCAAGAACAGCGCGCAACAGCGGTGATTTGTTGTTGTGCGTTTTTGAGAGGTGGGCGCGGGGGGGCGAAAACAATGTTCTCTCGGAGGGAGGAGACAACACTTGGCTGAGGTGAATCAGCGCCCTCCCTTTGTGACATCACCAAGGCCTGATGTACGGAGCCAAGTGTGAAAATATGGAGTGAGCGAAAGAAGTAAAAGATTTTTTTCATGATATGGGTCCTAAAACATTTCTATTGGATTAGAATGATTTAAAAAAGTAGATTTAACATGACAGTCAAGTACAAATCTTATCTTTTTTTAAATATTTAACATGTGAAAAAGTATTTCATTAATTAAGTCAAAAGAATGCAAATAAATACATTACAGGTTAAAACCAAAGCAATAAGATTGCTTGCTTTAACAAATTAGCAGAAACAGCTGAAACACTTCCTCCTCCTCCTCCTCCTCCTCCTCCTCCTCCTCCTCCACCTCCTCCTCCTGCTGAACTGACTTGAGTGTTTTCTCCTCCTCTCACCAGGTTTGCAGCCCCGTCATTAGGAAGATGAGAGTCAGTCCTGCAGGTGCTTGTTAACCAACTGTTGACTGAGTGTTTTGGGCGTTTAAGAGCTGAGGTTATGAGAGGTCGCCGGGGTCAGGAGACGACCCCCCTCCACACCCCTCCTTTCCCCCCAAGCGTAGGGAGTGTTTTCGGGGGTCTCTGAGCGACAGCCCAGCGGTGCCTCGGCGCCCAAATCCTCCGCAGCTCATTTTCGGCCTCCAGATTACAGCGAGGCGATTTCCACCGCTGTGACATCACCGAGCGGCGCTCGTCCCGGTGTTTTCAGCATCAGCGCAATAACACCCGAGTGTCATCCCGACCTGAGCGTCGTGTTTTTAATGGGCTCATAGGCAGAAAATATGCACCTAAATGTGAGATCACGGTGACGGCAGCAACACTGGAACAGCAAGGTGCAATTTGCACGATACAGCAAGAGGCCGATCGTGGAGTCGCTGTTGAAGGAAGCGTAATTCCACCTGATTCCCGCCGTGCCGCGTTTAAGGACAATAAGACAAATCAAACTGAAAGGAGTTTGTTGGGGGTTTTTTGTCTGGAAAAGTTCAGGCATCGGGCCGCCAAGAGGAAGAAGACACGGGCGGTCGGGATGAGTTTTATTCTGGAGGCGAGAGGTAAATTTAGGACTGACACACACACGCGCGTGCACACACACACACACACACACACACAAAGACACAAAGACAAAACCCAGTGTGTCTTTTATGGCTGAAGGGCTGTTCACACTGTCAATCTGATCCAGATGTGAGCTCAGTGGGAGAGCGGATAAAAATAGAGCGAGCGAGGTGAGCCAGAGAGAGAGAGAGAGAGAGAGAGAGAGAGAGAGAGAAACTCGGGCAGGACAGAAGAGGAGATGGATGAGTGGGTAGGAAGGTGAGGAAGGAGGAGGCTTATCTTCTTCTTCCTCCACAGCGACAGACAGAAAGACTCTCTGATGTCACCGCATTCCAGCACACGCACACACCCATCCCGCAAAAAAAAAAAAAAAAAGTTTCCCACTGGCCGCGAGTCTCTGGCCGGCCGGCCGAGAAAAAAAGGGGCCGCAGCTCCATCAACGTCCGTCCTAAATACAGTCCAAACCATTAAAGCTAAGAATCGCTGGCAGCTTAAAACTGTGTGAGTGTACGTATGTGTGTGTGTGTGTGTGTGTGTGTGCCTGCGTCTGTGTGTGTGACAGAGAGAGAGAGAAAGAGAGAGAGAGAGAGAGAGAGAGAGATGCGGTGGAGAAATGCCTCCCCCAAACCCACTTCCTGCCTTGCCCTCTCAATGAAGACAATTATGGCTCCTGCGAGAGGGCCGACGCGGACAGAACAGCTCCTTAAAAGGGCCGATCCGCCTCGTTTTCACCTCCACGCACATTTTTCAAATTAAAAAAGCCAATACTGGGCCTTTTTTTTCCACGTGTGAAGGATGGGTTTTTGTGCAAAGCAGCGGCGAGTCGAAGCCGATTTTACTCTTCTTTTTTTTTTTTTACAGCTGTTATTGCTTTCAGGGATGGGAGGGGGTGAGTGGGGGTCACATGACGGCGCCCCCATAAATCACAGGATAATAACATGTTTGAACCAGAACCAGCCTAAATTTCACAACAGTGCCCTGTCTGCCATATTAACCTGAATGGACGACATCAATCCATCAACATGACGGACGCAGAGACTCCTGCTGGGTTGAAATCCACAAAATTTGACACACAATTGATATTTTTTGCCAAATTGAAAAAAATATACATTTCCCACACACACTAGCATCTACGTGTATATTGCATTGAAAATATATGTATTGCACTACAAAAAAAAGTAATTGCGCCTGAGATTAAAAGGTGTGTGATACGTGTGTTGCACATGGTTGGGGACTGACAGTGTGTAATATTGCAGGGATTCCAACATGATGTTTTACACTTTGGCAGCAGTTGGAAAGGACTTGGAATGTTTCGTACTTTCCAAACACGCGACCGCATACACGCACCGAGAGAATTATCTCAATAATATCAGTTCCAAAATAAAAATACAGTGTGGCCCGGCAACACAAACAGTGTCGACCTCAAGTTTCTCCTGAGAAACAAACACAATCATAAAGCTCGAGGGGAGGGGTGGTGGGGGGCAGACGTTTGGCTTCACTGGAAATAAGAAGCCTGTTGAGGAGCAAAGAAGGACGACATTGTCTGATGAACGACAGACCCAATTACCCACAATCCCCACCAACCCCCGGCTGTCAGGGGCTGACGGAAGCTTTTGTGCGAGTCCATTCATCTCTCCTGATAAATCACCATCCACAGAGACGCTGGTCAAACTTTTACTGTCAGACAAAGACGGTTTTGGTCACTGAGGCCACTGTGACTGATAGAAATGCTGTTAAAAAAATCTTAGAAAGGCTGCAAAAACTTCAAGGTGATGTTTTTTCCCCCTTTATCCAGAATGATTGATTATTTAAAAAGTGCCGTAATCGACCAGATCAGTTATTTGTTAACATTCTACCCGACCAGGAGCTCAGCGACTTATCCAACAGCATGATTAGCCCTCTGTTTACAGCCTCCTGCTTTGTTGGACCTTCCACTTGCTTGGAAGTGGACATAAACAAGGTGGTTTCAGAGGGAGGAGGCGACACCTGGCGAAGGGCGTTCTCACTAACACTGGAAGGGGAGTGGTGCCCTTTGTGACATCACAAGGGGCCGATTAACAAATCTGCTCCTCAGACTGTTATAAAAATACCATTAAAGCCATTCTGCATTAATATTCAATCAGTTATTTTTTTAAATTTTAAGGAAATATGCGACTTTGTGAATGAGACTTGAACACATTAGTACTGAACTGCAGGACGCTACTGAATTTTTAAAGCTCCAGTCATGAAGCTCCTGACGCAGCTCAGCGGAGCCGACAGGAAGCATCTCTGTCATTAATTATGGCCTCTGCTGTATCTTGTGACCACTTCCTGTTCCAACGTGTGGGCTGGAATCTACAGCTTGATTAAACGTGGCGTCTTTAAAAAAAGAAAAGAAGAAGAAGCAAGAGAGAGAGAAAAGAAAACCAATACCGACACTCTGGTTTAATTAACCACTCGGTCAGGATCCAAACTTCACAGCCGTCTGACACCCGAAACCAAAAACCGTCGGGGTTCAGAGTCACACAGCAAACATGACACGGTGAAGTAACAGTGAAGGTGATACTGATAGGACGCTGGGAGCCCAGTGAATTTTAATAGCTTCTTATCTCGGTGAAACCAATTTTCTCACAGTCACCGAAACAGTGAGACACAGTTCAGCGCGCACGTCACACGCACACACGCACACACACACACACACACGGAGCTATAATCTGTTTGAACAACTTCATCTTTCTTTTTAACAGCTACAGACAGTAAAGAACAAAGAAAAGAAAGGTCAAAATTAAAAGTGATCAGAGAGAAGAGATGTTCACACACACATTCACACGCACACACACACACACACACACACACTCATAAACAGATTTCTCGGTGGAGGTAAGGTCAACATTTTTTCAGAGTGACTCAGAGTTTTTTGAGAAGAGCCGTCATCTCGGGACAGAATGTTTGGTTCGAGTACAAAGGTTGGCACACAGGAGAGGTCGGCGGGGTCACCGGCTATTTCAGTCCGTGTCAAATTTGAAAACAAACACCGCAACGCCGAGTCCTGAGGGCACGTGTACAGCACACAACGTTGACAGAGAAGCAACGCAAAGGCAAAATCTGTAGGTGAAAAGCGAAATGAAGTTTTGTTATCAGGATTTTCAGATTTTCTTCCAAGTCTCGGCTGTATGGGGGAAACACAGTACAGCCATTTATGGTGCAAACAATCTCCACTCCACCGTTTCAGTTCCGGAGACGTCATGCTTTCTGGCAAAGTTGACTGGAAAAAAATAAAACACAAGTCTGGATGGAAGCACGTGTCTGCCGAGTGAAGGCAGATATCCAGAGCCCACAGCTGAACTTTGAGATCCGGACGACCAATCACTGCTCACGGGCAGCAGAGTATTGAAATCAGTGCGGCAGCAAAGTTTCAGTCTGAGCTGCAGGACCGAAGCATCACTGCAGAAGATAAAGGTGCGTTCAGTGACTGTAAGAAAACGGATGTTGCCACATGAGACGAATCGATACGATGATGTCATCCACATAGAGGGGACGATTCAACCGGACAGTTTCTGTGTTTATAACGGAGACCTGCGGGGTCGACCATGTTTTCTGTCCGAGCGTGTATTCTTCTCCCAACTAAGCATGAAAACAAAAATATCCCTGGACGCACAGACGTCATTTTAAAATGATCACGTCCACATGTGCAGGCTGTCACGCACACGTCACAGCAATTAGAGGGAGGCTGGCGAATAACAATAACAGCGGCGACAAGTCAGTGCCGGCTGAGCTGCTTCGCTGTGTCACACGTGTGTAAAGTTGAAGACTCGCGAGAAAATGAAGTCTGAGGGTTCTGAACCTCCTCACACTGATCCAGGCGCCTGGATATTAATCTGGCTTTCATCCAAAAAAAATGAAAGAAAAAAACTGTTTCCTGCGTAAGAGTTTTGTGTAAATCTTCACCTTCAAAACAAAGCTTCTATAAATTAGTTGATGAGCATTAAAGGCAGGGGGGAAAAAAGCCCTGTTTTTTGTTTTTGTTTTTTTGAATATGTTCATGTGAATGCAGCCTAATACAATGCCAACACCTCTGACCTCGGACCTCTGACTCAGCAGCAACGTTACGACAAAACACTACAATAAAAAGTTGAGGTCTACAATCGAAATAAAATGGCAAACAGGAAACCACCTGCCTGAGGACCTGCTGAGGAGGCTCCAGCTGCCGCCTCCGCCACAGCCCCGCCGCCGCCACAGCCGCCGTTCCCCAACCACGTCCCTCCTCTCCCTGAGCCTTGATCCGAGATCCCAGCAGCCACTCGGGCACGACGCTCCGACACTTCCGGCTCCTGCCTTCGCTCCCATTGAGGCGAGAGCTTCTCAGCTGGCAGCTGGAGCACGAACCGAACCGGCGGACCGACGCCATGAGGCAGAAGGAAGAAGAAGAACAAAAAGAGAAAGAAGAAGAGGAAGACAAGTGCCTCTGGTGTTTCTGTCATGTTTCTCTGGATGACGGAAGACGATTAATGGGAAATATCCGAACAGCCCACGGACGGAGGCCGAGACCCTGTCTGAGAGAGTGTGTGTGTGTGTGTGTGTGTGTGTGTGTGTGTGTGTGTGTGTGTGTGTGTGTGTGTGCCGACCACGCTGCGAAATATGCTATGCTAGACGTTATGCAGTGGCGCACAGTCGAGGCCATTGTGCGACCAACCGACCGACCGAGGTTCAGTTCAGAGAGATGAGCTCATAAAAAACCTCCAGTGAGCCCATAAGCACAGATGAATGCATAATGATAATAATTATTATTACGCACAGTGTTGTCTTTATCCACCGTAGAGCGAGCGTCACAATGATCCCATTATGGTGAGTCGAAAAAGTACAATTTTATCAATATATTTTATTATTCTGACGTTCAATGGGGAGTTTTGTTCTTGTTGTGTTGCTTTGTATAGCACATTACATGTCTGATGTTATACTTTGTCTGATGTTATATCTTTCCTGATGGCTGAGTTATGTTTTGTTGTATATGTAGAATTTTTGTGGTGATTTGCTTTGTGGGTATTTCATGTAAGTACTGTGTAAGAAATAGGTGTCACGGATGCACGACACATTTCAGGAGGATTGGGGAGTGAATTGGGGAATGGGGTGAGTCCAGTTCTGCTGATGCAAGCCAGGCGTTAACCTGTCAACCCATAGGAAGCATTACGTTTTTACAATCTGGCTCCAGCACAGAAATCCGATTGGCTAACATTGGATGTGACAGCACTGGAAAGTCTTTTTCCAGGGACACTTTCTTCTATTTTTCAAATAAATATTTTTGGGGGAATTTTTCAAAGCGTCACCACTCAATCACTCACTGTGTCAACCCTATGCAGAATGACAAGGCAATTCACACCAATTTATAAGATCAAGTGGCCATCAGGCTCCCCGGCGCCAACGAGGCCGACGGAAGCTAAAGTGCGTGCGGCTGTTGTTGTCGTTGGAAGACCTCTTTGAACCGCTCCCAGTATTTTGCGACTTATTTATTAGAGTGGCTGTTGAACCCACGGGACATCAATTAGCAGCGTCTATATATGACAGCACATCCTCGCCACGTGCACTCCAGATGCTGGAGTCAGACAGAAAACTACAGGGAGGGACAAGACCGACACAAAAACCCGAGCAGACGATCAACCGCACCGAAGTGCACCGACTGGCGAGCGCATTCAAATGTTAACAATCATTATTTAGCCCACTCGCAGACACAGAAACAAACGCACTTTAGCTCCTCGTACAATGCTAGAAAGAGAAAGAAACTCTGTTGTCTGCTGCGCACAAAAAAAGCTGAAATAGCAGCTCTGCTAGAAAGTGCTGCTTCAGAGGAGGCTTTCCTTACATAAGCCTGCTGCTCTGTAATTACACTGGGTGGATCCACGGAGCCAGAGAGTCAGCAACAGTCGGAGAGGAGAGAGCCAGCAGAGAAGATAAAAAGAAGAAAAGGCCAGCGGCCGAGGCTGACAGGTTCAAACTGTCGCCGGCTTCTCCTGGTCCGCTGCAGTCGCTTTCAAAGAAAAAAAAGGAAAAAAGGAAAACGCTGCATCCTTAAAAGGCAAAGTTAAAGATTTTTCAAAGCGTATTGGAGAAGTCGTTGACCAGGGGCAGGAAAGACATGCACGGCTGTTTTCCCAGAGACCCCCACCACCACCACCACCAGCCCCCCACCGGACTCACCACTGTGAGAACCAGATGGTGATGAAGGCGAATGACACAAGATTTCACATGTATTGTTGTTGACGGCACAAAAGTTTTTGCAAACTTCAAATTAGGTGAAATTAAACAGCATGGTGCAACTTTACACTGCGTCGTAGAGCCAACGAGAGCGAATTAGATTAGCAATTGTTCGATAACAGGTAAAATCTGTTGACCTGAATGGTGTCCTAAACACTCTTTTGGATTTCACAAGTGCATATATGAAGCCCATTAAAAGCATTTCCACGGTCCACACAAAACTTAGGTGGGGCCAACCACCATCCATCTTCCAGCTCAGGCCGCTGCCACGCTACATTAGCATTGTGCCACCTCCCTGGCTGTGGCTAGCTGAAGACCAGTCTGGAGTAAAGCAAAACAATGTTTTCCACAGTGTTGTTTGTTGTTCTTCACTTATATGAAAATATGAGAAAACGGCCACCTTAATTTAAAGCAACTGTTTGAAACAGACTAGCTTCATCTCCCTGGTCTTCTTTTGATTTCAAAGCACTCACACAACCACCTTTTCGTATGTGAACGTAGCTGAATCGTTACAAAATCCACCAAGATTTTCAGGACTGACTGTTTGGGATAAAAATTGGATGATCTAGATTTCAGAGTGGAGTGATCAAACTGCCGTGGAAGGCTAAAAACGTGTGGCACAGACTCTGTTGTCGAGTAGCTAAAGTGGCCAGCGGCTGGCTCCGGGGTAAATATTTACAGCTCAGACATGAGAGTGGTGCTGCTGTATACTTCTGCAAATACTCCGGGTGAATGAAATAGAAATGAAGCAGCAGAGAGGAAAGCAATCGTGTCGCATAAAGATCTTTTATGCATCTTAACAGCTCGGCAGATAACAAACAAACCATAAAAGTTGTAAAACTACTTTTAAATGACCTTCGCTACTTGTAACAGAGGGCTGCCTCCTACAAAGCAAATTCCCAATAAAACTATCTGGTCACTCAGAATACGGCATGGCCGAGGCCCATGCTTCAATGAATTAACATGAATTGTTATGGCCCTGGAAAACGATTCATGCCAATTTGAACCTCAGCTGCAGAGAAATCCTGCAAGGAGTCTGATGAAGAGGAAAGTTCTACGGTTCCCTCAATAGCAAATGACGGCGCTGCACTTCACTCAGTACACTGTACACGCAACAGTCGGCTCATTGGCTACCGAAAAGGGCTCCGCCGTCGCTAGCGCCTTAAACCTTCCTCTCCAACACGCACTAACACACAGGAACACAAAACATTTTTGTTGTGCCTGGACCAAGAGCAACACGGCGGAGCGAGGCAGAGGGAGCCAAAACATTTTTTTTTCTAGTTGAGTGGAGGGCTGGGATTGCTGGCGCTGAGGCTGGGGCTGAGGCTGGAGCTGGAGCTGGAGGGGGGATGTTTTCTCTCCAAAGTTCTCCTGCTCTCTTGAGACCCTCACTGCATAGGAACAGAAACCATAGCAAACACCAGCAGGGGCGGTTGCAGTTTCCTTTTTAGTCTCTTTGGGCCCTAACGCTTGGTGCACTCAATCTGTTCAATCTAAGAGCTACGAGGATGCAAAGAAAGAAAAAAACAAAAAAAACAAGCATGCTACATTTCAAAAAAAGTCATCCACCCATCCAAGGCCTTTGATGGAGGCATGAAGAGCTGAGCTTCCACCACAGTCACCGTACTCAGAGCTCCGCTGCGTGACCTTTGGCTCCTCTGATTCATCTCACCTCTTCCTTTTCATCGTCCTGTCTCATCTATGCAGGGACCTTCAGCAGGTCCCAACATCATCCTTCATCTCCAGCCACCTCTGCATCCCACCCTCTGCACATCCCAGTTGGCCTCTGACTGATAAAAGAGCAGAGAACCGGGCACCTTGTGTGTGTGTGTGTGTGTGTGTGTGTGTGTGTGTGTGTGTGTGTGTGTGTGTGTCTCCACGCGGACGTCGTGTCCTTTATCTCAAAGGGATAAGCTGCTTCCTGTCCATTGATCTCAAAATATCTACAAAGAGTGAAGAGAAAAAAAAACAAAGAGAATCAGGAAGTTCAAGGTTTGCGCCTCTTGCTTCAATGGAAACCAATTGATGTATTTATTAGCTTATCAGTTTATCCTATTTTAAAACAACTGCAATGCTTTGCCCTTGTAAAATGAGAAAATGAAGCATGTCTGCTACAAAAAAAAACTCACTTTTAGTAAATATTACAATAGTATGACAAAGATTACAAAGGTCCCATACTCTGAAGAATCCCTTTCAGCAACATCTCCAGCCTGTCATGAACTCACTATGAATACCAATTGACAGAAAGTGAGCGCTTTGTGATGTCACTAAGGGCACTGTTCATCCCAAACCCCCCTTTTCAGGTCTTGCCCTCCAAAACATTTCCAAATGTGGAAGGTCCAACGGAGCAACAGTTTTATCAGGAAGCTGTAAACGAAGGACCAAACGTTCCGGATCGGTAAAATGGGAATTCTATGGAACCTTTCAAGCAACTCGTGAGCCAAAAGAAACTGATCTCACCACTTTAGAATCCTTCACTCTTTACTTTACAGTTCATCCTCGACAAACCGAGGAGAAACCTGAGACAAAGCCTGGTCGGAGGGGAGAGTATTAGATTCCGAGTGGGTGGCCCAATAAAATTAAGTCACCTATAAATCTGAGGCTGTAAACACTCTGCTTTAAGGTGCAGTCCTCACAGAGCAGGGTGCAGAACGTTTGCTCAGTTCTTGTACCATCTCCTACGAACTTCATACCGCAACCTGTTTGATCAAATGCTTATCGGAGTGATTGACCATGCAACAAGTTCCAAGAATTCTGACTTGAATTTGACTGATGAAGATGAACCATAAAAGACATAAACTTGGTCTTGTTTGCTTTCTGATTTTTGAGGTTTTTTTTAATTTGACAATTACAGACATGACATACATGACTACAGTTAATTTCTGTTCGTAACGCCAGCATCAAATAGACATACTTCATACTTGAGGATGCCAACACAACCGGAAGTCTTCATCTGTTTGGGGGAAGGATGCGATGGTTACACAACTTTGGAAGAATTGATGGGCTACATTCCTGCTGCCTGCTACAGTGAAAACTACTCACACTGCACGGGGGAATGACGCATCATGATTCATTACTGTTTTTACTGAATGGCCAAACTATATTTGAACACGACGATTGCATACACACACTGGAGGGCGGAGCTTATCTTTGTGTGACAAATGATTTGTTTTACACTGAGTGGAACATTTAAGGAAAAAAATATTTATTTAAAAAAAAGACTGTTGGCATTAGAAAGGAAACAAAAACGAGTGGACGTTGAACTTAAACTGGACGGCTATGAACACTGTGCTAAATCACAACACACTCACAGCTACATTCTCCCCCTCCACAAAAAACCTCCTCACTCCACTTCTATTTTAATCCTGTCCGCCCATCTTTTGGGCCGTTTGAGGGTTCAGTCCCAACCCACAGTTCTATTTTTTGCCAGTCTCTGCGTCTCTTTCCCTTTTCTTACCTGACATTTGGCTCAACAGCCAGCCTCACACCGAGACAAACGTTATGACCTCACTTCGCTGCAATGTTCCACAGACAGAGAGAGAGCCAGAAAGCCAGCAAGAGAGAGAGAGAAAGAGAGGGGGGAATAAAAGAAATAACACCGAGGAGGAATGCTGGGGAGGTACGACAAAAAAAACAGAGGGATGGGGTGGAAGTACTGGCGGAGGGAGAAAATTCCGGAAGACAAGATTTATACTCCTGTCTTTAGTTCCTCAGAACTTTTATGCTCATTGTTCGTGTGACTATCGTCACATTGTCCTGGTTGCAGATGCCTCCAACACAAAGATTAAAACCTTTGTGTTGCCACGTGTTGGCAAGACACTTAAAAATGAGCCACTGGTAAATTCCAAAACACTGGCAATCGCAATTACACAAAAATACATGGAAAAGAATGATGGGCAATAGGTCCAAAACAAACAGTTCAGTTAGCAGAATGGAGTACACACACACACACACACACACACACACACACACACACACACAGGCCTGCGTGGCTCGACATCATCAAACACTTTAGCAACTGCAACAACTTCCTATTTCTCTGAAACCATTTCCTGCTCTGGGTTGAGAGGGGAGGGGAAGGAGGTCATTGGCCAGCTGCTTCAAATGCCGCTGCAGCAGCCAGTGGACAATAGGCACGGAAATAATAACAATGACAATGGTGACGACAAAGTCAAAGCAGGTTTCGTAGTGAAAGAGAGAGAGAGTGGATTTCGAGTTGGCGTGCAGCAATGAGTAAAACACTTCCAGCGGCAAACAAGCAAAGCGCCGCACAAAAACCATGCATGACCGAATTAAAGAGCCGGAATAATTGCAAGTCTTCTGTCTGGGGCTATTTTTTAGTTTCTTCATCCCTCTTTGCCAATGTTGAGTCACTCCCGATTTAAGCTCTTGCTGATCTCACCTTGCCTTTCCTTGCTGTTTATTACATCCCTCTCTCGCTGAGTTCACCATGCTGGCCTCGACGACAGTCAACATTAAGTTAAACAAACGCGTGTCGTGTACACAGACAGACACTCGGCAGCCCTCGGTTTGCCGCATCGTGCTCATTGTCTACAATTTGTTTAATCAAACTAATAACATCCTCCTGTGTTTGTTTAACACTGCCCAGCCACTAATGGCTTCTGTATTGCTGCACCGCTGCCGAGTGCTCTGAAATGAACCGCATGAGTCATGGCTCAGACAAAGGTACACGCAATCATCCATCTTTGGGTTTAACTGTGGAACCCGAAGGCGAACAGGCAACTGTAAAATATTTTATGGGTTCCCCTTTAGTTGTTTTTAAAAGTCAGCCAGCCATCTTCCTCTGTTGCATGCAAAAGAATATAGTTCCAAACGCAGCATGTAGTGTACATTGCAGAACTAAATATGCAGCTTTATGATCATCACCACTGGACAGACCTACAAATTAGAATTAAAAAAAAAAGAACAAAAAAGAATTTGGACTCACCACTCGTGGTTTGGTCTTCTGTGTGGGAGCCGTTGCAGCAGTTTCCTCAGCGCACTTCTTCTGTGGACCGACTTCTGTAATTCCACTTGTACTGGTGTCACTGGTCCTCTCCGGAACGCCGGACACTGGAGCGCCGTCCCTGGCTGCGGCCAGGGTATCTGGGCCCTCAGCATCCCTCTCAGTGTTCAGGTCCAGAATATATTTCTGGGTGACATCCTCTAAAGACGGCGCCTCTTCCCCTGGAGGCTTCCCTAAGGTCGGCTGCTGGGTTGCGGACTGGGTCGAAAGACAGTCGGCTTCCTTTACCGGCTGCAGCAGTGGGGGCGGTGAGATGGGGATGAAACTTGTGGGCTCACTGGCATGGCGGATGTGCTTGGGTCTGGACCTGAGGGCCGACTGCAGTGGCGGAAGTGGCAGAGAAGGCGTGAGGTTGTTTCGGGAGCCTTGACCCTCTTGTGCCTCTGAACCTGGTTCAGGGGACTCTAACGGGTCCTCATGAGAGAAAAACTGGGCCAGTCTGTTGGGACGCTTCCTGCCGGGCCGGCGGACCATGCGAGGGGAGAGGACCCCTGCAAGTTTGCTCTCAAAGTTCAATCTTTCCCTCTCGTCTCCACCTTGCTCAGCCGTGTCATCGTCGAGGTCATCACTGTGGGGGGTGCATTCCGATTTGGAACGGCCCTTTCGGCCAAGTTTGGCGCTGTCTGGGTGGAGGTGCTGCTTTGGCAGCAACAGTGGGTGAGCAGGCTCGCCATCAGGCGCCCACACTTCGTCTCTCTGTTCACTCAGGATTGGCTCGCTGCTGGAGGGCGGGATCTGGCCAGACAGATCCAGTTCACAAATTGGCTGAGTGCTGTTGCTGCTTGTTTGACCTTTGAACTGAGGGTCACTCTGCAGAAGCAGAGGGGTATCGCTGCGGCGACTGGGATCACTGAAAGACTTCTTCTTGGGAGTCTTGCCACTTCCGTGGTCTTCCGCCATCAGTCTGTCCATCGCGCCCGGCTCTGCTATGATGCTCTGTATCATCCCGCTGTAGTCTTGAGGAGCATCATCACGAAGGCTGCTGTCACTGTATACTGACAGGTCACTTGCCATGCTGCCCTTGTACTCCGGCAAAGGGGCCTCTGGAGGGCACCCACCTCCTTTGACGGATAAAGATCCCAGCAGGTTGCTGTCCACAGAGGAAAAATTGCTGTTCCCCTCATCGGCTGCCGTGCAGCAGCGCTGAGGCATTGGGTCACTCAGGGAGCGGTAGACTGTTGACTCTCCGTTTCCTGCCGCTTCCATTGTTGACTCTGAATTATTGCCATTCAGAGAATCCCCACCTGTGCCGCCACTGTTGCCATGAGGGGCGAATTTACGCCTTCTCCGGTTAGCGCTTGGAGTCACAGGGGCCTCGACCCCACCGCCTCCCCCTGCAGTGCCCGCTGACCTCTGAGGTGGGGCGCTGTTGGTGTTGACATCATCGCTGTGAGTGTTGACATCGCTGATGTCGCCTGAGCTGCTCAGCTCCATGATGACGGCGTCCCTGTTGGCCACATACGTATCCAGCGGATCCAGCAAAGCAGGAAGTGCGCCGCCGACTTCATTCAGACAATTTGGACCATTCACAGTGTCCTCTGTCCTATTTTCACTCTCCTTCTTAATGTGGTGGAGGGCTGATTGCTTCCATGCGGTTACAGGCTGTCCATGAACATCTCTGGCGATCTTTGACCCTAAATTCACCCCTGCTGACCCAAGGAATGACTTCTCAGAGGCATCGTTGGGGCCCATCTCTGGCTCGGTCACGATTCCTTCATCCGTTAAGCTGGACTCGTGGCCTGAAAGCTCATCCACGGAACGGTCGTAGAACATGTTTTCCTCCGAGTCACCCTGAAGTAGCGCTCTCTCCGGCTCTCTGCTCTGTCTCTTTACCTTCTCCCCGAAGTCTGTGCCCCTGCTGTTTAGCTTTTCCAGCTGCATACTTTGTCCATCCCTCTTGCTCCTCTCCCTCTCTCTGTTCTCTCTCTCCCTCTCATGTTTATCCCTGTCTTTTGTGCT
Source organism: Thamnaconus septentrionalis (assembly GCA_009823395.1). Lineage (NCBI taxonomy): Eukaryota > Metazoa > Chordata > Actinopteri > Tetraodontiformes > Monacanthidae > Thamnaconus > Thamnaconus septentrionalis. The sequence goes on along the minus strand of CM020510.1, from coordinate 6,478,985 downwards.
CTTAAACTCAGCCTCTTGATCTGTCCTCGCCTCATCCCCAGCGCTCAGTCCTGCCTTCTCCCCCTCCAAGGCTTTTGCTTTTGCGACAAGGTAACATTCATCCTGCGAGTTGTCATCGGTTCTGCTCAAATCTGCGTCGTCGTCTTCTCTGCTGCTCATCTGGCAGATGTCTCGGATAACCTGCCTGGCCTCCTGCACATACCTCTCGTGGAATGGAGATATCACCTGGTCATCATTGTCGTCATCATCAAACCTATAATCCCTGAATCGCCGCGTTCTCCCAACCCTAAAATCCCCCCCATCACTTTCTACTTCTCTGTCTGCCACAGTCACCGTCCCTCCATCCTTTGTGTCCTCTAGATCCAGCTGCTGCTCGGAGGCACTTCTCTTTGTAGAGCCACCAGTCAAGTAGCATCTAACAGTTTGTGAGGGTTTGTCCGAATGAGTGAAAGACTTTGTGCGCCTCAGGGTGGCAGTCAAGTCCTTCAGCGACGGTCGACGGCCAGAAGATGAAAGAGTTCCACCATGGGTACGTGACCCCATCTTGTACACCGCAGAGCCTTCCACCACCCCTGATTTGTCTCCACTTGTTTTCCGCACCTTGAGTTCAGATAAGTCAGATTTCAAAAAGCTCAGAAGTGACATTGTTTCTGAGGTGATGTCAGGGTTGGACAAGGATATTCGATTGTTGTCGACGTCAGCAACCCCTCCAGCTCTGCCTGCCATGGACTCACTTGCCCGGACACCTGCAGACACACTAGCTTCTCTGGCAAGCGCGTGAGGCATTGGGGCGACAGTCTTCTTGTCAATCTTGGGTCTCACCCGCACAGGTGTGCGTGAGAAGTTGTCCCCGTGGCCAAAACTTGGAGAACGGTACATGGTGAAGTTCCCATGGTATGTTTTACTAAGCACGGAGGACGATGTCAATCTGCTGTTTGCTGAACGCTTGGCGCCACCAGCCTGGTCCTCATCCTTCAGCGTCTCCGTGCTGGAGTATCGGCTGCTGCAACGCGAACCAACAGGGCTGGAGAGGAACGAGGGGATGTTGACCTTTGATACCCGTGACAGACCCGGAAGTGTTGAGGATGTCGCTGGTGAGAAGATGCGCTCCCATTGCTGCACTCTGGCCCTGTGAGTGTGACTACCGGGTTCCCTCACTGAGTGACTCCGAGGTCTCGTCCCTGCAAATTCTCCTCCTGCGCTCTGCTGGTGTTGCCTCTCTATGTGCTCCATAGTCAGGCTGTCACTGTCGCTGTCATCTGATTCGCCACGATGATCATCATTGTAATCATCACGGCCTGCCGTAAGAGACGCTCCGCTGGCTTTCTTCTTCTTTCTCAACGACCGGCGGCGCACAGCCTCTCGACCGTGTGGGCCTAAAGAACTGGGGCTATCGTCCTCACTGCCTGAAGACCTGCCAATGCCCTTAGTGCCCCACCACCCATTCTTACAGGAGGATAAGTAGCTGCCTGCTCGCTCTTTGGCACTCCTCTCTATGAATATGCTAGGGATAGAGGAGGCAGGGCCGGAGGAAACACTTAAACTACCTCCACTACTTTCCTTTCTTTTCCTGCCGCACTCCTCTTCGTCCCCGGAGCTTAACCTCCAGCGGGCACTGTGGGGTGAAGCAACTCTGGCTGGGGCTGTTGGTTCAGCGGAGGGAGCTATGGCGGAGGAGCAGGAGGTAATGGCTTTATCTGGAGTGGAAGCAGAGGAGGGAGAGGAGGAGGTGGGGGCTGGCGCTCTAGAGGAGCTATGTGAGGAATGTAAACTATCCCTGGGCAGCCCGACCCCCTGTCTATCCCTTCTCTCCCTCACTGTCGGCCGTCGAGGGGAGGAGAGGCAGGAGGTGGTGTCTGGGCTCTCCGGTCGACTCAGAGATGAAGTAGCAGGGGGTCGAAGGTCAGAGCAGGGGTCAGATGTCAACCCGATTGTCCTGAGGGTCCTCGGGGGAGCCTGTGCCCCAGAGCTGGGACTCTGAGATCTGATTGGAGATGTGTTAATCCTCTGGTAGTGACTAACCCCAGCGCAACTGCGACTGCTACCGGCCAGCAGAGACGTTCCACCAGAAAAGTTGTTTCTGTGCGCACTCTGGCTCTTCGCTATCGCTGCCTCCCGGTCCTCTGAGTAACCCTGGCAGACAGCTTTGGGATTCAAGTCCATTCCATAACAAAAATTCTCTCCGAGAGCGCTGTCTTCTCTGTCCTGTGCTCTGTCTGCTATGCTCTTCTTGCCCTGCAGCGAGAGGCTGCAGCCTTCATGGGGTGAGCTGCGAGGTAAGGAGGAGGCACTTTCACTGCGCCTGGGCTCAGGTGACTTCAAACTCTCACAGGAGTCTGCCTGCTGCGCGGACGCTCCGCTCCTCTGTCTCTCGTCGAAGATCTGTCTGATTTTGGTGACGCTGGGCCACTTGTCAGAGTGCAGGGGAATAAAGTCGCAGTGGTGTGTGAGTGAGTGGAAACTCCTGTGAGACTTGCAGGGCGAAGGAACCCGTCTGCTGCTGGTGGCGGCGACATCCTCCTCCTCCTCCTCTTCTTCTTCCTCTTCGTCTTCCTCTTCGGTCCTTCTAGTATCACTGCTGTGTGAATAATCTCTCTTCTTACCCGAGTCGCTGCCGCTGTCGGTCGATAAACATCGAGAAATGCGTTTGTGGCGGCTGTGGCGCCTCCACTCCGAGTCCGAGCCCGACACCGAGTCCGTGCCCGAGTGAAACTTTTGCACTTTGTTGTTCGGGTTGCAGTCCCGCAAAGCTCCGCTGTCCTCGTGGAGGGACTTGCGAGCGGGAGACCCCCCTCGCCTGGGGCACCTGGGCCGGGGGAAAGTGCTGCTGGCCCGGGTCACCGCTGCTGCTGCTGCTGCTGCTGCTGCTGCTGCTCCGTCTCCCGCCGGTGCAGCTACGCGCGTCCCGGTGCCGCTGGCGAACCTCTCGGTGAGCTGGCGGATGGATGGAGAAATGGAGGAGAGAGGCGTGGAGGAGGCTCTCTTCGGCTCTGCGGTCGGGAGGCCGGCTGCGGTGGAGGAGATCTTGGAAACTTTTCTCGACGCGCTGACATGACGCTCCGTGGGAAGGGCGACGCCGGCCGCTGCTGCCTGCGGATCCTCTGATTTGTGTTGTTGCTGCTGCTGCTGCTGCTTGTTGTTGTTGCTGCTGCTGCTGCTGCTGCTGCTCGCGGCTCCAAGAGCCCAACTTCTTGAAGGAGACGCTGCGGAACACGGCCGCATTCTTCCTCTCACTGTGAGCCATTGTTGTTTCACGCCGTTGTTTTTTTTTTTTTTTTGTCCTTTGTCTTAGTTACATTGCGGCCGAGATCTGCGCCTTTGCGGCTTCACGTCCACCCCGCAGCCACCTGGAGAGCCACGCAGAAAACAGCCGACAAATGACAAACGAAACACCTCAGTGGTCGTCGGCAAAGAGCAAAGATACCAAAAAAAAAAAAAAAAAATGGCCCAATGGGCATGTAGGTGCGTGCAGAGCTGGCACCAGAAAACTTACATGTTTGCCGAATTCGCGAAAGCACATCCGCAGCTGCAGGATTTTGACCCCCAGAAAAAACTTTTCCCTCAACCTGTTCACAAACACAGCAGTTTGCATTTACTTTTCTCTCCCTCTCTAAACTTCTTCCCACGGCCGACACGGCGCTCCTGCGAGGGTCCTGCGCATCACTCCGCCGTTAATCCACCCCCAACAAACTGTCCATGTCTTATTTTGGCATGATTTGCCTTTTCCGTGACTTATGTTCTGTGTTTTTTGTATGTAAATGGCTGAGATAGGGAAGAGGGGGTGGGCGGGACTAGGGGGCTATAAGGGCTGTCACAGTCCCCTCGGGGCCTGAGAGGAAAAGCTCCCTCTCTCTCTTTCTCTCTCTGTGTTTTCTTGATGGGACAGGACAGATAGTGAGGAGCAAACTACGTGTAATTACGGCCATTTCCACTGAGAAGAAACTGCTGCGACTCTGGTGAAATGTCTCTGACAGCAAAGACACATCTTTAAAGCAACTTCCTGGGATCCACTGCACTAAAATACACGGTGGGAACATTCCACAGTGTCATGCAAAAAATGTGATGTTGACAGCGAAAAAGGCCCACAGAGAAAGTTTTTGGAGGTTAGTGCAGTTTTTCATCAAAGGCGGTTGTGGGAAGTTAGTTGGTGCTTTGAACTGTGACAGTCAAGGCGGGAAGAGGGTGAAAAAAATCTAAGATTCAAACTTAAACTAACTCCAGGAACAAAAAAAGATGACTGTGTTTCCCATGAGGCTATTTTGTTTTAATTTTCTCCTTAGAAAGGAGAGAGAAGAAGAGATATAGACTGCAGCGCCCCCATCAGCCTGACCTGTTAGGTGTCAGGTCATTGACAAGGAAGAGCCGCAAACTGGGTTTATTTTATTTATTTGCATAGATTTTGTTTAGCTGATGAGCTTTACAAGTGAGCAAAACATTTTGTAAAGTGAACTTGGGGAAATATTTGAAAGATATTTTGCTCCATAATGTTGGAGGATTTTGTCTTATGAAATGCAAACAAACCAAAAATAATAACAACACACAGAAAGATTTTCAGAACAAAGGAATTCATGACTGAATACATGACACCTTTAATTACTTTTTTTAGTTTTACATAATGCCAACATCCAGAATGTTCTCAAGTGCAAGACAGTAGAGTTACATCTTTTACACACACCAATGTTTTTTTTTATATAATCACATCTAAGTAACAAAATAAAAATATTTTCAGAATATGACTTTTAGCATTGCTAACAAAATTAAAAATCACTTACATAATACTGACTGACACATTTCTGTCACCATATGTTACACAGCTAAGGGGAATGATAAGAATAAAAACAATAAAAAATAAATCTTCATATTCAACATGATGGATGAAGCTCTTTTAGGCGAGCAACAAAAAAACACACATTACAACATGGCAGATAACAAACACATTGAGAAGTTTCTAACCTTTTCTGTGCAACACCGAATTAGTCAATCACATCTTCACATTGTTCTTGCAATGTTGCCTGATTTTTTTTTTTTTTTTTTCTGTCATTGGTGCAAAGTCAAATTGTTGTCAGTGTTCACAGTGCTTTCAGACAAACCCACCAGTGGCAAATACAAAATACATCCCGATTTCAATTTAAAATCAGAAAAGGCACTGGGGAGCCGCATCTCTTAAACAAAAAAACAAGACAACCACGAATCATGCGGCAAAAACATTCACAAGACGTTAAGTTAAGAACCGATACACAAAGATGCAGTGACACTGTGTGCCTGCATATCAAAATGCCCCGTGAGCGTCAAAGCAGACATCGTGCTCAGAAACGTGCTCGCTTGTGGAACTAACTGCATGAGAAACAGCTCCAAAGCTATAAAAGACCATTTTCACCGCACTGTATACACTGTACAAATTTAGGCTGCACTCTAAATGCTTACAGCTGTCAAAACAACACCAAAGTAAACAATTCACATGTTCCCCGGGGAACCTCTTTACTAGTGCATCGCTGCTCATCAGATATGTTATACATCATTTAATCGTTCATTAGTATTTTCATAGTTTTATTCATTTATTCATAGTTTTTTTTTTAAACAAAAAAAGAGACGGATAGGTCTTTTGTTTCTGTTTTTGTTTTTGTTTTTGTTTTTTTTTAAATGACGTTTATATGGCTGGCCCCACGCGTGCACAGAAGCAGCACTTACAGTTACAGTGTGCAAACACCATCTAGTGGTGACAGCATGCAATGACAGGCCAAAACGTGTCGCCCCCAGGCGGTGAAACTTGTAAGCTGCGCACTTGTGACATGCAGTCAGCCAAAGTTTAGTCAGGTGACCATGTGCAACAAACATTAAAAAAAAAAACATAAAAGCATCTTGACGAAACTACCGTAGCTATGCACTGGAAAGTAAGACAAGTCGGTAGGGGAGATGATATTTCACGGTGAACTGCCTGCGTTTATTGGAGGCGTTCCTAGTTTTTTTGGTCAAGCGAAAGCTGAATCACGTCACTCGCACTGTGACGGAACAATATCACCAGCATCAGTATCAGCGAGTGAAGCGGAGGAACTGGACAGCTGATCATGTGACTAGTGGACGAGCCATCGGCCTGATCAGGGCATTCCTAGAACCATGAACAAGACCACCCCCCCCCCCACCCCAAAAGAGCCCGTCAATGCCCCTTAAAGGACCACGACAAGACGACACGTGGTGGCCTTTGGTTGGAGTTTTCCCGCCTTGATTTTTTTTATTTGATTTTTTCTGGGTTTTACTTCTGTTTTACCTTCATGTAGTCGTGCCCAGTCAGTCCCCACAAAGCTTCAGCCACACAACACAGCTAACGCCGGCACGTTTACAACTAACAGACTTGGTCCCGTAACTGCAATTTATCTGATAAATTACAATTTGTTAATTTCATCAACAGCTTGTGGGGACGTTACGATGAGTTAAGGGCTGATGTTACACTCAGAGCGCCTCAGAGTTCCTCGTGGACACCTCAGTAAGAGTTTTTTTAATCGCTGTGGTTTTTTTGTTTTCTCTTCCTGCCTTACACGTTGGTGCCCTTGTCCCTCATGGTGGTGACCTTGAGCACGAACCGCCTGGTGCTCTGGCGGTAGCGTGGCTGCGTGAAGTAGAAGAGGATGGGGTCCAGGAAGCTGTTCATGCTGGCGAAGGGCCTGGTGCTCTTGTAGACAACCGAGAAGAGGTTCCGCGTGCTGCAGTGTGCGCTGGGCACGGTGCGCACCACCAGGTACGCCGTCTTGGTCAGGTGGAAGGGCAGGAAGCTGATGCAGAAGACCACCGCCACCACCACGATCATCCGCACCGCCTTCTCCCGCTTCTCGCAGCTGGCGGCCGAGACGCCCTGGTAGGCGGCCGGCCGGCACAGCACCTGCGCCATGCGGCAATAGCACAGCATGACGCCGGCGAAGGGCAGCAGGAAGCCGAGGCAGGTGAGCGCCATGCCGTACGGGTAGTAGTCCAGCGAGCGGTCCGGCGTGCTCAGGTCGTAGCACACGGTGCGGTTGCGCTGGGTGCCCGTGGCGGCGAAGTGGAAGGTGGGGGCGCACAGCAGCGCGATGAGCAGCCACACGCCGCCGCACACGCACCACACCAGCCGCCGGCCGCCCTGCTTGTGCCAGACGGCCAGCGGGTGGCAGATGCCCACGTAGCGGTGCACGCTGATGCAGGTGAGGAACAGGATGCTGCCGTGGAGGTTACTGTGGGAGGGGAGGATGGGACTTTGTTTGTCACATGATTAAGAATACAAAGTTCAACATGAAAGGGAAATGCAAGTAGAGGTCACTCAGTTAAAGGTCTAGTGTGTAATATTTGGCTTGATTTATCATTTTTCTATAAGTAAAAAGCTAATATACTGCCCATAAATACATTATTAGAAGTGTTTAATAAAAAGTGTTTAATAGTTCACTGGCAAGCTCAGGGGGGGGAAGATGCTGCAATCTAAAATGTAACCACTTGATGTTGCTGATTTTTCTTCAAAATCTCCAAATATTAAACTCTTAACCTTTATTTAAAAAAACACAAAAAGAGGTGTGACAGGACCATATTACTGGGTTAAATTAAAATAGTTCCATATTCTTTCATTCATTATCATCCAGTCATCTTCTATCACCACTTCCTCCTGCACTCTGGGTCAAGGGGGTCTGTTAGAGTCAATCCCAGCCATCGGGTGAAGGCCGGGTTACACTCTTAAGTCGCCAGTTCATCACAGCATCAAATAGAAATACAAATTACCACTGGCACTCACACCTACGGACAATTTAGCTCATTCCCAATTCATGTTTTTGGACTGTGGGAGGACGAGAACTCGGGCGGCTCTGGCCTTGAAGGCTACGCAGGCGTCTGTCTGACGTCAGCAGGGTTCGGAGAGCCGCCTGTGGACGTCCCCTCGGTCTATTTTAGGATTCTGTAACCGATCGGCCTCAGTTCAGTTGTTGCATGAGGCAGAGAGCGAGTGCTGCCCGTCGCTTCGACAGGTTTATGTAAAAGTTCCTCCTTCACTTGTTGAGGCTGTTCCACTTTTCGGCTATGGTCGTTTCTGGAGATCAGACAGTGACAACAGCTCCAGAATGAGCACTGATGCACAAAGGGTGGAGGGGACTGCCCCCTAGTGGGGAACTTTCACAAAAAGGCACTGCTGGGATTCGAACCCAGGATCTCCTGTTTACTAGACAGGCGCTTTAACCAACTAAGCCACAGCGCCACATGCTGGTGGTTTGGGGGGAGGAGGTGGAAAAGCTCAGACTTCTAATATTTTTAGAAAAAAAATCATATCACAATAAAATAAATGAATCAATGCATAATATGATTTCTGTCACTGAAAAAATACTCCATCACAAATTTTATACTGATGCCCCTTCTAAGGTTCAATATCGTGCTAGTTTCTCCCTACAACTCTACAACTAGGAGCAACCTGCATCTCAATCCTGTCACAGAACTCCACTTGAGTGTTTGATTCATATCACAAAGGGAACTGACTCATGTTCAAACAATCATTTTCAATGGGCTCTTTCCTTTCAGACACGTAAAAGAAACTCAACAGGTTTAGAAAGCGGTCGCTCTCACACCTTCACCCCCGAGCTTTCAGGAAAATCACCTCACCTGTAAAACTGAAACCGCACCAGCTTGCAGGCAAACTCCCCGAAGGGCCAGTAGTCATGGCTGCCGTAGTTGTAGATGAGCAGAGGGAGCGACATCACGTACAGGAAGTCAGCTATGGCCAGGTTGAGCATGTAGATGTTGTTCTTGGAGACGTTGGGCCGCGTCTTCCAGATCTTCAGGATGACGGTGACGTTGAGGGGCAGCCCCAGCACGAAGACCAGCGTGTAGACGGCCGGGAGCAGGATGCGCTTGAAGTCCTCCTTGTAGGTGCAGGAGGGGTTTCCCAGCTGGCCGCTGACGTTGCTGCCACCACCGCCGATGAAGCTGTGCTCCTTGAGCGGCTCGCTGGTCGACAGGAAGTCCAGGGACGACACGGAGAAGAGGGGCTGGGTGGGGAAAGAGCTGATTGGATGAGACATCTTCACGGCCTGCGGGGGGGGGCACATGAAGAGCAACACAGTTAGCGGCGAGAAGCACTAAACCAGGTCTGCCAACACAAACACACTGCACTTACTGAATAATTTATGTTGATATGTAATTAAAATAATATAAAGTAATATGAATTGTGTCTTAAAAGCTATGTGAACTTCAGATAACAGATCAAAATAAACAAAAACATTTTTTAAAGTGATTAAAAAGTGAAACAATAGTAGATTGACTAATGTGCTACAAAAGAAGTCTGAGTCATTTCTGCCACCAGAGGGCACCAGATATCCAAGTTATGCCCTCAGAATTTCAAATAAAGGAGAGCAGAAACTTTCTCTGCAAGCAGCCAGGTATGTTGTGCAAAGTCCACAGTGAGACATGACTGCCCCCTAGTGGAGAGCTTTGACAATAAGGCACTGCTGGGATTCGAACCCAGGATCTCCTGTTTACTAGACAGGCGCTTTAACCAACTAAGCCACAGCGCCGTGCTGCAGTCAACTCTTCAGTCAGAATATCCAGTTATCCCGTCCTTAGAAAGGCTTGAAAACGTGTTGGGTCCAAGAAGGCCAAGAGGTTTCTGGATAATTAACTGGTAGCTTCCTAATCACAGGTTCATGAGACACAGTGAACAAGTGAAGGGGGAAATACAGACTGATGTATCATGACTGCCCCCTATCGGGGAGCTATGAGAAAAAGGCACTGCTGGGATTCGAACCCAGGATCTCCTGTTTACTAGACAGGCGCTTTAACCAACTAAGCCACAGCGCCCTGACTTAAGAACTTGAAAGTCCAATTTTTACAAGTCAACTAGAAAGTTTAAGCAGGGAATGAAATGTTTTTAGCGGACGATAAACAAAGAAGACTAAATATTTTGTTTTCCAGTGGCCGAGAGGCTGTTTTGAGGAAAGTTAATTGTATGAGGGTGGAGGACAATAAAGTTCTGAAGATTTGTAAAACGCTGGACTTTCAAAGAAAAAAAAAAAAATGCACACAAAGCAGAAAACTTTGACGGTCGTCACGCCACTTCCTGCCTTTGGGTGGGATCAATCCTCCCACCACCAACTCATCAATAATGCAATCCCTCCAGCGGAGGCAGCAGAGAGACCAAAACCACAACCAACCACTTTGCTTCTCCCTCACCTCAGCCATCAATCAACTGTCCTAATTAGCGCTGCAACCATCCATCAACTCCACTCCCCCTGGTGGCAGCATGTGGGTGACTAAGTGATTGGATCTGGGCACTTACCCCCCCCCCCGCCTATCATCATCCCAGGAGAGGATGAATCATGGAATTTCACAACTGGCACTCGCCCCCGCCAACTTCGGCTGAAAGGACATCGGTGTGTGTATGTGTGTGTGTGTGTGTGTGTGTGTGTGTGTGTGTGTGTGTGTGTGTGTGTGTGTGTGTGTGAGTGTGTCCTTGCGGCAGCCGCATTCATTACCTCTGCAGTCTTGTTTTAGCTAATTGGGTCGCAGTGTGCGCCTCACTCCTCCCTGAGGGTGATGCAACCGTGACGCACATCTCCATCATTTCTGAGACGTGGAGGGGAAGTGGGAGGAGCCTGCAGATTCTGCCTCAAGAATTTTTTAATTTAGTCATCTGGTGCCAGAGAAGGAGCCTCGGGAGACTTGCAGTGTTCCGTGGTTCAAATCAATGATGTCTCCACGACACCGAACCCTTGTTGGCATCTGTGTGTGGGTGTTTTTGTTTGTTTTTATTCCGAGACTTCAGCCGTCATGTGCCGGCTGCCCCCGGCATGCTAACCGCTCTTCACAGCCTTATGACGTTTCACGGAGTGCAAGTCTACAATACCACAAACGATTGCAAGAGCAGTAGCTCGTTTTAGAAAACAAAAAAGTGCCCGGCTAACAGCCGTGAGGTGCGCCAGCAGATATCTGACCTTCATTAGGTTCTGCAGAAAGAATAACCTTTAATTAGGTGCAATATAGGATGGAAAAAAGAGGCAGATGATGAGAATAATGTAAACTGATCAGTGACTCGGTGTTGAGACTTGCAGACGTCAGTCTTCCAGTTTTTCTGCTGCTGGTTCCTGAAGCTGCCTGCAGCAAGAATTCACACGTCTCAGCTAATAATTACCTCTGCACATGTAAAGGCGAGCATGTCTGCTCAAAGTACAGTGAGTGAAAGTCATTTGCAACCAATTAAGATAATGATTCCATTTCATCAGGTGTAATTGATTAATGACTTTAGTGGTTAAATTATAATTTATGAAAAGGGAAAATCGGTGCCCGTCTTTTCCATTAGCTTAAGAAGCATATCTTCTTCTTCTTCTTCTTCTTCCTCTGGCAGTTTTTACAACGGACTGAGTGCTGCTAGACAGTGAGGTGTGCCGATGTGGATGTCTAAGGCCATTGTGTTTTCAATATTCAAAAACTATGGAAAGCAAAAAATGATTACCATCCTCTAAATGTCCATATCTGGGCCATTTTGTAAGCGTGTGTGTGTTTGTGTGTGTTCTGCTATATGTATTACTTAAAGTTTGAGCTGCGAGTACTTTGTGTCCAAATGTTGAGGCTCTCATCTGAACTGGCAAAGGACAAATAGTAATAGTTAAACTTGGTTCTAGGATTTTTGAAGATGTCCATCAAAAAGGCTTCTATTCGTCTTTAAGCATTTTAAGTCCAAATGTTAATTTTCTGTCTAGAACTTGCAGTGTGAAAATAACAAACTAAAAGCAGTGGAGAATGCGGGCATCGATCCCGCTACCTCTCACATGCAAAGCGAGCGCTCTACCACTTGAGCTAATTCCCCTGCTGGTCCAGTGCAGCAATGATAGCAGATACTGGGGCAATTGCTTCAGCTTTAGCTAATACTGGTACACGTAGTCGTAGTAAGTGTGTCAGTGTGAGCTGAGCATGTTTTGTATGCAAATGTTAACGTTCATCGGAACTGGCAAAAGAGGGACAAAATCTCTGGAGAATCGGCATCGATCCCGCTACCTCTCGCATGCTAAGCGAGCGCTCTACCATTTGAGCTAATTCCCCTGACAGTCACAGAAGAACTGTCAATGAAAAATAGGGCAAGTAGTTCAACTGCATCCAGCAGTCAGAGTGAAAGCTGTCAAACTACCATCTGTTGGACTTTGTGTCAGCAAGTGTGAACGTTGACAAAAAAAAAAGCAGTGGAGAATGCGGGCATCGATCCCGCTACCTCTCACATGCAAAGCGAGCGCTCTACCATTTGAGCTAATTCCCCTCTTGATCAATTACGAATTTTCTGAGTGAGAAACTTCATTCTGCTGTAAAACCATTGTGGATTGTCAATAAAGATCAGAAATAGGACATTTGCCAATTAGGTGATCACATCAGCTATATTTAGCCCTTTAAGTGTGAGCTGTGAAATTCTAGCACGAAAACTTCTTACAAACAAGTCACTGGAGAATGCGGGCATCGATCCCGCTACCTCTCGCATGCTAAGCGAGCGCTCTACCATTTGAGCTAATTCCCCTGACAGTCACAGAGGAACTGTCAATGGATAATAGGGGAAGTAGTTCAACGCCATCCAGTAGTTAAAGTGAAAGCTGTAAATCTACCATCTGTTGGACGTTGTGTCAGCAAATGTTAATGTTCACAAAGCAGCAGTGGAGAATGCGGGCATCGATCCCGCTACTGCTCGCATGCCAAGCGCGCGCATTACCATTTGAGCTAATTCCCCGCTTCCTCAATGACAGAGGAGTCTGAGGCAGACACTTCATTCTGATATCCAACCAATGTAGCAAGATTGCAAATGGTTCCCTGAATGAAGGGGGAAGTTGTTCCACTATATTTAGCAATGAGAGCTACAAAACTACCATCTGCTGGTCTACGTCTCAGCAAATGTTAGTGTTTTCTTCAGCACAGGCAAGGATTTGGAAAAAACCAGTGGAGAATGCGGGCATTGATCCCACTACCTGTCACATGCAAAGCGAGCGCTCTACCCTTTGAGCTAATTCCCCTCTTGGTCAATGACGAATGGTCTGAGTGAGAATCTTAGATCTTACTATAGATCAGAACTAGGCCATTTGCCGATTACATCAGCTATATTGGGCCTTTCAGTGTGAGCTGTGAAATTTTAGCACTAAAACTTCTTACAAACAAGTCACTGGAGAATGCGGGCATCGATCCCGCTACCTCTCGCATGCTAAGCGAGCGCTCTACCATTTGAGCTAATTCCCCTCTTAATCAATGACAGAATGGTCTGAGTGAGGAACTTCATTCTGCTGTCAAACCATTGTGGATTGTCAATAAAGATCAGAAATAGGACATTTGCCAATTAGGTGATTACATCAGCTATATTTAGCCCTTTAAGTGTGAGCTGTGAAGATTTAGCATTAGGATGTTGTGAAAAAAATTTGCTGGAGAATGCGGGCATCGATCCCGCTACCTCTCGCATGCTAAGCGAGCGCTCTACCATTTGAGCTAATTCCCCTGACAGTCAGAGAGAAACCGTCAATGGAAAATAGGGTAAGTAGTTCAACTGTATCCAGCAGTCAGAGTGAAAGCTGTAAAACTGCCATCTGTTGGACGTTGTGTCAGCAAATGTTAACGTTGACAAAAAAAGCAGTGGAGAATGCGGGCATCGATCCCGCTACCTCTCGCATGCTAAGCGAGCACTCTACCATTTGAGCTAATTCCCCGTTGAAGTTAGTCTTCTAATTTAGACTGGAGAACAAGGATTAATGATGTTTAAAAAGATGACAGAAATGTAGTAACATTGAAAAAGGTCTATTGAATAAAGGGGTAATACCTTCAGCTATAGATAGTATTTTAAGTGTAAACTGTGAGTATTTGTGTCCAAATGCACATGTTCTAATAAGAACCTCCAATTTGGGAAAAAAAAAAAAAAGAAAAGAAAAAACTTATCTGGAGAATGCGGGCATCGATCCCGCTGCCTCTCGCATGCTAAGCGAGCGCTCTACCATTTGAGCTAATTCCCCTCTTGGTCAATAACAGAATGGTCTGAGTGAGAAACTTCATTCTGTTGTCAAAACATTGTGGATTGTCAATAAAGATCAGAAATCGGCCATTTGCCAATTACATCAGCTATATTGGGCCTTTAAGTGTGAGCTGTGAAATTTTCACACTAAAACTTCTTACAAACAAGTCACTGGAGAATGCGGGCATCGATCCCGCTACCTCTCGCATGCTAAGCGAGCGCTCTACCATTTGAGCTAATTCCCCTGACAGTCACACCATTAGGGTGAGCTAATTAGAGTGAAAGCCCCATCTGCTACCATGTTCAACAGTCTCAGGTGGATTTGATTTGCTACCTCGCCTCAGGTGGATATTTGTATTCTCGTTTAAAGGTTGCGTGGTGTGACATGGAGATACTTCCTTCTGCCATCCAACCTTGTGGGTGTTTTATTATATAATACGGAACATACTTTGTGTCAGCAAGGCTGAATAAAAGGGTAAATTTCTTCAGCTACATATATATGGTATTTAAAGTGTAAACTGTGAGTATTTTGTGTCCAAATGTGCATGTTCATATTGCAATGTGAAAGTAAAACCTCCTCTGGAGAATGCGGGCATCGATTCCACTACCTCTCACATGCTAAGCGAGCGCTCTCTTGGATAATGGGGCAATTACTTCATGCTATATTTAGTACCTAAAAAAGCTATGCGTGTTTTGTGTCCAGATGTTAATTTTTTTCCTCAGATCTTGCAATGTGAAAAAAACTAAAAACTCTCTGGAGAATGCGGGCATCGATCCCGCTACCTCTCGCATGCTAAGCGAGCGCTCTACCATTTGAGCTAATTCCCCTGACAGGCACAGGAGAACCACTGTTAGCCCAGAGAGAGATAAGGTTCCCCTCGATATTTTTAGACACACACATACGCACGCTGTTTATGTCCCTCACACATGCTTTGACTGGTGAGACTTGACACTGCAATTCCAGCTCAGGTGGTGCAGAGTTATTTATAGTCACTGGGTGAAAGACTTCCAGCTCAACTAAGAGCAAATACTGGGAATCGATGCCTCAAACATGCCGTTTGCAACTAAGTCCAATGCAAAGAATCTCTTTAGTGTTCCAATGAAAAGGTTAGCATGTCATTGTTAACATTATCGGAAAAACATTTTGACCTACATATCAACGACGGTCAGTCACATGATGACCCATCAAATGGAGTCAGTTTTGCCTCTAGGTCAAAAAACTCAAGTCAAAAATAGGACTACAATTCCCTCCTCTTCTTCCTCTGTGCTATTTACAAAGTTCGCTGCCCTGCAGGTTACACTGCTGCCATCTTGTGGTTTAATATATATATATATATATATATATGCATATATGTATATAATAATATACATATATATGTTATCATGGCGTTCCGACCTTTAGCCTTAAGAAAAGTGTGAAGAAAACAAACCTGAATAATGTTCATGGCACACATCTGTTATCAGCAGCTCTGAATCCGGGTTAGGAAGGCATGGTCCTGATGCATTTAATGCTTATCTAATCTGCAAGGAAGATGTGACTGGCTGCTAAGGGAGCATGAAGTCTCAGTGCATGGAGGAGAAGCCAGCAGGAGAGCATGAAACAAAACAAAGACTGAACATTTACGCCCATTGTGTTCCTCTGCCTCCATTCAGTCACTCTCTCTCACACACACACACACACACACACACACACACACACACACACACACACCCTCAGGTCACAAGGTTACCATCTGTTTGATGGGAGACGCACGTACAAAAATGGGAGAAAAAAAAAATCTGTGTCACCAATCAGAAGCAACGAGGGAAAACAGCTCCGACGAAAACATGTCTCCTCATTCATTGTCAGCCTACAAACGTAAACATCCGCTGTGGCTACGTGATTTAATTTGACCCAGAGGCGCACACACACACACACACACACACACACACACACACTGAGACGCACTAGCTCTGCCAAAACAGAGGTAAACGCAGATCCCGTGCAGACATCTTCATTTGCAACTAATTAGAAACACACACCCCCAAAATGATGTGAACAAGAGGCTGCAGGCTGATCAGTCGATGGATCCAGCAAGCAGCCTTTAAAACCAGGAACAGACGCATGGCGGGGAGAGGGCGCAAGCTCCGCCTTCCGTGTACCATGTGACCGTAGAGGACTATTCAAAAATTCAAATGAACCAAATACATCT
Source organism: Thamnaconus septentrionalis (assembly GCA_009823395.1). Taxonomy (NCBI): domain Eukaryota; kingdom Metazoa; phylum Chordata; class Actinopteri; order Tetraodontiformes; family Monacanthidae; genus Thamnaconus; species Thamnaconus septentrionalis. The sequence continues at coordinate 6,462,827 of CM020510.1, read as the reverse complement.
GACTTGCTGTACAAGTCAGTCAGCACCCAGGTTAATGTAAGGAGCGTAAAGCACACTGATCCTTCTGTTGAAGGGGAAGCTTTGGAAAACAAGAAGAGACGCATTCATTTTCACTGGAAATTCAAGACCAGACCAAGATCCAGACCAAAATTGGATATCGTCACATCACGGCTAGGTTTATTACCAGACCACAGTGTGTGTGTGTGTGTGTGCGTGTGTGTGTGTGTGTGTGTGTGTGATCTGTTTAATTTGTCAAGTGGGAGGCAGACAGACTGCTGGCTGCAACACCTTCCAGAGTGATGCAAGGACCGGACTTATTGTGCCTGACGGTGACGATGCACCACAACGCCGGCAACATTTGTAGTAAATTGTGGGACAAAAAACAGAGGATGAAAGAAAATGTTGAAGCATAGCGGTCACAGGATATGGACGCAGGGTTTCGTCAGAGCAGAGCAGAGCAGACAGCACTTCCTGTCATGTGGGTTTGCCACCGCCACGGCAGCAGCAGCAGCTACGATGGAAGAGACAGATTAGTGGGAAACCAGGCACTGAAACTTGACGTTTCTTCCTCTTTATCCGTTTGTTATCTCTTTAACACTATTTCCAGACTGTGGGGGGGGTGACTTCAGATCAACTCACCAGTGAAATGACAAATAACCTGGTTAACTTGGTTAAGAGTGAAATTCTAAACCGCCACTGATTAAACTTGCAATTGATTCTGAGTTATTGAGATTTCAAAAGTTCAATCCTCGTACAATAATCGTTGTTCTTTGAAATAATGTTACATTTTAAAAAACACAAAGCAAAAGGAGAGTCCGAATTGCATGGAGTGATGCATTCCAATTGGAGGCCACTTCATGGTGGGAATGGAACTGTGTGAAGAACGTGCCCATCAATCCCGCTGCCTCTCGTATGCTAAGCAAGCAGTCTACTGTCAATAGTTAGATAGTAGATTCTGACAGTAAATAATGATAGTAGATAATGTGTGAATTCAATCAGCTTTAACTAGTACTAGTACTAGTAAGTGTGTCAGTGTGAGCTGAGCGTATTTTGTGTCCAAATGTGAATATTATCTTCAGAACAAGCGAGGGATAAAAGCACTGGAGAACACGGGCATCGATCCCGCTACCTCTCGCATGCTAAGCGAGCGCGAGCTAATTCCCCTGACAGTCACAGATGAACCATCAATGGAAAATAGGGTAAGTAGTTCAACTGTATCCAGCAGTTAGAGTGAAAGCTGTAAAACTACCATCTGTTGGATGTTGTGTAGGCAAATGTTAACGTTGACAAAAAAAAGCAGTGGAGAATGCGGGCATCGATCCCGCTACCTCTCGCATGCTAAGCGAGCGCTCTACCATTTGAGCTAATTCCCCTGATAGTCACAGAAGAACCATAAATGCAAAATAGGGTAAGTAGTTCAACTGTATCCAGCAGTCAGAGTGAAAGCTGTAAAACTACCATCTGTTGGACTTTGTGTCAGCAAATGCGAACGTTCACGAAAAAGTAGTGGAGAATGCGGGCATCGATCCCGCTACCTCTCACATGCAAAGCGAGCGCTCTACCATTTGAGCTAATTCCCCTCTTGGTCAATCACAGAATGGTCTGAGTGAGAAACTTCATTCTGCTGTCAAACCATTGTGGATTGTCAATAAAGATCAGAAATAGGACATTTGCCAATTAGGTGATTACATCAGCTATATTTAGCCCTTTAAGTGTGAGCTGTGCAATTTTAGCACTAAAAAGTTGTACAAACGAGTCACTGGAGAATGCGGGCATCGATCCCGCTACCTCTCGCATGCTAAGCGAGCGCTCTACCATTTGAGCTAATTCCCCTGACAGTCACAGAAGAACTGTCAATGGAAAATAGGGTAAGTAGTTGCACTTTGTCCAGCAGTGAGCGCAAAAGCTGCCATTTGTTGGATGTTGTGTCAGCAAGTGTGAACGTTCACGAAAAAGCAGTGGAGAATGCGGGCATCGATCCCGCTACCTCTCGCATGCTAAGCGAGCGCTCTACCATTTGAGCTAATTCCCCTGACAGTCACAGAGGAACTGTCAATGGAAAATAGGGTAAGTAGTTACACTTTGTCCAGCAGTTAGAGTGAAAGCTGTATAACTACCATCAGTTGGACGTTGTGTCAGCAAATGTTCCTGTTCACAGAAAAGCAGTGGAGAATGCGGGCATCTATCCCGCTACCTCTCGCATGCTAAGCGAGCGCTCTACCATTTGAGCTAATTCCCCTGACAATCACAGAAGAGCCATCAATGGAAAATAGGGGAAGTAGTTGCACTTTGTCCAGCAGTCAGAGTGAAAGCTGTAAAACTACCATCTGTTGGATGTTGTGTTAGCAAATGTTCCTGTTCACAGAAAAGCAGTGGAGAATGCGGGCATCGATCCCGCTACCTCTCACATGCTAAGCGAGCGCTCTACCATTTGAGCTAATTCCCCTCTTGGTCAATCACAGAATGGTCTGAGTGAGAAACTTCATTCTGCTGTCAAACCATTGTGGATTGTCAATAAAGATCAGAAATTGGACATTTGCCAATTAGGTGATTACATCAGCTATATTTAGCCCTTTAAGTGTGAGCTGTGAAATTTTAGCACTAAAAAGTTGTACAAACAAGTCACTGGAGAATGCGGGCATCGATCCTGCTACCTCTCGCATGCTAAGCGAGCGCTCTACCATTTGAGCTAATTCCCCTGACAGTCACAGAGGAACTGTCAATGGAAAATAGTGTAAGTAGTTGCACTTTGTCCAGCAGTGAGCGCAAAAGCTGCAAAAAATGCCATTTGTTGGATGTTGTGTCAGCAAGTGTGAACGTTCACGAAAAAGCAGTGGAGAATGCGGGCATCGATCCCGCTACCTCTCGCATGCTAAGCGAGCGCTCTACCATTTGAGCTAATCCCCCTGACAGTCACAGAAGAACTGTCAATGGAAAATAGGGTAAGTAGTTCAACTGTATCCAGCAGTCAGAGTGAAAGCTGTAAAACTACATCTGTTGGACGTTGTGTCAGCAAATGTTAACGTTGACAAAAAAAGCAGTGGAGAATGCGGGCATCGATCCCGCTACCTCTCGCATGCTAAGCGAGCGCTCTACCATTTGAGCTAATTCCCCTGACAGTCACAGAGGAACTGTCAATGGAAAATAGGGTAAGTAGTTACACTTTGTCCAGCAGTTAGAGTGAAAGCTGTAAAACTACCATCAGTTGGACGTTGTGTCAGCAAATGTTCCTGTTCACAGAAAAGCAGTGGAGAATGCGGGCATCGATCCCGCTACCTCTCGCATGCTAAGCGAGCGCTCTACCATTTGAGCTAATTCCCCTGACAGTCATAGAAAAACCATCAATGGATAATAGGGTAAGTAGTTCAACTGCATCCAGCAGTCAGAGTGAAAGCTGTAAAACTACCATCTGTTGGATGTTGTGTTAGCAAATGTTCCTGTTCACAGAAAAAGTAGTGGAGAATGCGGGCATCGATCCCGCTACCTCTCACATGCAAAGCGAGCGCTCTACCATTTGAGCTAATTCCCCCTCTTGGTCAATCACGGAATGGTCTGAGTGAGAAACTTCATTCTGCTGTCAAACCATTGTGGATTGTCAATAAAGATCAGAAATAGGCCATTTGCCAATTAGGTGATTACATCAGCTATATTTAGCCCTTTCAGGGTGAGCTGTGAAATTTTAGCACTAAAAAGTTGTACAAACAAGTCACTGGAGAATGCGGGCATCGATCCCGCTACCTCTCGCATGCTAAGCGAGCGCTCTACCATTTGAGCTAATTCCCCTAACAGTCACAGAGGAACTGTCAATGGAAAATAGGGTAAGTAGTTGCACTTTGTCCAGCAGTGAGCGCAAAAGCTGCAAAAAATGCCATTTGTTGGATGTTGTGTCAGCAAGTGTGAACGTTCACGAAAAAGCAGTGGAGAATGCGGGCATCGATCCGCTACCTCTCGCATGCTAAGCGGCGCTCTACCATTTGAGCTAATCCCCCTGACAGTCACAGAAGAACTGTCAATGGAAAATAGGGTAAGTAGTTCAACTGTATCCAGCAGTTAGAGTGAAAGCTGTAAAACTACCATCAGTTGGAAGTTGTGTCAGCAAATGTTCCTGTTCACAGAAAAGCAGTGGAGAATGCAGGCATCGATCCCGCTACCTCTCGCATGCTAAGCGAGCGCTCTACCATTTGAGCTAATCCCCCTGACAGTCACAGAAGAACTGTCAATGGAAAATAGGGTAAGTAGTTCAACTGTATCCAGCAGTTAGAGTGAAAGCTGTAAAACTACCATCAGTTGGACGTTGTGTCAGCAAATGTTAACGTTGACAAAAAAAGCAGTGGAGAATGCGGGCATCGATCCCGCTACCTCTCGCATGCTAAGCGAGCGCTCTACCATTTGAGCTAATTCCCCTGACAGTCACAGAGGAACTGTCAATGGAAAATAGGGTAAGTAGTTGCACTTTGTCCAGCAGTGAGCGCAAAAGCTGCAAAAAATGCCATTTGTTGGATGTTGTGTCAGCAAGTGTGAACGTTCACGAAAAAGCAGTGGAGAATGCGGGCATCGATCCCGCTACCTCTCGCATGCTAAGCGAGCGCTCTACCATTTGAGCTAATCCCCCTGACAGTCACAGAAGAACTGTCAATGGAAAATAGGGTAAGTAGTTCAACTGTATCCAGCAGTTAGAGTGAAAGCTGTAAAACTACCATCAGTTGGACGTTGTGTCAGCAAATGTTAACGTTGACAAAAAAAGCAGTGGAGAATGCGAGCATCGATCCCGCTACCTCTCGCATGCTAAGCGAGCGCTCTACCATTTGAGCTAATTCCCCTGACAGTCACAGAGGAACTGTCAATGGAAAATAGTGTAAGTAGTTGCACTTTGTCCAGCAGTGAGCGCAAAAGCTGCAAAAAATGCCATTTGTTGGATGTTGTGTCAGCAAGTGTGAACGTTCACGAAAAAGCAGTGGAGAATGCGGGCATCGATCCCGCTACCTCTCGCATGCTAAGCGAGCGCTCTACCATTTGAGCTAATTCCCCTGACAGTCACAGAGGAACTGTCAATGGAAAATAGGGTAAGTAGTTCAACTGTATCCAGTAGTTTGAGTGAAAGCTGTAAAACTACCATCAGTTGGAAGTTGTGTCAGCAAATGTTCCTGTTCACAGAAAAGCAGTGGAGAATGCAGGCATCGATCCCGCTACCTCTCGCATGCTAAGCGAGCGCTCTACCATTTGAGCTAATTCCCCTGACAATCACACAAGATCCGTCAATGGAAAATAGGGTAAGTAGTTGCACTTTGTCCAGCAGTCGGAGTGAAAGCTGTAAAACTACCATCAGTTGGACGTTGTGTCAGCAAATGTTCCTGTTCACAGAAAAGCAGTGGAGAATGCGGGCATCGATCCCGCTACCTCTCGCATGCTAAGCGAGCGCTCTACCATTTGAGCTAATTCCCCTGACAGTCACAGAGGAACTGTCAATGGAAAATAGGGTAAGTTGTTGCACTTTGTCCAGCAGTGAGCGCAAAAGCTGCAAAAACTACCATCAGTTGGAAGTTGTGTCAGCAAATGTTCCTGTTCACAGAAAAGCAGTGGAGAATGCAGGCATCGATCCCGCTACCTCTCGCATGCTAAGCGGCGCCTACCATTTGAGCTAATCCCCTGACAGTCACAGAAGAACTGTCAATGGAAAATAGGGTAAGTAGTTCAACTGTATCCAGCAGTTAGAGTGAAAGCTGTAAAACTACCATCTGTTGGACGTTGTGTCAGCAAATGTTAACGTTGACAAAAAAGCAGTGGAGAATGCGGGCATCGATCCGCTACCTCTCGCATGCTAAGCGAGCGCTCTACCATTTGAGCTAATTCCCTGATAGTCACAGAGGAACTGTCAATGGAAAATAGTGTAAGTAGTTGCACTTTGTCCAGCAGTGAGCGCAAAAGCTGCAAAAAATGCCATTTGTTGGATGTTGTGTCAGCAAGTGTGAACGTTCACGAAAAAGCAGTGGAGAATGCGGGCATCGATCCCGCTACCTCTCGCATGCTAAGCGAGCGCTCTACCATTTGAGCTAATCCCCCTGACAGTCACAGAAGAACTGTCAATGGAAAATAGGGTAAGTAGTTCAACTGTATCCAGCAGTCAGAGTGAAAGCTGTAAAACTACCATCTGTTGGACGTTGTGTCAGCAAATGTTAACGTTGACAAAAAAAAGCAGTGGAGAATGCGGGCATCGATCCCGCTACCTCTCGCATGCTAAGCGAGCGCTCTACCATTTGAGCTAATTCCCCTGACAGTCACAGAGGACCTGTCAATGGAAAATAGGGTAAGTAGTTCAACTGTATCCAGTAGTTTGAGTGAAAGCTGTAAAACTACCATCAGTTGGAAGTTGTGTCAGCAAATGTTCCTGTTCACAGAAAAGCAGTGGAGAATGCGGGCATCGATCCCGCTACCTCTCGCATGCTAAGCGAGCGCTCTACCATTTGAGCTAATTCCCCTGACAGTCACAAATGAACTGTCAATGGAAAATAGGGTAAGTAGTTACACTTTGTCCAGCAGTTAGAGTGAAAGCTGTAAAACTACCATCAGTTGGACGTTGTGTCAGCAAATGTTCCTGTTCACAGAAAAGCAGTGGAGAATGCGGGCATCGATCCCGCTACCTCTCGCATGCTAAGCGAGCGCTCTACCATTTGAGCTAATTCCCCTGACAGTCAGAGAATAACCGTCAATGGATAATAGGGTAAGTAGTTCAACTGCATCCAGCAGTCAGACTGAAAGCTGTAAAACTACCATCTGTTGGATGTTGTGTTAGCAAATGTTCCTGTTCACAGAAAAAGTAGTGGAGAATGCGGGCATCGATCCCGCTACCTCTCACATGCAAAGCGAGCGCTCTACCATTTGAGCTAATTCCCCTCTTGGTCAATCACGGAATGGTCTGAGTGAGAAACTTCATTCTGCTGTCAAACCATTGTGGATTGTCAATAAAGATCAGAAATAGGCCATTTGCCAATTAGGTGATTACATCAGCTATATTTAGCCCTTTCAGTGTGAGCTGTGAAATTTTAGCACTAAAAAGTTGTACAAACAAGTCACTGGAGAATGCGGGCATCGATCCCGCTACCTCTCGCATGCTAAGCGAGCGCTCTACCATTTGAGCTAATTCCCCTGACAATCACACAAGATCCGTCAATGGAAAATAGGGTAAGTAGTTGCACTTTGTCCAGCAGTCGGAGTGAAAGCTGTAAAACTACCATCAGTTGGACGTTGTGTCAGCAAATGTTCCTGTTCACAGAAAAGCAGTGGAGAATGCGGGCATCGATCCCGCTACCTCTCGCATGCTAAGCGAGCGCTCTACCATTTGAGCTAATTCCCCTGACAGTCACAGAGGAACTGTCAATGGAAAATAGGGTAAGTAGTTGCACTTTGTCCAGCAGTGAGCGCAAAAGCTGCAAAAACTACCATCAGTTGGAAGTTGTGTCAGCAAATGTTCCTGTTCACAGAAAAGCAGTGGAGAATGCAGGCATCGATCCCGCTACCTCTCGCATGCTAAGCGAGCGCTCTACCATTTGAGCTAATCCCCCTGACAGTCACAGAAGAACTGTCAATGGAAAATAGGGTAAGTAGTTCAACTGTATCCAGCAGTTAGAGTGAAAGCTGTAAAACTACCATCTGTTGGACGTTGTGTCAGCAAATGTTAACGCGTTGACAAAAAAAGCAGTGGAGAATGCGGGCATCGATCCCGCTACCTCTCGCATGCTAAGCGAGCGCTCTACCATTTGAGCTAATTCCCCTGACAGTCACAGAGGAACTGTCAATGGAAAATAGGGTAAGTAGTTGCACTTTGTCCAGCAGTGAGCGCAAAAGCTGCAAAAATGCCATTTGTTGGATGTTGTGTCAGCAAGTGTGAACGTTCACGAAAAAGCAGTGGAGAATGCGGGCATCGATCCGCTACCTCTCGCATGCTAAGCGGCGCTCTACCATTTGAGCTAATTCCCCTGACAGTCACAGAAGAACTGTCAATGGAAAATAGGGTAAGTAGTTGCACTTTGTCCAGCAGTGAGCGCAAAAGCTGCAAAAACTACCATCAGTTGGAAGTTGTGTCAGCAAATGTTCCTGTTCACAGAAAAGCAGTGGAGAATGCAGGCATCGATCCCGCTACCTCTCGCATGCTAAGCGAGCGCTCTACCATTTGAGCTAATCCCCCTGACAGTCACAGAAGAACTGTCAATGGAAAATAGGGTAAGTAGTTCAACTGTATCCAGCAGTTAGAGTGAAAGCTGTAAAACTACCATCTGTTGGACGTTGTGTCAGCAAATGTTAACGTTGACAAAAAAAGCAGTGGAGAATGCGGGCATCGATCCCGCTACCTCTCGCATGCTAAGCGAGCGCTCTACCATTTGAGCTAATTCCCCTGACAGTCACAGAGGAACTGTCAATGGAAAATAGGGTAAGTAGTTGCACTTTGTCCAGCAGTGAGCGCAAAAGCTGCAAAAAATGCCATTTGTTGGATGTTGTGTCAGCAAGTGTGAACGTTCACGAAAAAGCAGTGGAGAATGCGGGCATCGATCCCGCTACCTCTCGCATGCTAAGCGAGCGCTCTACCATTTGAGCTAATCCCCCTGACAGTCACAGAAGAACTGTCAATGGAAAATAGGGTAAGTAGTTCAACTGTATCCAGCAGTCAGAGTGAAAGCTGTAAAACTACATCTGTTGGACGTTGTGTCAGCAAATGTTAACGTTGACAAAAAAAGCAGTGGAGAATGCAGGCATCGATCCCGCTACCTCTCGCATGCTAAGCGAGCGCTCTACCATTTGAGCTAATTCCCCTGACAGTCACAGAGGAACTGTCAATGGAAAATAGGGTAAGTAGTTACACTTTGTCCAGCAGTTAGAGTGAAAGCTGTATAACTACCATCAGTTGGACGTTGTGTCAGCAAATGTTCCTGTTCACAGAAAAGCAGTGGAGAATGCGGGCATCGATCCCGCTACCTCTCGCATGCTAAGCGAGCGCTCTACCATTTGAGCTAATTCCCCTGCTGGACTACCACTAATGGTGAAAATTCAGGGAGTAAAAATAGGTACAGCTTAAATGTACATGATAGTGAGAACCTTGACGCTCAAACCAGCTGGTTCCCCTTGAGATTTAATTCCCCTGTGAAAGTGCATCTCCAAATAACTACTTCAAAATCAACTTTATTTGGAAAAGCTCAAGAAATAACCCAGATGACTTGTTTGACCCTTTTCAATACCAAGGAACCGGAAAGGACCACTCATGGAAGAAACAACTACCAGTAGGTTTTTTGATAAAAACTCTTGCTATTCACTACTTAGTTTGTTTTCAACCAGCTTCTTTCTTTCGGGCGAAATTAGACAGCGATGTAGTGAGTCAGTCTGGCCTTGAGTTCTCTGAAACACTTCTCCTTTCCCACACACACGCACACACACGTTCATGCAAGAAACACGTTCTTGTAGTTTTGAGATTTTTTTGTTCTCCAATAACGATAACAATGTTTCTCAAAAATAACATGTTTTTCTCGAACATGAGCAGGCGAGGGTTGGATTTTGCAGCCGCACACACACACCTGGTAAGACAAACAGCCAATCTAAAGCTTTAACAAAGTGTCAGGCAGCAGTTAAGTGGAGTTTTGTGGCTGGTCGTCGTCATGGGTTTGTGGCAAGGAGCAGTGCAGAAATGCAACGCCTGCAAAAAAAAACAACACAGTCAATAAACCATTTAGGCGACGCAACAGACGAGGTAAAAATAAATGTCCTCAACTAACTCACTGCCCCAATTATCCCACGTCAGTCTTTGGCTTTAGCTCCAAAAGCTAAGGAGGTATGAAGGCAAATTAAAGGACAAAGTTGTCTAGATGCCACCCAGGAAGAGAGGTATCAGATTAATCCCAGCACAGACACATTGATTGATTGATTGATTGATCTGTTTATTCAAGCGTCAAACACCATGACTGGTGCCCAACCCTCATGGGCTCATAAGACAATGACTGATACATTTGTTAAATAATATTCGCACAATTAACATCCACAATAACCACATGACGACACAACAAAGCAAAGCATAACACAGGTTTGTGTGTCTTTTGTTCAGACTAAGGTTCCCTTTGTGCCACCTCGACATGTTCCGCCTTATTTTAGGAGTGTAATTGGTGTAGCATGTGACTCATCAGCTGACATTACAGAGGTGTCATCAACCTGTCAGATTTGACAGGTCGGACACTTCTGAGAAGGGCGAAAGTTGATGCCAGGGTAGGACAAACAGAACACTCGTCTGAACAAAATAAAGACACAAACCCATGAAGACTGAAGAACTGAACCCAATCAAACTAAAACACAACACAAGCTATAATAAAAATAGGGACACATACAAATAAAAATGGTTTGCCATGTGGGATACAGGCTACTGTAGCGCTAATATCAGGCCTATGTCATTCATTTGGCCAAAGCAAAACCATACTTTCTAAACAATCAACACAGAATCTAAACTTCGTATTTCCAGAATATATCAGGATTTTTTTTTTAACTGAATTGATTAAAAAAAAAAGAGAGAGAGTTCCTTAAATCACAATATGAAGGACAGTAAAAAAAAACAAGATGAAATTCATCTTCCACCACCTTGAGATTGGGTTTTATGAAGCTTAGGTGTTTCCATTACCAGTTTTTTTCTGTTCTATTCTATTCCTTCTATTCTATGACCTCTATTCTAGGGGTAATGGAAATGCAGCTACTGTCCGAGCCCGGTCAGACACAAAACAAAACAGTCCCAGCAGGACAAAGAGAGTGGCCGCCAATTCCTGCCAGGAACTTCACACATGACGGCTCATGATTTTAATATGGAAAAAAAAACCCACAGATGACAACTTGTTTCCTTCAGCTCGACTCGCTGGCTGATACATGACAGCGACGGATACGACAGCGAATCAAGAGAGAGAAAGAGCGACAATCTCACTTCACTTTTTATCACCTGTGTCAGCAGCAGCGGAGACGACATGAGGACATAAAGGGAAGCGGGCCGTCTGCGCTGCCCAAAACACAATAAGGCCGATTGTTTGGCAATAACGCCAAATTTTATTTCCAAACAATAACCAACAATGAAGAGTTACGAGGGCTCCGCCCACATCCAGAGCGCTCACGCGGCGGCGTGAACACATCAAGACGCCAGGAAACGTCCCCATTTCTTGCAATTTATCCGGCGTTGTGTTGGATTTAATAACAAGCCGCTCCACTCGACGGATTCAAATATTGGCACCGACGTGTTTTTCACAATATTCCAAGAAAACCTTCAGGTTTCAAGGACAACCAAACCCAGCAATGAGTTTCAGGTTGCGTTTTGTGCACGTCGCAAGTGCTGAGGGGGAAGCAGAGGATGGAGTTTGTCAGGCGGTGAAACCTGGTGTGTAAGGAGGAGAAGGAAAAGCAAAACGGTTTAACCTCATCGGAAAAAAAGTGAAAGAAAACAAACTCGTCACGATGAAAATGAAAACAAAAACAGCACAGACTCGGCCATGTATGAACCAACAACGCCTTCTTGCACATTGTAACGGTTGCTTGTTTTCTTTAATTAAGTCAATATTTGTCGTTTTATTGTCTGATTCCAAAAAGACTGAAAACAACTCCAGTGTTTTTTTTTTCTTTGCCAAGTTTTAGTTTGCACGGAAATTCAACTCTTCGCGTTCACGTTGAGCACAAGCTGGGAAACACACGCACTCCCATCACCCTTGTCGCTTAAATAAACACCAACTGCACTTTATTCGAGTCAATATTTGACTTTTTTTACTGGTTCGCTTTCTGACATCCCATTAAATACGGCAGACTCGTAACGGAGGAATAATCAGAAGCGGGTATCATGAGATGTTGAAGTCGTTATTTGTCTTTTCCCATAATGAAATGAATGTGTTGGGTCACGTGTTGCACGCCAAACGCATGCTGGGAAAACGCCAGGGGGCGTCGGTCCCAGCAGGGTACTTACACTGACTAATACCAGGGGCTACAGATTCCATTGGAACCACCAACACCCAGTTTTCCTCTTTCCTTTTTTCTTTGTTGCAAGGTTGTTTTTTTTCAAGCCACTTCTCAAGAATCACTGCACACCACAGGAGAAATGTTCCGTGACATGATTTCAGCCTTGGGCAGCATCCGGATGGCTTTCCCATTTCCTCTCTTATCAGTGCAGCAGCAAGCTGACCTCCTGCTGCATTAAGATATGACAGAAACAGACATGCATCTCGAAAAAGAAAACGGGCACATATTAAAGAAACAAAAAGAAATGAAGTTCTCTCATGGTTGTCCTGCTGCTCTGACCTCAAACAATCACACTCTGGGGAAAAAGTGGCTTGGAACAACAGACCTCCAGACTTCTCAGGAAGACATCAAACATCCCACTGACACGTGCAGTCAGCCCAGTTCCAGTCACGTCCTGCAGGTGCTGCTAGCGTCAACCCGACACCCTAAATTTTAGAAGAATTACGTTTGCTTTTGTTTCTTTACGTTTGTTTGCTGTCAAGAATGGTTATTATATTTTTCTCTTTGATTACTTGTAAAAAATATTCTGTCTCCTCCGTCCAAACATAACGCACCATTTTCACTTGAAGTGAACTGGTCACGTGACCCCTGTACATGACGTCCGGTGACGTGTCAATGGGAAAAAGTGTTCCATTACACTTTTGCGATATACCTCTGTATAACGTAAAAACCTGCTAGCCATATTTGAGAGGTTTCGACATTTAGATGTTTCCATTATCAGTGTTTTTATTGCAATATTTAGGTTTTGCGCAATTCTCAGGGTAATGGAAACCCAGCTAATGTCAAGGTCAAATGCTGCTGTTCCAGGCAGGGCCACCACTAACGCCGACAGTCACATCAACAGTAGGGCTGAATGATAAATCGTATTTTCCGATAATATCGCGATAGGACAAAACAAGATTTTCTAACCGCAAAGATTGAAGAAAGAAGACGCGAGTTACGGTTGAATGAAGCTGTCGCTGTTTTGTGCTTTGTGTGGTCTTAAACAAAATCATTCTAAGCCCTATTAAGATGTCTTGCAAAAAAACAAAACATAAACACAAGTAGATAAATAAAGGGTCTTTCATATTAATTCATGCTTCATTTTGCTTTTATCTTAACATTAGCCTAGCCTATAAAAAAGAACAATTTCTGTATAATAAATCTGACATTTGTATTAATAATACATATAATTTTTTAGTTTGTTTGTGGAAAAATACATGAGAGAAAGATAAATAAAATAAAATCGCAAATCAAAATCGCAATTAGATTATTTTCCATAAACGTTCAGCCCTTATCAACAGGCCTAATTGTTTTTCAGTCAGATTGAGGTGAGCTTGGACGGCAGCTGCATCGCTGAGATTTCAAGTGTGAATCCTTCTTTTCCGCCACTCTTATCACACCGTCATCAATCTGCCTCCTTTTTAGTTCCGATGCATGGGGTTGGAAGGCGGCGGTGCACGCCGGCCTTCAACGCCACGGAAGAAGACAGAAAAAAAGGAGCATCAGGGAGTGACTGCAAGCCTAGCTGCTGCTAAATAGCTTAGCATGGATGCTAAGAGGCATTTTGGCATTCAAAGAATTGTGCAAAGAACGGCACCGAAAGGCTGTTGGCTTCACCGCGAACACGGGAAGCCACGAGCCGCTGCCAAGTGGTCCAACTGGAAACTGGACTCATATAATAAAACACATAATGTAAATAGTAATCATGTTTGGCTTTCACCAGTGTAAAGGTCATACCCATACTGTAACTGTACGGACATACTGTTGTAAACACTGCTGGCAGTCACACAAGTGGCTCCGATTAACAGCTGCTGTACGACGAGCAAAGCCATTTGTCTCTGTCGCAAAATTCAAAACAATTCTGTCGACACTGAGCTGGACGTCGGTTTTTTTTCTTCTTATGCTTCTTTTCAGCAAAAGTTTTTTCAAAACTGATCTCCATTCTGCCAATGACAAAAGTCCATCCTTTACCACCGACTGTTTTCTGAAACGCGCAGTTCTGGAAATCAGCCCTTTGTGTCTCCCGCTGATGGTTCCTGCCCTCTGCAACAGCCTCGTCATTGTCCCCTTCCCAAACGCATGGAAGGGGGAACACAGCACCAGCTTTAGCGTGAAGGCAAAAGCCCAGCATTTCAGCTGGGAGGCTGCAAACAGAGGGCTAAGTTGTTTTCTGGAGATTGTTTCATGAATTAGGTGAGGCAGCTCATTGGGAGGGGGGGGGGGTCTATCTGAAAGGACTTTTGTTTACAGTTGACACAATTTGAACTACAAAGAAAGAGAAAAAACACAGTTTCATTTGGGACATCAACAAGTGCCACCTCCCTCCAGCCGTGTGTAAATCAGCTCCAGCAAGGGTTCAGCTGTTTACATTCAAACATTCAAATTGTTGCTCGAAGTTGAAAAGAATTGTAAAAGCAACAACAAAAACACACACACACACACACAAAAATAAATAAATAAATACACAAACTACTACAAATTGACAGACTGACGGAATGTCCGGAGCTAAAGCGGGTTTCGATGTCAAAAAAACAATAAAACAAAACAGCAGCGCCATGTGGCGGCATGACGAAACAGGTATTTGGCATCGACGGCGGCTCTGCGTTCCATCGGGAATATCAGCTTCAACTATACAAATAAATAATTCAAAAGCCAAACCCTGCCTTGTCCTTGGCTGTGAGGGCGGGGGTAGGGGGCAAATGAGGCATGCGAGGAAATGGGAACGTAAGCATTGAAAAACAAAAGAATAAAAAAAGTAAGTACTCACTCTTGACAATGTTGACAATGACAGGGGGAGAAGCGAGGCGGCGGGTGTCGACATCAACAAGTGCGCCGCATCGCTGGAGCTTTGCTTCACTTTTCTCTCCTGGCGGGCGGGAGGGAAGGTGGACCACAAGTGGACCGGAAGTCGACAACTTGAGCGTTACATCCACAAAGTATTCGTTTTTTTTCCCCCCGTCTTCTTCTTACTCAGACCCACATGCCGAGGAACGGAGCACACCTCTCTCTCTCTCTCTCTCTCTCTCTCTCTCTCTCTCTCTCTCTCTCTCTCTCTCTCTCTCTCCTCACACTCACTCACACACACACAAACACGCACACACCCCTCGCGCCTCACGCGCTGTTGCAACCAGTTTATAATGCGGCGCCTACACGGCCGTACAGGCACGCGTCACTCCGCGCCGGTGCCGCGCAAGCGCAGTGCGGCTGAACGCTTTCGCCACTCCTTCATTGTGGACATGTGGAACCTAACTTGTCGACATGTTGTGACGATATTCCGTTGTTTTCCTTGTAAAAACAAATAAATTGCCATTAAAGGGGGGGGGCTGTACACTGCGCACTGATTTTTGTCTCTGCAGTTGCTGCTCTGCCGAGGTGAAAAGAGACATAAAGACATATGTGGATCTGTTTTGTCTTATTCCACTGGAACGACATCGCTGCAGCACCAACTGGCCGGCAGAATACAGAGATTAGAATATGGGTGGCTGGTGCCTGGTGCTGGAATTTGCTGATGAGAGTGAAACTGTGTGCAGAGTGACGGTGAAGTCACTCCCTCTCTGCAGCACGGGTCTCTCAGCAGCAGCAGCAGCAGCTTCACACTCTTCCCTTGGAGACAACAGGACGGCGAGGCGGGACTTCATTATAAATAATGCAACCGGATGCGTTGTGTTTGTATGGCACTTCACTGCCTGACCTCTGGTGGGTCTGTTTCCCTTTGCTGACTGACTTCTTTTGAGTTTTCCACCCATCCATTATCAATAGCTGAGCTCAGGGTCTCAGGGGGGTCTGCTGGAGTCTCTTCCCGCTGTCATAGGGCGAAGGCAGGGTGACACCCTGAACAAGTCGCCAGTTCATCGCAGGGCCACATAGAGACAAACAACCATTCGCACACACACACACACCCTACGGACAATTTAGAGTTGCATGTTTCTGGACTGAGGGAGGAAGCCAGAGAACCTGGAGAGAACCCATGCAGACACAGGCAGAACATGCAAACTCCACATAGAAAGACCCCAGTCCCAGAATTGAAGCTAACAGAGTGTCACTGACCCTTAAAGACAAAGCTTGGACTCTCATAAAACTAATCCAAAGTCTTGTCACCTGAACAAAGAATGCGTCCAATCGTTCATTATTAACAGGGTTTTTAACAGGGTTCAGAACTGTGACTCACTGGGCGTGAATGATTGATGGGGGCGTATAGCGGGAATCTAAAAGAAAAACAAAAAGTACAGCCGCAGGGAGGGCCTGCGTGAGGTCACACTTCTCTAGTTGTGTCGCCGAATCCTCGCAGGCCGCGGTGGTTTTGACGTTCACACACGTTGTCTGTGTACGGGGAGGAAACAGTAAACCACAGTGTTTATGAGTTTGCAATAGGAGGAGCTTTGAACGATGGGAAAACTGAACAGGAGTTTTTCATTGCCACTGTGTCGGTAAATAGGCTTGACGTTGAGCAACATCATAGCTGCCAAAGGGGGAGAAAAGAAAAGTCTCACACATCGCACATCCTCATCAGCATCGCAACGAAACACTGTTTCCTCCATCACACAAAGGCTTTTCAAGTGTTTGGTCTGTGGTAGTGTAGACTATTGTTTGATCCCTGCTACTTCTCACAAATGTCAAATTTAATCAACATGTGGCTCGAATGTTAGGAATTGTTAACAACTGACCGAACGCTTCCTCCATCTCACAAACAGCGAGGAACGGCGCTAAAGGCTTTTGGACTGTTTGGTTGATCTTAGACAAGAACGTGTGTAAGCTGTTGCCCCAAAAGGAAGCATTCTGTTGTCACCAAGTGACACAGACAGAAAGTTCATTCACTTCCCTTTTGAAATATTATGAACAAGGCCTTTTGCTATTCAACCCCAAAAAAGGGGCCAAGACAGAGCTGCGACCTCAACTCCCGATCGGCTCCACATAAAACTCTCTGGCCGAGTCGCATCCGCTCATTACATTTTTCCAAAGAGTCGACTTCTTCCGTTGGGAGCTCGTCCGGCGTGTTGAAACGGAGGACGTGTGCGGACGGGGAACCGAGCGGCTCAGGCTTCGCCGTGGATTTCGTAACGACTGGTGTTGTGCCAGCGTTGCATTGTTAAAGCTGGCCCCGCCCTCCAGCCAGCGTGCAATGTGAGTTCCACACGAGGTTGAGAATGCCAAAGCCTTTGGAAGAAAGAGTCACCTGGCGTGGTGCGCCAGAGCCCAACGCTGAGCAGGATGCAACATGCGCAAAAACTCCCACAATCTCACACATCGAGTTCCAGTAAAATGCTGACCTTAAACGAGCGCATGGAAGTTTGCACAAGACAAAGGTGAAAAAAAATCAGCTCATCAGTCAAAGTTTGCAGCAGGTTTTTATCAGAAACCTGTTTGCAACCAACAAGTTGCAAAAAGCGCCTTGAGCGAGCAAAACAAACTTTTGCAAACTTTTGTTTTTGGGATTCAAATTTTCCAGTCCAATCTGTTCCAATCCTCTCAGAAACTGCTGAAACTGTTGGGAAAGTATCAAAGTTTGAACGGAGCCCTCGTGTTTTCCTTGTGCAGACGTTTTGTCCTCAGTTGCTCCTTAACACTAATGAATCAGTGACAAAACCATCTTCCTGCGTGGTTTCCTCTGAAATAGTCTGATAACTGACCTACTGTTCAAGTGTACCGTGTGTGTGTGCATGTGTGTCAGTGTTCGCTGTGTCACCGGCTCACTGTTTCACATGAATTTTACAGAAGAATTAATTTGCCGCCCACGCCACCCACGCTGGCCGCAACTGGTTTTTCCTGGTTGTGCATGCGCTCGGCTGTCGGCCCAAATTAAAGAACGTTGCAACTGCTGCAGTTTTACAACTTAATTGTGCGCTCATGTGCATCACCTCATAGCCACGTGTGGAAAAACTGGCATGCCAAATCAAGAATGATCATTGTTATGTAAGATGACACGGTCAACTACATTTTAGTGGAGTTTTACAATGTTCAAATTGTATTTAATTCTTTTAAGACACACCAGACATACTTTTTGGATTATTGTTTAAATGATGACCTTAACTTTAAAAAGTACAAAGACATGATTACGTTTCACAGCTACACAATTATTCTGAGTAACCACAAAGTCTCCAAGCCTGGTAGAATTCTTCCCATCTATATCAATATTTCACGTTGATGATCCTAATTTGTCATACGGGAGCAGCATAATTGTGAATAACTAAAGAAATATGAATTATAAACAATTTTGTTTTGGGTATTAATCCCAGTCACATCTAAACCACTTGTTTTCTCAACAAAAACTCATTCTCTTGGAAATAAAGCCACAAAATCAATGATCAAACAGTGATCCAAGTTTGGTTGTTTTTTCACTGCTCATCTGTATCAGATTAGTCAAAGGAGGAGGATATGACTGTGGTGGAATGTAAGTAAACGAGGTGCGCGTGCCAGTGTTGCACAAGCTGGTAGGATGTCTGCTCATGGAAGTGAAGAGAAGTGAAAGCTGCAGTTCGCCTGCAGTCACTGGCCTTCTGTCCTTGAGGAAATGAAACTTTAGCTTCTTCGAAAGGAGGAAAAAAACAGTCAAAACAAATCTTTATATGGTGAACCTGGTCCGATTATTCAAAACAAAAAACAACTCGACACATTTGTCTTCCTTTTATAGGAAAATTTTAATAGTTATTCAATGTTCTACATTTTACAGTAAATATACAATTACAAACTTGGCTTAGTTATAGTACTAAGATCACTAACTGATCTTTAAAAAAAAAAAAAAAAAAACCCTCAACAACAAAAAAAAATAATTAAAGTAAAATAAAAATTAAAAAAAATAATAAAAATTAAAAACAGATTTACACTTCATATCACAAGCCTGACGCTGGTCCTTCACTCCGGACCAAATATCTAACATACAATTCACTTCTCTCAACGCTGAACAGACGTTGGGCTTCTGTTTCAAACACAACCTTACGGTAACAGATATACCATAGCATGTGCAAACTGGGTACCAAACTAAAACTTCCAAACAGGGGGTTGTTGTTCCTAATACTTGATCCGGGCGGGATACAAGTATGCTTTTTTTATTTTTTCCTTTTTTTTTATTTGGAAGACAAGGAATTTCCACTTTTTGCATCACATTTAGTGTCAAATTAAAGAGATACCTCTGAAAAATTAAGATTTTTCTTTCTGCAGCAGAACATCAAAGACATTTAAGAGCCTACTATTCACTGTGATAGTAGTGTTTTCAGTTATACCTGTGAAAAAACCAAAAAAAATAACCTAAGACTTATCAACTGCGAGGTGAAATGAAGAGAACAGAGGTCGATGGAAGAGGCCATGACAAGTTTTGCAAAGACTGGAAAAACAATGGAGAGAAAGATCAACGAAGTTGGAAAGAAAAGAGATTAACAAAGCGGAGAGATTAAAAAAATAACTGAGACAACTTTGCATTTTCCTCTTTAACAAGTTAAAGTTTGCAGCTGTCCTTTTGTATTTAAGTGCAAATTGGAAAAAGAAAAAAAAGGAGAGGAATGAAATGAAGAAGCAGTTTGACCGCCCAGGGGAGGAAAAATAAACAGCTACAAAAGAAACCATAACCCTGCTTCCACCATCGCAATTGATGTGTGTGTGTTTGCCTCAGCGGGAGGCAGCACATCAAAAACCAGACAGTTTTGGTCCAGAGTTGGTCCTCGGGCCAGAAAATATTTTTAAAAATTCTTAAGAAAAACAAAAAACTAATTTGGTGCCACATTTTTTAAAAAAATATTTCATAATTTCTGCTAAAAAATATCTGGCATCAACATTCCTCCCTCACATCTCAACTTTAGTAAAAACTGAGGTCTGCACCACATATGGTTCACAGCCTCCAAACGCCGAAAGCCTCCACGCGTCCCGATCGCGCCCTCTAGTGGCGACTTGACGCAAATGCTCTTGCTGACGCCAATATGTAGTACTCCATCAATGAACGCGACTGCTACTGCGGACAGTGGTCGGAAAGGTTGCAAAGTTTAGGTTCAGAACACAAGAAAGGCAAAAAAATAAATAAAAAAAAACTAGAAGGAGGAAATAAAACACGGCCAAATTAGCAGAACATTCAAATGAAAAGATATGAAAGTTCTGAAAGGGAGTGCGAATGGGTTGGATGCTGGATGAGAAGAGAATGTGGGCACACTAAAGAGCTCCCTCAAAAGCATTTTTTTAGATTGAGGTTTTGAAATGCTTGAACCTTCACGTTAAGAAATGTCTTAAGAAGGAGCCGCTTGGTGTCCAGAAGAGCTGAGAGCAGAACATCTGCATCGTTTTGCATCCTTGCGAGTGACAAAAACCAAACGTTTTCACAGTTCAGGGACGCTTTGGGGGCAGAGGAGATGTGGCACAGAGTCAGCGCGAGAGGAAGAGCACAGGCAAACAGTGAGACAGGCATCGATAACAACCAAACACAGAGTCACAAGGAAAGCCAGAGCGAAGAATAACAAGGACTCGGAATCCACTGGGTGCCGAGGGGGGAGAGGAAACTAACATTTACCAAACGACTGCGGGTGAAATATGGCACGGAACGAAAAAAAATAAAAAAGAGAAAGAAAAGGCAGCTGACGGGTTTCCAGGACGACACCTCGGGCATCTCTGCACCCAGAGGAGCAGAAGCCGACCGCAAAACATGGCTCCCCCCCCTAAAAAGAAGCTCTACAGCAACCTCCCCCTGTTCCCTATCTGTTAAAAAAAATAAACAAAACAAAAAAAAATCTAGCAGTGTCCAAATCCTTCCGTTCCCATTTCCCTCCAGGTGTGTAAATCCAAGAAATGATGAGTCAAACGGGGAATGTGGCGGCCAGATATTCCCAGATATTCACCCACGACCCTCAGCCACTGATATGTGGAGGAACAAGACGCTGAGGACGTTCAACACAAACAAAAGAAAAAGAAAAGAAAAACCCAACATATATATAAAAAGCACAAACAGTAGCTGCCACACTGATGCGACCATGCGTAGCTAGAAATACATTACTGTACCACTTGCTGTATAAATATACTGCATTTTTTTTTTTTTTTTAACTTAGACATCCAATGCTATAGTGAAATACACCTGAATATTATGCATACCCATAATGCTTAATTGACCAGAGGGAAAAGAGAGAGAACAGAAAGTGATAATAGTAGTAGTAGTAATAATAATAATAATAATAATAATAATAATAATAATAACTGTGGAATACTGACAGAAGTAGTGGTTGCTTAAATAAACCCTCGTGACGGGTCAAAGTTCTGCTGTCGCAAGAAAATCATCTCAGTTTGTGTTGTCGTTGTTGTTGTTTTTTTTTCCTATTGATCTGAATTAAAATAAGCAAGATCCTACCACGAGGGAAACCCGACTGGACCCCGGTGTCGAGAGCCGCCGCTCGACATCAATCGTCATAAAAACACAAGGATCTTTTTTCTTTTTTTTTTTAAAAAAAAAAAAAACAAGAAAAATAAAAAGGCTAAAATATTGACGGCTTTTCCTTCCGACAGCAGCAGCATTGTGTAATATTTTCAGAAATAAACCTACTAGCGACAAACATCTGCACTAAGAATACCTCAAACACTCCACCTTATTGTTTTTTTTTTTAACTCTATTTTTGTTTGAAAAGTGAACAGAAACTGCCTCTCCCTCCCTCCTGCACTAACAAAGCCTAGTGTACCTGTTGACTTAACATTAAATTACAATCATCAAGTTATTTCTGTTTTTTTCTTCTTGTCTTAAATTGTGCAATAGTTCCTCATAAAGTTATTCAATAATCCAAATTCTTGATATGTTTCTACTCTTAGCAGTACGAGTTAATGGATGATTAATAGCGGCTGCGTATGGAGCCTGACATCCACACTCAGATATTCACCACGATGAGCCACGGCCCAAAACAAACCCAAAACGCTGAGAAAAACAATCACCGCTCGTGTGTGTTATTACTCTTACTCAAAATGTTATTGCGTAATATCGAACACTCCCGCCGCCCTAAATGTTTTTTTTTTCTCTAGACGTCTCATTGGATGGACCCCCACCCCCTCCTCGTTCACCCCCACCTGTCAGTTTGGCGGTGAGATGGCGACCACTCGATGCCTTCACGCGAAATAACACCCGTGTGATGGGCTGCGCACGGTCCGCCTCTCCATTGGCTCAGATGATCGACCCCAGGACGCCCACTTTTGATAGGTTTTCTGCAAAGACACCCCTCAGAGCGACAGCGCCTCCAGTGGTGTTCTAGGAATATTAAATTCTGCGCCAGGCTTCTAAGTGGACACGGCTGCCAGAGCGTCTCCATCCTCGCAGTGAGTAAACTCCAAACCGGTAGCGTTAGCTGGACTCGCTCCATTACCGAGTGACCAATGTGTGTGTGTGTGTGTGTGTGTGTGTGTGAGTGTGAGTGTGAGTAAGTGTGAGTGGCAGATCGACTAACTGCAGCAGGAAGTGAGGAAGAGAAGAGGAAGAAGGGATAGCATCACTGTTGCGGTGCTGGGGGACTGAACGCAAAAATCCAGGTTGTGCAAAAACAAAATGAAAAACGCTCGCAGTGTCTGTGCCCTCACGACACTCTGATGTCTTGTACCTTTAAAAAAAAAAAAAAACATCCACTGGGATTCCACCCAATCTCTCGACCACCCCCCCGACCACCTTCCTTCCTCTACTTCCCAGAATTCCTACGTAACCCCGCCTCTGCCTCCGCTCCTTCTCTACTTCCTGTTGCACTGAAATATTCCTGCCGTGTTCGTCGGTAAGTGGATGTAAGTGGATGTATTGGTATAGATGTATTGTATTAGGTTAAGTGCCGCTGAGGGACTAGGTGTGTGTGTGTGTGTGTGTGTGTGTGTGTGTGTGGCTCGGGTGCCGATTCTACGCTTATCTTACAAGTTTGTGCACTCACTAAAATGCTTCTGAGTTTGAGATTCCCGATAGTGTTGCGAGATCCTGGTCTGCATAGTGTGTGGCGTTCAGCGGACGTCCGTCCCCTCAGCGTCGAAGGTGTTTCGTGGAACTGAGGGAAACGCTGGAAACGGAGGGGGAGAGGGGGAAGGAGGGTGGGTGTGTGTGTGTGGAGGGGGGGTGTCGGTGATGACAGACTGGCTGACAGACGGACAGACGCGCACGCTGGAAGACGACCGAGTTGAATGCGAAAGAGGAGCAAACGGATGAAAGGGAGGAAAGGACGAGAAAGAAAGAAAGGAAAACGAGAAGCCCCCAGGTAGCCGGATAAAAAAAACAAAATTCCCAATGTTGCTAAAAAGCCGCCGCCGAGTCGTGACAACGTTTGGCAGCGTCGAGTGTCGATGGTGATGACGGAGGAGTTAAGTGCCCGATTTTCTCCTGCCGAGTCAGCAGCAGGACCACACACACACACACCAGCACGACACAGAAACGGGAGCAAGTGACGCCGCCGCCGCCACACCTCCTGCCGCCACCTGTCTGGAGCTCCGCCCACAGACACGGTGGGAAGGAAGTGAACGTTTCAAAAAAAAAAAAAGAAAAGAAAAAAAAAAAAAAAATTCTACTTATAACAATAAAGTAACGACTGGTTGGCAAATGAACAGAGGAAAATAAAAGAAAACCAAAACAAAAGAGAAATAAAAGCAGCTTTCAGAAAAGAAACATTAAGAGAATGTTGCATTGTAACAATAATAATAATAATAATATATAATAATAATAATGATAATAATAGCAATAATAATAATAATGATGATAATAATAATAATAATAATAATAATAATAATAAAGTGGCTGTTGCACTTTAGTTTGTTCTTGCAGACAGGTGCCGATTTCCTGTGGTTACTGGTGGGAGCCCGCGTGAGTTTGGAGCAGTTGCATACGATGGTGACTTCGGGTCTGGATGGAGAGACGACGGAAGGAAAGAAAGAGAAACAGTCATTCATCCGCTGGTAATAGTTGCTCATCATCTTGTATTCAATCCTCCCCCCTCTTACTATCACATGTTTTTATTGTGTGTGTTTTTATTCACTGACTCATGGAAACGCACAAGAATTCCAATGTACCTGTTTCAACTTGTGTTATTAAATGGCAATAAATCTCTAATCTAATCTCTTCTGTGTGTCACATTTCTCATTTCTCAACACCAGAAGTCCCAAATCTCAGAGTTAAGTTTAAATCCAGTCTATAATTTCACAAACTGTCACTCTGTTCTGTAGTGTCACTCTGTCGCCAAAGACAATGTGCATTGACAAGTTGATGGCTACTGGAGCTCACACTTTGCTGCAGCTCAGGGGAAGAAAAAGGGAAAAAAAAACCATCCCTGTCAACACTCACATGGTGGATGGGCTCTACCAGTGAGGCGGTACGTAGCTGTACCCAGGTGTCCCCTGGGGCCTGTAGGTTGGCACAGTTACTGGGTGACCTCCGATCTGGGCGTGCTGGGGCGTGGTCAGCAGGGTGCCTGCAGGGAGTCACAGTCACAGCAACACACATTCAGCCATAACTGACCTATTACAGGAGGATCGGCATCCTTCACGCAGAGGTTATTTTTTGAGGGCTGCATCAATTAGTCGACGTAATATTAAATTTTCGCGTCGACGTGTCGTGTTATTGTTATTATAATTGTTTACATCCTGCAAAAAACAGAGCAGAAGAACGGCTTCTTCCCTGGAAAAAAAAACACTCCAAAAGTCCGGCCCAAAGTTTCTAAAGTTTTTAAATTTTTAATATAAAGTGAAGCAGTGAAAAATGTTCAACATGTGCAAACTCTGTGAAGCTCACCTAGCATTCCATGGTAGCACTATAGCGATACGCAACCACCTTAAGGAGTTCACAAATAACGTTGAGGATAAATATTTCCTAGATATTTGTGTTATAGAAGCTTTTTGTGCGATTTAGCCCAAAGAAACCCACACGAGTGAGTCGTTTGAAAAGTCAAGCAAACCTGGCTGAAAAAAAAACAAGGTTCATCCACTTCAGGCAAGTGCAACTGCTTGCCAAAGACCACATTTTATGGCTTTATTCGCGCAGGTTAAAAATGAGTGACCCACCTGCACTCATGGCCATGGTGGTGCCGGCCACCATCCCCATGGCAGCCATGCCATTGTTGCGGGGGGTGGGGACGGGGACCGGGGCTGGGTAGAGGGCCGTGGAGGGGATGCTGTTGGGCTGCACCACGGTGGTGTGATGGATCACGTGAGGCTGAGCCGCGTACACTGGTGGGGTGTAGTAGGCTCCCTGTTGGGATCAGGGGTAAAGTTTGCAAATGGAAGTATTTGATTCACTTCACGTCAGAGAAGATCACTAGGCAGGAAACTCACCAAGTCAGTTTATCATTTTATAATTGACCATTTTTTAAACATAGCTTTATTTTATTTTATCCAGAATGTCGATTGGTGCGGTGAACTTTAGTGGCACCGACGCCTCAAAAGAGGTGCGATACGACAAACAGCAGCAGCAGCAGCAGCAGCAGCAGCTGTGCTCGGGCTGATGTGGCCCTCACCTGTGCGTATATGTTCTGCTGAGGGTAGGCACTGCGGATGGGGTACATGGCCGTAGGGTACGGGGTCGGGGTCGGGGTGTAGGGCGGGGGCGCTCCGTTGGACTGGGTCGGGGGCACTTTGTACGGAGTCCCTGCTGAAGTATATCCTGGGCGGAGGACAGACAGACAGACAGAGGGACATTTACACATGCAAACATCTTTCAGGGCTAAAAATCGCAAAATCACCGAGCAGGAAATTTTGTTATTCTCGCAACAAACGACATCACCAGGGTTAAGCTTTATTTTTCAGCCGCTGACAATTCCAGAGTGGAACATGTTTACTACCAACTCCTGGTGTTGATTACCAGCCTGCACTCTGCAGTGTGAGATAGCAGGTGGCATAAAGTGGTGATGAATGTGGTCAACGACTCTCAAACTCCAGGAGCAAAAAGTGGCAGGGTGGAGGGTGAGGCTTGGCCTCTCTATATATCCCTCCACCCACTCCTACATCCTCCCCCTCTTTCTGCTGCACCTCCCTTTTCCCGCTCAGAACCGCATCGATCTGAACGCTCTGTCTTGAAAGACACCTGAACCCCTGAGATGGGAGAGAGAGAGAGAGAGAGAGAGAGAGAGAGAGAGAGAGAGAGAGAGAGAGAGAGAGAGAGAGAGAGAGAGAGAGAGCGGAGAATCACTGAGGAAGCGAGGACGCAGCAGTTCATCAAAGCCTTTCCAGCCACCGGTGAGATAAGAATAAGAATGGAACCTGGAACCTGGGAAATTCTCTGAACGTCCTTCAGTGCTTGTTGTCGTTGCAGCTGCTTACAGCTGCTTCAACTGTAATTCACCTGTCAACAAACTCTCTGAGAACTAGGAAGTGAAAACTACCACTTCCAAGTTGGAAATCAGCGCGATCCCTCTATTTCTCCTTTCCCGAAATATCTCATTTATGTTAGTAAATATAACAATTGAAATTGTATAATTAATCCTGTCAGGCTAAAAACACCTAACAAGCTCATCTTACTTAACATTATAGTTTTACTACATACCTGATTTTAAGGGGGAGATCAATAAATTGTTTTATTTTCTGAAATCCCTCCAACTCATCCTGGTTTGAGTATTAGATCTCAAACCATGCAGTTCATTATCCCACAAATTTCACCCCCACTTCACGAACATATCAATTTATTGTTATAATCAGTCAAACGACCGGCATGAAAACCAAACAAAACAAGATGTTCACCCAGTGAAGGAATCGTGTTTGTTCTGCGTAGCGCAGTATTGCCGAGCCACCACCGGGGGGAGCCTGAAGGTCAAACACGCTACAAGCTAGTCGCTGCTTGCTTATGAAAGCACTTCTCTCACACAAGGACAAGGGAACAAAGAGATGCTGGAGCCACCATGTGAGAGTGTGCGTGCATGCGTGTGTGTTCCTGTGATTATGGCATTGTGGGGACAAGATTACACGTTTTAACCAATAGAGTGAGGATATTTCAGCCAGTTAGTCATCACATTTTAGGGTGAGGGTTTAAGTTTGAGGGCAAAGTATGAACACAGATTAAGACCGGGGTCAGTTTTGGGTTGAGGCTGTGCAAATAAATGGAGCACAAATTGAAGTGAATGTAAGTCTTTACAAAAAGAGAGTGTTATGTGTGCGTGCGCGTGCGCGTGCGTGTGTGTGTGTGTGTGTGTGTGTGTGCACGCGCATGCAGCGTAGCTCCAGCAGGGACGCAGGGCATTAGAGGATGATGGTGTGTTGCACAGGAGCAGTCGCTCTGTTTAATGATGGTGAGAGACGCACAGTGACGACACGGACCCTGATTTGCCTCCGAATGTGCGACAGACTCGAGCGGCGTCTTAACGAGCGTGTTCGACACTCTTTCAGCGGGAACAAAGCCGAGCGAGAGCTGCCGAAACATCGCTTGCTACCGTTTCTTCCAAGAGGATAAAAACCAAACAGGGGGATGGAAGAAGAGCAGAGACGGGGCAGGACGAGGCGAGGAGGAGGAGGAGGAGGAAGAAGAAGAGGAGGCGGGCTTCAAAAGCATCACAGACGAATTCTACTAACCGAGATACTTAAAATTCAGCAGAATGGGAGGAGATGACTGCAGCTTCCTGCACACATGCTCAGAAAACCGTATTTCCTACTGATCATTGATGAAAACTGTCCAAAAACGTCAGTTCTTGGGTTTGAACTCAAGGCTTAGAAATCTTTAATAATACTGTAATTTTAGATACAAATCGCTTCTCAGTATGAAGCTCCTAAATACATTTAATGAGGTGTTCAAATAAACAATGAAAATGTCTAATTCTCCTCGATACAGGAAATTTTGACAGTTTCCAGTCAACCAACCAGGCTCATGCTTCTCTAGTTTCTCTTCCAGAGCAGCATCGCGTCCTTCCTCTTGGCTGAAGAGTTCAGACCCAGACCAGACTGAACTAACTGGACCTGGATGGATCTGGACAGCCTGTGTGTGCAGACTGGTGACAACTGCTCTCCCATCTGCTGCAGGGACCAGACATGAAGCCAGCGGAGAGACGCCGCCGACAGCTGTTCTTGGCTCACTTCCTGTCTTTCGACCAGGGAGCACCGCTCCCCACACTTATGCTCAACATCAGCAGGACCTCCTAATTGCTCAAAATATAAACGTCAACTATTTTGGTAAAGCACCTTTTTTGTTTTGTTTTGGGTTTTTTTGAAAACACAGCCTCAATTTACAACAAAAGGCAAAGCGGCAAATGGCTCAATTATCTGAAGAGGGTCTGCGTCCGCGTCATCCACAGCACCATCAGGAACACATTATCTGCTTTCAAATTAAAATGCCATCGCTGTGTAATTTATTCAACGCAATAAGTGGCTTGGCGGCTTTTGGATGCAACGCAATGCAATGCAAAAAACAAACATTTTTTGTCAATGGCCTCCAGCAGTGGGGAGATTACAATGATTAACACAAGAGGAGGATTTACACAAATTTCAGGGGTTCGGCATAAATTGGCAGCAGAATGAACGATTTCCAGGGCAATTATTTCTGCCGTGGTTGTGTGGCTCTTTAGAAAGTCTGATGTGCAAACCATTTTTGGCCTCAGAACCTTATTTGTACTGGTTTTGTGACATTTCAGAAAGAAAATGCAATGATAATAAATGACAATGACCTTCTTAAAGGGCGTTATGGCGATTTCAGTGTTTGCGTCTATATAGGAGGCGCTACTGAGCAGACTGAACCAATTTTTTAATCGAAAAAAAATTGGCGTTATGGCGATTTCAGTGTTTGCGTTTATATAGGAGGCGCTACTGAGCAGATTGAACCAATTTTTTAATCTAAAAAAAAATTTCAGCAGTTATGACCTGCGTGCGAGTCATAACTGCACGCAGGTCTTAGCACTAGGTGAGGTTTGCATAAAACATGATCTTTAAAAACAAATCACAATTAGTGCGTGTGTGTGTGCGTGCCGAGGCTCACCTGGTGGATACCCTGGACTGCCTGTTTGATAGAGGTTGGGGGTGTAAGTGGGGGCCGTGGCAGGATACCCTCCTGGATAGCCTTCAAGAGATGACAGGAACACACACATCACACACTGTCTCACCACACACACACACACAGGTTGCGCACAGATGGCGGCCATTAAAAAAAACCCTGTCTGCATGGATAACCCTGGTTGGCTGAACGTGTCTTCCATACAGACACAGAGACACGCCTGCCAACACGCTGTGGGCGGAGATAAAACTGGCGACGTTCTGCGGCGGAAGCAGACACGTGCACGTGGGCGCGAGTGCACACTCCTGTGCGTCAGCTGTTTGGCGTCAAAAAAAAAAAAAAAAACGAGGAAAAATAGAAGAAAAATAGCTGCGGCGGGGAGAAAATCAGAAATGTTGAAAAATAATAATACAAGGAGGTGAGAGACGAGCCGCCTGCTGGGAGCTGCTGTTAGCGGCTCAGTGGACAGACACACAGAGCTCTGCAGCTGTTGAGTCATATGAATGTCTACATCAGTCTAGAATGAAGTCTGATGGAGCACAGGGCCAAAACTGATTTATTTCATTTTTAAAACAGAGGGAGTTGAAAGATTTCCACTTAATTAGTCAACATAGTGAAAATTGTTTGGGAAAATTGCCAAATGCAGAAATATTCTCTCCTCCTTTTAATTTGTTCTAACTTATTTTACAACATTCAATCAAGCCCCTTAGTTGGAACTTGAAAAATGACACAACAAAATGTGTATTTAAAACTTCCTGTTCAACAACAGGGCTGATATTGTTTTTTAATATCTTTCCAGTGTTCTAAAATGCCCTCAAACTAAATGACTGGTAACATTTCCAGGTCCAACATTGTTGGAAGATGCAGTAATATGGAGTTGCTGAAGAAGTTGGCAGATGCTGATAAATCATTGTGTAAACGTCTCCAAGACGACAAAAAAATGAATGCTTTGGTTTTCAGTCCACCCAACAATCACACTGGGCCTGGGTAAAAGGTGGCTCCGCCTACTTCCTGTTAATTTGAGGGGCTGAGATGTAAAGGAGAACCACCTCCGACTTACCTGTGAAGGCCATGTTCTTGGGGTTCCCGTACGGGGTGCCAGGCTGAACGGGACTGTAGACTGGATTCATAGCTGAGGCTAACCTGTTCTTACTGGGAGACAGGAGGAGAGGGAGGGAGGGAGAGCGAGAGACAGAGAGAAGAGAGAGAGAGAGAGAGAGAGAGAGAGACAGAGAGAGGCAGACAGATTAGATGGATAGTAAAGATCGAAGACAAAGTAAAGTAGACAGGTGGAAATTAGGGGGAAAATTGGAAATTAGACAAATGCAGTTACAGTTTTCCTACAAGTCCACAGTTGTCTGGTCATTCAGGTGGCTGCGTTTCTATCCTGGACCCATCGAAGAGTCGCGGTGTACAACTAATTATTCAAAAAAAACAACATTGTAGGATCTTCAGGAAACACCTGTCTCAGGGTGCTGTCACCAACCAAGGTGAGGTGGCAGTGCCCTTTGTGATGTCACAATGGGCACATATCCTTACAAATTTGCTGAGAGGGAAATGATGAGCTTTTCTAATCTGCCAGGTGTTCGGCGAGAGGGAAGACGATCCATTAAAAAAAAGAAACGTTTCCCATTCGTTCAATCGCACTCTTAAGGAGGCACAACACAAACGTGACAACACAGACTGGAACAATTCTGCTGTATGTGTGCATATATATGAATACAAAAAAGAGAAGGCGTACAAAGCCACGCGGAAAAAACACAATGACGAATGAATCGACAGGGGATAATGGCCGGCTTCCTGTGCGGCGTGACGACACAGCGGCTGGAATGTTGTTAGTTTAACAGCTGCATATTTAAGAGGCGGGCGGGCGTGCAAGCGCCGTCGCCTCTCACAGCGGGACGGAGGAGAGGAAGCCGTGGAGGCGGCGCGCTGCAGACGCTCCTGACGTGACCGGCGGTTTGTTTTTCCCCGTTTTTCACCCGCAGCTCTGTTGTGTCAACTTACCTAGTCGCTGCGTGTTGTCGTGTGTGTGCGTGTGCGTGTTGGGGGTGCGTGTACATGCGTGTCCCGTACCTCTTGTGCGTGTCTGGTTGATACATGAAACTGAATTTGTCTGTGGGATGCCCGCTCGCCATTCTTGCTGTATGCAAATGAGGAAGGAGTGGTAGTGGATATGCAAATCTGAAATTAAAACAGCGAGAAGTCATGATTACAACGAACACAGGGAGAGGGGAGGTGGGGAGGGGGGGGAGGGAGTAAAATTAAAAAACAAAAACAAAAAAAACAACGCAAAAAAAGAAAGAAGCAAGCGCCAGTGTGACAGCAAAATGATTAGTGGCAGCAGCAGCGGGGGGCCGGGGTGAGGGGGTGGGGGGGCACAGTGAGCCTCACTGTGAGTGTGTGTTGGCGGTAATTATTGTCCATTAAACCACATACAAACACAGTCATTACTATTGGGAAAGGGGAAATATGCAATTTTACTGTTTTGTTTATTTTGTAGCGGCAATATAAAGCCGGCTGACTCTGGATGCCTCAGCCGCGAGGCCCCATCTTATGGAAATTGAAGGGGAGGGGACCCAGGGGGGCGGGGGGTGGTTGCAGAACCCAAAGACTTGCATGAGGCGTCAAAAGTGAGGCATGAGGATGAGAGTGTGTACACAGTCCGTGGGGCTGGGAGAGGAGGACATCCAACACAAGCAGCAGACAGCAAACGGCCGCATGAAAAAAACAACATCTAAACAAAAAAGAAAAAAACACCACAGCACCAAAGCACCAGACAACCCAGCCAACGGGTCGAGTGACGGCAAGCCAGACGGAACAGAAAAAACAGAGAGAGAGAGAGAGAGAGAGAGAGAGAGAGAGAGAGAGAGAGAGAGCACAGGTAGGAAAGAAGTTGTGCACACGAGCAGTGAGCGCTGCACTGAGAGACAGCAGGGGGAGCCGAGGAGTGACCTGGAGGTGTGTGTGTGTATGTGTGTGATGTGCATCTTGTGTCAGACTCAAGGAGATGGAATCTAGTGTGTGTGTGTGTGTGTGTGTGTGTGTAGGCAGAGATCAGTCCAGTTCTGTCTGGTTCCTATGCGACGCAGAACGCTGCGTAAAGAAATGCTGTGGCCAGTTTTCTGTATGCAGCACATCATCCGTCCGTCCATCCGTTCACTCATCCGCGCACACAGACACAAAAAGGGGGAGGGGAGTGAGTGAGAGAGAGAGAGAGAGAACTGGAGGACGTAATTCCAGACTGAAATCAAAAGCCGTCCGTCCAGTCAAGGGAAATGTTCTCCATTGCGTCACACAGCTGTGTTTACATTTTGATAAGAATTACGCCTTATGCGCTTCGCACCATTCAGTGGAAACACCTGCAAATCGCAATGGTACTTTGTCGAAATTTAAGAATTATCGCTTTTATTTTGCAAAAAAAACTGGAATGGAAACGTAGCTACTGTCATGGTATGTGGGCAAACACTGCTCCCGCTGCTGCAGATCAGCCGAGCCGAGCCGCACTGAGTGACGCTTATGTCAACGTGCCACAGAGAGGGTTGGCGGACGCTCCGAGTGGCCCGCAGCGGACACTTCTTCTGATACACACGTCAGTGCATCCTCCAGTAAATGAGTGCAAAGTCCTCCTACATATGTACATCATTTTCACGCGTCTCATTAAAAGCAGGCAAACCAAGGGGGAGTCCATCTAATTGTTACAAGCTCGCTCGCACAATTTAACTCCTCGTTCATCTTCGCCACCTTCCAGGTTTCAGCTCCTTCCCCGGGCGCCGCTTCCTCTAATTGATTGCTGCACTACTCCACCTCGGGAAAAGCAGCATCTCCACGCACCCGCTGTTAGGATAATTGCAGGAAAATGAACCCAAAACACAAAACCTTGCCCATTGACCACAAACTTGACTGGATCAAATTGCTGGCAAAGCCAAAATTTCGGTGAAACACGCAATGAAAGGAGTTCACTACGACAGTGTGCAGGCATGAGTCTGCAGCCACGCCACTGAGCTTTAAACCAAACATGTGAGACCTGCTGGTTGTTGCTGTGATGGTACAAGCCACAGTTTTGATCCTGCAGTTACAGTGATCCAGTTAAATACTGCCAACTTCCACTGAACCATTCACCTGTGAAATATTGAAAATGTGACACTGCCCAGTGTTTTCATTGCGCCCCAAGTCTGGTACTTCATTCAGCACATTTAAAATAAACGTTAGACTGCCCCCCCTCCTCATCCCCAACGAATGAAACATGAAAGTGCCGACAATGTTTCCCTCAGCAGGTTGCTTATTAAAGGACTTGGCGAGCCTCGGAGGAGACGTCGCCCATTAAAGGGCCGGACAGGTGGCAGAAAAAACCCTGAGGTCCGACTTAGCGGCAACACCGCAGCTGTGGCTGAGCCGAGTCGAGACTAGTGTGTGTGTGTGTGTGGGGGGGGGGTGCGTTAAAGACCACAGAGGTGTGAGAGGAGCAGCAGGGAACAGAGACGGTCGTAATGAGTGGCCGCCGAGTGCCAAACTACGACTCCCTTTGTCTTCCAGTGGGAGGCGATGCTGAGGCGCCGCGGGCTCCACCCCCTAAAAATAAAGCTCCCATCCAGACGGACCTTCTGCTACAAATCGCTGTGAAAGAGTATTTTCATGAAAGCGGGCCTAGGGGGCTGGGGGTGAGCAAAACTACCTACTGTATGCTCACAATACACCAAAACAAATGTTTGCTTTTTTCATCAGCCGGCAAGAAAACGTGAAGAGAAAAAACAGTTTGGAAGAGGCTCACAACCATCCAGGGTTTCAGTGTGGAGCAGCTGGCACGCTGCAGTGGAAACACTGCAGGTACATCATGTACACACCAGCCGTGTTACTATCAGCTGCTCACAGACTGAGGGACTGACAAGAGTCTCTCATCCACACGCTGGCCATCAGTCATCTGTCCCTCCTTTAAAAGAAAAGTCACAAAAAACACTTCTTGCTCCTCCCTCCTCTGCATATTTCGGTGGCTTCTACTCGCAGAGCATGACGTCACCTCAGGTGTGACCAGAGAACATCGTGTCCCTCCTGTACAACCCGTCTGGTTCCACTTGAGCCGCTGCTCGTGAGCCGTTCGTGAAACTGAGATTGAAAATCAGTCATCATCAAATTTAAATTGGAGTAAAAAAAAAAAAAAAAAAAAAAAACCTACTGCTGCTGCTCAGGAAAAGGCGTTTAAAAGCCTCAAGGTTGTCCTTTGCCATTTCAAATTGACCCGTTTAGGGTTTTTTTGTTAAAAAGGAACTTTACCAAGCTTTTCCATTGGTTTTAGCACTACTCAGCTTTAGTCGTTTTCAATAACAATTGTTAATCAATCAGAAACTTGACAACTCCACTCACCCTGGTGAGTGCGTACTAAAAGAACACCTGGTACAGAGTGCTACCATGTATCAACCGGGTGGAGCCAAGCTGAGTTTGTGCGGGTAGAAAAGACCATCAGTCAGTTCCACTGAATGTCTTTGTGTTTTCCTTCACTCCAGAGGTCTTGCAGCACCTGGACAATCTAATTTTTCCTCCAGTTGTCTTCCGAGAGCTGAAATCAAGAATCAATTGCAACGAGTGATTAACCTGCGAATTGCAATTGACAGCAGGAAAAAAAAACAACGAAACAGTGGCAGCTCTAATGACAAAACATGTTTCCATAAAGCTTTTCATGAATTTGTTACGAGTGGAAGTAACACAAAAAAGCATAAAAATAAATCACCAACACATTTTTAGTGTGAACTGTATTTGGGATTTAACAAACAGCCGTTATTTCTGTCGGCAGAGCAAATCGTTCTCGCTGCGTCTGCAGCCGTTAACAGCCACACTAAATCACCTGACGAGATTTTTTTTTTGGGGGGTCTGGCTGAGACGACAGCCAGATCAGGGGGTCAGTCACTCACTGGCTGAGTGACATGATTACAAAGACCTTCCTGCTGCTCGGATAAACCCGAGTCAATGTGCCGGACTTTGTTAAGCTTAAACTCAATTAGTGAGGTTTCGTCCAGAGCTGAACCCTCAAGCCGCAGCCTCGAGGAACCGCAACAAGACTTGTGAGTGACTGTCTGTGTGTGTGTCTCTAACATGACAAACAGATCTTTGCTTGTTCCGCATCTCAAAGTTGGTGCCCGCATATTTAATTTGTGCACGGTTAACTATCTAATGAATCTAATTAAAGTGTGTGTTTGTGTGTGTACGCAACATTATTGTTGGTTGCACTCCATAAAGGGAGATTCCTGCAGCCTAAGGGAACCATGAGAGGTAATAATGAGGGAGGAGTGGGAGGAGGAGGGAAGGATTGTGAAAGAATAAACCACACACACACACACAAGCGCACAAAGAGCTACCGTTCCTGGAGAACGTGTACAATAAAAACGCAACCCCCACGCCGACGCTGTCCTCCCACATAATACCTCACCAGGCAGCTACTCTTTAAGCAACAAATCAAAAGGGGTGGGCGTCATCGCACTCCAGCACATGAGCCAGAAGATCCAAACTGCTTTTTTTTTTCTTGTTTTCTCTTCTTTTTTTTAAATTCTCAGGAAGGCAGCGTTTCACTCGAATATGAAAAAAAAGGAAAACCAGTGAAAGCTGAGATGATAAATCCAGTCTGCTGGTGTGAGTGCGTCAATGGCAGGTTTTCTGTTTTACTATGAATTCTTTGTTTTAAAAAAAATCAGATACAACAATTAATAAACAAGTTTAGTTTAGATCATTTTTTTTTATCTCCTGAAAGATCTTTTGACAAGAAGTCAGTATGATAAATTATTATTACATTATTGATTTGATTAAAAAAAACTAATTGGTTATTGGCAAGTTTCTTTATTGACAATTCAAGTTTTAATTTATTTTTGAAACGTCACATCTACTCCAATCCAGACAGCTTCTCAAGAAAGACCTGATCTATGTTTTTCTAAAATTTAAATGCAGGTTCAATTGTACACATTTTCAGTTGTGAGCTGGAGTCCCCTTAGAACTGAGCTTGAGTACACTGATAATAAAAAGGCTGTTGTAATGACCCTGAAAGCTTGATTTGACTTTATTTTTCTTAATTGTTTGACTAGGAAAAAAATGCAATTCCCCCAAAATTGCTCCTGCAGGACCGCCAACACATGAAGGGAACTGATAAACAAAAAAAACCTGGACGGTCCTGGTGGGGGGTAGGGATGCGCTTCTGGGAGAAAATGTGCAAAATGGGATTTCCACTTTATTAAAAGGCTCCTGGAACGTTTAACCGCACTGCAGCGTGACAAGAGACGGACCTGGGGGACGGGGAAGAGAGAGGAGCGCCTTCCATCGAGAACAGACCTGACACCGACTCCAAGGCCAAATCCATCCTTATATAAAATTCAAAAGCGGCGTGATGAAATCAGAAATCCAAGCCTTGCTTCAGTTCAACACAATCAGAGCTGCCCTGCAGCGACATGCGCCCAGCAGCCCCCCGGCTATTTTAGATCTAGGACAGCACTTTGCTCTTTGGGACAGGATCTGCTTTTTTTTTTTTTTTTTTTTTTGCTGTTACGACTTCCTCCTGTTCTTTTACTGCTTTGCAAAATTATTTCATCACTCACCCTCCTTGCGGCCTTCATCCCTGGATTATACCACAATATTTTTCTGGCAGCAGGTCTGTCGTGCAGTGATATGACTCACTACATCATCCATTCAGGGAGTTGTGTGTTCCTGTGTGGTCCCTTCCACCTCCAATACAATAAGTAAACTGAGGGGATGGAATTTTTTCATGATATTCACAATGATATGAAAAACACGTTTGGGAATCTTCTAAATACAACCTAACAGTGTGGTGATTGCAAATGAATAGCTCAATGGTTGTCAGGTATGGTTTAGGGTTACTACTCGTCTTGTTTCCCATTTGCAACCTCTACTGCGTCCACATTTGATCACAGCCAGAGCAGCTGACGGTTAGCAGTTCAACTGGACAACAGGAGAGCAGGTTTCCTGCCTTATATTTCAAGCAGTTGGAAGAAGTTTAAATGTTACTGCTTTGAGTAATTGATATTTTCATGGGGAGGGCTTATGGCAGACTCTGCTACAAGCCAAGGGAAAAACAAGGTAAAGGTAAAAACTGCTGCATCAGTTAATATCAGGAGAAAGACAGAGCTGCATGTAAATCCTGAAATCCAATAAGCATGAGGGGAACATGTGAGGTTTTGAATTGCATACATTCGATAATTGCAAGACTCCAAGTACAGCTGGTAATTAGCTCCAATTAAATTAATTGAAATTGCTTTCCATCACACTGTTGGCATTCTCTTGCAAACGTGACGTGAGATGCAAGATGGCAGCACTGGTGATGTTTAACATGAGCATCATGCAGTGCTTTAGAAGCATTGCAAAAACAACATGGGACAGAAATCATCTTATTAAACTGCAGAGCTTTGCCTTGCAAGGAAGTGGAAAAATATGGCATTTGTGGTGTTAGCAAAATAATTCCAAATTATATTTAGATGTCAATGAAAAACAATACAATTGTTAGGCAAAACCACCAAATTTTTAATTGTGTTTTCTTATGTTAGATGTACAGCTAGCCAGGTCCATATACCTACTCATCCTTAGCTTAAGCAAGACAAAAGTGAAACATATTATTTGTATGCAAACATTGTGCTGCCTTCAATTCACTGAGTTGAGGAAAATATTGCCATGCGATGCTCAAATAAGTTGAATGGGGTTGAAGACTGTCGTGACCAGGTTATATTCTACAATTTCATTGAATTAATGGATATTTTGATACAGCTATATTTTAGTTAATTTCACAGACACTTTGTTCATACAAACTTTAAAAAATAAAAAATAAAAAAAAAGTCTAACTGACAGGGGACCGGGCACCACGTAGGACTCGAAGCAAGAGTTCTGATCTGTAAATGTTGTTGCTCATATATCCCTGATGAAGTACTTGTTAAGTGACACATACCACAGGGGAGTGAAGTCCTCGGAAGACAACAGTCTGTTAGGAAACCATTGACTCCTGCAACATTAAGTGACTCTGGCTCTCTGCAGCCTGACGGCTTTACGGGGCCAGTTCTGCAGCCCACCATTCATAAACATGAGACTGCCCTCAACGAATGCTTATAACCACATGTGACCCCATCCAGAGCATCACAGGGAGGAGTCACCTCAGACCATCAAAAATGAAAACCCTCAGCAAAACTTATGTACAGTTAAGAATGATTACTTAATTCCTCCTATTTAAAATGTGAGTTACATCATCGCCGTGACTCGCATCATTCAGTACTATGATTGTAAGTATTTCCACTGGATCTTATCACTACGCATAGACAAAGAGGCACTTATTTTTGTTACGACTTGAACTAAAAGAAGGAAAACAACCATGTTATGAAATGTCCATGGTGGAAAACAACTTGCAGGCAAATGCACGCAGTTTACCGAAACCAATACTGAGAAGAGGGGCCGCTGAAATCCTTTAACAAAGATGATTCCTGCATCAAGTGGGATTAGTCGTAGTTGGCAGGCCAGTAACTGCCTCCCAAAAATGATTGATGATCATAAATTATGTTAATTTCACCAAAAAGCAAGAACAGATTCACATTATTAAATGTGTTTAAATGTTCTTTTTTTATGTCAATTGCACTAAAACAAGTTTAAATAATAATAATTAAAAAAAACAAAACACCACTGAGAACACTCTGCTGTTAGTTATCTCGTCAAAGAGAACAATATAAGGGATTACCTTTAAAGTTATATGGTTATTTGCGTGTCTCTCAGAGGAATA
Organism: Thamnaconus septentrionalis; assembly: GCA_009823395.1. Taxonomy (NCBI): domain Eukaryota; kingdom Metazoa; phylum Chordata; class Actinopteri; order Tetraodontiformes; family Monacanthidae; genus Thamnaconus; species Thamnaconus septentrionalis. The sequence goes on along the minus strand of CM020510.1, from coordinate 6,424,206 downwards.
ACATTTATATAAACCCGTCGAATAACTGAGGAGGAAATGTGGTAGTGACGTGCACTCTGAACTACGCAAACATCGACAGACGCACAAGGGGGCCGTTGGAAAACACTAGACAGCATCGCAAAGTTCCGTTTACACCAATTTGGCTCGCAATTGTTTTGTTCGTAATGATGACCGAGGATAGCGCTTACGTAGCTGGAATTTGTATTTATCGCATCAGCGATTAATGTGCACTTGCATTTATCAAAGTGTGGCATGCACTGGCAGCGTGCTGCATTCCAGAGATAGCGAGCAGCAATCCCCCTCCACCATCACCCCCCGAAAAAAAGAAAAAAAAAAACAGTAGAAAAAGAAAGGGGAAAAATGGTCACACTCAAACAAGCTTAAGACACCATTTTGAAAACCCACCGATTTCCAGATAACAACTCCGAGATGCCATCTTGCCAATTATCGCCACATTAGCCACCGCTAGCACGTCCACACGGTCACTCGGTGCAAAGCGAGAGGGAAAAGCAGCGGGGGGAAACTGATATTACTAAGGGTAGCTTAGCTCATTAGCCTTAGCCACACGGCTAACCCGCTCTAGCATCCCCGCATCTCTCAACACGCGTTGCCCCAAATTGCTAATTAGCAACCTAGCTAGGGGCAAGCGATAGCCACGACGGTGAAAACACTCTCGACAGTTGTGAGCAAAGCCCGCCCGTAAAAAAGGCAGCTCGTATCACCGCCACATCCCCCCTTAAAACAGCCGGCGTTAAAGCCCCTCGCCGTGGCGGAGTTGCTGTTTCATTCCATAACTTTAGCTTAGCTTAGCCTAGCCCGCTAGCTTCTACCACAACCCGGAGGACAATTGAAAGGATACGGAGGCGGAAAAAAATGAACAAGGAGCAAGTCGACACATGTACATCCATGACCTCCACAACAAAAACAGTTACGAGACACTTACCGGAGTCACTCGGTCGAACGACGACAGATTTCCCTCCTGCGTGTATTTCAATGTCTGCGCGCTTTCTCCGCTGTGTTGTCTGCTGAACGGCTCGGCTCGGACTGGGGATATGCTGCTACGACAAACGGCTTGGTCGGGGCCAGTGGCGCAGGGGAAGACAGCAGCTTTCACCCGGAGAGACGGCCACTGTGTGGGGGATGGGGGATGCACTGCCGGGAGGGAGAGAGGAAGTGAGGGATGCAGGGATGCAAGTACAGAGAAAGAGGGGGAGGAGGAGGGAGGCAGGGGAATAGTGGTTAAAAACACAAAAGGTTCCAGACGTGATCGTTCTCAGATCACCATAACACTGACCTTGCAAGTGGCCATGGACCAAAACAAAAGGCTTAGCTTCTGTTGTGCATATTTAATATTGTTTCTTACTCCTACGCAATCAATACTAGGACATTTCATCAGAGCAGTCTGTGCGGATCGATTGTTACGGACTACGGCACCAGTAGAAATCCTCTGAAATGATTGTAATAAAATGAAGACGGCATAATGGATCGACTGCTGCCTGTAATCACACTGTTAGATCGCCTTGTTGCTGTTGCATTTTCGGGTTGCCCTTAACTTTCCTTGTCGAGGATAATGTTGACATCATGGTCATCATTGTCATTTCATATATTATTTTTTAGAGCTATCACCTGGAACAACACATTGAATCATCATATTAATGCGCGTTTGAAAAATAGTCTTTCGTGGAGATGTATTTCTCAGGCAGCAAAATAGGATTTTCTTCGCGCCTATCCACTGTAATTAAACGGCACTGCAGCCGAGGTGCAAGTTCACGTTCAATAATTTAGGTTCAGGTGATAAAACGCGTCGAACACACTTTTCTTTGGTCTTAGAGGCAGCGACATCCAATGGCGAGGCAGTGCATTGCAGCTACTCGACCGAATCTGCGCCGAAAACACAATACATCTTAATTATGTTTGCTAAATGTTTGACTGTAATGAAGTGAATTACATTTGATTAAAATAAACATTTATTGCTCTTATTACTTTATGTTATGTTTAACATTTGCTCCGTTTTTAAAGAAAGCACTGGGAAATATTACATATTTTTTATGTTATCACAATAGTTATGAGGTAGAATATTGTAAACGTGTTCACAAATATTAAGAACAATACCCATGTTTTAGACCTAAACGGTTAAACGCCTTTCGTCCCTTTTAGACGAGACCTTCTATCAAGAAAACGACTACATTTCCCAGCAGCCTTTGAGCCACACACTTGTCCGGTCACGAACAAAGCGCAACGTCGTCATGTACGAATCCTCTCGGCGTTTCATTAAAGAGATGATAGAGAGATACGTTGCGATTTTTGGTGAGACAGCACATCTTTGCAAGACGGCGGTTTTAAATTGATGACGGTGCAAAACACATGACGTTGTCCTCGCGTGATTTCACGCTCCCGGAAGTCTGAGGCGGGGGATGAGAAACAGAGCTGTCCGAGGTACTGACGTCGTGAGTACTGTCTGCCCACACCGGCTCCCTGTATTTGTGTGTTTCACGCACGTTTTCTGTACTTTGCTCGTGCTAGGCTGGTAATTAGTCTGCGAAGTTTGTATTTAAGAGGAACGATTATGATTCTGTATGTGATTTGCTCACGACAAACTCTTAAACTCAACTAGAGAGCGCATGGTATGCAGCACCATGCCTGATATGTGATGCATTACCCCGTTTATTTAAATTTTACCTTGCGACTCTCAATGACCCCGACATAGAAACACACATATACTTTTGATTTAACAATAACAAAGAGACACAAACTGACTTTTATTTTATTTATTTTATTTTTTAAAATGTGTTTAGTGCTATGCTATTCTCACATTTAAACATTGTCAGAATTCTAGGACATGGACGAAAACCAAGAGTCATCCGTCTGTGACGCCAACGCTCACAACCACTGCAGCAGCAGCGGCTGCAGCAGCAGTGGCCCTCCCCGATGGAAACCTAGTGATGGTCCACCATGCAATGGGGCTCCAGAGCACAGAACCCTGCTACGGACGTCCGAGTCACATGGACTCCAGCTGCTGACCGTGCTCAGGTCGTTCCGGGAGCGAGGCCTGATGTCTGACTTCACTGTCAAGGTCCAGGGACACATTTTTCCCTGCCACCGCTGTGTCCTCGCCTCATGCAGTGATTTCTTCAGGTAAATTCCTCCATATCTGTGTTTAGTGCTGTTAGTGTTATAATGTATGGACTGGATGATTTTAACCAATTGTTTGCTGGTTCAGAGCTATGTTTGAGGTGGACATGCGAGAGCGCGGCGATGGTTCAGTGAACCTGGATAACCAGAGTCCAGATGCTGTCAGTTCTTTCCTGGACTTTGCTTATTCTGGAGAGATGCTCATCACCGACAGCAACGTGGACGTGCTGTTCCAGATTGCTTCTTTTCTCCAGGTACCTGTGTGACCAAGTCTTGAAATATGGCAGTATCTCACACTGTCTTTTTCAGATTTTACTCATTGTTCTCTTCCTGCGCTGCAATTTGCAAATCCTCAGGTCTCAGTCCTGTCTAAAGCGTGCGGTGACTTCCTGATCGGAATCATGGATCTCAGCAACTGCCTGTCTCTCTTCTCCATCGCGGAGGCCTACGGCTCCACCGCCCTCCTCCAGAGTGCCAAAGGGTTCATGATCGAGAACTTCCACGACCTCTCCAAAACACAGGATTTCCTGGAAATGCAGGTGACACCAGCCCCAGCTGTAAAACATGTTTCCTCGACAAGGAAAAACACTGACATTTCGCATCTCTCTGATCACAGGTGAATGTGTTGGAAGCGTGCCTGAGGTCTGACGCCTTGAACGCGCCCAGTGAAGAGGAGGTAGTGATGTCACTCTTGCGATGGATCCACCACGATCTACCGACAAGACTCAAGCTCTTGCCTGGTTTGCTGTCTCTGACCAGACTCCATCACCTTCCTGCTCTTGAGGTGTAAACTCACACACACATTGGACTTCTTACAAATATAATTGCTGACTCCTCAACCCCTGTTTTACCTCTTAAATTCAGAGTCTGGGCGATTCCAACTCTCTGCTCCGTGACAGTGAGTCTTGCCTGGCGCTGATCTCCGAGGCTCGCAGCCTCCAGATCCAGCACAGCGGCCTGCTCACCGACGCACGGCCGGCCACCACCCAGAGCTACATCTACATCCACAAGACGGAGGAGAACGGAGAGATCCGGCACACCTTCTGCTACTGTTTGGAGACAGACCGATGGAAAGAGCTGGCCACAGGAGGAAGAGAGGGGGCCGCCACCATGCCAGACCCACCGGGATCCTGCCTGACCAGCTACGCAGAGAAGGTACATACCGAGAATGAGTCAGTCTGGCGTCACTACTGGCTGCAGGACAACAAGAGGCTGAAAAGCCGAGCTGTTGTACCTAACCTCGAGAAAGACAGTGGGAAGTGTGAAAAACATTGGTAGATATCTTTAGTATCTTGGCAAACAAAGCTGACCAACTGCTCTGGCAGATGTTTGTGACAGGCGGTTGCCGGGGAAACTGCTGCCGCGCCGTACGCCTGCACGTGGCCGAGCCATCCCACGATGCAACGGACGAAGTGTGGTGCTTCTGTCCGGTGACCCTCAACTGCACACCCGCACCGGCCATGCTGAAGCCCAGGACCATGCATGCGGCCGTGACCTGCCTGGACCGGGTCTACGTGATCGGTGGTCGAACCAGAGGATCCAGAGGCGGCGCCCCCTGCCTGCTGGAGGTGACAGCATCTCCAGAACAGCTTGTCAAGAGCAGAGAGTTACTACATATTTTATTGTGTCATAGTTGGAATGGTCATTGTAATTAAAGTAGACAACTTTTTTTTACATCACACTTGAAATAATACTAACACAGAAAATAATCTAATTACAGTCTTGGAGAGAGTGATAAAATAAAAATAATATGTAATATAATAGGTAACTATTAATTAATGTAACAGCTGCCTGCGTCTCAATCATCCCGGCTCTACCAGGTACTCAAATTGCTCTCTCAGCTGTAATACAGACACTTCATCTGTGGACCAGCGGACTGAGTAGAATTTTAAGTGTGATCAAAATGCAAACCAGTTATCACGGAGAAACATCTGTTGAAGGAAGTTGGTCGAAATAATGTAGCAGTAGTTCCCAGTTGGAATAAAACTTTCTGGAGCAACCCCTGAGGTTTAAAATGAATTGCAGAGAGTTACTTTTACATGCAATTCAAATTCAGCACTTGTCTCTGTTCCAGGTGGAATATTACAACACCATGAGCAGGACGTGGTGCTCCGTCAGCCCACTGCCCACTGCCATCTTCTACCCGGAGGCCAGCGCGTGCGGCGACGTCATCTACACCCTGGGGTCGGAGGTGGAGATCACCGACTCCTTCAACCCCTCGCTGGACTGCTTCTTCTGTTACGACGCTCGAAGGGATCAGTGGAGCCGTCTGGTGGCAGAGTTCGGCCAGTTCTTCCACGCCACGCTGGTGAAGGCCGTGTCCATCAACAGCACGCTGCACCTGTGCGACCTCTCCACCTATAAGGTGAGATTTCCAATTTCACATTGAAGGGTCTGAAGAAAACAGCACATTTAGCCCTTCAGGCTTCCAAAACAGACCTTAGGAAGAAAACACTGTTAAAAGTACTTTTCTATGTAACAGTGCCAAGCCGTGTCCTTTCTCCATGACAGGTCTATAGTTTTTGCCCGGAGACGTGTGTGTGGAAAGGTCAAGGGTCATTCGAGTGCGCCGGTTTCAACGCTGGAGCAGTGGGGATGAGAGACAGGATTTACATCCTGGGCGGAGACTATTCACCTGACGAGATCACCGACGAAGTCCAGGTACCAAAATGGTTTCAACCCACAGAAACTGCACTCAGCCACAAGTATTTTCCTTTTATTCTTATTCATAACAAGTCTGTTGTGAACCGGTGCAGGTGTATCACAGTGGGAGGAGTCAGTGGGAGGAAGTGGCGCCAATGCCCAGAGCGCTCACCGAGTTTCACTGCCAGCTCATCAGCTTCAACCGATACCGAGATCCATGGAGTGACACAGCATGACGCTCTGCAGACAGCACCCCCCCGCCCCACACACACACACACACACATTAGCATCCATCCCATTTATTTATCAATTTTATTTTATTTCACATGAAAAATGTATTTATTTGTTTTGTTTCACACTAAATTTGATCTTAAATCATTTTTAAAATATGTCTCCTCCCATGGAGGAAGAAGAGTTTATAAATGTTTTATTCTTGCATTTAAAGATTTTTTTACATTACAAAAAGTCTCTACTGTAATTTTCCCTTGAAGCAGAACCTTGAGCATCTATACATTTTCTATGGCCAACTACGAGGAGTATCTGAAAAACTGTGTGAATGCTTTAATGACTTGAGTTAGAGCTTTAAGGGATGGTTCGCCCATAAATACATTTTTCACCCACTTATGGATAGAAAGAATTCCAATGTTGTGTGAGAGCATGGTGCTGGTGCTGATGTGTCAAATTGGACTTCTTAGTTTTCAGAACACACATTTATCTGTTTAAATCCACAAAACTCCGTCACAGTGACATAATAATAAGATAAGGATAAGATAGAATAAGAAAGAGCCTGAGTCCATAAATTGGTGAGTAATAAATGGGTTAAATATCATTTGGGGGCTAACTATTCTTTTTATGTTTCCTGTGTTTAAATTCTGAAATATTTATTGTGTATTAAAAACAAAAAGGCCGAAAAATGTTGTTTACTTGGACATGGAGACACAGTGAATTCACAATATGGGGCCTTTACATTTATATTTTATTTTCAGTTTTCAGATACATTAAAATGGTAGTTTTGTTTCTTTTCAATATTGTTAATTTTGCCTTGTTATTTACACATTTGTTCCCTATTACAAGCAGATGAAACCTGCTCATGTCTTTATTTTATTGTTATAAAGTAACAATAGCAATGCTGTGCATGTGTTCTCCCGACTGGATTCCCACGTGAAACTTTGTTTCTTGATTTCTGATTCAGACTGCAATGCTGTCATCCTCCTCTGCTAAATCCCCTTCTGCATAGGACTTGTTTGCATCAGAATTTACCTGCACTCTTCTGACAAAAAGAAATGCGTCAGCTTGATGAGAAGCAGCAGCTTTCAGAAACACGGTGCAGAAGGCCTTGAATGCATCACGCATGTTGGTAATGAAAAAACTGTGAAAATGTGCTGCAAGATGTGCTCATAAACATGACGCTTCTAATATTTGTGTGGACGTCTTCTTCCAGTACCGGCCTTTGGTTTGCTCTCCACTCCACTACACACACACACACAAACACAATATACACAACAACATTGTTTATTGCATTATTATAGCTAACACGACACACAGGCTACACGCTACTGCTTGAAGCGACATTTCAGCGTTTTCTAGCCATCATGCAGTCAATCATTCCGCCCCAATTTTCGATTTTCATTGCCCCATTTACAAAAAAAAACATATCAGGAAAAATGAAGAAAAACAGGACACATTTGCCACTGAGGATTTGTTCATTTGGCTGCAGCCGCGGACCAGAGCAGTGGGCTGAAACACTGAGTCTGATCCAGGAAGGTGTCAGCAGTCACTAGGCCGGTGGCCCCGACTCATTATCCCTCCACCTCGGCTGCCTCTCACTCATCTCCACGAGGCTTCAGTCCTGGTACGTTTTCACCAGCAGCCACATCAGCAACACGGTGATTAAGACGATCATGAAGTTGAGGAACAGCTCCTTGGCTGAGCGATCCATGGCAACACCTTAGGCCGGAGGCTGGGGGGTCAGGGGAGGATCTGCGTGCCGCTGCAGGAAGCTGCAGAGGGATTTTCTGTGGGATGCATTTGAATAAAAGAGGTTTCAGCCATGAAGGAGACAATTAGAGGGGAGCAGCGAGGCAAACAAGAACACTAATAGTGCAACATCGTGTGTGAGTCGCTGCCTTCGGTGTCGCTGTGTGCACGAGTCTGTTGTCACAGATTAGTGGGATCAGTCACCACTCAGGTAGCTCGTTGCATCTGTTCACAGCTCATCACTCAGCAGAGGGACGGGCCACATTGTCCCGTCGTGAGTCATGAACACGCACGCAAACACACACATAATAAAACATACTGATGTAGAAACAATAAGGCAAGCATAACTGCGGCGCATAGCCTTCCATAAATATTTCCCCACCAAAATTAATGAATTCAACTCATTTATCACCCACATTTCTCTTCAATCATCAATGACGGTTAAGAACTCCAAATCATCTCAGAAGCCTGATTTTGCAAGGCAACAAATACTTTAAGTAGAAAAATAGAGTATTTCTAAAACACAGTAATTCTTCTAAACATGTAGTTGGTGATATTTGAGATTGGATTTTTTTATACTCTGCACTGCAAAATGGTATGATCATTATATTTAAAAACAAGTTCAAATGTAACACACAAGCAGTTTAAAGTGGCCCCTTAAATGGTGGCAGTGCAAAAATGTTCACTGTTCAGTGTGAACATTTTTGCACTGAAGACACAAGTTCACTAACCCTAAACCCTAATCCCACGAAAAAACAAACAGTTATTTATAATTACAAATGCTTAAATACATTAAGTGAAAAGGGAGGGGGCTTATTGCTAGAACTAAAAGGTAAATAAAAATAAATAAATAATTTTTCTTCCCTCTATGGCCCAAAATATTTGTACTGTGACTTGTTAACTATACAATAATATCAAAAAGCAGAAATTTGTGCCATGCATTTTTAGATATGTTTAACTACCTGCTATTCTCCTGAGAGCAGGAGTTGTGATGCGTTCCAGTCGTGCAGAGTGTCTCTATCTCGACCTCTGAAGCCGCGCCTGTCTGCTTGAAGCTGCTCCACCGCTGTGACCTTCCTTCCTCGGTAGCATCAACCCAGTGCGGACGCCGCTGGCAGCACGTCTTCCTAAAGTAGCCTTCCTCCTCCTCCTCGACCTCCTCCTCTGAGCACCGCCCATAGTCAACATGCACTCAGACTGATGTCACGCGGCAACAAAACACCCAACAGATAATGTGTTACTTTCCACAAAGTTCTCTACTGGAGTCTTTCCCATTTGTAACCATACACAGACTTTCCCTCCCTCGCCTGGACACACACACACACACGCAAACGCAGAAGGGACAAGGGGTTATTTTTAAAACCTTATTAAAGATTCATGGTGGATCACAGTTGTTCCAAGCACAATAATCATCTTCTGATGAGTCCTGGAAACTGTAACAGAATGACTTTGACTGCGTCTGAGTCACGGCTATGCATGAGGGAAAAGTGGAATAATGGGGCGACGTCACCACAATGCGAGGCATGAAGTTTTAATCCCAGCAAATACAGAACCCCCTGTGTTGCTACAGTTCATTAGCCTTTAATATTAGCTGGCTGTGCCGTGGTCATGCAACCCGTGGCGGCTGGCGCTCTCCCTCAGTTGGCTTATTTTATAACTGATGGATGAACAAACGCTAGCAGCTGAGTCATGTTCTCAAAATAGCTACCAAAAAATAGTTCAAGTGTTAAAAACAAAAATCAGTTTTCATGCAACTTTTCTCTTTAACAGGAAACTGCCTTGGATCTCTGGAAAGTTGCTGCAACTTGTAAACACCTGTGGCTACGGCCTGAATGCAGCAAAGTATTCATTTTTTATCTGATTTGGACAAAGAACATCGCTGCTCCTGTCTGGCTTTGGAAGGAACAGCACATCCAGTCATGCCAAATCTTCCATGATGCACCAGCAGGAAGCCTTGTGCTGTTACTGACTAGTTCGACTAGTAGCGAAGAAATGTAATTGGTGCAGAGGGCTTGTCCAATCACCTGCTCAGCCTTTGTTTATAAGGGGTCTTCCTTTTCCAAACAATTTTTGGATAGCTGTCTCTCCCCCAGATTAATATGGGAAATTTATCCAACAGATTGGGGAACATTCCAGCTTGGCGTGTCAGGTTACGGGTGGTGGTTGGCGCCCGAACTTTGAATATCTGAGCCCGTTGGCCCATTCTGGCACTAAGAAAAGGATTTTGACAGCTCGCAACTGCAAAACCTCTCAGCTCATCTAACACTTGACAGCTGCTTAAAACAGTGTTATCTCTGAACTAATGTTAAACCCCCTTGACACGCACCTTCTCCTGAAAAAGGCAGAGGGGGGGGTCAGCGCGGGACAAAGTGTGTGTGTGTGTGTGTGTGTGTTTTGTATGAGCTTGGCCTCCCTTGAAATTTTCCATCACAAGATTCCAAGGCCATTCCCGGTGGATTAGATCAAAAGGCTGTTATTTTATCACGCTACCGCTCTGCCAGCGCTCAGGCAGCGGCTGTTTGACTCCGGGCTTCCCATTGTCCCTGGGATCCAGTGCTAGGGTGGTTGGGTAAAGTGGGCTGAGGTGTGCAGGCATCCCGGTGGACCGCTGCCCGCTCTGACAGCTGTGTATGTGTTTAAGATAGAAAAGAGCTGGCAGGGTTTTCTTCTGAATCAGTGGGGAGACAGTGGGGTGTCAACAAGACCTCAGAGGCACCATTCCATGCATTCTGGGTTACCGTGTGTGTGTGTGTGTGTGTGTGTGTACATGCCTATGTGTGCATACAATAAAAAATGCTGTTGATTTGAGAACAGTTTATCAACTAGCTGATCCCATTTAATACAAAAAAATGAAAAAGGTTTTTGGTTCTGCAGTGACATCACTACAAAAAGTTTTCTGTTTGGGTTTTAGGTGGTGCACCATGTTACTGTATTTGGATGCCTTGAAAGCCTAATAAAAATTGTTTCAGTATGTAAAGACTTCAAAATGTCTCAAGCCAAGAAACCAAGCAGAGATACTGGAAGCTGGAAGCTATGGGGCCCATTGAAACAAAAATGTCCGTTTTCACCACTTCTCACAACTCTACCCTGTGTGCAGGTACAGTAAAGAAAATCATTTTTGTTGAAGCCAAAGTTTTTTTTAAAAAAGAAAAAAAAAGAATTGGTAGTTGTGAGTTGGCTTTGTGTCAGGCTTAAAGTTATTTCAAACTTTGTGAGTTCTCCAGAAAATGTGAACATAAACTGACAATAATCTAGCAGCTTACTTCTGTAAAATTCAATGAAATTAAAAATTATTCAACTTATTTATTCTTTTGTCAACTTTCGTCTGATCTATCAACATATATAATATTGTCATATTTTGGAAAAACTTTGGCTGCTTCAAGATTTTTTTGATACTATCATGCTGGTGTAATTTTGCATATTAACGTCACACTGTCATCTGCTCAGTGTCTTATGACTCTCTATCATCCAAGATCAGACTGACATCTGCTTGCACCTGCTCGAGGTCAACTTCAAAATCCCTATTTTAAAAAGAGGGGTCATGTTTCTTGACCCTTCATTCCCTGTTGTTTAGTCTTTCCAGCTGATGGAGATAGAAATTTGCCAGCAACAGAATCGCTGGCTCAAAGTGTGAGACGATACCAGTTTAAAACCAGTTGTCACCCACAAGCTGCCTTTTCCAGCTAGGGCAGAGGTGGAAGGTAAAGCCACCCGTGAGAGAAACACCCTTGTGGTCAATGAATTTATTTTGTTCATTTTGTTTTACCAACGAAACAAACAAAAACAAATTTTCTGGGACTGTTTTTTGTGAGAACGAGAAGAGACATTATGTTCCTGTCGGAGACGGCAGCTCTCCTGACGGCCCAGCTGTTGTTTTGCAGACCAAACAGTGAGCGCTGTTAAGACAACGCAGGGTTCCCCCACGACCAAGCGGCTCAGTCTGGCACACAAATTACTGAGATGGCCGGCGACAGGTGAGGGCATCGTTGAGCGAGCCGCCGGCATATTAAGTCAAACACTGGCACTCATTTTGTGTGCATGGAAACATGCGAACTAGCGTCCGAAAGGTCAGCAGGTCCTACAGCACAACAACAAGCATGAGTACAGTAGAGTGCATAGGCTGAGCGAAATGGATTGAGCCAACAGCCAACCCCTCCACCTATAAACTTACAAGTTTATCCCCTGCTATCAGGTTTAGCCGCCCCTATAGAGTGATCCCTGGTGCACTTATGTCTGTCTTTTGTTAGGAGATTAGCGAGGCATGCGGTGTGGCTTTGCTGTCAGAGTTTATGTCCTTTATAGTGGGAAAACAATGGATAGGGATAATGTGTGGTTACAGACTGCAGAGGCGAAAAGGGGGTGCAAAGAAACTATTAATTACCTCATCATTGGTTTATTATGGTATGAAGTGCGGCATGGCCACATGTCCTTAATTCAAATAGCCCATAGTTAAGTCATTGCTAAGTATCAACCTTCCCAAGAGAGTTAGACATTACATGAAGTCAACCAAGAGTATTAATTGAATGATTTGCAAACGATCCAAGAAAGAAAAAGGAAAACATGAAGTGGAAGTTGCCAATCAACAAAGATCTCGATGTCGTCCATTACATATTTTTTCATATAAACACTTTAAACGAAAGTTGGAACGAGGCTAAAACGTTTTACCCAGTTTTACCATGCAAACGGGAACCATCCGAAAGACGAGCTAGTTGCACCCGGACGGATTTAAAGAACGCACCATGGATTCTGACATCAACAACGTGAAGACTGCCAGGAGGAGTAAAGAGCAAAAGAAAGTGCTTCGGAAACAGCTCAAAGCTAGCCACACTTTGCTAAAACATGAAGGTATCAATACAGCATCGCAGCCAACAAAGGTAAAATATAAACAATATGTATTAGCAGAGAAATAGATGTTATTAGCGGAAGTCACAACTCTATGCTCCGATACAGTGGGTCATCAATTAATCACCGACAGAAAACGCAAACCAAATTAAATTCCGAAAATCTCCCCCTTAATGGTCTTTCAATTAATTAATGCTGCTGACAGCATTGTAAACAGCATTGTCAACAGCATTGTCAACAGTAAACACTGACAATAAATATCGTTAGTCATAATGATTGAGTTGAACACTAGCTACAGTGTGCCGAAATTATGATGATGGTAAAATAATAATGATGCTCCAGTGTTCCCTTTGTATCGAACCAGCCATTGTGTGTAAAATAAAATGTATTTATTTTAGTAGTTCCCGTGTCATGTGACCATAGACTGAGAACCTGTGTCTGCTAGTATCATCATGCATCATCGCGCACCTTTCTTCTACTTAATTTGTACAATTTAATCACTCGCATGGCGTCGTTTAACGCATTTAAAGTAGAGCAAACATTAAATAATAAAATATCGAAGCAAAAACCCAACGAATGTCATTGGAAAATTAAACATGTGAAAGAATGTAAACATTTGAAATAATTCTTGTAAACACAGGTCTTGTTAGTCTCAGTTGCTAACAAGAGAGCAATAAAAATCAGGATGTTGTGGTACTTTTTTCTTCTTCTTTTTTTTTTTTAACTTGTAACTCTTTTGCAGAGTTTGGTGGTGGCAAATGGCGGCCTGGGGAACGGCGTCAGTCGCAAGGAGCTGTCAGCCACCTTGAAAGAGATGGGAGAGCTGGAGACACTGGTCATGCAACCTCACAAGCCCTACGCCTTTGTCACATACAGGTGCCGCATACAGAGTGCTCCAATCTCTCCAGGATGGTTCACACTTTGGAATATTTTGCTCACGAGTATCTGGCGTTTCTTCTCCAGGTCTGAAGATTGTGCTCAGAAAGCTCACATCCAGCTCAATGGAGAAAAGATACCGTGTGGAGAGAGCAGCGTCACCCTGTACCTGAGTTTTGTCAGCTCGGGTAGGTGCTGTAGATTAGGGTCAAATACCTGCAGATGCAAAAACCCCATTTTGAGCATGTACATTCAGCTTTGTGTGTGTGTGTGTGTGTGTGTGTGTGTGTGTGTGTGTGTGTGTGTGTGTGTGTGTGTGTGTGTGTGTGTGTTTGCAGTCCCATGTGAAGAGGAAGCATCTGTCCCGTTGCCGCAAGGATTAGTTCTGGTGGAAGACTTTGTTTCGCTGGAGGAAGAAGCTCAGCTTCTCGCTGCCGTCGACTGGTCGTCTGGAAACAATGACGTCACAGGTAAGATTTTCCCATTTTTTGTGTTTAGTTCCCACATTTTTTGGCAACTTGCTGGCAATTTTGAGTGTGCTTACGTCAGTATGATGTCCTTTAGCTCAGAAAGCTCTGAAGCACAGAAGAGTCAAGCACTATGGCTTTGAGTTCCGCTACGACAACAACAACGTGGATAAAGACAAGCCATTAGCTGCAGGTAAAACTGGCCCTGTGTTGCATTCAAATACTGTATGTTTCGCTGTCACTCAGTAACAATAACACATTGTCATGTTTGAAAAAAGCAAACTAGTACAATTAGCTCATGATACTCTTAATCACTTAATACATTCACCTTCAATGTGAATATTTAACAAGGTGCTTGTGTTTAGATAAAATGACATAAGAGCGAAAATATGCAAATGTACATTTGTGTTCAGGTATCCCTGAGGAGTGCCTGCCTGTCCTTGAGCGATGTGTTGCTCACAAACTCCTCGATGTAATGCCGGATCAGCTGACTGTCAACCAGTACGAGTCTGGACAAGGTGAGGGGCTGCAGCTCTGTGATTACGGTGATTTGCTCATCAGAGGCACATTCTCAGATGGTGAAACATGATATGATAAATGTACCCTCATGGAAGAAACACAGTTATGGCCACATCAGTATGTCAGGAAGTGGTGCAATACTGAAGGTGGAGCCCACCTCTAAAACCAAAGACTGAACCAAAAACAACTTCTGTGGCTTTTAGATGGCGTAATTTAGCTACTACAGTCGTTGATTACCACAAGGTGGCGCCAGAGGCATTCCAACATCTATTGTGACTGAATGCTTTTGGCCTTTGAGCCTTTATTTCAGTTTAAGGCTAAAACAATATCGCGATGGAAAGCATGTGATCAGTGGTAATTCTTTTGATTTCAGTCTTATTTGATTTTTTTTTTCTAGGTATCCCTCCTCATGTGGACACTCATTCTGCTTTTGAGGACACCATCATGTCTCTCAGTCTTGGGGCACAAGTAAGAAGTCACTGCATTAAATACAGCCAACTTTCTGTTCATAATAGTAATAATAGAAATGTACAGTCTTTCTTCTAAGAGAGAGATATTCCTGTGTGTCCATTAGTCATACATGTTGTCCTCTAGACAGTGATGGAGTTCCGTCATCCGGATGGCCGCCTTGTTCCTGTGCTGTTGCCTGGGCGGAGCCTCCTGCTGATGAAGGGAGAGAGCCGCTACCTCTGGAGCCACGGGTGAGCTGCAGTGTTACCTGTGGGAGTTGGTTTCATTGGAACCTGAGCTTTCTGGTGGATTGTTATTATTTGGTGGTTTTATAATTTTTTTGTAATCAAATACCGTGTTCAGTGTTATAGACTAAAATTACAGCTCTGTATTCTGAAAGATTAATGCAAATCCTCTTTTCTCCTTTTAGAATTACTCCTCGCAAGTTTGATACGGTGCCCTCCGATGACCCACAGTCCTCTGCTTCAGCAACACCTCTCACCCTGACTAAAAGGGGCACCCGCACCTCGTTCACCTTCCGCAGAATTAGACACGAGCCCTGCTGCTGTGGTGAGATTCTTCACACCCTAACCCTGTCTGAGGAAGAAGTTCACCCTGCATCACTCTACCTCCTCTCTTTTCCTCACCTCTTCCTCACCCACGCTCTATCTCTCAAGCCTTTCCCTCGGCCTGTGACAGTCAGAAAGCCTCCGGGCCGTGCCCCCCCTCGCTGCCCTCCTGCCATTCTGACGCTGCCCACCTGGAGGAGGAGTATGTCCATCGAGTGTACAACGCCATCGCCTCCCACTTCAGTGGCACTCGCCACTCACCCTGGCCACAAGTTTGCCACTTCTTGAACTCGCTCTCGCCCGGCAGCTTGTTGGCTGATGTGGGCTGTGGTAACGGGAAGTACCTGGGAGTCAATCCACAGCTGGTTGCAGTGAGTCCTGTCCAAGTGCCTCCTGTTCTGTTTTTGTCTCTCATTAGAGAGACACACTCTTTCAGAGTGTTTCATTTCATTCTATTTTCTATTCTATGTCATTTGACCTTTACTGATAAGTGTTATTATTCAAATTATTCAAATGAGTAAACCAAAATGATAATTTTATCACTAAATTTAATTCTGGGTCTTTTATTTCACCTTCTGGCTGTTTATATTTGCGTGTGCTTGTTTGAAAATTATGCATTGATGATACATGCAAGCATGTGTGTGTGTGTGTGTGTTTTTTCTCCCACCAGGTCGGCTGTGACCGCAGCAGCGCTCTGGTCCAAATCTGTGAAGACAGAGGTTTCCAGGCTTTTGTATCTGACGCACTCAGTCTCCCTTTGCGCTCTGTCTCCTTTGATGCCTGTATCTCTATCGCTGTCATACACCACTTTTCCACACAGGTACAGAGAATACTGGCACGCGGACACCATCATGTTTTTAGCTGTTTTTTAGCTGTTATTATAAAGTGGATATAATCTCTTGACCTGATATTGTTGTGTATCTTTGTCGTTGTCTGTGTTGCAGGACCGGCGGCTGGCAGCAGTTCGGGAGCTGGTGAGACTCCTAAAGCCAGGTGGTCGGGCCCTTATTTACGTTTGGGCCTTTGAACAAGAGCACAACAAGCTAAAGTCCAAGTACCTTAAAGACCAGAAGAAAGAGCCTGGAGGTGTGACTCCAGACCTCACTAACAAAACATTAGAAGAGAGCCTGGACGCTCAAGGGGATTCCAGTTGTCATTTAGCACAGAGGCCGACTGTGCGTAACACACATGAAGCTCTCAGTGGGAATGACGGCAAACTCAGTATACACACCAACCGCACAGCCTTCAACACCCAAGACCTTCTGGTTCCGTGGCACCTGAAAGGAGAAAAGAAACAAGGGGGGGAACAATCAGGAGAAGCTGTAATGAAGGAGAAAAGGAAGGGAAGGATGACAAAGACTTCAGGCTCCCTGGTGTCCAGTTTGAGTTCTGTGGACAGAATGGATTGTAACCCTGACCGCACTCAAGAATTGCACTCAGATATGCCCTCTGGAGCAAGTCCTGGCATCGGTAATTCCAGTCACAGCTCAGACTCTGAACCTCAGTCAACTATTTTGAAGTCTGACCCTGAGCACAGCTCGCCTCACATTTTTCACCGCTACTACCATGTGTTCCAGCAGGGGGAGCTGGAGCAGCTTTGTGGTCTAGTGGCTGGAGTCAAAGTGCTAAGCAGCTACCATGACCAGGGAAACTGGTGTGTCATACTGGAAAAGGTGGACTGACACTTGCGATGATTCAAAGGCCTATTGCAAACATGAACATTAAAACGTTTATGTATTTTAAATTGAAATAAAAGTGAAAAAAATTGTTTTGTTCTTCCACTCTTTGTATATCTAAATTGCATATTAATGATGTGTATATTAATTTGTTAATACAGCTTTGACTTCAAAAACATGTTGGCATAACATTGACATCTAGTGGGAAGTGTCAGGAACAACAACAATTCAAGTCTGAGCTTTTCTTTATATAATTATCAAAGAGAATCTTTGACGAACAATAAACAGAAGCTTCTAGTACGATATGTCTATATTCGACGCACAAAGCCGATAATACTAAAAAACAGTTGAGTCTATTGTCGCTGGCACCGCCTTACATGCATATCCATGGACGGTCGTGGGTTTTTTTGCGACACTTCACTGTAACTATTTATGGCAGTGTCATGGCGGCGCACGGAGTCAGTTTTGAGAGTACGAGCAGCATTGATGAAAGAAAATCACAGAAAAGGCAGGCACGACAGGAGGCGTTGGGAAAGGTATGAGCTGGAACAACAATGTTTGCGATTTTATGGCAAGTTTTGTTGTCTCTCGTGCTCACATACTGTGGGGTAATTTAGCGAAACAATAGCTTCATGAGCTAACTATGCTAACAACAAACGTCATGTTTTCGTTTAAGGTGGCCAAGCAGGGAAGATTGTTTCTAATGTTGCCTAAATGAAATTGAATCAGGATATTTCCCCCGACTTTTCCTTGCCTCTATTCTCTGTTTCAAAGCAGCACGTGTGTGTTTATATGTTGACCCGCTGATCTGGTCTGATTGGGTGCTGTTTGTTAACGTGCAAGCAGAAATTTACACTGCAACCACTGCAGGGACAGATAAGAGAAGCAGGCTAGGTGTTGTTAGGCTTTACGTCATTGTACGAGACAGAGTATAAACATTAGCCCAACTATCACATTTGAACACAGGTGTTTGACTGCACGTTATCTTGTCTCATGTGTGGCGCAGCTGTGTTTGCCCAGATTTTCAGACCAAAGCAGAGCCAAACGTACAAAAGCACATCTGCCCAGTCTGTACAGCTCATCTCGCTCATCTGGGCACGAATCTGCCCAGGGAAAGAGTTCAGCTACTGCAGTGGGATTTAATATTACACGCTGAATGTAAAGGCAGTACATCTTTTAAACTATTAAATGTCTTAGCAGCAGTTTCTGGTAACTGGCAAGGTTTTTGTCGCCCCTGAATAAACAGCATCTCAGTTCGTGTTGGATTTTTTTTTTGATTGTTTTATTTTCTGGTTGCAATTTTATCAAGCTCTATTCATATAGCTCAATTCATATGATTCCCTCTTGGTTTTATTGTGTGAAGGCCAAGCAGCGTTATGAACGGGAAGAAAGGAAGAAGGAGCTGAAGAGGCAAAGAGGGGAGGACACATGGATGCTCCCAGAGGTCGACCAGAGGCTTCAGGAGATGGAAGACGTAAGATAATATTTTTATGTCACACTTTGGCATCTCTGTCTCTGTGGTGATGTGACCTTCTCAAAAGTATTTTGATACAAATATGGCTGCATCAAGCTATCTTCTGCTGCAGTTAGATTTGGAACAAAAAGATATCAGTAAAAAGATAAAGCTCATAATAAATGAAACATCCTTTCAGGACGGTTCTGGGAAGAGCAAAAAGAAGAAAGAGAAGAAATCTAAGAAGAAAAAAGAAAAGAAGAAGGCCAAGAAGGAGAAGAAGTCAGCAGAGGCTGGAGATGCATCTAGTGACAGTTCAGAGGTGGGTTCCACTGCCACTGAACACTCATTTACAGGCATTAATCAATAAATCATTAAAATGATTAGTTCTACCAGACCTAACAATGTTTTTTTTCTAATCTCAGTGAACATAATAAATGTACCATTTCTCCTCAGTGTATAGTGAGTGATTTATAACAGCTGTTGGGACGATAATAGATCCTCTTGTTTTCCCACCTCTTTACATCATCCTTCTTCCCCTGCTGTTTTTTAGGACTCGGGGGATAAATGGGTCGAAGCTCAGCCTCAGACACAAGCTCCCAAAGCATGGCAGATTTCCAAGAAGCCCAAACCGTCTGAGAGCAGCCCCAGTGAGGCCCAGAATGTCCAGGTAGCCTAAAATCAAACATCAGCAGTCATGCATTGAAGAAAAACCCATTTCACCCCACTTCAATATCTTTGCTGTTTTTATGGTCATATGTTGTGTCTCAGTGTATGTATTAAAACTGCTCCTGTTGACGTCTTTCTTCGCCTGCCCAGAGAGACGAATGGATGACCTTTGACTTTCTGGCAATGAAAACCACGTCAACGTCAGAGCGGAGGGCCGAGAAGGATCGGCTGAAAGAGGAGGAGAGGGCAAAGGCACAGGCCATTGAGCAGGTGTGTGCGTGTTTATTTTTGATCTGTTTTCAGTTTGAAATGTGATGATTTATATGTGAATTCCTGAAAAAAAAAAGATTGATAATTTTATCCTGATATGTCTAGAAAGTGATTGAATTTGTACAGTGCTTTTCAGTGCTTTTTCACTTGGTATTTTAAAAATCCCATCAATAAATATGTGTGCAAATGAACTTGACTTAGGCCGGGCTTCACCGCTTGGAATTGAATCCGTACTGGAAAGATGGAGGAACTGGGCTCCCCCCTGAGGAAAAGGCTGAAACTGCAGCAACAAAAGGTAAATGGGGGTTGCTGCCTTTGCATGAGGTGCATTGCAAAACATTTTGCCACTTAACCAGATTCAAATTGATATTCTAAAAGTTCTCAGCACCTTAATAAATATTTTGCACGTCATTGGAATCTATAGTTGTGGTTGCTGACGGACCTTTTAATTAGAGTGCACTTTCTTCACTGTTTAACAGTCACACTGATTTGACCAGTTTTTCCTGGGCATCGATGTCACAGAAACTCTCTCCACAGTCTCTCATGTTGTAAAGTTCCAACGGCCACCTTTTAACTACTGCTTATAAACGTGGATGCTTTGGCTTGATTCCAAGTATACTCCGTTAATTTGTAAAATCTGTGCTGGTTTGTAAGGAGTACCTTTAAAAGATGATACGGTCTACAAAGATTGCTGTCAAGCAGGACATTTTCTGTGTGTTCCAGTTTTTTATTCACTGTACCAACTTGGATCTTTTCACCACATTCTTTTAAAGACAAAAATGTGCTTGGTCAAAGGACTTTTTTTCTTTTTTCTTTTTTTCTTTTTAAATGACTGTTTTAAAAAAAATAAAATCAGGCTTTGCGGCTTAACTTAAATCGTATAGGAAGTAAATTGGGAAATGAGCTAAAGAGGTTGAGGCTGAAGGACGGTTTTCTGAATGGAAGAGGACTTGAATACAAATGTGCAGGAGAAAACGCAGCAGTCGAGCTCCTGACTCAGGGATTTGGGGGTGAAGAGATAAAGGCAGAGAGTACATTTTGTTAAGCCGACAACAAGCGCAGGTGCTGTGCGTGTGTGTGTGCGCGTGCGTGTGTGTTTTGGTTTTTTATCTCTGCAACGAAAGAAGAGCTCCCCCGAGAGCTGGCACAGCGTGTCGGTTCAGTACAAAACTTACAGCAGAGAGGCAAAATAAGCTGAGGGGAAAACTACACAAACACTCACAAACATTCAAAGTACAACTTGCACACATTTGAATTAGTTTCTGCAAATATCGGGAAATACTTGTTTGCTTGTCGTGCTGCTGTGCAAGAGAAATCCTCAGATAGGTTATTATTGTTCTCCGCATCGATAAGAAAAGGCTCATATTTTTCATGCGTTTCTCCCCACTGATCATGACAACCACCGAAGCTACTGATGATTCAGCGCTGACACGACGAGAGAAATCATCTCGCCGACTCCATTTAATACACATCTCAGAAAAAAATGTGCAAAAGACAACATGGGAGATATTCCTGACTCACTGGTGCGTGTGTGTTTTTGTGCGTCTCCTCTCCTCCTGCAGGCCCCGTGGTGAATGATGGCGGTGTGAGCTGGCTGAGGAAGAGCTACCAGAGGATGAAGGAGCAGGCCGAGAGAGAGCAGCGCAGCCTGGACGAAGTGGTGTCAGAGAGATACGGAGTGAGAGCCGACGTTTTTTTCTATTTTATGGGGCACTTTGCGGGGAAGTTTGAACACTTAAGTGTAATATTTCGAGATTTTAAAGAAGAAACAGCGACATCAAGCAGTTATATTTTAGATTGCAGCTTCTTCCACTCTTTCTCCCCCTCCTGAGCTTGCCAGTGAACTATGGTGGCCTATGCTCTGAAACCAGGATACCTTCTCCACCTTTTTCTTCATTAGTTTATTTGAAGATGCGAGCAGTCACTTAATTATTAAATGAAGTGCGTTGTCAGGCAGCTGGATTGTCCAAACAAAACTTCCTTAGAAGCTTGGTGGTCCAAGATGGCAGCTAACTGGGAGCAAGACCCTTGCTTTATGTATATTCTTATATATAAATAAAACTGTTCTAAGGGTAGGAAAACCAAATCCTTTTAGTTGTACTGTGAGTAAACACTTTTATTCATGTATTTATGGGCTGCATAGGAAGTTTTTACCAATATAACCATCAGAAATCAAGCCAAATATAAGACGCTGGACGTTTAAGTGTTTCTGCTTTTCTTTTACTGCAGTCATTGGGAAAATTTCAGCGACAGCTGGCAGAGGCGGAGGAGGCTGCGTACGGTCAGCGGAGGGGTGAAGGAGGCCGAGACGGATGGAGGAGAGGCCAGAACGAGTCCAGGGAGCGATGGAGGAGACAGGATGGAGACAGAGACGGAGCGGAGAGGGACCGTCGGAGAGCTGGCGACAGGGAGAGAGCTACATCACCCGCTGGGAGAGACAGACACCGAGCTGGGAGGAGGGAGGAGAGGGGAGAGCACCGAGGCAGAGGGCAGGATAGATCTCCGGACGGAGAGAGGTTCAGAGGGAGGGACAGGAACAGAGAGAGGGATGAGGACAGAGAGAGGGACAGGAACAGGGATGAGGACAGGGAGAGGGACAGGAACAGGGATGAGGACAGAGAGAGGGACAGGAACAGGGATGAGGACAGAGAGAGGGACAGGAACAGAGAGAGGGACTCATTAAGAAGCCATTTCCTGAAACCGTCGGATGACGACGGTGCTGAAGGTGAGGCTGAAAACAGCTCCACTCAAATTCCTGAGCACTCATTCCTTCAAATGACGCATCTCGGTATTCCCTGTTCCATGCAGCCGCGGAACGTCGCCGCCCACCTGCTCGGTCGGCAGCAGCGTTCCTGAAGCCCAGCTCTGACGACGAAGACTCCGCCCCTCCCCACTGTGGCGGTCCGGCTTGGAAGAAGAACAGCAGCAGCAGCAGCAGCAGCAGCAGCAGCAGCCAAGCCCGAGATTCTCACAGCTCGGAAAAACCCCTGCAGGAGACAAAGAGGAATCCTGGGAAAACTGTGGCTGCTCCTCTAGACGGTGCCAACGCTGCTGCAGCTGCCTCAAGGTCTCAAACACTCACACAGCCATACCAGAATCTCCACATATTTAATGCAGTTACACTGATTTGAGTGTCACTGTGGTGTCGTCTTGCTTTGAAACAGTCGTTCTTGCTGTTTCAAAGTATGTTCAAAGTGCCACTGTCTCAGACCTGATTTGGATTTCGGCCTCGGCCCACTGAGAACGCCTTGTTTTTGTCCCCTTTATAAAAACATGTGGGAGGTCCAACACATCATCATAAATACAGAGTTCTTGCACAAAGGTGTAAAGCAAAGGGCTGAATTTTCTCATTCCTGGAGATGTGAGAGGTTTTATTTTCTCAGTATACACAACCAATCAAAAGTTTGGACACACCGTATGAATCTAATGTCTTTTCTGTCATTCTCATGACTATTGACATTGCAGTTTCTCACTGAAGCCATCAAAACTACATATGAACACACGTAATTATGTAGGAAACAATAAAAGTGTAAAATAACTCAAAAACATTTTAGATTGAAATTTTTCAAAACAGCCACCTTTCATAAAAAGCATATTTAGTTACTTAAGGTGTTTTTCTTTGCTGCATGATTACATATATTTTGTGTCTTCGGTATCTATCTGCAGTGTAGAAAGTGATAGAAAGAAAAAAAATGCATGAGAAGGTGTGTCCAAACTTTTGACTGGTAGTGTGTATTGATTCTACTTTGACTCAATTCGTTTCACAACTTCAGTGCAAGTAATAAACCCTGCCTCTTGCACATGTAACATACTGCTTTCCTTTATTCCCAACAAAACCTGCCTCTAACCTTTAAGATGCCGCTCCCTCTGTCTGCTCTTCTATTTCTGTCCCTACCTTTTGTTCATGGCTGAACACGAAAGCGCTATCTTTAGCAACACAACTGAACAGCGCGGACGCTCGAAGGCTTTTGTCGCGGCAGCACGACGGTTTGCGCAGATCTTCTTCGGTCTTCTGTGCGTTGCCTCATTAGGCTAAGTTGTTTGGGTGAACCAGCGTCCAAATCCCCCACAGCGTGAAACGAGCCTGCAGCTCAGTGGCACGAGTGAAATGAGGCTGTGAGATGTGTAATAACCTCGAACGGCGGCTTCCTGCGCTGCAGTTTCGATCCGCCCAGGCAAAGCTGTAACAATCTCCGGGGGACGCGAGGAGTCAAATGAAACGTGACAAATGAAGGGAATGGGAGGAATGGAAGGGAAAACAGCGACGTAGCTAAAAGGGAAGTTCGCCCTTGAAAGATCTTGGTGTTGAATAAGATCAATGAAGATTGTGAGTTAAGAAGGAAAAGCTTGAGGAAAAGAGACGCTGGTGTAAGCGTAGCAGTTGTGGAAACGCAACACTCCAAATCATCTGGAGATTTATTTTGAAAGGATTCTTTCCGAGCTTCTTTCACTCTGTTAAAGGAAAAAAAAAAATCTTCATTTTTAAAAAAAGGGACAAAGGACATTAATCAACATTTCCATGAGAAAGTAAATATACTCAAGTTAGCTGAAGGCTAATTTCCATCTGTAGTCCCTTTGCCAGGTGTTAATAGACTCTTCAATAAAATACACCATAGACATAGACAAGAAGACATCATGAAGATAGACAGATTGGGTAATAAGATTAAATAATTAAATAAATAAAAATACAAGACAATTATCATAGGACAAGCCACATTGGCTAGAGCACAGTTTTAAGGAACATTCATTTGCTCACTATCTGATACAGGTACAACAAGAAAATTAAAAAAAATATCTACTGGCTACGATCTACTACTGCTAGCAGTAATAGTACCGGTACTACTAGTGCTCACATTGTTGGGAGTCAACCAGCCAGTTCTTTCTCTAAATGTTTTTATCATGTTCTGTCAAACCCCAGGAGTGAGAGTGAGAGCGAAGAAGAGGAGGAGGAAGAGCTTCCTCTTCTGTCAGAGGAGGAAATGAACAAACTGGGAGCCAAACTAGTCAAGGCGGAGCTCATGGGTAATATGGTGAGTTCACACCGTCATCTTCCGGTAAACACAGGACCCTGAGCATTCAAAGTCGCACAGTCGGTGTTAATAGGCTTCCGCTGCTGCGGAGGGTTGTCTGAGAGCCGAGTGTCTTTCTACACAGGCCTTTTATTAAAGCTTCATCAGGGAACTGGGCTCAGGCTTTTAAAGGTGGGAACAGCGTGTAGAGCCAGACAGATTACAAAGGACGCCTGATGAATGTGGACTTATAAAACCCTCGCCTCGCCGGGGTCACACTGTCACGCTGTCGGGTCACATTTAGCACAAGTCTCCAACCAGAGCGCAATGTATTTACAACCTTGGTTACTCTGGAGACGAGAGGTAACAGTGAAGCCGCACTAACCAGCAACACTGTGTCATGCAGGTAGTTAGCCAACTGGACTTGTCATTCATGTTTTCAGATTATTTTTTTGTTTTTTTGTAGTTTTGCTCAACAGTGAAATAGGGACAGTAAATTAATTCCATCACATTTTGCAAATGTTCCATCTAGAGTGCAAAGCAAAGAAGCAAGTTAATATGCAGGGTTTTACACACTTTATAATAAAGAATAAACACCACCAAATGACGTTTGAAAGGTTTTACATTTAATCTTCAGTTTAGATCAGGGATATAGGAGGCTTCTTATTTGCTCCCCGTCGCTGAAGTAGCTGCAGACTGCTTCTTTCTGTCCCTTCACAAGCAGGCTGAGGATGATGGTTTTTTTTTGTAATTATTGATTCATTCCCTGGTTTGTGCGTCAATGCTGAGAGGCCAGTACTGAGGATCCTCCTATAGAGAGAGCCGCACGTCTGCATCCCACCACGCACTCTCAACACACTCACACGTCCAACACTTCGTGCCTTAACGTCCTCAACTCCCAACACGACAAAGCCATCTAACTGATATTCCCAGGTGTGTGTGTGTGTGTGTGTGTGTGTGTGTGTGTGTGTGTGTGTGTGTGCCAAGACATTTACTTAGCTTTGGCATCCATAAAGCTAACGGCATCTCGTCGTGGCAGTTTGACTTAAAGTAAAATTATAGTGTTTGTATGAGGGCTGTCAAATGATTAATTTTTTAATCGTGATTAATCGCAGAATCTTCATAGTTAACGGCAATTTATCGCGGGTTGAATTGCATGTGTAAATTTCTGTTATTTAGCATTTTTTGCATTTCAAGACAGTTTTAACCCCATTATGTAAAATATTTCTTACCAGAAATCGGCCAGAAGAGCCGACTACGGGTTAGTAAAACGGACAAAAAGGCTTACACCGGGTTTCCACCAGACACGGAAACGCCGCAAAGCTTTATGAGAGCTTTATGCACTCTGTTTAGATACTGACAAATATAACGTACACAAATATGATCGCATTCGTCAATCGCAGTATTTTATTTTGAAAATTGCTTTTATTTTGAAAATTTAGCAGATTTTCTCATGTTTCTTTGAGTGACTTCCTGTCCAGAATGATGCGAATGGTTCGCGGCTTGTGCACAAAATTAACACGTTGTGGATTGCATTTAGCTAATCGCGATTAATGCATTAACGCTGACAGCTCTACTTTCTACCTTTAAATTTTTACAATTCACTGACTTCTATCTGGGGGAGAAGCTGCTGCTGACACTGTGGACCGGGCCAGTCCTGGTCTACCTGTGGAAGTAGTGCCTGGCCAGACTGGGCACGTGTTCAAGCAAGACTGTGTTGGGCTGGCAACCAAAGGTGTGTTCAGTCCTATACCAGACCAGTTATTCTCTTTTTTTGTTTGTTTGTTTGTTTGTTTTGAATTCAGGCCATG
The DNA here is from genome assembly GCA_009823395.1 of Thamnaconus septentrionalis. NCBI lineage: Eukaryota > Metazoa > Chordata > Actinopteri > Tetraodontiformes > Monacanthidae > Thamnaconus > Thamnaconus septentrionalis. Next base: position 6,397,843 of record CM020510.1, on the reverse strand, counting down.
GTGGAGAAGTTGAAATCTCAGCTGGATGCTGCACACAAAGCCAAAGAGAGCCGCGCTGCCCGACTGAAACAGCTTCAAGAAACGGCCAAAGCAAAGCAGGTTTGTTTCGATAGTGATGTAAACAGAGGGCTAAATATGCTTGTTTGTGGAGACCTAGTTTGTTTTTTTTGCACTGAGGCTTCTCCACCGGGGTTCTTGACAAAAGATATAAGATGTGAAGGCTGAGGTGCTTTTTAACTGTGTCCAATTTATCTCCCACTTTTATTCTAGATGCAAGTCCAAGCACTAGTTTTTTTCTTTCTGAACAAACACACACAGACTCACACACGCACACACGCGCGCAAACACCATTTTATGCAGCCTCTTTGCCACTGCAGCGCCTTGGTTGCCATTCATTGTGAACAGCCTAAACTGTTAAAATGAGGGCGATGAGATAAAGCTCCCCCCCCATCACTGTCATGTTAGAGCAGCTTTCATCTTCCTGACTGCAGGAAACAAAAAAAACACACACACACACATTCATCTTCAAAATAAAAGTGCAATCAGCGCCGTGACATGCCCACTGCTTTTACAGGAAACGCACTTGTTTGAAGTCTCCCTGCACGACTACGCGGCATTTACTCCTCGCAGCCGGAGTGTGCAGACGGTCGGCTCCCGTTTGGCATTTGAGCCGAGCCTAATAGGAAACAAATGTCTCTCCTACCAGGGGTCACTCAGAGTGTGAACCCACGGATGGTGTGTGTGTGTGTGTGTGTGTGTGTGTGTGTGTGTGTGAGACAGATTGCGACGGAGGCAGGGAGATTACATGTGCCATGCTGTCTCCATCTGTGCTGCAGGCAATTAACAGGGAGCAGCGGCCTGATACTCCTGCACTCTTTTCTTTATCGGCCCTATTTGCCATGACTAATGTGCTTCCTGGCTTTACACACACACACGCACACACACACGCACACACACACAGACGCACGCTGGCTTGCACCGAGACGCAGGTCTTATATCTGATGCTCACAGGCTCCAGACAACTTCACAAACACTGGCCCCGGCCTGCCCTGATTATTTATAACACCTGTATATTTCCAACTGAAAGTTCGGGCCGGCTCCCTCCCACGGAGGCATTCCTGTTCAAGTTCACCGCCACGTTTCAGGGAAAGCGCCGTAACTCTTCGCAGCTTCTCTCGGTGCACATGCCAGCTGAGCGCCTCTTCATCCTCCTCGCAGACGAAGCGCTGCAGTTGATTTGCAGCCCGCCTGCCCGCCTCCTCCGACCTGTCTCACAGAGCCGTAAAAAAGCAAAAATAATGGTGGAAAATGTTTCTTTCTTTAAAAGGTCACAGGTCACACCAGCCAAGACCAGGAAGTCTTGCTGTTCAGAACCGACCACTCGGGCCGAGCCTGGCCCGTCAACGCTCCATCTGGATCTCAGGAGCCGCACGGAGGACGCAGGAAGAAGAAACCGGTACGTAGACGGACACACCTGCTTCTTCATTATCTTTACTGCTTTCTACACTGTAGATACACACTGAAGACATCAAATATATGACCGAGATATGTGGATTAATGTGCACCCTCTCCCCTCCACCGGCAGATCGAGACGCACGTCGACGGCGAGCGCGTTCGCTACTTCCAGGACGACGATAACATGGGCCTGAAGGAGATGGTGAGGAGGGAGAAGATGAGCTCGGCGCAGGACCAGAACGCCCTCTACTCCCGCATGGCCGCCAAGGTGAGAGGAAACCATGAAGCTGTTCCTGGAGGGTTTCTACTTAGCAAGTTTATGCATTTGTACTCCTCTTCTGTATGCATTTTTGTACTGCATGGCACAGTTGCCTCCTGTGAATGAGTTAAATGTTGTAAACACCACCAGCTGAATGCCACTGGTGTGCACTGCAGATTAACCAGGGTCTTCAGACAGCTGTTGCAGGTGGGAAAAAAAAAACAAACCTTAAGGTGACTGACACTTGACTTCACAGCAGTGACACCCTGGCTGCTGCAGGTCTGCTGTTCCCCCGTCAGGGAAATAAAAAGGGCAGGAATCCTCATCGTCTTCCGACCTCAGAGGTGGCCTTATCACAGGCCTGCAGGCCACAAGCTGTAATTATAGAGTCAAAGACATTATGACAGGGGGATGGGTGGGTGGATGGATGGATGGGGGGATGAGGGATGGATAGATGGATGGATGGGTGGATGGGTAGATGCCTATTGGGAATGAAGTACAACTGAAAGATCCTGTTAATGCTTTGTGGTGTTTGGAAGGGGACGTGGCACAGGGCGAGTCAACACCTGGGGGCGCTGTCACTGAGGCAGCAGCAGCAGAAGGGTCCTGTGAGGTTGAGTTCTGTCTGTCGTCAGTGTGTCAGAATTCCTTTTTCATCAATGGACTGTTCAGCACTCGGCCTTATCTCCTCCTTCCGTACTTCCTCAGCCAGGAATCTATTTCATTGTTGCTAATTGTTGTATTGTCACTATAAATACACGTACAGTTACCATGGCAGGGCCGTCTATAAATACCACATTTGTCCGTTGGTCAGATAGAGACGGCGCGTTAACTCAGCAGACTGCTGCCGTCTGGAGATTCAGATTCAGAGTCTCCTGTTTAATAAAACAGGAGCGGCGGCCTGCCAGGCATATGTTAATCTATGGCCCCTCCCAAACACACCAACAGCCCTCCCCCATCACTAGAATTCATAATTGATCGGCTAAAAAGCACACGGCCGTGCGGTTAACGTGGTGCCACCAATTCTTTTTTGTTCATGCATGCGTGTGCAAAAATGTAATTGTAGACACGCATGCGCACGCACGCACGCACACACACACGCACACTGTCACTAAAACAATCCAGGTTTTACTCTCACTCAGGCATTTCTTCCCTCTCAACAAGTCATACATATACACTCCAGCCTTTTTTCGCTCTCTTGCTTCACCTGCTCTCTCTCTCCCTCTCTCTCTCTCTCTCACACTCTTTTACACACACACACACACACACACACACACACACACACACTACTTCCGACCTGTTGCCCAGTTGCCATGGCGACAGGACTCGGACGTCGAATCAGTCGATACCCCGGACGACTGTGAACACGAAGAAACCAACTTATATTCAGGGTGGCACAGGCTCTTAACACTCACTCAGACACGCACACACACACACACACACACACACACACAGGCACGCGCACACACACACACACAGAATATGGTGTGGAAACAGCACAGACGGTAGTGTTGCGTCAGCATCCATCGACAGTTTGTGCCTTCAGTCCCTCTTCTACTGTCACGTTTAAAATACTACCACTTTTGGGCAGAGCGCCCCCTGTGGGCTGTGGACTGTTACCCTTCTGAGTGTGGATGGCCCTCAAGAGGTGAGCCTCAAAGCCTGAGTGACTTGCCTTGTACCAATATACAGTGGGTGTGTGTGCGTGTGTGTGATTGAATATTCCTGTATATTTACACTACCAGTCAAAAGTTTGGACACCCTATGAATTTAATGTCTTTTTCATGGCTATTGACAATGCACTTTCTCACTGGAGGCATCAAAACTCTGTATGAACACACATGGAATTCATTATGTAGGAAACAATGAAAGTGTAAAATTACTCAAACACATTTTATATTTAAATTCTTCAAAATACCACCACCACCTTTCATAAAAAGCTTATTTAGAATTATGTATATTAATGTGTTTTTCTTTGCTGCAAAGTTGTAAAGATATATATATATATATATATACACATATATAAATAAAAGAAAATAGCATGAGAAGGTGTGTCCAAACTTCCCAACATTTGTTGACCTGAAGTGAAACAAATTCCCAACCTGTCAGTTTTTCGATGTAGGGCACCGCAGAAACGACAAAGTGACCTCGCTCGTACTCGATCGTGCTCCCGGCGTAGTGGCACACCTGCGAAACGTGCTCACCGCCTCCCGTCTCTCATCTCCTCTCGGCTCCACTCCAGATGATGGGGAAGACAGATGGCGACAACTACACGCTGGACGACATGTTTGTGTCGGGCGCGGCGCAGCGGGAGGGCGAGGGCAGGGAGGAGGAGAGGATGAGGAACCGAGCCATCGGGGAGAGCCGGCGCCTGGCCGCCACCATGGAGAAGTGCCGCCACTGCTTCAGCAGCCCGGAGCTCCAGAAGCACCTGATCGTGGCCATCGGAAGCAAGGTGAGGGTGCTCTGAGGCAGCAGAGGACTTTTTGATGACTTTTTTTCATGAAATTTTCCATGACCGTAGGAACCCTGAAATTAAATGGATTGAATTGATCAAAAAGATAATAGAAATGTTTTGATTTGATTTGATTTATTTATTTTGAACATGAAAGAAAATGAGAAAATAACAAAACCAAAAATATGAAAGAAAAGTAAAAAATAAATAAATAAATAAATAAAAAAATTGGTAGTTTTGATAGTTTTTAAATGCAAGGTTTAAACTGAGTGGTGTGAAAGCTCAATATGTGTTTGTCCACATGTCTTTGTGTATGTGATGTTGCGTCCAGGTGTACCTGAGCCTCCCCGCCGGGCTGTCGATGACAGAGGGCCACTGTCTCATCTCTCCTCTGCAGCACCACTGCTCTGCCACGGGACTGGACGAGGACGTGTGGTCAGAAATCCAGGTGAGCCCGGCGGAGCCTCGCGGGGACGCTCGCCAACTGTGTCAGGGAATCTCACCGTCTGTGCGTCACACAATCTGCTCTGTGCCCCTCTGCGTCGTGCTCAGCTGTTCCGCCGCGCCCTGGTCCGTATGTTCGAGTCCCAGGACCTGGACTGCGTGTTCATGGAACTGCACATTAACCCGCGTCAGCGCCGACACATGGTCCTGGAGTGTGTCCCGCTGCCCCGGGAGCTGGGGGACATGGCGCCCATTTACTATAAGGTCAGTCGCCGTGCAGCCTCCTCTCTGTTTGAAGATGTTTTGCGCCTTCCAATTGCGAAGCTGTAACGCAGCTGTCTGTGTGTTTGCCCTCAGAAAGCCATCATGGAGTGCGATGAAGAATGGGCCATGAACAAGAAGGTCGTCGACCTCTCCTCCAAAAACATCCGGCAGGCGGTGAGCTGCGTATTTTCCAAATTTTTCTAAGATGATCTTTTACCGTAACTCGAATCAAGCAGTGTTTTGTTATCACTTATTTCTGATGAAGGTCCAGAGGCTGTTGCACTCTGCGTCAACACTTTCGCACAATCACAATTATTTGATTGGAGGTAACTGATGTATTTTTTTCAGGTTCCACGAGGTCTGCCCTACTTTGCTGTGGATTTTGGACTCCAGGGTGGCTTTGCTCACGTTATTGAAAATGAGCAGAAATTCCCCCATTACTTTGGCAAGGTCAGTGTCCCTTATGTTGGAATGTCTCACTAGGTGGATTCTGTTTGCCAAATATTTTACAGATATATTTTATTTTGTTCCACAAAATACAAGTGTAAAAGGCTGTGTTCCAAGAAAGTCAGTTTTTATTCCAACTGGTTTACTTCCTCCCTCGCAGGAAATAGTCGGAGGTATGATGGACTTGGAGCCGCGTCTCTGGAGGAAGTTGATTAAAGAGAACTTTGACGATCAGAGGAAAAAAGTCCTGCAGTTTGCACAGTGGTGGAAACCGTATGACTGCACCAAGAATGAGGGCTAGACACACACACACACACACACACACACACACACACACACACACCATAAAAAAAGTAGTTTTTTTTTTTTTTTTTACTAAATAAAAAGTTTTAAAGCACTTTTGTGTTGTTTCATTACTTTGAATCAATGCGCTGCCCTTGTGCAGAAGCTTGACTCCCTGATGCCGGATGTGTGATGTCCTATATATCACCATCGCTGCTGCTCCTCCCACGATCTCCAGCACCCGGGATTTAATTTCTTGCTCCACGTCCTCGTGATCCCTTGCAGCTGTCACTTAATTCTGAGATGTTTTAGTGCCATCGCGGCCATATGTCCGCGAGGACGCAGGCATGACAACACGAGTGATCTGCCACATTCCCAAAGTGCATGCACTCTCATTCCCTCCCTCTTTTTTCTTTGCTTTTTTTTAACGGCCATGCTAATATTGACTTTTTGATGAATTCATCGCTTCAGGGATTCGCCTTATTTTTCAGACATGGCATGTGTGGGGTGTGGGTGCTGCAGGTTAGTACTGAATTTTTTTTTTGCTGTGCTGTGGGTGACACGTTTTTTTCTTCTTCTGCCGCATTATCCAATGTTTTTCTTTTTTCAAATATATTTTATCGAGCATCGGCAGCAAAGTAGATACATGAGAAATGCAAAAGGCAAAACGGAATTCTTTTTTTTTTTTTTACACTCATTAAATCAGGATACCCAAAGGTTGAACGTAAATGTGTATGTTTGAGGAAATAAAACTCAACCATGTCATCCTGTGCTTCTCAAGAGGCATATTTGCACGTGTTAACGCTTGCCCCCGGGGAGAGTGCAGAGGGTTATTTACACTGTGTGCCGACAGAGAGGCCTCCGGTTCACGGCTAATAGCAGTAGAGTGGCGTGGAGTGATGTACGGTTATGGCCAATTACATTGACTGTGGGCAGATTTATGACCGTGACTGCCATTCCGCTCTCCTTGTCTCTGTCTGTTTCTGTCACACACGCATGCAATTGTCCTTTCAGGTTGTTCTTAAGGACACGTGCGCACAAACGCACACACACACACCTCCTCAGTCTGTGTTGCAGTGTTCCATTTCCACTGGCTAGAATAGCTTTTTGTGTCTTATTTTTTATTGATTGTTTCTCATCATGCCGTGGCAGGAGATGTGTCTTTGACGGACATGTAAGATCCCTCCTGCGTCAGGCCACTACTTTTAAAAGCCTAACTCTACACACCTTGTGATACACTGGTGGGTGTGCTGTGGCTGATGGGACACTTCTGTGTGCTGTGTGAGCGACTGTTTGATTATCCCAGGTGAGGGGGAAAAAAAAACCAAACACATTTTCTCTGGGCAGAACCTGGCCTTATCACTCCTGCATACCACAACGACACATAGCTCTGAGTCCAACTCCACACCGGGGTCCTTTCTGGGACGGCTTTCCTCATTTATGGTCCCGCTTTTGAACTTTATGCATTACCAGAAATATTCTGTTTCCTGGCTTTGAAAAGTAGTAGACATTGTAAATCTGTCTGGAAGCAGAATTCCCATTAAGGACCCATTTACTGTAAAATGTCTGAGTCTTCAACCTCTGCAACATATTTTCAGGTATGGGGGAGGTTGTGAGAGGGAAACGGAATATCTTTACTCAGGGGTTTGTAAGGTGCAGTTTTGGATGTTTTGCAAACTCAGCAAAGACAGGACCATGAAAGATCTTCAAACTTTTAAAAGCTGATTGCAAATGTAAAAAAAAAAAAAAATTCAAGAGAAAAGTTTATAAACCCTTGTCTTTATACACCATAAGTTTCCAGTGTTACCCAAATGATTTATGCACCTTGTCACATACTAGATCCCAAATTGTTTGTGTCCCTAGTGTCAGCAGAATGTGGTGGATCTCTGTGGAAAAAAGGCAACCAAAAGTTATTAATACGTTCGCTTGCCGTCAAATTGACAACTAGCACAGCTATTAATTCTGTGGTCATGTTCTTTGAGGTGTTCTGTTTGTTTGTTTGTGTCTGTTTGATACTCCTCACTATGCATTATCTGGCTGGGACAGTCACAGAGACACAGAGGCCCGGCTGTGTCTGCACTCCACTGCAGATACTGCAGAGAGCGAGTGGCCTTATCTCTGCCAGAACATTATTTATTCCTCGCTAGCGCCGCCTTTTATTAAATGCCAACATTGTAACTATCGGATGGCAGACAGATCGCCCGCAGCAATTGAGTGATAAGGAACCACAAAGTGACACAAGGGGCCATGTGGATACTATAATTTTACTAATCCATTTTTGCCAACCTCCAAATTGACAGTGTTTTCAATCAGTCTTTGTTTTCTATGGATTCCATGACTGGCCAGGTTCCTTTTTTGGACCATGAGACAGGAGGTAGTGAGACGCAGGTGCTGTATGTTTCTTAGAAAACTCACAGAAGACTAAGAAAGAGAAGCAATGACTGCTGCCAAAGAGATTGGTGTGTTTTAATCTCACTTTGTGTCGATTTCAAGCTCAAACGTCAGTATTTTTGGTCTAATGCCGGTGTCATTCTCATCTATATGTCATTTCATTTGTCGTTTGTACGTTCTTTGAATGCTATGGGTGAAATTTGTGTCCAGTTTGCAAGTTTTGTATGACTTTTTCTAAATTTTGTCTGAGAACTGTATTGAATGGACCGGAAAGGATTTAGGAGACGTTTCATCTAGTGATATTAGCCATATTAGCTGCATGTCGAGAGCATTGGAGAATTTGTGTGTGGGTGTGTTTGACAGGGAAGTAGGGAACAAACTTCCTAACAATGTACGAGGGTCAGGCTGCCCTAGAAAGTCAAATGAATTAGTAGACACCTCCAGGAAAATTGTATGTGTGTGTTGTGATGCATCATGTTTGTCCCTGTGACTTTCTGCTTGTCCCTCTGGGGCGCTTAATGAACAGACGTGCTCTGCCAATCGAGGTCAAGGTCACGGCTGTGATTAACCCTCCGACACGGGCGTCGCTCTGATGGGAGGCAACAAGCGTGCACCCATTGCTGCCAGCTCCATTATCCTCCTGCGGGGGCATATTTGTCCATGCATAGCCATGTTGAGCATGTTTGGCACGGTGCCAAAGACTTGGTTTGCTCGCCACCACTGTTGTTTGATTGCAATAAGATGTTGCTTCATTTCCTCCCAGTTAATTGAGGAACAATTACCTGATTGTTGCTCTGCCAACATGCCGCGGTTGTAGGAAGCTGTTAACGACGCCACCAAACAAACCAAGCAAATACATTAATGAATTGATAAAATAAAGAAATGTGAATTTTTCTTGAATTCAACAGTGCTTTGTCCCTTTATTAGGGACAGCGGGCACATTAAAAGCTGAGAGACTGCAGAACAGAAGGAAATTGGCTTTGTCGTGATTATTTTCAAACATAAAGCTTTATGGTAATGTGTTTGCTGCTATCTGAGCTGATTTATCCACGAATAGATTTAAGTTTCCCCAAAACAATTCCATCCAAAGTGGGCTAGTCATTTTTTTTTTATGTCGCCTTTCACAAAATCGTACAGTTTGTCTGTGTGGCGTCCACTGAACATCAACACCTTGATAAATAAAAAAACAAAAACGAGTTGGTGATGCTTTAATTGAATTTTTATTAAATTAGAATTGTAAATGAGAAACTGGCAGGTCTATCTATCTATCTATCTATCTATCTATCTATCTATCTATCTATCTATCTATCTATCTATCTATCTATCTATCTATCTATCTATCTATCTATCTATCTATCTATCTATCTATCTATCTATCTATCTATCTATCTAGTGCAGTATTGTTGCTACGATGTGCGCAGGTGCTCGCAGCTGTTGCCGCTCCCGCCTCCTCCCCCTCCTCTCCCTGTCAAGTCTCTGTCGTTCCCGCCGCCGCTGCTGCCGCTGCCTCCCTCCTCTGTGTCACTCATTCCGAGGGGAAGAGCCGAGGAGTGACGGTCGGGGAGTTGAACCGAGGGATGGACGGATGCTGAGGGGGACCCACAGCTGGCTCTGACACACAAACACACGGGCGACGAAGACGAAGACGACTAGGAGGAGGAGGAGGAGGAGGAAGGTAGAAGAAGCCGCCACATCTGTCCGAGCCCGGTGAGGGAGAACCTGCAGCAGCCTCTCCTCCACTGGACTAAAACAAAAAACAAAAAAACAAAAACAAAACGAGTGACCATGTGTCGGGACAACGAGGGTGGAGCAGCGCGTCGATAGGATCTTCGAGCCTCCGTCGTCTTGTCTGTGCCATAAAAATATTTCTATTTTCCAAGCTAGGTGCGTGCCAAACTTCCTAGCGACGCCTGTCCGCGAGCCTGTTCTGACTGGAACGGAGCGCTGCATCATGGGCTTCTGCAGCTGCATCTCTCCCTGACGCGTCCTGTACATCCGTGCGTGCGAAGCGACCTCAGGGAGAGAATGTCTGGCCTCCGGCGGGGCAGCGTGGACTCGTACCGGGGGTAAAGAAGGACGGTTACCCCCTCCCCCCTCCTCCCCCCATTACATAAATGTTTGCGTGCCGTTAGTGCTGCCGAGCCCCCCCCCGGCACCTCCTTCACTCCACACCCCCCTCCCCGTCAATAGGTTGGCGGCGGCGGGTCTCTCGCGCACACGGACGCATCCCGCATGCACGCATAGACGCGGGCGAGACGTGGACGTGGACATCGGCGTTCCATCCATCCACCCACCCATAGAGCCTCTTCACCCGCCCGACCCCCCACTACAGTCTGATGACTCCCCGGCGTAAAGGTGGACGTGGTACGGAAGCGACTGTAGCATCAACCTCAACATTTCCATCACCACCACCGCCACTCTCCTCCTCCTCCACCTGCACCACCACCACCACCACCACCACCTCCTCCTCCTCCTGTCGCCGCCGCCGCTGCTCCTCTCCCTCGCCTCCTCCACCACCACCACCACCACCACCACCATGTCCTCGTCGTCGCGCAAGATCTCCTCCGAGTCGTTCAGCAGCTCGGTGGGCTCGGACTGCGGACTGGAAAGCCCCGGGGGAGACGGAGGGGACGGCGGCTCGGAGACGGCGGAGGAGAGCCGAGGATGCCCCTTCTCCTCCTTCCACTCGTCGCACCGAGCGGCGCTGTGGAACGGCCGCAGCCCCGCCGACAGGGGCCCGGCGTGCCCGGCGGGCGACGAGCATCAAGGACCCGGCGTGCCTCACAAGAGGGTGACCAGAAGGAGACGGGTGAACCTGGACTCGCTCGGGGAGAGCCTGAGGAGACTGACCTCACCCATGGTAGGTAGGCCTGTTGTCAGTCTGTGCCTTGCAGAAATGCCGTTTGGTGGAGAGTTGTTGCGGTGCTGCGTTCACTGAAGCATAGTTCTAAAAATAGAGACAGGGACCTTGAAATCAATGATTTACAGCCTCGGTACAATTATAGCTTTTGCATTTCAGAATCAGAACACCGTATTTATCCCCAGAGAGCGATTCGCTTCCCAACATGTTCCAAACACTAATAATTCATTAGTTGCGTTGGACCATGTTTTTAAATATGTCAAATGAGGTTGACTTTGTTTGCAATGTCAGGGTTATTTGGCATGTTGGCCATCAGAGGACAGCAGAATTTTTTTCAAAGAAGTTGATTGGGATGTAAACAAGACAGCCGTCCTCTTTCAAACAGATGTCAGTGAATTACAGAAAAAAACTCCCACTGCTTTTGAAGCCCAAAGCTAATTCCCTGCAGCATCATTTCCCTAAGCCGAGACAAAGTCATGAGGTGATTTATGCCATGGAAAAGCACCTTTTCATCCTTCACTTCTGATAGCCTGAGCCATTTGGCAGATTATGTAATAAATATGTTGTTGTGAGGTTGAGCGGGAGAGAGATACTCATGCCCTGTCTGTGTTTGTAATGATGTGAGGAGTGTGACGAATGAGCCTATCCCTCCGTGCTAGCTTCTGTCTGTGGCTCTGTTGTATTACAGGCTGTAATGTAATAGAGCAGTTATTAGAACGGAGCACAATTGTGATGGATGGTGCGTGATTAGGGCATTTACTATTGGATTGTGTTGTATGATGGGAGGGCCCAAATTATTTTGGGGCTTAAACCTCCCCCCAACTGTCGCCTCAATCCCCTCAATGTAGACTGGTAGCTACGCAGATGTTGTTTTTAAGCGATTTGACGCGCGACACAGTTACTGATAATGATTGAAGCAGCCGCTGAAGCGATCCTGGTTGATATGTCAGAGAGGTTTCTGAACCTCTGATTGACATTATTGAAAGCGGTTAATAAAAGGGGGAGGGTTTTAAAACAGCAGCGTTTAGGTCAAGAAATTCTTATATAGCTGACAGTCTCTGTAACCGTCCAGTTGGCATGATGAGTTACGTCCAGAACCAGCAGCTGAGAAATTCTCCCCCTCACCTAAACATAAAGGCAGAAGTGTCGCAGCATTCGGTCAAATCCCTTCCACAAATTCTTTTCCCCCTTTGCGTCACGGCTGGTGTGGTGAATATTGATCGGAACACTTCACATTTTCATTTCATTTATCGTGTGTTAAGTGGTCACTGGCTGACAGCAGGAATCTGTCGGTCAGTGTTATTTCCAGCCGTACACAAACCTGCAAAAATAATGAAATGCACCTGCACAGCTAGCAGTAACAAATTTGAAGTAGAAAGCACCACTTAGCAGTGCCACTGAGCCCATTTAGGGTTCAACATTTAGCTGCAGTCCTCACTGCAGCAGTGACCAGCCAAGTTCATCCTAGCTGCCTGTTCACTTTCCGATGGAGGTACTTCTCTGAGCAGAAGTTCAAAAACACACACTGATGTCCACATGAAGAACATAATACATGTGGGGGAAAATAGATGCAAAAAAAAAATCTATATTTGAAAATTTCTCAGGTTGTTACTCAAACTTTCTGTATTTTCAGAGTGTCCATATTTGCCTTGTCCTTCACTTGGTGAATATTGTTTTGTGGTTTCTTGAACTGCATGTTGTATCACATGCGTTTTCTTTTTGAGTGTAGCAAAAACAAAAGAAGTAGGACTAGTAGCGCAGTTTGCATACACTGTAGCTACTGCTAATCCTGATGACAACAATCTAAGCTCCCCTTAAACACACTATACAGACATAATTTGGCATCATGTGCATAACTTAACACACTCAATCACTGCACGCTGTTAATTAAACCTCCTCCTTTCCCCTGTCTTTCTAGTCGCTCTTTTTGTGTTAAACACACACACACACACACACACACACACACACACACACTGGGTGCGTGCATCGACACTGTCTGTTGTTGACTGCAGTGGAGCGTGGTGGAGAGAACAGAGCATGCTCTCTCTGTGGTTGCCTTCACCCTGTCCACCCTGACCCAGAACCATCAATGCGTGCGTGAATATGCACGCGCGCACACACACACACACACACACACACACACACACGTGTGTGCAAACATTCATTTTGTGTCTGCTCTCCGCCCCTCTCTCTGTTTCGTGTGTGGAAGGTGGCCATTAACTTCGTGACCAATGACGCTGATTAAAAGGCCCTGAGTGTTGGCTGCAAGTATGAACAGTGTGAGACAAGTGTGTGAGTGTGCTAATGTACAGTATGTGTGTCCTCTTCATTAACAGGGGCAAGCGTGCACAGGGGAAAATCCGTCATGTTTGGAGCACAAAGTTTGGCTGTTAGCTCAGCTTCACGCTTTACACACTTAGCAGCAACATCCTTTTTAATTGACTGGCCTATTTTATGTTTGACTCAACCACACTGTAGACACTGTGGTTCTCAGTTATAAAAGATATGCCAAGACTGCCTAAAAGCCATGCTGATATGATTTTGTTTGATGCAGATTTTTCTTTTCTTTTTTTTTTTTTCTCTGTGCGTTGTTTTCCCTCTGCTGAAGGAGCGGCCTGATTCTTCTCAGGCTGAGATTTTTTTTTTTGTCCAGTCTCACCTGGTGTGCCACTTGATGTGTTATTGAGTCACTGCTCCTTTAAATTGTGCTGAACAGCCTACTTCACTGTTTAAAGAGTTATCTGCTTGTGTGTAACGGCTGCTCAAAAATAGAGCAAGGAAACGTTAAAGATGAAGTGTTAAACTGTTCAACAGCTCATATAAACTGTTTATGATGTCTCACATCGGTCCAAGGATTACAGGATTAATCTATTTTTATTAACTTTCAGTTATTTACATATCACAACTCCAGGTTGTTCCAGAGCGAGCGGCTCTGAACCTGTTTTAATAATCAGTTGTCAAACATGAGCTCCAAGCCAAGTGTTCACATCTTAATATTTGTGTGTGAGTGTTTTACAGAGTGAGATTAATGGGAGCCGGGATATGGGATTGTGTGTGTGTGCGGTAAACATGCCAGCGATTCTAACAATGCAGACTAATGATGATGTGTGTGTACAGTGTGTTTGCTCGAGTGTGTGCGCCCGATAACAGTGAGTATCTGTTTGGCCATGTTGCACAAACGTTTGTAAACACACACACCGTAAACGCTCAAGTTGTAAATGAGCCACTGAATCAGCGAGCTGGTAAGAAAGGATCTGTTCCTGTTAGACACATAAACCCAATAGATGTTTTTTTTTTTATGTATGTTAATATACTGCACACATGCATATAGAAAAATGTGGAAGTGGGGAAGCTTTACTGCTCTGGACTGTGAATTTATTCACAGTCCAGAGCAGTAAACTTTGTAAACAGGAACTTTGTACAAGTTCCTGCTGGAGCCGCTTTGCACAGAACCTGTTCATTGCAGGTTAAGTCGAACTGGAATTGAACGAAAATCGTACAGAAGCCAGTAATGGGAAAATGTATAGGTGTCTATGGCACCAAATGGCAGAATTGATGTTTTCCATTTACTTGTAGTGAAAGAAAAATAGGTTCAGAATGTACAGCATTGATCACAGATCAATTGTGAAGTGGAAAAGTACTAATGCCTCTGTTTTCTCACGGGGAGAGCAATTTTGCTCGTTTAGTGCTTCTGTTAAGGAACGCTGGCTTGCCAGCAGTAGATATACGGCTGATAATGACAGGACATCCCAAATATATACTGTATATTTTTAAAACCCATTAAAATCACATCATCTGTCTCCAGTCTGGGGTTCCACTTAAAAGGCGAAAATGGCAATAAAAGATGTTGGTACCTGTGACATCTCTGTCCGCACCCTGAGAGATAAGCAGCCAGTTGAGAAACTGGAGAGCCACAGAAATTCTCTGCTCCCACTCTCCTCATTCGGTTGCTAAGACCATTTGTAGCTAAGAAATGCTTTTTTCATGGCCAGGCCTTTTCCATTTCCACCAGGCCCACATAACTGTCACCATATTTCCACTCATTAATATTATGGAAGATATTAAAAACATAAAAACAAGTCAGTGCCAGGAACGCGGTCCTATCAGTTTAACATGCAACGCTGAGCGACACCAGAGCTGTATTTACCCTTTTAAACACCCCCACCTGCCGACCGACACGCAGCCCGTCTCATTTTGTCACCTTTGTGTCTCTATTTCTCTCCTCTGGTCTCCATCACACACACACACACACACACACACACACACACACACACACACACTTACTGGTGCAACTGTCCAGGGTGGGCGGAGGCCTCCTGATGACCTCTCCAGCTGTTCCATTGTGTTGTTGTTTTAGTGGCCGCAGCCTTGCATTTGAGCTGCATGACATTCAATCATTTTGGTCCTGCCTTATTCCAGCTGTACACTGAGCAGTGGGGGTGAGAGGAACTCCTCTTTGTCACATTTAGCACCATCACATGAAATGATTATGATATTTATAAAGCAGTTTTTTCTCGCACTGATGTGTTTGATTTGTTTTGTTTTTTTGATGCCACACAAGGTAACTTTTTCCTAAATTGTCGTCTCTCTCCCTCGATTATTTACACTTGTTCATCACGTTCCCACGGCGACGTGTCAGAAAATGTTCTCTGTGATAAAGGCCCTTGAAGACGCACGTCGTCGCTCTTCAGTACTGTCAGTCACTACGCTCGCATGGCGAACCCGAGCGGGCGTCGTACGGAGATGATACGTTTCGCGGCAAACACACTGATGCTTCTCATTCTTTGGTTTCTCCTGACAGACGCAGACTGTTCAGGAGGCTCTGCAGCGAACTTTTCAGTTCTACAGACAACAAGAGATCAGGTACGACTGTTTCCCAACCGGTTTAATGTCACCCTCTCGTGCTCGCTCTCTTGTTGTGCCTTCTTTCATGATTCACAGACACGCACTCGTTCTCCATCTGTCGCCTGTTGCAGTTTCTCCAAATGCCGATCGTCTCCACTTTGCCGTGGTTTGGATGTATATTTGTGGTGTCACTCGCATGCGCTTGCTTTGCATCACAGCCTCTGCTACGCTTTTCCCTTCTTTTTCTGTTTTTATTTTAGGTCACAGAAAAATATACACAAACTAAAACATGCACATAAAGTCAGTCTCCCTCATCCCTGGTCTCTGCCTGTCTAATATTTTGTAATGCTAGAATTCAGAAGAGGAGAACGGCCAAACGCACTTGTGCTACTGGCTTTAGTTCTCTCTGGATTTATTTTTGTTTGAAGATTTTTCTCTCCATGGGTCGCAATTCAAGGCTTCAGCATTTCATGAAATATGGCAAAGATTGTTTCAATGCACTGAAGCTTCACTTCTAGAATGACCTAGCGCTGTTTGAGCGACAGAGTGCCAGGCTGCTGAGAGGTGACGGCGCTACCAAGTTCCCCACGCTGTCAGGGTTTTTTGCATGTCGTAAACTATCGCATCCACTGCACAGTTTCCCAACTACTGTTTAGGTAAAAGAAGTCTTCAAACAGTGGGTTGAAATTGAGACTTGTTGCCCAGGTGTCCCTAAAACGTTCTCATACTTTACAAACTGTCGTCTTTCACAGGTGTCACGATGTCGACAGCGAAGAGCGGAGAAGAGATAAAAAAGAGGAGAAGTGTCCCTTTCTAGAAAATTCTGGTTCCGAGGAGGATGTTCTGCAAATTCTACAATACATGGCCACAATACTAAGTAAGTGATGCCAGTGTGAAGCTTCCTCTGATAGCTTCCTTATGAATTGTTACAGACTGGGCCTTCACAAGATGGAGTCAAAGATAAAATGACTTGGCCTGGAGAGACTTCACGCGAAGTTTAGTTTCATTTCTGAAGATGCACGCTAGCAAAGATGAGCCTCTTTCAGAAATTAGATGTCGTATGGATCTACGAGCATACATTCCAAATGCACTGCAACCAATTCTGTGCTCTTTTCCAGTCTCTTAACCCCTAAACTATATTTTCTCCTAAATGATTTTCAGTCAGTCGGCATGTAACATGATTATTTTATTTTATCAATATTCGCCGCTGAAGAGGCTTTGATGTTTGATTGCTTGAGCATTAATCCCCTGTGGTTGACATGCTTAAAATGTTTCTGACTGAATTTCCTCATTTGCATAAAAAACAAACAAACATGTCATTTAGAAACGTTTCATGCAGCAGTCAGAGCGCCGCAGCCTAAGTGCTAAATATTCCGTTTCCCCGAATTAATTGAGGTGGTGAATGTGTGTGTGATCAGGCGAGGGCAACTCTAAATGGAGGTTTGTTTTCGCCTGCTGCTCCTCCCCCAGGAGTGCCGTCCTGCGAGCTGCGGGAGCACTTCGGAGAGGAGTTCTTTGGCCTTTGCTTCGAGGAGAACGAGCGCGTGCTTCGAGCCGTGGGCGGGAACCTCCTGGACTTCTTCAATGGCTTCGACGCCATCTTGGAACACATTCGCACCTCCACCGGGCGCCGCGCCTCGTCCGAGAGCCCCTCCTTCCAGTGCAAGGACCTGCAGGAGGAGGAGAAGGGAAAGTCGGACGAGGGGGAGGAGCCAGTCAAACAAGGGAGAAGCGGCAAGGTGTTGCTCCTCCACTGTTTCAACCCTGCGCCTGTTGTGGGACTGGTGATGCCCGGCTTGATCCGGGCCGTCGCCCGGCGGATCTTTCATTCAGAAGTTGATGTTGAAGAGGTTCCGCCTTTGACTCCCCTGTTGTCCAGTAAAGCCACAGACGATACCGATGCGGACCCCACGCCATACCTGTTCTCCCCGACCTCGCCGCCCTCGTCGCCGTCCCCTCCGTCGCCGCTGCCCACCGCCGTCCCCACAGTCTGCCTGTCCTTTCAAATACAGGAGGTGCGACCTCCGTCCGCCTCCCTCTGTCAAAATGCTGCTACGGAGAGCGCCAAGCGGCCCTCGCTCTCGCTCTCCACCAACCCCGGCGACCTGCGCATCGGACTGGCCACCTTCTGCCGCGCCTTCCCCTTCCACCTGGTCCTGGGGCCCCGCATGGAGCTCCTGCAGCTCGGCGAAGGCTTGCGGAGGCAGGCCCGCATCGACCCTCACCGGATCCTCTCCTTCAGGGACTGCTTTGAGATCGTCTCACCCAAGATGGAGCCCTCGTTCCAGGGCATCTTGCTGAGGCTCGCGTCTCCCTTCACCATCCGCACCAGGCCGGACACAACGCAGGCTGGCACCAAGGAGAAGGTAAGGACACTGCCAGAGATGGCTTCATTTGTGTATTGCGGTTATTTTAACTGACGTAGCAAGACACACGTTCGTAAGGTGAAGACAAACACCTCGACGTTTCTTCTTCATAAGCAGGATGAAGCACTGAGGGCTGAAAATCCACTAGAAGACAGAGAATAACATGTATAATAATGACAATATGAAACCAAGGCTAGGTCAAAATAAATGGTACGTTAATTTGAGGCTGCGATAATAAGAAAAGAGGAGCCATTAATATTTTGAGCCTCTAAAATGATGATCATAATTTCACAGCTTGTTTTCGCTCCGAGCGTCCTGGCCAACAGACTTGGATGATGGAGCCACAAGCTAAACAGCTAAAGGCAACTGCAGTCAGCGGCAGCGAGTGGTTACTGTAGCAACAAATAAAGCAATCTGCTCGTCGGGGAAAGAGTTGAGCCAAAGCAGCCAGAAGGCGTTTGAGGGAAGACACTGAAAAGATTCATGCAATTTGATTCAGTTTCGCCGAAATCAGCGAGTTATCCTGGTAATCATGATCACAGTCAAGCCTTTTGATCGCTCAAGCAGAAGAGCTATTAAGTTATTTCCTCAAGTACCTTTAAAGGAATTGATGTATTAGGTTACTTTTTTTTTTTTTTTTTTTTTTTAACAATGTTTAAATTTAGATCCCTGACGACACCTAATATAACCAGCAGATTATCTCTTTTGCTCTTGCTATGAAGACCGAGGGCTCAGTGCTTATACAGTAGCGCCTGTCGCAGCTCTGAAGGCTTAACGCTGCATTCAAATCAAATTGAGTCAAAAGCTGGCAGGGTTGTGCGACAATTGTGTTCATTTAATTAACGTAAACGGATCTCCTGACTGATTCCAAGTTGTGGTTTTTGCTGAACTGCGTCGGTGTCACATCACAGGGCCGGCTGGCCAAAGGCGTAGCCGGATCACACACAGGGGGGTTTCGCCCAAAAGCAGCACTGCATTTTTGTTGCTGCAGCGTCATGTTTTAGTCCAGCGAACGTGGCAGTAGTGCGTTCATTTCGATTGCAGCAGACTTGGAGTTTTTTCGTTTCAGCAGATGTGAGGATGAGTTGGGTGAAGGGTGTAAAACGTTGTGTCACGAGGGCGCAGAAATAGAATGGAGGGAAGAGAAGGATGGGCTGACATTTTCACCAGAAAGGGCAGCAAGAAAAGGCGACAGGCCAAGTTAAAGAGGCCACAGAAGAGCACTCCCCTGTGCTCCTCAGTGTGTGTGTGTGTGTGTGTGTGTGTGTGTGATGGCACGGCCTGGAGTGTATTTTCAGCTGACTTCTTCCCCGTCTTCTCCGGAGGACACAGGCTGTGCAAGAGCCACCCAGAGACCCTCTGAAAAGGTCAAACTGCATCACTCTGTGTGTGTGCATGGCGTGGCCACAGTGGTCAGCACACAGGAGACTGAACACAGGTCACTTGGCCAAGAGCCACTCTCTAACCAGTGCCTTGTATTGGCCATCATGTTTCCTTCACATCGCAGTCTTCTCATTTTATGGATATTTGACTGCAGGAAAAAAACAGGAAAGAGTAAAGAAGACGTGCAATTGTGGACTCGTAACAGCACGACTTGCGTTTGACCAATCAACTGATTGATTTTATTCAGCCCCCGCAGCGCCACTGACCTGGTGGAGGGAGGTCAATTATTGTTATGTTAGCTCTGCATGCTGTCGCACAGCAGATTGATGTGGTTGTAGCTGGACGCGAAGCTGAGACAAATTCCTAAATGATCATGAACTAAACGCTCATGTGTTTTATTTTATAAATATATATGTAGAATCAAGCATCCTTGGAGTAATGCACACATGTGAGAAATCAGCGTTAAGCTCTTTACTCAAGCCAGGATGTGGGCGTGTTTGACTATTTATTTAAAGGCCTAAAGAAGCTTGAAAAATCATCAGGCTATTCAAAGACTCTCTTTGATCCTTGTTATTAATCCAGCAGGAACCTGCTTCCTTTTTCCTGGCGTGCCTGAGCTCAAGGAGCCTTGACTTTACAGCCACCTTTCATCTTTTCCCTCATAAATCTCTGCCGCGCCACATTGTTTGTTTGGTTGTCGAGGGCTTTGAAAACGACTGCCGCCGCACACACCTGCACATCTGGTTGTCACGATTGTGTCACTCACAATGCAAAGAATGATTAGAGGAGGGTGAGGGGGTGCCTGCCGTGTCCCGCGTCACGCTGGTGTGAGGGACGGACACAAGGAAAAATATGCAAATAGTTTTTGTTCTGAGCGCCGTCAGATTACATTTCCACGGTGCGACACAACGATGATGTTCTTTGCTTCCATTACCTGTAACCCAGTGGTGCAGGGTGGCGCTCGTCCATTGGTCTGTGGAGATGCGTGCTTTTTCTTTTCCACATCGTGACATCAGCATTAAAGAGCTTCTGCTGACTCCGTCACCCGAGAGCGCACGGCACAAGGTTGTTCAATTAGGTTGTGTGTTGTTGATTGTGTGTGTGTGTGTGTGTGTGTGTGTGTGTGTGTGTGTGTGTGTGTGTGTGTGTCCGTGCTTGCGTATGTGTTATAAACCAGTATGTGCACAATAAAGCCACCGCCTGACAAGATAAGAACGCTGGAGCAGTGTGTGTGTGTGTGTGTGTGTGTGTGTGTGTGTGTGTGTGTGTGTGTGTGTGTCTGACTCATTGACTCTCTGCTCGGTGCTTGTTCATGCAAATGAGAGTCTGTTGACACGCCACAGTTCGCTCGGAAAAAGCCAATCCATTAATTGTCCGATGCTTCCTTCGCTATCCGTCCCTCTCATCTTTCCCTTTGTGCCGCTTCCTCCTCTTTTCCTGTGTGTTATCATCGGTCCTCTCACCTTCCCCTTTTTCATTACGCCGACAGCCGACAGCCACCCCCGGCTTCTTTCAGCTGTTCTTTCTGAACACCTTTCACCTCCCTCCATTTTCTTTTCACCGACCCCCTGCTGCTTCTGTTGCCTGTGGTAATAGCGACTGGAATCTGTCCATTTCGATAACTCCTGTGCGTAGAGTGTCCGCCTCCTATCGCCAGTCACAGTGTGTAATGTACTCAAGGCTGCTATTGTAGAATTACACATTTGCAGACATGCGGGAAATAATGGAAACTGCAATGAGTAAAATCCAAATACAAAGTTTTATTTAAAAAAAAAAAAGACCTTGAAGGTCAACTAGATGTTTCTTGGCAGAAATAAAAAGGCAAATGTACTGCAGAGGAGTTTAGAAAAGCAGTGCACGCTGCTATGCTACATGCTAGTTGATGTAAGAAGACGTATATTCATCCAGGCAGGAGAAAGATTTAAAGGGCATGGAGGGGGTTTCCACACCGGTTCAGGGTTATTATGATTCATCCGGGTCAGTGTGAACGCAGCGGTGGCTTTTTGGTGCCCGGCGAAAACAACTGCGCTGAGGCCCCCCCCCCGACGACGAGGCCCTTCTGCAGGGCCTGCACGGTCTGCTCCTGGTATAAATGTGATCTGACCCAAGCGTGCATAGTTGGAGTAAATCAGCCTCCGTATCCTGCAGGGCTGTGTATGTCTTCTCTGCGTGAGGCGAAGCAACACGCTGTTCAGATGTTGAGACGTTGCCTTCAAGTGCTTCTGAAGGCGCCGTCTTCACTCGGCCGCGTTTGCTTGTGACACGTGGGGGACCGAATGATCTCCAGCACGCTCGTGACGCGACGCAGATTCTGCCGCTCCGCCTTGAGCGGCGCGACACGTCCCAAATTTCTAAGCCTCATCTCACAGTTTTCACATCAGCTTTCATTGGGAGAAAACAGCGGGTATTGTACAAATCAATCCTATTCTCTCCGCACTTCTTTCCCCGCTGCATTCACTCGGCTCTCGCCCCTCGCTGCTGTGATGACAGCAATGCAGGCAGAAGGAGAGGAGAGTGCTGAGTTAAACAGAGATGCACAACTGGGCCAACACAGCTGCCTCCAGGGATGTGTGTATGTGCGCGGCCGCGTGTGTGTGTGTGTGTGTGTGTTTGTATCTATGCGTCTGTGTGTGTGTGTGTGTGTGTGTGCGCGAGAGTGGGATAAAATGTTAATGTGGCAATGAAACGCAGACAGACAGAGAATAAGGTGTTGGGACGCCAGGATAATTATGGCGACTGTACTTGATTTACAAATGATTTACAGTAAATGGGTGGAAGTGTTACCATGAATTGCTTAATTGTTGAGTAAAAACATGTGGGATGCATAATTTGCAGCATTGTGGGGAACTGATTTTAAAAAAAGCTCGCTTAGTGTGCAATGTATATAAATGCTATAGAATCAGATGGAAGATGGACGATAGATGGAAGGTCAGTCAATACCTGAAAAGGTTGAGACAAATCAAAAAATGTATAACTGAGTTGCAAGAATGCAATGAGGAAAACATTTCTTTCCCCCTTTAAAGTAGTTGTGCAGTCCAGCAATTTGCCCCAAGGCAACAGAACAAGAATTATGATGTACAACAATTAGCAAGTGCTAGCAGTCGCTGCATACAAACCAAACCCAGGTTGCGCAGCGGTCGGCTGGCCTGCGTAGATTGTAGGTCGCATATGTGCAAGCATGTTTGCCTGTGTGTTTATATCCGGCCATGTTCGTGTATCTAAGACACAGACAGAAACAGTATGTGTGTCTCACCCTTCTGTGTGTGCGTGTGCGAGCGTGTGTGTAGATGTAGATGTAGACTGTATGTATTATGCAGACCAAGGAGAGCCTTGTGCTATAAATAAAACAGGACTGCAGTGTGCTCACTGGCGGAATAATCTATCTGACACTATGGAGAGCAGCGAGAGAGAGAGGGAGAGAGAGAGACAGAGAGAGGGAGAGAGGGAGAGAGAGAGTGGGTGAGACGCAGGCAGGAATGGAAGACAGATGAAGATGGAGAGAGAAGTGAGGAGGAGAAAGACAAAGTGTGTTTGGAGGGAGGAGGACAGGATTTGTCCGCCGTCCGCAGGGTCAGTGGCGGAGCAGGTGAAGCGCTTCCACTCTGCACTTCCTGAAACATTGTTTTATTTTATTTTTTCCCTCTTTATCTCCTCATGCAGTCACCAAGGCAGAGTCCCCCCACCCCCCAAACACTTCCTGGGAGTCCTAGACACGTTTGTCGTGAAACTGGACCTTATTCTAATAATGCTTTTTTTTTTCTTTTTAAAAAAAAAAGTTATATTCTCTAACTCAAGCGAGGCAGAGTCACTCAATTATTTATCCCAAAAAACTACATGCATCTATAAATATGCCGTCTCTATACATCTCCAGACGGTGTCTTTATTTAGCCCTCTGGGACAGATCAAGTAGGCCGCGAGGCAGCCTGAGAGACTGCAACCAACACAGCTGTGTTTTAGCACATGCTAAGTTCTGTAGAGTGGAGTAAGAAGCACAAAAACATGCAAAGGTTTGACTTCTTGAGAGGGTCGTTGATTGATTTTAATTTTTTACCTTCAAACTGTCTGTTTATGTTCCAATCTTTCAAGTGCATGTAATAAGTCAGTTATACACCACCAGGCAAAGGTTTGGACCCACCCTATGAATTGAATGTCTTTTCTTTCATTCTCATGACTCTTGACATTGCGGTTTCTCACTGAAGGCATTAAAACTACGTATGAGCACACGTGGAATTATGTAGGAAACAATAAAAGTTTTATATTTAAATTCTTCAAAATAGCCACCTTTCATAGAAAGCATATTTAGAGTTATTTAACGTGTTTGTCTTTGCTGCAAAACGACATATATTTTGCTCATATATTTGATGTCTTCGGTATCTACCTGCAGTGTAGAAAGTTGTAAAGATTAAAAAAAAGTGCATGAGGTGTGTCCAAACTTTTGACTGGTCGTGTGTATATATTTTAATATCAGACATCAGGTTTGTGGCTGGAATGAGACAATGCCTTGTTGATGTCTGATTATCTCGTTAATGAAAGGGTCGCCAGTGGGTTTTCGCAGGCACTTGGTCTCCACACAGATCAGCATGCATTATGCATGAAAGCTATTCTTACCTAATGAAATTTAAATGTGCGGTTAACTCATTTACATTTATATGTTGTATTGTTTGTATTCATTATGTTGATTAAAAAAAATGCCAAAACATGGTGTTCATTCACATTAACTGGCCTTGCCTGCGCTCCCCTAATGTAGGGTACGACACGGGAGAGATGCGCACGTGAATAATTTTGCCATATATCACAGCAATGGGCTGTGCAGTTTTCTATCTCAGTTCTATTAATCATTTTCCTTCGGTTTTGGCTTTGGCTCCTGTATTTAGGCATATAAATATCATGGAACAGCTCCCTACTGGAGCGATAAAAAGAAAAAACACATGAAACATATCTTGGCAGTGTGCGTCGTGTCTACTAGAAAAGCTCAAGTGTTCACTCTGCAGACATAAAGAATCACAACCAGAGATCTTCTCCCTTCTCAGGTGATGGAGTTGAAGGGTCAGATGATCCACGTGCCCGAGTCTTGCTCCTTGATGTTCCTGGGGTCGCCTCGTGTTGACAAGCTGGAGGAGCTGATGGGCAGGGGACTTCACCTCTCAGACATACCCATCCATGACGCCACGCGTGACGTCATCCTAGTGGGGGAGCAAGCCAAAGCCCAGGACGGCCTGAAGAAGAGAATGGACAAACTCAAGGTACAAATATTGCTACTTTACTCTGAATCTATGTCTAATGCCCTGTGTACAATTCTGGAATTATATTAGTGATATAATAATGAAATTAAACTTAGTATTCTTCCAAGTTTGATGAAAAGCTATTAAAGAAGTCGATTAAAAGCAAAGAGAAGTTAAATGTTTTGTTTGCTGTATAGTTGGTCTTGTAATGTCCCTAAGTACCATCTTTAATACCAACGTTCTGCAATGCATTACACACTGCATCACTCTCTTATTGCAGTCTACTCCCCCAGGACCACTTTCATACACAGCCATAGCTTAGCTAACTACCGCGCTTCATCAGTGGTATAGCGCTGCATCGGACAGCTCCGCTGGCATTATGGAGCTTATCCACCAACACAAAACGAGCCGATGCAGACACGCAACAATCGAAAATAAATCAAATTAATGCATGAATATATTTACATGCACCAGCAGTTTTAATTTGGTGCAGTGCTCCCACATCTCGCCGTCTATCTCATCAGCGGTTTCATCAAAGCAAAGCACAAATCACTCCTCTTCATTTCCTCCCGTCCTCTCCCAGGCAACATTAGAGCGAACTCATCAGGCGCTGGAGGAGGAGAAGAGGAGAACCGTGGACCTCCTCTACTCCATATTCCCCGGCGACGTGGCGCAGAAGCTGTGGCAGGGTCAGCCCGTGCCGGCGCGCAAATTCGATGATGTCACCATGCTGTTCTCGGACATCGTGGGCTTTACGGCCGTGTGTGCCCAGTGCACGCCCATGCAGGTCATCTCTATGCTGAATGAACTGTACACACGCTTCGACTACCAGTGCGGCATCCTGGATGTTTATAAGGTCAGTGGTCGACCTTAAAACTGCTGCTGCGTTTCTCTAAAATGTTGTCGCTGGTCCGCTAACCCCATTAAGTGAAGCAGTTTGAAAGAAATAACTAAAATACAGCATGCAGCAAATTCATGCACCATGACCTAGATTCAGACACATTCTGCTATATTATAGTTGATTTATTGATAAATAAATGTACGTAGGTCAACAGGGGAGAGGAGCAACAGGCGAAGCAATGCTGTCAGTTGTTTTCTGTTTACTTCTCATTTGTCAGTGATTGGATTTCAAGTCTGAATGGAAAGCGCAGCATCATAATAATTTTCCATGTTTTAACACCAACAACAGAAATACACATTTGTTTTAAAGTAGTCCTTGAAATTTGCCGTTTGAATGAAATCTCCTTCTGTAATTGTCGTCTCACGTACTTCTTTCAAAACGCTGCCACTCACAAGTGTTCGAGTGTCGGCGTATGGATGACACGCTGTGCACGTTCTGTAATCACGGAGATCCAGCGTACGTCCCCTGTAAACACACTGCGTGATATTGCACAGCTAAGCTTCCTCCGCACCCACACACACACACACACACACACACACACACACACACACACACAAACACACACAAAGTCAGTCCGGCTTTGCGATGCCAGGCTACGCTCTGTTGCGTTGCGTTATGTCTGCGTGTGCGCTGACGTGATCCTCGTGTTGCCATCTCGATGTCATGTGTTGTGGAAACAGGAAGCGATCGATGACCGTGGTGCCGTTAGCCGAGCTCTGACGTGCCGATACCAGAGAGGCCGGGGCCTCGTCACCCCCTCCCCCCTCCCCCCCGCTGTCCTGCTGCCACCACGTCGGGGTTTTTTTTAATGTGTTTTTTTCAGCTCTCTTTCTAGCTTTGCTCCTCCACGTCGTCGCCGCTGTCAATGCTCCTAACACTCTCTCTCAATACGCCGCTCTTGGTGAGAAACAGCCCACATCTGCCACCACGTTGCCTTAAGACACTTGCACTTCCTCCGCGCAATCGCTCGCAAAATGTCATGTCTCAGATCTTTACAGAAAAAAAGGCAAGAGGAGGACGGGAAAATGAGTCGATGGAACAGGGATTGTGCGCGTGTGTGTGTGTGTGTGTGTGTGTGTGTGTGTGTACTCCAGCAGCTGAAGAGCGTGTGCGCTCAACAGTGAGAGCTGAAATCTGGAGGACGTGGCGAGGAGACTGCGGCAGGCACCCATATGCCGCCATTGTCATGGTTACTGTTTGAAAGATTTTGCCGGTGGCAGACCAGGAGAGAGAGAGAGAGAGAGAGAGAGAGAAATAGAGAGAGAGAGAGAGAGAGAGAGAGAGAGTTATTTCCTTGCTTTTGCTGCTTTCTGTAACAATTTTTTTACCCCCCCTCTCGTGCCATGAATCTATTTCCCCTTTTCTTAAGTGCAGCGAGTGACGCAGTTGCACCTGGTTCACTTCGTTTGATGTAAACATGCCACTTTATCTCAGCATGGTGGCTGGTGTTAAGTAAGATATATGCTGCATATACATATTTAAAAAGAGCCTTTCGCTAACCTGGCACACCAGCTGGAACAATTACTCACTCCTTTGACAGAAAGGAAAGTTTGGAAGGTAAAATTTCCCTGTTGTGACAATATTTCCGTCAACATGCTGGACTTTACAACAGGAGCGAGGTCTTTAAATAATCTCCTGCTTCAAATGTTTGCCCTCTTCTCTGATGTGTGATGCACTTCCTGGTCTCACCATGAAAGAACAGAAGCTAGTTGGTTCTGGAATCCAGTGCAGATGTAAACCCGATATTAAATTTCATTTGTTTTTTGGCACTTTGCTGACTAACGTGGGTAATTCCACCCCATATTCCACGATGAAACGGCCGTTTCAAGCTGCCCTCGCTTTGCCTTGACTCGCCGGAGAGCCGAAGAGCCTCTGCCCACTTCTGCTCTGTCTCTGGCACAGATCGAGACGATAGGGGACGCTTACTGCGTGGCAGGAGGACTTCACAAGAAGGTCGACAGTCACGCCAAACCGATTGCGCACATGGCCCTGAAGATGATGGAGCTGTCGGAGGAAGTGCTGACACCCGATGGGAAACCGATCAAGGTAACTTTCCAACTGTTCCTCGCCTTCAAGGTGATTCTCACCAATTGATATGTTGCATTTGTGTAAATACTGTCAAACTATACTATACTATACTATATTATACTACACAATACCATACTATACACGTTCTCCTTCTTCTGAACATATTTGCGTTGACGTTTGAATATTTCGGACCGTTCCACGACGCGCAGTGAGATTGTCAAGGTTACAGCGCTACAGACGCATTGTGTGCTGTTGCCATGGTGATAATTATTAACGGAATAGATTTGCGCTGTGACGACACGGTGCTGCGGTGGTTAGCACCGTCACCTCGCATCCCAATCAGATCGAGTGGGGCACAGCAGCACGTCCGATGTTGTGACGCCACGCTGGGAATAAACTCTTTTCTGCTGATTTTCTCGCCTTTACGACTAAAAGACCATAACTGAAAAACCTACAATAGAAAGATTTGCTATGAATCGTGTTTCAGGTCGCAGTCGTTTCAAAGGCGTTTATTGTTGTAGTGCGGTCTATGGGAAAAATGCTTTTTGCGCCCATGGGATTTTCTTGCTGCAATACCTCGAGTGGCCACTGGGCAAAATTGTTGCGCCGCCATATTGCCAGTCCGGTATCCAGTTCTTATAATACATCCATGGGTGTAACTCCGCCCACCCACCCCAGCATCCCAGCTAGTCCACCAGACAAGCGGTAATAGAAAATGAATGCATGGATGGATTCGTGTTGTGATTGACATATTTGGGTTACAGCTGGATTGACGGGTGCACAAACTAAAGCGAAGCAATAGATCGACGACCTTCACCTTTCACCAAGGTGAATCGAACAGATGAATGACATTTATTGAAAAAAAAAATCATCGAGTGGATCAATTTCTATTAGCAAAAACTGAGAAAAAAACTGATTGAGCAGCGTCACACTCGTAACCTTTCGCCAGAATCACGGTTTTCCTCCCAGCCGTGTGTGTGTGTGTGTGTGTGTGTGTGTGTGTGTGACCTGGTGCGGCCTCCAAATGTCAGCTGTGCTTCTCAAGCATTTCCCCACGGACTCGCAATCTGGCACATGCGTTCCATTATTGTGCTCTCTTTGGGAGATACTGATCCAGATTCAGATTAAATTGTATTGAAGGGCTTTTTTTTTGCGTTAATAAAATAGTGGAGCTCTGAACAGTGTTGAAGAGGACTCTCTGGAGATCTTCACAGCCTTTTGAAACGGTAGGAAAATGTGCAGCGTGCATTTGAATGTACCACATACTGTGGTATCACATTAAGTTGGAATTGACAAAATACACTCACAGACCCAGAGACTCAATCTGCATTTCCATGACACTTTTTCGTACAATTGCGATTTGCAGGCGTTTCCATTGATTGGTGTGAAGCGCGTAAGCTGTAATTCTCGTCAAATCAAAGTGTTTGTTTACGTTTGTTTGCTGTCAAGAATGAAGAATCCTCTGTCCAAACGTAACGCGCCATTTTCACTTGAAGTGAACTAGCGCGTCACGTCCGCTGACGTGTAAATGCAAAAAAAAGTGTTACCATGACATTTTTTGCGATATACCTCTATGTCAATACGTGTGAAAAACCACCTCATGAGAGCGCCAAAACCTCTTAGTGATATTTCAGGGGCTTTTTGAAGTTCAGGTGTTTCCATGACCAGTTTTTTATTGCGATATTTAGGTTTTGCGCAATTCTGGGAGTCATGGAAACACAGCTTCAGGCATACAAGCCTGGACGACTCAACTTTTCCTCTCTTTTCCTCAATCATGTGTGCTGGAAAAGAACTCATTCTTTATTAAATTATACAAGCTTTACTGAAGGTTTTAGCTTTTCTCATAGTGCATTCCATCTTCTCTCAGAAAATTCCCTGTGCTACATGCTGTAAATATGTCTTAACTTTCAGACTCCCGCTAAAAAGTTATCCCAAAGAGGGCTTTCTTCTCCCAGAGAGAATTCAACCTGCTCTTGTTTGGAAATACACAGAGAAAAAAACACAGATAAGAAGTGTTGAGTGTATGAGTGTGTTTACGTAAGGAAGCGGCTACATCAGGTAGCGGCTGGAGAACAGATAGGACACTGTTCTGTGTAACGCTGCGCCCTGAACATTGTGCATTTGTCTCAAAATAGAAAGGCCTTGCCAAGCGTTTTTGGCCTCCTCTCTTGCTCTTCCACTTTCCCTCCCTCTGTCTTCCCTCTTTCCCGCTTCATCTCTCCCTCCCCGACCGCTACTCTCTCTTCTTCCCCTCCTCACCCTCCCGCTCTGCAGCCTCCTGCAACTTGCTTCTTTCCTTCCCATCTCGCGTCGATCTTCCTTTCAGGTTGTGGTGCTTCTCTCCCGTACCGTACTGCCCCTCCCTCCCCTCCCCCCGACCGCCCGTGTGGAGCTCGCTGCCTTTCTGTGTTTCTCTGTCGCTTCTCGCCAACATAAAGGCGAGTTGTGGAGATATTTAACACTTCAGCGCGATAAATGCCGTGCGGCGAGTGCACTCAACTCCAGCCAGTGTTGCGCTGTTATGCAAACTAGCATGAGAGCTTCGAGAGAGAGGGAGAGAGGACTGAGTGAAAATGTTTAGTGAGAGTGAAATGGAGAGAATGATCGAGGGATGAAGAGAGAAACACAGAGGTGTGAGAGGTTGCGAGAGAGAGACTGAAAACCACAGCGTGATCAACTGAATATACTAATGAACTTTCTTTTAACTGCGGCTTATGGTCACATTAATTAAATGTGTGGACGCGACTGATTTCAGTTGTTTTATTACTTTTTCATGCAGGCTTATACACATTTCCTGCCATGGCTGCCTTTTGCCTTTCAAGTGGTCTGCTGCAGCTCAATAAATAATACACCAACTAATATACTGGTGGGGGATTAAATATAAAATAATCATTTGAGTGCATGCACCATGCACACACACCACGACTCTGGCTTTTATTCTAACTAAGTGGTGTAGTGTGATGCTCGAATGGTAATTAAAGTGTAAACAGGTTGTCGTTGCTGAAAAGGTCCCGTATTCAGTGTGATATATTTATGTGTGTGTGTGTGTGTGTGTGTGTATATATATATATATATATATATATATATATATATATATATATATATATATATATATATATATATATATATATATATATATATATATATATATATATATATATATATATATATATATATATATGTATATATACATATATGTATATATATATATATGTATGTATATACATACATATATATATGTATCTACAATTGGCTGCTGTCAAGTGACATGTGAAACATTTCCTCAAGCTTGTCAGTGAACAGAAAAGATTCCAAAGTCCATTTTGTTTTTTTTTTTTTTGTGTGTGTTGTTGCTGCCATCGTCCTGCCCACTGTAGCCGCCTTGTCATAGCTGCCTTGTTTTTCACTTTCTCCCCCCAATCAAAGTACAGCAAGTTTATGATCTAATACCACAATTGAACGTGTGATTGAATTGTAATTGTTAGGCGAAGGCAAATAGGAAACACTTCCCTATCCCCTCGCTAATCGTGGTCTTCACGTGAGATTCCTCTATTTTCCATGGATGCACTGCGGCGCAGCACCACCGCAGCCCCGCAGTGAGTGCTGTTAGGTGTGCAGGCGGCCCAAAGGGGAGAAAGAGCTTCTAAATGTGAAACTGTGTCTGTCCCAAATTAGCCAAATGCGGCCACTGGATTCACATTTGTTTGTGTTCCTGTGAGTGAGTTGCCTGTTGCAGAGACAAACTGGCAGCAGTTCAGATAAAAAAAAAAAAAAATAGGTCACGCTAGTGCACCTCCCAGGCCAGCACTTTGTCTCTGCCGCTCTCCTTCTCTTTGCTCTCAAGGTTTTTGCCTTTATTTATTCTTTAGTTTATTTAGGCCTCTATTCTTCCCTCTGCCACCTTCGTTTTCTCCCTCTCTCCCTCTCTCTCTCTGCTTCTCTCTTTCATTTTCTTCTCTCCGTCTTGGCGTCCCCCCTCCTCCCCACCGCCTCTTGTTGCCATGGCTACGTTGCAGCGTGGTGGCCAAGCAGCGCACGGTGGATAGGTGATGAGACGAGATGCTCAAGTAGATCATTAGAAATCTACTGCTTTTGTTTCACATGCGTGTGTGCGGCGTGCGTGTGACGCGTGACAGTGTGTTGACTCGTCCCGAGTAGAGGAAATCAATAGTTAGTCGAGTGGCCGTGAAGAGGCCCCGGTCAAATTGGAAAAGATGGCTTTGCCTGCGTTCACGCTGCCTCCGGCCATTTACGGAGTCGCACTTCAACCAGATGATTATATTCCTGAGGCCCCTCCAGCAGGAGATGGAGGCAGCTCTTTATTGCTTTAATTCCTCCGCCTGGCCCCGTTTCTGTTTTAAAATATTCATCGCTCAAGAAAATTTATCCGCGGCCAACGGATATCTGATTAAACAACGGCAGCTTTTGCTAATGTGGAACAGTAATTACTGCGCGGTGGCGGGTCACTGCACAGGCACTTCGGAGCAAGACGGCTCGGCGGAGAGATCACAGAGATTAATTCCAAGCAGGGTGAGGGATGGAGGCGGCGACGCAGCCTCTGATAGGTTCGTCATTTCAGCAGGTGACGGTGCGTCTCTGCACAAGGGCAGCGAAAAGCAGAGTTAAAACATTTTGGCACAGGCCCAGTGAGGTCAAACTGAAATCAATAGTTTTTTTTTTTTTCGTAAACTTTATAATAATAATAATGGTAATAATAATAATAATAATAATACAAATAGATTTTATTTATAATGTACTTTACATTTGTAGGCAAATCTCAAAGTGCACTATTAATACTGTACTATTAATACAAACAAACTAGTTAATAAAATAAATGAAATAATACAATGTTTTTTAAGTCCAAAAGGGAATAGGAGGAAGCAGTGTTAGCATATATTGCAATTACAAATTATAGAAAAAAAACAATTCTTTTCAGTTTACAATCAAGTCAAACACTCAATAATATGTTGTTTGAAGAATTTCTACCTGTCTCTTTGTTTACCCCCCCAACCTCACAGTTAAGAATCGGTATCCACACTGGGTCGGTCCTGGCGGGCGTGGTGGGCGTTAAAATGCCCCGATACTGCCTGTTTGGGAACAACGTGACGCTGGCCAGCAAGTTCGAATCGGGGAGCCAGCCGAGGTGCATCAACGTCAGCCCCACAACCTACCAGTAAGTCACACGCACCACGTGCACATTCACCACAGAGCTCATTCCAGGTGAGTTTTAACCGCGACTCCCCTGCTGGCAGGTTGCTGAAGGACGACCACTCGTTTTCCTTCGTCCCTCGGTCGCGCCTGGAGCTTCCGGAAAACTTTCCGAAGGAGATCCCGGGGACGTGTTACTTCCTGGAGGCGGGGACGTCTCACAGCCACGCCTCGCTCACCAGCTCCCGCTCCGCTCCGCCAACCTCTATGAGGAAAGTCTCCTACAGCATCGGGACCATGTTTCTAAGAGAAACCAGTTTGTAGTTCCCTGGTGCACGGACCTGGGTGGGACGTGCGTGTATTCTCCGTCTGAGTGTGTGAGGAGGAGGTGGAGGAGCTGAATTTGAACCTGTGCAGCACACAGACAGGAAGCAGCACTGTGGATTCTCTCCTGTGCCATGGCCTGGGGACTCCCCCCAGTGGAGGACCGAGAGGAAGAACATGCCTTGATCTCACCTGGAGGTGGGGCTCCAAAGACTGGAGAGGAACCGCAGACACACACATCTCACACGTTGTGTTTTTTTTCCTGAGGATGTGAACTCATGGACTCAATTCAAAGCAAAAAAGACACACAGAAAAAAAAAAAAAAACTTATTGTAACACTTGCAATTGAAGCTGGATTTTTCAGCCTTACCTGATGTCTAGCTCCTTCCTGGACCTTCACCTGGAGGCAACTGTGCTGGGAGAAAAAGCTGTGGAGGAGATCAGCGCTGAGGACGGACGCTGCCTGATCTTTGAAGAAGGTGTTTGCTGTGCATCATGGCCACCGGTACGAGCAGAACTGTCCAACCCCCCGATGTGAGGTGTCCCTCAGTCGCGTCGTGCTTTGTCAGACAACACGCTTCTCTCATGTGCTGCTCGGTGAAAGCCCGTCAGTCAGTCAGTCAGTCAGTCAGTCAGTCAGTCCAGGACCAGTGGATGTGGAGCTGAATAAAAAGGGCATCAAGTGCTCAGATGTTCCAGTCTGGACGTTCTGGGTAATCCCCAGTGGTCTGTAGACCAGCCACACTCCAGCCACTTCATCGCAGGCCATATACACTTAGGACTGAAAGATATTCCCAGTTCAGTGCCTTTTTTACCACTCAGATCAGGACAAATTCATTTTAAAATGAAAACAAATCCATCATTCTTCGCTTCTTTTTACTGGTTGTAAGACATTTTTCGTGTTATTTACTAAAGTGTACGATGAGAGAATTCACGCTGCTGAGCCATCGAGTATTCCCAGCGAGTTGCGTCCCTTTTTTTTTCTCCGAGCTCCTCAAGAGAGAACGATGAAGCAATCAAACACTCCTTCAAAGACCTCGTATACTTCAAACCTCATCCGCCTGTTGCTTTACCACATTAGCCGTCATTACACTGCACATAGTGCAGACACACGGTATGCATGCTCAACACAGCTCACTTGTACATTCATTTCAACGATTTTTTTTTTTTTTTAAAGAATGTGTGTACGACGTTGAGAACATTTATCAGGCCCTTTCAAAGCTAAACTACGAGATTCTGACTTAAAACCGTTTAAACAGGCTGCAGATTTTCTCTGACAGGCATCAGGTGGGAAGTGACTGCAGTATGTGAGTAACAAGTTGCCAAAACCTTTCTAGACGCACACAACATTTGCCAAATGTCATTCCGAAAGATGCCATGCCAACCAGCACACAACAGTGCTTCTTCTTAAATCCAGCTTTGGTGGTTTGAGAAACTTGGTCAACTTCTATGTAAATTGTCTATTTCTTGCGTGTCATCTGCCAAAATGCAGCATTTTCCGCCACTAAAGTGAAAGACAGGGTGCCGGGAAGCTGGAACGAGGAAGATTTTGTGTTGAACCATCGTTGTTGGTCACCGTTGCCATAAAAACACTGTCACCAACTTGAACATTTGCACCTCAACGATCATCGCGTTTGCACATTATACATCAAATTCGGGATGCAGCGATACTACTTCCTACAGAACGAGCAGAGAATGAGTACTTGCCTTTCAGTACTCACTGATATCGATCCTGGGTACTTAATAAGGCCATTACACATTATAGAATCCGGAAGCGCATTGCATTCACTGGATAAAATAAAAAAACGTGCACCTTATCTCGTATTTACGAGATTCTGATCTCATGACGAGATTAGGTGCCTATTTTTTTCATCCAGTGAATGCGATGCTCTTCCGTAATAGAATTACTCAGATTTTCTTTTACAAATTTTCCCACAGATGTTCTGTTATTTGGACAACATTCCTCAGCATGTTTTTCTAGAACTCGGGGTGACTGTCACAAGTTTCACTGAAATACAAACACAAATTTAACAAAAGTGTCATTTACATACATATGCAACTGGTATTGGTGTCATGGTATCGGCATGTATTTTAAGAGTGAGAGTAGAGTACTCAACCCCGGTATTGGTACTGATAGGTATCATTGCATCCCTACATACAAGTTTTGTCGCGATAAAAATTGCCAATTAAAAACAAAAACAAAAATGGGGGATTAAGAATATTTACGTTTCAGACTACATACTCCTACCTATATTAACCTAAAACAAAACAAGTATTTTCCTGCTTCGGAAACTATGCAGCACAGACCTAACGTCGAACTAGATGCGAATCAACGCTAACATATAAAAATAAATACAGTCGCTTGGAAACATAGTTTTTAGAAAGAGAACAAGAGTATTCTCAGCTATGTGCCAGTTCTTAGTAGATTAACTTTGTGATCTGAAACGTTGAACGTGAAAAGTTTTGTACAAATTCTTTGTGGCAACGATAACACAACTCCTGCTAAATCCGGGAGGTTTGATGATGTTAATGTATTTTAATGTAATTTGAAGATGTCATCGGCAAGCCAAAATGTGCAGCAAGCGGTCGACTGAGGCACCTGCCCTGCTCCTGTCGGCTCAGAAGGTCATTACTTCACAAATGGAACCATTTTCATACTGTTTTCACATCGTAAAACACCTAAATTTGCCAGATTCACCACGGAGAGGTTTATAGTGCGTCTGAGGGATGGTTTTCCCGTTTTGTGAAAGACTTGGAACGTATTTATTTTACTTTTCAATACCACAAGACGGATGTTTCTCATTCCCGGCGTAAATTGGCGTGACGCACAACCTAAAATCTGCGTTTCTACCACCAGAAAAAAAAAAAAAAAAAGGTTGATTGTCCCCGGGATCTTCACGAGGCAGGTGAACCATCCTGAAGTGTATGCGATCGCTGTGCGACTGAGCCTGAAGTCAAGTTTTTCAGAGGTTTTTTCTACGGCTGAATGTAGCATAAACGGTAGCGCAGGTGTCATCTTGGCTCAACTTCATCATCTGCTCAGCCTGCTCGCCAAGGCTAAAAATAAAAGGAGCGTTTCATCGGCGTTTCGCACCCACGCAACTTGTGTCCACGAGCTCGCGCGTCTCCAAGTCTGCACAATTCTTTGGCACGACGCGAGTAGAGACATTTGGCCGGATGGTACGAACGGCGCTGCTCAGAGGCAGTTTGGACCCTGCGTTAGACACACTGGTGGGCAGCGCGGGTCAGCTGACCTCAACCGTGTCAGAAAGAAAGAAATGTTTTCATGAGCCTGAGGGAGGGAGTTTGTTAGTTTGTTAGCAGGTCCAGGAGATGAAGCACTCTGAGTCAACAAGTATAAAGGCAACACTTGTTTTTTACGTAGAGATGTTAAGTTCAAACTTTTTTTTTCTACTTACCTTAAGTTGCTTTTTGGTGTGCAAAATGCTTCAAATCAGATCATGTCCAAAAATCTGTTCTAATTCGTTAGAGTGTAAAAAGATCCAGATGGAGCGTTTCCTTAATCTGAAAGATTTATCTCACGCGTCCCCGCGGCCCAGTGAAAAATTAACTCAGAGGAGATTGAACAAACCTTCTGTCTGTTACATTCAAGTGAAGTGAACCACATCACATTTTTTTTTTTTTGTTGTTTTTTGGTTCAAGGCTTCTAACACTGGCCTTACACTAAACTCCTGACTCGTAATAATGCAGCTTAGCTGACGACGGAAGCTGATTTTGTCCAAAAATGAAGAGGCTCTCCTTTGAGAATGAGCTTCTTCAAAGTTTGTTTGAAAAAATGTTCGGTCAGCTGTTGGTGCAACATCTGCCCCCTACTGAGAAGTTGTCGCCCCTCCCCAGCTGGGCAAAACAAAATGGCAGGTCATCCAGATCTGATGAAACTGCTGCATCCACACTAAAAGCATCAACGCTCATTGTCACTTTCTGTATCCCCACCCCCCCCCCCCCCCCAACCCCATCTTCTTCTGTGGTTTTAATGGGCAGCTGGCAGAGTCATTCCCTGCTCTCGTCACCATTAAAAGCCAAACATTTAGTGATGCTAATACCATCTGAAACGCATTAGGATGGAGCTCGGCACCATGGACGCGTGAGATTTTTGACTTTGAAAATCTGCGGGCTCCAGCTGCGTTGCCAGATTGGAAGATTCCTTGTGATGGGGGGACAGACGTGTGAGTTGATCAGAAAACTTTTGTGCAGGTTTGTGTTGATCTGGGCTCACGAAGGAGAGAGTCAGAGAAAGATGCCACTTTTCAACTTGCAGTTTAATCACACCAGTGCCAGTCAGAAGGTTTGACAGGAGTTTGTTTCCTATGAGATGAATGTTCATTTCTCCACCAAGAGGGCGTCTCCTTTGTGACTTCGAGATTTTGTGACTATTTCTGAAAAACAACTACAACAAACAAAAACATCTGATATCTTTTATTTTGACTCATTAAAAGAAACAGGAAAATAGTGAAAGTGTTGTTATTTCTTGTTCAGCAACCATTGGCTATGTCTGAGCGTGTGTGTGTGTGTGTGTGTGTGTTAGAGAGAGAGAGAGAGAGAGAGAGAGAGAGAGAGAGACAGCTTGCCCACCGTCAGTGTTTCAGTTACATTATTTAAGGGTTAATATCTGTTGATAAAGTCTAACTGTATCTGTAGAAACATTGTGTAATTTAGACTTCTATTCAAACTGCAACCTGGAAAAAGGCAATAAAAATATTTTACAGTTTTATGTATGTATACATATATGTGTGTGTGTATATCAATATATATATTGATACACACATATATATGTGTATATAAACATAAATATTTGTATGTATACATATTACACAAAAAAAAATCATTTTTCAATCAATGACATCTTCAGTTTCTGTCACAGCCAGATTGTATGAATCTTGGTGTGTTTTTTCTACAGAAAATTGCTTTGTTCATTTCTGTAAAAAAAAAAAAAAAGTTTTTTTTATTAATATTTGGATCTGTATTTTAGGAAATGTGAGTAATTTATTCCATTTTTAGTTCAAAAAGTATGCTTTTCTTTTCTTCTGAAGGAATGCAAGCTGTCCTTTTTTTCTTTCTTTCTTTTTGAAAGAGAAATAAAATAAAAACTGGTCCCTCTAACTTCCACTGCAGCCTGGTCCACAGTCCACCAAGTCCACCAAAAGGCTTCAGGGCAGCTGATGACCGATTGTCCAATACAAACAAGTTTATAGGACAAAATTGGTTATGTGTACAGAAATTCAATATTAAGTATATCATTGCTGTTTAAAAATGTTGATACATAACTGGCTAAGATTAATCAAAACTTTCTTGGGGTTGAAAGGGGGGGTGGCAGCCACAGGCCAAGCAGCCAGTTCCTCTTCTTCCTCTTCCTCCTCCTCCTCCTCCTCCATCGTCTGTTTGCTGACAACAAAGCCTGAAAAGAAGTCCTGAAGTGAATGAAATTTGACAAGAACCTGCAGATAAACCAGACTGAGTTGAAAATAGCTGTGCACAACGCATAATGGAAACCGACGCGCACACACCCGCTGGTGTTTCCTCGACTCGTTCCTTTAACCTTTGACCCCCAGCTGCCCGTCCTCCCATTATCTCCCAGCCCCTCCAACAGCCTCTGCATATGCAAATCCGTCCCCATTAGAGTGATTGGCTCTTCCAGCGGGACGGCGTCGTCGTCTCTCACACACAACACCGGCCGTCTTCATTTCAGCGGGCGAGCGAGCAGGTGAGTGAGTGAGTGAGTGAGTGAGTGAGAGTGCGAGTCCGCCGCATGACAACACACACCGGCCGCACCACGCTAATGGAAATCGCGGCCACTCGAACAATGAAAGAGGCGAGCAGAGGTCGCGTAAAATTCACACTGCGCTGCGTTCCGCGGCTGTCGTATTGCAACTGTGCAACTGGCGGGGGGTGAGGGGGGGCCGGTCGCACATGGTGCCACATCACAGTGAATTATACAACCGCAGTGCTGCCGGTGGAGGAGATGCTCTCTGATCCCTGGGTGCTGTTGGGTTTGTTTGTTCTTCCAGCTTGATTTTTCTCTCTCCAGCCTGAGAGAAGAGCGCGCTAGCAAGTCCGTTTCTCTTGCTGTTCACATGTTTTGAATATATCTGTGTTGATTTAATCAACGTTGTATTTTGTGTTTCATGTGTCGTCATTGGCCAAAACCCCCGAATCCTTGACCTGATTCATTTTGTACGTCCTGTCTTGGAAAGAGGTCTGTAAAGGTTTTTGGAAAAGGGGGGCGGAGCAAGAGAAGACAAACCTGACAGGTGGTTGGACGAACCAGGTGTCTGTCTCGTCCCAAGTGGACGAACCTCAAGGCTTTCTTTGTCGGTGTGACGACAACAGTTGTCAGCACTTGTTAGGTCAGTTAGACAAACAAAAGCAAAACTAAATCCTTTTGTGTTCTCATTCGCTGATAAGAAGTTTCTTTGTTTCTCATTTTTCAGCACTACCGCCCTGAACAAGCATCAACACAAAATCTCCTCACAACCTGGTGTGTTGTGGTGAGTTCTGGTGAGTTAAAGGAGCAGAAACACCATCCGCTCTAATGTAACGTGCTTTTCTTTCGACTGTACTATACAGCGAAAGAAATACAGCGTAGTCGACTCATATTATTCAAACAACACCTACATTGTTCAAGAGTCTAAATTCCAACCTACGAGCTAAATGGAACACAGCGTGTATTTAAATCCCGCCCCCGTCGACCTTCACCAGTCACCGGCTGTAAACTCTCACACGGAGATGTGCGATTGTTGCCCGACCTCGTGTTATTTGTAGCTGCGTGTCTTAAAAAGAGGCGTGTCGGTGACGCCCACTGCCCCTCCCCCTCACGCCTCTCTCGCCCCTCTGACAGGCCTCCGCCTGGAGCTAACTGGAGGGGCGTGGCCTGTCGTAAAGAACCGCCACTGTCCCCCTCCCTCGCTTCTTTTTAGTGTTCTAGTATCAATCTTTCCCACCGTCCTCCTCCCATCCATCACATTTATTCATTCATTCATTCATTCATTCATTTAACTAGATATCCATTACTTTAAGCAGCTTCGTACCAATGCAAACGGTCGCTTGCGTGCGATAGGTAACGACAGATGCAAAGCGAAAGTCAGGGAGTAGCGTGAAAATCCTCCTGGTCTCTGTCTCCACCGCGACCCCCTGAGTGCAGGAGAGGACCTGATCGGGTGCGTTTCGGATCAACTTGAAGAGCCGTGAGGGATCTTGATAAGCGTCAGTGGAAAGACTGTGAAGCCTCAGAAGGGAGAACAGCCGTGTGGAGGCAGCAGATAAGAGGAACAGCGCTGCCGTTGCTGCAAAACGGAGGCCGGGGACGACAAACTGAGGCCTCACGTCACCGCTTTATCCCAAACGAGCATTAATCCCGTGTCCTGCCTCGGTCTCATATTTTCCACCCGGGGCCGGCGGGGCGGAGGGGAGAGCAGCAGGATTAGTGTTGATCCATGCAAATTAAGAACCTCAGCAGGCTGCGGCAGCGGCGACGGCCCTCGAATGAGTCCGCATGTGTGCGTTTGTGTGTTTTAGTGTGTGCATGTGTGACAGCGGTGGGTTTGACGGCGTTGAACGCCGGCTACGCCTCCGTCCTCCCCGAAGGCGGGCCCGTCTGTTCACGCCGCCTCACGATGCACTCGCCGTCCGTTTTAATCTCCACTTGATGAACAAAGTGGTGCGTGAATTTGCCCGCCGGGCTGCTAATGTATATCTTTCCTGGAGATCTCTGCCGCCGCCCGCTGATAAAACCCACCGTTTAATCTCAGAGATTAGGATGCACAGTTATGCGTCGACCCAGCCGGCAGCATCGGCAGCAGTTCCAGTGTGAAGCCCTCGGCTAGAAGGGAGTCTGGCTGCTTTTTTGTTTTGGAGAGTTGGAATTTGGAGATTTTTTCTGCTTTGTTATTGACAGACTAAGAATCAAAGGATAAAAACAATGACAACACAAACAAGAAGACAGGAGGACACTAATTGACTTCTACAGTCATTTGGTTCAGCTCACCATATTTGACCACTACTTACGCACTATTTAGCAATGTCTTTTACTTATGATTTGTACGTGCATGCATACATTTTACTTGGATCGTTAAACACAGACTTGCCTTGAATTTAGCTGCTTTTACTCTCAATGAAATTGTTTCTCGAAGCACTCTGCTCCACAAAACTGACAACATGTATGTATTCTAATTTAAGTAAATTAATAAAATTTTGAGTGTCTGCAGTGGGTTTTCCTCTCAGCAGCCAGCTCTGCCCTGCATATATATACATATATATATGTATGTATATATATATATGTATATATATTTTTTTCAAAGACATCCTTTGGTCGGTTACTCGTTTCTGGAGTGCAGGTGTGAGAAGTTCAAAGAGCCGTTCCCTCCTTTGATTGCTGATGATAAAGTTTTTTAAATGTCAGATTTGGGAGTAAAAGAATTGAAAGAGTAGCACTCAATTAATTTTCCTGACAATGTTCAATCATGTTTTTTTTTTACTTGGGAATAACAAAAAACCCTCCCAAGCTCCTGATTCACAGCCAATCCATTAGCAGGAGGAGCTATTTCACCCGATGATTCACGTCTCGGTTTCTGAGTCCTCTCTCTACTCGTGACCATAAAACAAAATAGTTGATGAATAGAGAATTTGACCAAAAACATCTGGAGCGCAGTGTATATTTTGCACATTGCGGACTTTAATACAAAGGTCGTGCTTGATTTACAGTGTTTCATCCAGCGATGAAGCATCAGGAGACACTGTGTCCTCATTCTGCACCAACTGTTGCTAAATGTGTAGCCAAATTTATCGTGGATCAGAAGGTTACAGCTACACAGCTGTTTAAACAAACTGCTCGTAATGTA
Source organism: Thamnaconus septentrionalis (assembly GCA_009823395.1). Classification (NCBI taxonomy): domain Eukaryota; kingdom Metazoa; phylum Chordata; class Actinopteri; order Tetraodontiformes; family Monacanthidae; genus Thamnaconus; species Thamnaconus septentrionalis. The sequence goes on along the minus strand of CM020510.1, from coordinate 6,355,914 downwards.
ACTCGGCGCGTCTCTGCGAGTGTATGCGTGTGCGTGTGTTTGCGCGCACACACACGCGGTTTGCGTTTGTGATGTGATTTGCTCCCAGGATCCTCCTACTTCCTGGAACATCCTGTAACCTCATTAGCGTGCTCTCATTAAATTCTCATTTAAACCAATCAAAGTGCTCCGTAATCCGATCACCTCGTGGACAATTACAGAGGGAATGCATTAATTCTGCAAACACCCGGCTAATTGGAGACGGAGCGACGCAGCTGCCGCGCGTTCCTGTTCGTGCTCATCGCGAGATTTTCCGCCGGATCATTTTAAACAGTTACCTAAAGTTTTGTTTTTCTGTTGCAGAAGCTGTAAATGTTCAGGTCGAGCGCGTAGAAGCGTGTTGCATTATTTGCTGTCTTTTTTTGTGAGGGTGTTCGCCGGTTAAGAGAATCCTCCGTGGGAAAGTCGTGGGGGAGGATGAATTGTGAGGAGCCGGAATGAGACTTTGGACTGGTGTGTGAAAGAAAACTGAACCAAGGCAAATCTTTAGGAATATTAATGGACGGAGAGGGGAGAAGGCGTGAGAAACAGGAAAAACAAGCCAGAGTGACTTGAACTCCTGATCAGACTGAAGCGTGACCTCCCAGCTCGACTGCTGAGGCTACGTTCTGCTTCCCATACATGTCGCAGTCTGAAAGGTTCGCTAATGGGCAACTGAGGAAAATATTACTAACTTACTCTGGGGAAACTTTCAGAGGCAGCATTAAATCTTCTATCTCTAAATAAAAACTAAACTAAAGAACTGACCAGTATTTAATTCTGCTGCTGGTGACTCACTCTGGGCCTCGGCCTCTTATGAGAGATGATTCTGATTCTTTCATTTAATGACTTATTTGCCTCCTCCTACGACTACAAAAGCTGCCAAAACTGACAACATGAGCATTGACTGGGAATCACTGGCATCCTCACAGTGCCGTCCTACAGTGCACCAGCAGTCGCTGAAGGCCTCGCGTCCGGTCAGACCGCTCAGCTGCTGGCTCCTGTTGTGTTCCACTTGGAATATAACCTTAAAAAATAACATTGACAACTACACTGATTTCTTTTTTTCAAATCAAGAAGACGTACAGACAAGCATGACGGAATGAACGCAGCATAAACAGACGTCCAGCTGAAGCCACAGGCACGTAAGGCGGTAAACAGCTCAGACAGATCATCCCTCGCTGAACTGGCAGCCGTCCTCAGCTGCAACAACAGTCCTCGCTCTGTGTGTGTGTGTGTGTGTGTGTGTGTGTGTGTGTGTGTGTAAGCAAACCGTCTGGACTTGAATTTGTCCACATGAAGGGAACTGATGGGAACTTGATTTTTTTTTTATACAGCAAAATTAGAACGACGCAGCTTTTGACCTCCGTCTTCCTGTTGTCACTCAGTAGCTGTTGGTAGTAGGAAAGGATTAGCACAGGGGGTCAAATGTCGCTCTGTTAACATCCCATATAAGCAAAAATAGGCCCTTTGTGATGTCACCAGGAATATTGATACCTCACTAGCATGTCCCCCTAGTTTGCAAACTTCTTTCATTTATCAATATCAGGTTCCACTAACAATAATCACGTCAATAATAGACGCAGCTCCTTCAGCTGGATCTGCTTTCAAAAATGATTTCATTTCATCATTCATCACCCTATCAATAATTTCACAAAAACAAAATCAAACACCACTTCGTAAGGGGCGTTGACGCAGCAGCCAGGAGTTGGCTCCGCCCTCTGAGACTCCTCGTCTTTTTCCTGGAAGGTCATGAAAGCATCCAATGTTTAAGCAAGAGGCAATAAACAAAATGCTTCTTGACATTCATTTGTTTCTTTTTAATAAATTGTCATTAACAGCCCCCCCGCCCCCTCTATATAGTCGGCCTCTGTCTTAATCAGTGCTGGGCCACCGGACAGTCCGAGGAGTTGGGATCCATCACTAACGAGAGGAAACGACCTTCGGTGTTCTTGCGATCTCACGATAATCAGCTCATGATCCTCGATCATCAAAGCTCCTTCTCCTGTAGATGATAAAATTATCTTGAGATAACAGCATTAAAAAAAAACAGCTGATCTAGATCTTATATGTTCTCAGCTTCCTTCAACATGTTTAGCTCGTCTATTGCGTTTGTAGAAACCAATTAGAATATTTCCTCAGGAGACACGGCCCGGTTGAAGAGGATAATCCGCCAGCTGACCGGCCGTCTGATGTTTAGATGAATCAGCAGCTGCAGGATTTACTGTATGAGGCAGAACAGACCACTGAGAGGGTCCACTAACTGGGTGCTGTGTGTGTGCATGTGTATGAATGTATGTGTGTTTGCGTGTATGAGCAGGCAGATGTGAAATCTTTCTGTGTTTTTGTTGATATCAGCAACTGAAGAGAAAAGGGTTAGGGTTTTGGGGTTCCTCATGCGCTAGAAGCCCCAAATTTGACGTGGGTGTGTCCTGGGGAATCCTGATTAACATGCAAGTGGTCCCGTATCTCTAGGACAAAGTTGGCCTTTGACCCCAGAGACTTGCATGGCATTAGGGTTAGGGTTAAGGTTGAAATTAGGGTTAGGGTTAGGGTTAGGGTTAGCTGGAATTAGGATTAGGGTTTCGGGGTTCCTCAACTACTGGAAGCCCCAAATTTGGCGTGGGCGCTTCTTGGGGGCTCCTGGTGAAAAAGCAAGTGGCCCCATGTCTCTAGGACAAAGTTGAAATTTCACCCCATAGACTTGCATTGAATTAGGGTTAACGATAAACCTGAAACTAGGGTTAGGGTTAGGGTTAGGGTTTCGGGGTTCCTCAAGTACTAGAAGTCCCAAATTTGGCGTGGGCGCTTCTTGGGGGCTCCTGGAGACAAAGCAAGTGGCCCCATGTCTCTAGGACAAAGTTGAAATTTCACCCTATAGACTTGCATTGAATTAGGGTTAATGATAAGCCTGAAACTAGGGTTAGGGTTAGGGTTAGGGTTTCGGGGTTCCTCAAGCACTAGAAGTCCCAAATTTGACGTGGGCGCTTCTTGGGGGCTCCTGATGAAAAAGCAAGTGGCCCCATGTCTCTAGGACAAAGTTGAAATTTCACCCCATAGACTTGCATTGAATTAGGGTTAATGATAAGCCTGAAACTAGGGTTAGGGTTAGGGTTAGCTGAAATTAGGGTTTGGGTTTCGGGGTTCCTCATGCGCTAGAAGCCCCAAATTTGACGTGGGTGTGTCTAGGGGGCTCCTGGAGACAAAGCAAGTGGCCCCATGTCTCTAGGACAAAGTTGAAATTTCACCCCATAGACTTGCATTGAATTAGGGTTAACCATAAGGCTGAAACTAGGGTTAGGGTTAGGGTTAGCTGAAAATAGGGTTAGGGTTTCAAGGTTCCTCAAGTACTAGAAGCCTCAAATTTGATGTGGGCGCTTCTTGGGGGCTCCTGATGAAAAAGCAAGTGGCCCCATGTCTCTAGGACAAAGTTGAAATTTCACCCCATAGACTTGCATTGAATTAGGGTTAACCATAAGGCTGAAACTAGGGTTAGGGTTAGGGTTAGGGTTTCGGGGTTCCTCAAGTACTAGAAGTCCCAAATTTGGCGTGGGCGCTTCTTGGGGGCTCCTGGAGACAAAGCAAGTGGCCCCATGTCTCTAGGACAAAGTTGAAATTTCACCCTATAGACTTGCATTGAATTAGGGTTAATGATAAGCCTGAAACTAGGGTTAGGGTTAGGGTTAGGGTTTCGGGGTTCCTCAAGCACTAGAAGTCCCAAATTTGACGTGGGCGCTTCTTGGGGGCTCCTGATGAAAAAGCAAGTGGCCCCATGTCTCTAGGACAAAGTTGAAATTTCACCCCATAGACTTGCATTGAATTAGGGTTAATGATAAGCCTGAAACTAGGGTTAGGGTTAGGGTTAGCTGAAATTAGGGTTTGGGTTTCGGGGTTCCTCATGCGCTAGAAGCCCCAAATTTGACGTGGGTGTGTCTAGGGGGCTCCTGGAGACAAAGCAAGTGGCCCCATGTCTCTAGGACAAAGTTGAAATTTCACCCCATAGACTTGCATTGAATTAGGGTTAACCATAAGGCTGAAACTAGGGTTAGGGTTAGGGTTAGCTGAAAATAGGGTTAGGGTTTCAAGGTTCCTCAAGTACGAGAAGCCTCAAATTTGATGTGGGCGCTTCTTGGGGGCTCCTGATGAAAAGGCAAGTGGCCCCATGTCTCTAGGACAAAGTTGAAATTTCACCCCATAGACTTGCATTGAATTAGGGTTAACCATAAGGCTGAAACTAGGGTTAGGGTTAGGGTTAGCTGAAAATAGGGTTAGGGTTTCAAGGTTCCTCAAGTACTAGAAGCCTCAAATTTGATGTGGGCGCTTCTTGGGGCTCCTGATGAAAAAGCAAGTGGCCCCATGTCTCTAGGACAAAGTTGAAATTTCACCCCATAGACTTGCATTGAATTAGGGTTAACCATAAGGCTGAAACTAGGGTTAGGGTTAGGGTTAGCTGAAAATAGGGTTAGGGTTTCAAGGTTCCTCAAGTACTAGAAGCCTCAAATTTGATGTGGGCGCTTCTTGGGGCTCCTGATGAAAAAGCAAGTGGCCCCATGTCTCTAGGACAAAGTTGAAATTTCACCCCATAGACTTGCATTGAATTAGGGTTAACCATAAGGCTGAAACTAGGGTTAGGGTTAGGGTTAGCTGAAAATAGGGTTAGGGTTTCAAGGTTCCTCAAGTACTAGAAGCCTCAAATTTGATGTGGGCGCTTCTTGGGGCTCCTGATGAAAAAGCAAGTGGCCCCATGTCTCTAGGACAAAGTTGAAATTTCACCCCATAGACTTGCATTGAATTAGGGTTAACCATAAGGCTGAAACTAGGGTTAGGGTTAGGGTTAGCTGAAAATAGGGTTAGGGTTTCAAGGTTCCTCAAGTACTAGAAGCCTCAAATTTGATGTGGGCGCTTCTTGGGGGCTCCTGATGAAAAAGCAAGTGGCCCCATGTCTCTAGGACAAAGTTGAAATTTCACCCCATAGACTTGCATTGAATTAGGGTTAACCATAAGGCTGAAACTAGGGTTAGGGTTAGGGTTAGCTGAAAATAGGGTTAGGGTTTCAAGGTTCCTCAAGTACTAGAAGCCTCAAATTTGATGTTGGCGCTTCTTGGGGGCTCCTGATGAAAAAGCAAATGGCCCCATGTCTCTAGGACAAAGTTGAAATTTCACCCCATAGACTTGCATTGAATTAGGGTTAATGATAAGCCTGAAACTAGGGTTAGGGTTAGGGTTAGCTGAAATTAGGGTTTGGGTTTCGGGGTTCCTCATGCGCTAGAAGCCCCAAATTTGACGTGGGTGTGTCTAGGGGGCTCCTGGAGACAAAGCAAGTGGCACCATGTCTCTCGGACAAAGTTGACTTTTGACCGCATAGACTTGCATGGGTTCGAGTTAAGGCTTAAAGTAGGGTTAGGGTTAGGGTTACTGCTGAAATTAGGGTTAGGTTTTCGGGGTTCCTCATGCACTCGAAGCCCCAAATTTGTCGTGGGTGTCTCTCAGGGCCTCCTGGGGACAAAGCAAGTGGCCCCATGTCTGTAGGACAAAGTTGACCTTTGACTCCATAGACTAGCAGGGCTAACCCTAACCCCAACTCCCACATGGGACTTTAACTTTTAACTCAAAAGCACATACTTTCATCCAAAGAATAAATGTGCATTTTGCTCTCTCTCTCTTACACACACACAAACAGCCGTGGCCTCCAGCTAGAGTGAATTATTTTTGCCTCCTTGCTGTCTTAAATCTTGTGTTCTTCACCTGCCGGGAAGCAGGCAAGAGGAGGCGGAGGGGTCAGACTGGAGTCACACCAGCTTCCCTCAGAGAAGCTGAGGCCATGTTCAGTTTCCTCAGGTCTGCTGGCACGTCACACAGGAGAACGGAGGATTTCGTTTTTAAACTTATTCAGTTTTTTTTTGTTTTGTCTCTTTTTCCCAGCTGGAAGGAAGCCGGAGGACCTGGAGTGAACGCTCGCAGGCACAGGGAGAACGTGCCAACTCCACACACAACACCATACACAGCCTTCCTGCACCACACTGCCGACCCCTGTGATTTTACAAAACCTTTGATTGGACGAGTCAAATATACAAATGAATGTTTGAAAATGAATCGGTCGCAGTGCAGGAAGCTTTTCATTGGGTGTCTCTGGGTCAATGGTTGGGTCGACGTGCCAAATTTTGACTTTGAAAAGCTGCCAAACTCAAATCAAACCCTCATCTGTCTTCCTTAGTGTGTGTGTGTGTGTGTATGTGTGTGTGTGTGTGTGTGTATGTGTTCACTGTGCATGTCTACACAGCTCTGTGTGATTGGAACGTAACGCTGCATTTGCCACAATCAAAGCAGACGACCCGGGAGCACACACACACACACACACACACACACACACACACACACACACACACACACACACACACACACACACACACACACAGAAACACAAACACACATACACACACTAATCACAAGATATTAGCTCTTGTTTACACTGCCTGGCTCATTCTGATTGCTCATGTGTCCACTGTGTCTGCGATGAAAGCAGAAAAGACTGGCAAGTTGTGTGAGTTCTTCTAGTGCACGTGAGCGTTCACAGCATGTTTCCATGTGCAAGTGAGTGGTGATTGTGCTTCCCTTCTGTGGCACAATTCGGCCACAGAGCAAAGTCCGGAGTTGTTCAGTTCCACCACTAAGATGTCGTAGTTTGACGCCGCTCCAAAACAAAGCGGCTCCCTGCAGGTCCTGCAAGAACCTCCGCTGAGCAAACACGGACATCACAGATAAAACGGGACCATCAAGTATTCATTTATGCATTTGTCTCTCTCAGCAGACAGCAGCCGGCCAAGCCGATGGCCGTTTCATCCGTGTATTATCACAAATTACACCCCCGATAATCCCGATTCTCATCTTAATCCCAAAGCCAACAGTGGCTGTCGCCGTGAATCAGATCCTTTTGGAGGGGGTGCAATCAAGCAAAACACTCCGCGCAGAGGATTTTATTTATCACAGACACACACACACACACGGTTCTGCAGACTATGGTACACGCAGGATGTCCCAACATGTTCACGACACATTAATCACGACGACTGCCCTATTTTTTTTCTCTCATATGTAACTGGGCCACCTACAGTCAGCCATCTGTGTTAAAGCAAACCAATGTTTAAGTGAGTGAGTGTGTGCGTGTGTGTGTGTGCACCTTGGCACTCATGCACTCAAAGTGCCACAATGTCCAGGCTCCCACCAGAAAACAAAAACTGATTCAAAGCAGAATGTGGTTCCACTGAATGCAGTCACGTGACCTCTGACCTCTGTCTTCCTCCACTTAGGCTCCTTTTCACTCAGGAGAATGTGTTTCTTCATGTTTCAGAGCTTGTGGAGCTTCTGTAGGCACACACTCATCATCAGTGTCTGTGCACTTTCTGGATTTTCCACATTGCGGCAGCTGCCTGCGCAGGGCTGAGAAGCGGACACAGACGGAGACAGAGTGTCAGCACCGCAGTGCACAGCAGACAGCACGTATGCATCAGCCGACCTCTGACCTCCCAACAACTTGTGTGCCCCCGCAGCACACCAGAGAAGAACCCGGCTTTTGAAACATTTATTTTATTTTAAATACTGCTGCGCCTTTGAATGTAATACATGAACATTATGGTTTGTATTAGAAAATGTATCACTTTTTACCCATGAATTATCAAGTGATTGTGTGGCGCTGTTCTACCGGTGGAGTAGAGGACAAAAAAATGAAGGCATCTGGCTTGACAGAGAGAAAGACAGAGTAAAGGACGGTCATGGCAGCGATAATGTGGAGGAAGACTGGAAGAAGAAAAGATGGATGATAAGACGGACGGAGGTGACAAAGAGAGAACAGAGAAATAAACAACTTACACACCAACACACGGGCAGGACTTAAATCACAGATAAATAAGCTGAGAAGTTTACTTCTCAAATCAATGTGTGACATAAAAACTGTTTGTTAGTTAGTTGTGATTGACTGCTGAGATTATTCTGCCACCTACTGTATCAGGGAAGGAGGGACATTGTTTTACTTAATGACTGTTTCAAATACCGTAATAAATATCCTACATAAAAAAAACCCATGACACTGAGATGAAATTCATACATGATTAATGTGAGGTTGAAGTGACAGAAGGTCTCGCCAGCCTCAGACTCTTGAGATGTTTGAGCTTTAAAAATAAACTTGCAGCGACTGGCGCTGCATAAAAAGGCAGCTTCAACGTCAGCCAACGACAGGTGTGTGTGTGTGAGCGTGCGTGTGTCTGTAAGAGAGAGAGAGAGAAATGCACATTTATTCTTTGTACGGACATATGTGCGTTGGGGTTGTGGTTGTGGTTGGGGTGCCACGGTAGGAAAAGGTCCTCCAGCAGCAGCTAGCTGGACCTGGCGCGCGCGTCTCTCTGTCTCTGCGGGGCCTCGGCCTTCTTCTGGAAGCTGTCCCAGTAGGCGGGGTCTTCCTCCGTCAGGGGCGCGGCCAAAGCCATGAGGTCACTGAACGACAGCAGCGTGAATGAGGTGGGAGGAGGTAGAGGAGGTCGGCGACCCTGAGTGGTGGAGAACAAGAAGAGGAGAAACTTTTCTGCTTGTTTATTGATCTATTTTTTTACTTTTTCTGCAAGAAATTAATGTTTAAATTCTGACAAAAAATAAAGTGTCACACACTCATCATCTGTTCAACTGTTGGGTGCTTACTGAGGATGCTGGTCCTGGTCCTGGTCCCAGTGCTACAGCCACCTGATGGTCATCGTCCAATAAGCACTCCTGCAGAAACACACAGGAACAAACAAACCAACACAAGGTCAAACCATATTTAAATAAATTATAAAAAAAAATTATAAAAAAAATCTATATATAAATAAAAAACCTCATTCATTCTCAGTCAGAGTCCAATCACCAATAACCTCGACCCAGCATGTAGATGACAGCGTGACAAACTGTGCACACGGCAGAGCTGCTCAGCGAAGGTCTGCCTGAATACATGCATGTGAACATCTGCTGGGTTATTTGAGAGGGGGGTGAGGCGGTGGGGGTGTGGGGGTGTGGGGGGATCCGCCCAATCAGATAGCAGCTCTTCACCGGTCGCCTCGTATGCAGACGGAGTCTCTGCCGGCCCGCAGACAATAAACACAAACGTCAAGCTCGCAGATAGAAATCTGCTTTAAGCGTAAATGATTAACGAGTCTGTCAGAATAGATCCCACATTCTGTTTCTCAGCCTGCGATGATTTACAGTGACGCAGTTTTTCCTCCACTCCTATCTTCAGACATCGCTGACTGTCCTTTTATCGTCCGCTGGAACAATAAGGGACTTGTGAAAAACAACAGGTTGGATATTCACAAAAAAAAGGCCCAGAGACATAAAATAAGCAAAGAACAAATATTGCTATTAATATCATGATATACAATATCATTATTATTGTGATATAAATATTGCTTTCCTTCCTCAACTTTTCCCCATCAGAATCTTGCAAGTTGCACCAGTCGATGGCGACCATCGACAGAGCTAACAGCCAAAAAGAAAAAGAGAAAAGAAATTGAAATTCATATTTTTCCAATGTTAATATTGTTTAAACTTTAGAACAGTTGCTGCAACACAGTTCAATGTGTCTTCATATATCAGCCAGTGGTTTAAATCTTGTGCCTCTCTTCTTATTCTTATTCTGCTGCTGCTTTCATGACCTTTGCCGCTGCCTCTTTTCAATATTGAGTCTCTGGGTGTCTCTTGATTATCAAGCAGGCGATCCGGCCAATCAGCTCACGGCGAGCCCAGAGGTCAAACGCACCGCCGCCGCTCGTGTCCTTCTCTGTACGAGACAAATCTCACCGGCTGAATCTGCTTCCAGTTTATCTGCCCTTCCGAGGTCACTGGCTGTAATCACCGGGTTAAATAATGTATGATGCTGCTAGTCAGCTGACGTGGAGGGTCGACTCTACGCTTCTTGTGTCTGGTGTCTCCTTTTGCATGCGACTTTGCAGGCATGTATTCATAGCTGTGCAAGAAGAAGAAGAAGAAGAAGGAGAAGAAGAAGCAGAAGAAGAAGAAGAAGAAGAAGAAGAAGAAGAAGAAGAAGAAGAAGAAGAAGAAAATTCCCTCTTTGCGTCTCCTGAGAGGACAGGAGAGGCGTCGGGATTCGCTGAGAGGTGTTTTTTTTCCTATTAGCAGCCGCCTGTTAATCCCTCTGCTGCTGCTGGTGGTGGGCGGGGCCATTATAGAGGAGGAGGCCGCGAAGTGACGATGGCGGAGGGGAAGAAAAAGGGAGGGAGAAGTGCTGAAGTGGTGGAAGGCTGATGGAGAGGACAGGACGGATGGAAGAGGTCAGAGTTGAACTTGGAGCGCTGCAATTGATTGAGTTCAATGTGAGAATGTCACCGATCCAAGGATGAGATGCAGCAAAGAAAAACATGTTCAATGACTCTAAATATGCTTTTTATGAAAGGTGGCTATTTTGAAGAATTTAAATGTAAAATGTGTTTGAGCCATTTTCCACTTTTATCACTTCCTACATAGTTCCATGTGTATTCATACGTAGTTTTGATGAAAAAAACTCTGGTTTCCTCTCAGCAGCAGCAGCAGCAGCAGCAGCAGCAGCAGCAGCAGCAGCAGCGCCCTTCTTCTCCCAAAACGCATCTATTTAACTTCTGCTCGCGAACAATATCTGGCGCGGCGCAACATCTGATGATCTGGGACGCAAAAAAAAAAAAACACACATGAGCCAAAGCCAAGAGTGGCTGAGAGAGAGAGAGAGAGAGAGAGAGAGAGAGGCAGTGGCAGTGAGCCAATCAGGCGATCGATCCAGAACAGCGCCGCCACGTTTTCACATCTCATATTCCTGTTTTCTGCTTGTGAAAGACGCCTGAATGAAAAGAGATTTGATTCATGCACTTTTTTCTTCTTCTTCTTCTTCTTCTAAATCTCAGTATTTTACTTTTTGCATATTTTTTTCCGATTAGAAATTTACTCCCAAGAGTTGATGCACAGGTTATTCAGAAACTGTGTTTTTTGGCTCAAGAAATAACACGAATAGTTTCTCACTGCATAAAATATGCACGACAGCGGCGCTCCCTACTGGTGGAAGTCTCGCTGAACTTGGAGCCGTGGACTGATTCCTATTGTTGCATGATGCATGTTTCTCCACGGGCTGCTGCTGCTGCTGCTGCTGCTGCTGCTGCTGCTGCTGCTGCTGCTGTGTTCTTCACAAGCTTCTCTTCAAACGGAACTCACTTCAAACAGCCAGTCCTCCTCTTCTCTTCATCCAGGTGCATCTTGGTGGTGCGCAGGGGCCGGCCCTCAACCGGCGCTTCAGAGGACAGGTGAAACTCCGCCCTCTGCAGGTTGAAGCCCAGACCGGTGCCGATGGCTTTGATGAAGCTCTCTTTCAAGGCCTTGGTGGAGAAGAGGGAGAGAAAAAGAAAAGACATAAAAATATATAAATAAAAGAAGGAGAGAGAACAAAGCTGGGCCGGCCCAGCTCTGTTCTGAAGGCGACTGTCTCAGTGTGTGTGTGTGTGTGTGTGTGTGTGTGTGTGTGTCTATTCTGGCTCAGCTGCACAAAAACTTGAGACTGCAGCAGAAGCAGCAGCAGATGGGAATCTGTGCTACCGTGTTTAACAGTGTGTGCGTACAAAAGGTCTCTCAGTCCTTGTGTGTATATGTGTGTGTGTGTGTGTGTGTGTGTGTGTTCAGCCCCAAAGTGCCTCCACTCCTCAGCCAATCAGCTACAGTAGCAGTGTTGCAAGGCTAATCGCCATGGCAACCATCAAGCTGATCCCTGATGATGTCAGAGCTTGACGTCTCCGTGCCAGCCTCTCCATCTCGCAGCGTCTTTTCTTAGCACGCCGTGTGTGTGTGTGTGTGTGTGTGTGTGTGTGTGTGTGTGTGTGCGAGCACGCCCTGGATTGGCTTCTTTGCACTGGCGTCCTGTAAATCTACAACAGATTTGTTTTTTTCATTTTTACAAAGCCAGTGACGGACAAACTCCTCCGGAGAGCCTGACTCCCAGTCACATAACTCCAGTCTGTTCAGTTTGTAGAGGAAGAAATGAGGCCAAACACAATAATAGGGGTTTGGAGTTCTTCAGCTTGCAGGCCTCAGCCACAGATTGCAGGTAACCTCAAGCTGTGTTGCAGAACGACTTCCCAAGATACAAGACACTTCTTTTTAATGTGTTGGCTGGTCTTTCATCCACATGCAAAAAGACTTGTGGCTGACTAGAACTGTCCAACGGCAAGAACAACGAGGGTTAACCAGGTTTTTTCTTTGTTGCGTTGTTCCACGCGTTTGATGTCATCGTTTGCGTGCGACTGGACAAAGAAGCCGCAGCAGCGCCAGTTTGAACTTTCCAATCAGCTGAACGTTCATCAACTCTTCTCTCTCCTGCTTCACTGAGGTTCGCAGTCATGTGGTGGCACCGCTTTGGCTTTTATTAACTCTATACTCCAGTGTAACATTCACAAGCAACTCAACTTGATTGCACATGACTGCAGGCACCAAGGTTGTTACGGCCGATCTTTCCTCTCTGGTAATGTTGCTATTTCTGTTTGTCTCCAGGCTTCTGAATGGCTGGTTTGTCCTTAACGCTGTGGATTCACAAGACTGTCTGAAAAAACACTGCTGGTCTGTTTGTTTAATTGCACTTTTTAAAAAAAATATGCATATGTTGCGGATTATTTCCTGTTCTCATCGATCGTGTCTGCAGCTATAAACGACTCCTGCTGCTGAAGATAAAATCACTATCAATAATAATAATAATAATTGCATTGACTTGTATGAATAATTAATCTTTTGGGCAACTTGTCTGTTGAGCTGAATATGCATCAATGCTTTTGCTCGTCTTCCTTCACCTGTCAGTCTGTTGGCTCTCAGCTGATGGTTTCCAACCTTGAATCAGGTTCATGTATGTTTCTGCCTTTTAGAAACAGGGTTACGGTGCAGGAGAAAGAAGATAAAAATAGAAGCAGTCCATCCTTCACATAAATGTATGTACAAACGCAAACCCCCGCTCGTGGCTCTAAGGACATTTGTATAATATATATATGTATGTGTGTATGTATGTATATATATTTTCCCTATATGCAGACACATACAGTATAAACACTGCCTGAGGGGCTACAAAGTGACGACATGCTTGGATAGTAGGGTTGCCATGCCTACCCAGTGGCGGTAGAACGCAGCGAGCTGCCGGACCTCCGAGCCGGCTGATTGGATGACTCTCCACTCGTGATCTGTGAACTGACGAGCCATGATGCGGAAGAACTCGGGCACGGAGCTGCTACCTGGAGGGTGGAGGCCGGAGGCGGAATGATTGGGGGAGGAATGTGACAGGAAGAGGCAGGCATGAGGCCGATGATTGGCTATGACAGAAATAAACAGTTTAAATATTATGAATTATGTTTGACAGTATGAAGAACTTTCTTTTAAGCTGTAAAACCATCTGGCACAAAGAGAAAACCCAACACTTGCAGTCGCAGAAACGCTGGTCTTGACATACGAAATGCAACAGCGGCCTCTTGTGGTCAAGTTTGACAATACAGGCTTGTATGAATGCGTTTGGATGCTTTTGCTCAGCCCTGACGGTCGCCACATTGCAGTCATAGTAGAAAGCAACATGTTTAACCCTGTGTTTACAGCCTCAGGCTAAAGCTGAGGCTTTGTTGAACAGTCTACACGTGCCTAAATGCTGTGTCAAGATTGAAAAGGTAAACTTTCACTACTGTGTATGGGCCCCCCAGCTGTATTGTCTTCATCCCACACAAGAAACTGGACGAGAATCACAGCAGACACATTTGAATTTGACCTGAATGTGTTACCTGGCATGGTGGTCTTCATTATATCCACTCCCACCTGCAGCCCCTGCTCTGCAGCCAGCACAGCGTAATCCCCCTGGTGGGATAAATTGAAGCTCCAGCCCAAAGGGTGAGGGTTTGAATCTGGACCAACCTGGTGGCCGAAAGCAAGGCAGGAACAAATGCATGCATGCATGCATGAGTGAACAAATACACATTAAATGAACAAAAAAATTAACTGCAAATAAACAGTGTTGAGGTTACTTTCAAATCTCAACACATCCATCATGCACAGTGAATGAGCAATGACTGGCTGAGAGGTCAGCTCAGCTTTTTGGAGACATTTAAACTTACACGGTTCCCCTTCAGCGGTGCAGCCAGGTAAGGTTTACCTCTGGGAGAGCGCTCCAGTCTGATCTCAGACCAGGGGACGTCCATCCTCTCACACACGAATCTCCTCAGCAACAACCTGCCAGCCTGAAGCACACACGAGACAACAACACGTTATGTTGGTGCGACCACGAGTTCCCCAGAAGGAAGGAGTCAAACTCACCATGGCGGATTTAGCATCCTTTGCGAACACAAACTGGCCGATTCGCTCTTTTTCCTCCCGCTGGATGCAGCGAGCCGCAAACAGCCACTCCGAGCGACTCGGTGTCCACGACCCGCAGCGGAAAGCCCAGCGGACCGAGCCCATGTCCCCGCACCGCTGCCCGGGCTCCGCCACTTCACTGCTAGCAGGCAAGCTCACGTTAGCTCACGTTTTTTGCACGTCACATTGACTCGTAGTTGTGAATAAATGTCTACGAAACAGACATTGCGTCGCTGCGACAAAGGAGATCGACAAAACGAATTTAGGGGGTCTATAGAAAACAAAACAAAACACAAAAGCGGAAACTTTGGCGTTGTTGGACCGTTGTTTACATTTTGATCTAACGAGACGTGCTCAAACCCGGAAGTGGCCGGTGTGATACGATGTCGTCATAAGCAATGCGAAAGAATTGACCAATAGGATCACGATGTGTTCACGTAATCCCGGAATAATATTATAATTTGTACAAGTTATAGGAGTGGCATAAATACGGCTCTTTTAGGATCAAAACAAACTAAAGTGGACGTCTTTAAAGAATAACACCCAAACTAAAGATACGGTGTTAATATCTAATTATGAAATTATCATTAACGTAAGGAAAAAAACAATAAGTAATATTTATTCAAGTATTTCATTTATTTCCTCGTCACAGGAAGATAATATTAAAACACGAATACTCTACTATTGTGCGCTGCTCGCAGTGAATTCAGCGCTTGAGAACTTATGAATTAATCATCTAATGCACTTGACCACTTGAAGTTAAATTGGTCAAGCCTCAAAGCTCACACAAAACTAATACTAACCCAAAAGACTCGCTTTCATTGTCGAACCTCAGGTTATGCCTCCGTAGAGGCCTGTTGGACCTCTTTACCTACCTGTAAGTTCAGGCATCAGTACTGAAGAATAAAGGTGGGAAACCTATCAAACGCCTCTGTGACCTCTGCGGCTACACGACAGCCTCTTCATCTCTTCTTCCCACCACTGACACTCGGCGTCAACACTCTCTCAATGTCTGCGGTTGGATGCTTCACAGGGACGTGTGGAGCCTCTGGGGTTCCTGTCTGATGGAGCCTAGTCGGCTTTTAAAGGACAGCTAACAGGCGAGACGTACAGAGAACAGCCACACACCCCTTCACCTTCACTCTGCCTGTGATGCACCTTCTCTTTGTATCCAGAGTTCCACCCCTGCCCTCCTTCTACACTGATGTTTAAAACTGCTTTTCTGCTCTGTCTCTTTGAACACTTGCCTTTGAGATATTTCATCCAGACTTTTGGTACCAGCAAAATAACAATCTCCCTGTTGGCTTAAGGATATCTGTGTCAAAAAAAAAAGAATTTTTGGAAAAATGAAAGTAACATTTGTAACATCACTTTATGATTGAACTAAATTAACTGTTTGGAATGGTGGAAACCAACTTTGGGCAAAGCAACATAACAACTGTCTTAACTTTTGAGGGGGAAACCGAAAAATATTTTTTGACGCTTCTGTCATCAAACTCACTGAAGACTGAAAATCTTTTTTTTTTTCTCTTTTCCCAGATGGCGTTAAATTCAGGCGACCTCCTTATTCAGTAGGAAAGAAAATATGTGAATAAATCCCAGAACTGGTTTGTGTGGCATCTTCTGTCTGTCTCCACTTAAACAGCACTTCCCCTTTGGTGACAAACAGGCAAACTTGCAGCCTGTCGACCCAAGACTGTTGCAGAAGCAGACATTATAAAAAAGCAAAAAAAATAATACAAAAAAATAAGATTGAGCCGCCTTTGTAAGTTAAAAGTGTTGGCGGAATTCAATTTCTTCTTCGATCATGAGAGGCGGTTTGAAAGAAGAAAAAGTCAGAGCGCGGAAAGGTTGTCAAAGCGGAGAGGAGCCTGGATGAAAGATCGGGGTTTTGAGACGGATTCCTCTGAGAGAGCAAGAGAGAGAGAGAGAAGGAGAGGGGGGCGAGATGACAGAGCAGTGGAAGAAGAGAAGGAGGCAGACGGAGGGATAATGCAGAACTGAGGCAGCAACAACAGACGCAAGAGGAAGGAGGGAGAGGAAATGTGAAAATGAAAAGGTGAACAGGCTGGACGGGCCGAGTGACGCTGTGTGTGTGTGTGTGTGTGTGTGTGTGTGTGTGCGCATTTATATACGTGACAGTCAAGGTTAAAAGGGTGGGCAGAGCAGCCGCAAAAATGGCTATTTTGTTTCATCTTCAGGTAAATGGGAAATATTTGTCAGTAATGACCCAGTGTGAAGTGTGTGTGTGTGTGTGTGTGAGAGAGAGAGAGGTGTGAAATAATGGGAAACGCTTGTCACTGATGGCTCTGCATTAGGAGTGTTATGTCCCCATGGATTGGAAAAAGAGAGGCCGAGATGAGGAAAGTGCAGCAGGGGACTGAGGTGAGTGACTTCTGCACAGCAGCAGGCTGCACCCTCTCACACCAGAAGGGAAAAAACTAAACAAAATTTAACCCCTAGAAGTACCGGTTTCAGTAATCAGAGTCATTTTAAAGATCCGTATGTGGGAAGTCGTGCACAAAACGGATTGTTTTAAGCACAAAGGCAAAAGCAGCAGTCGCAACTCTTGTTGCATTTGTTTGCCAGCAGAATGCGGCCTTACTGCTCGACCTTGGAAGGCAGCAAGGCGTCGGTACGGATTCCACCTCGGTTAAACTCTACAAGCCGGAGCGAGGCCGGACCAATCGGCAGCCTTCAAGGGGAAAGAGAGGTGGGAAGCTTTTGTTTCCTCATGAAAAGGTGAGCAAGAAACAGCACTGAAATTTTTTTTCTTTCCTCCATTTCATCTCATTCCTGTAAATATAGATGTTCTATATGTTTAAAAATGCTATATCTTACTTTGTACTTATTTATGTGTGCTATTTTTCTATTGCACTTTTCTTTTGTAAAAGCCGAGACTCCTCAAAATGCAAAGTTTTGCTAAAATTTCCTGTCGACAACAAAATATCCTGAATCTTGATTTGAAATGTCTAAATGTCTTGGGGAAGAGTGTTGTGTGATCATGTGCATTAAGGTAGTGTTTTTCAAACAGTGCTGCAGCACACCAGTGTGCCATGACATAACGTCAGGTGTGCTGTGAAAAATGACCCAATTTCATGTAATTGTTCAAAAAAACCCAAACAAACAGAGAAAAGCATTCCATTGTGGAGTGACTGCGCTTTAAAAAGAATGTGAGCCTGTTTTCCTCCCTCAATTCCTCCCAGGATATCAGCTTTGTGTGCATCTAAACAGGTCCAAGCTTCACACTGAGTGACTAGTCTATGTTGTCATTATTAGGATAAAAAAAACAAAAAAATGTGGTTGGTGGTGCACGATGGGATTTTTTTCAATGTAAAAAAATGTGCAGTGGCCCAAGAAAGGTGGAAAAGCACTGCATTATGGGATTAAAACACTGCAAGACAGTGGGACACAGGGTGCAGAGAGGTTCTCAGATCACAGGGGACCACGTGACACTAAACGCTGTTATTAATCCTGCAGTAGACGAACATCTGGCATTTAATTCAACTTTATCCTGACATCTTGCTTGCCCTCCTTTTTTCATTAGTCTTGCATCAGGTTCCGTATCATCTACAGGCAAGGTCATTTCAAATGTCTCTTTTTTCACTGTTCTTCTTCTCCTGTGCCAAAGCCTTTCACTGGTCGGTCCATTTGCAAGGATCCGACGCTCGCTACACTGTTAGACTCGAGGTCATCGACTTCACTTGTGTGGATGAAGCTGCTTTGCCGGGGGAGGACAAGGATGAGCGACTCAGTTAAAACACACACACACAAAGAGAGAGAGAGAAGGATCGGCACCGACCTCAGTTGTTTTTTTGTTTGTTTTGTTTTTACTAGAAAAAAGAAATCAAATGGAAAGACAGAAGAAACAAGGACAAAGAGGAACAGTGTTAACGCCCTCCGAGTGTCGACGGCCAGGCACTCGGTGAGAAACCCCCCCGTGTGCTGCTGGATGTGCCAAAGAAACAAAACACAACAGTGTTACATACAGTCGATTCAGGGCCGGTCGCTCGGTCAGCGGTGAACAAATCAACCCACACTTTCCTAACTGGTCCTTCTCCTCCTCTTCTTACTCCTCCATATACCTTCTTCTCCCTCCTCATCCTCCTCTTCACGCCGTCAGTCTACAGAGGCTCAGCGAGCGGCCGTGGTAAGAAAAGTTTCTGCCTTTCGTCCGATTTGACAAAAAGACGGTTTCTTATCTGAGATGTTGGTCTAAAGTTATTATCCTCTACCTATGTTTGTTTGATAGCTCGGGTTTGATTTGAATAGTGTGTGTGTGTGTGTGTGTGTGTGGGGTTGTGTGCTGCAGGACTGATGCATGACGAGGTGGAAAAAACAAACAACGAAAAAAAAAGAAAAAACAACCTAAAAAGGAAAAAAAGCACACAGATTGTCAAGTGTTGCCTGAATCCAGTTGTTCCATAGCTGGTTAATTTTTGTTACAGGGCAGGAAAAGAAAGAAAGATAAAGACACTTTGCTGTTTTCTGTTGCCTGTCGTCCAGTTTTGGGACACAAGAGAAAGAGGAGACGAAGCAGGAGCAGGACAGTCAAACATGGCAGCGAGGCGACACAATGTGCAGCGCTTTAATCCCTCTCAAGGCCAGTTTCTATTAGCATGACATCCTTTCTTCTCCTTCCCTGCCTTGTGTTTGTTCTGCAGGCCCCCCGAGGCTGCCAGTAAGTGGATTCACGACAACAGCAGGACCTCCATACGGCGCACAACACATTATTATTACTATTATTGTTCTCTTTTATTTAAACTTTCTCCAGGATGGATCCAATTTGTAATTCCCTCCTCCCCTCCAAGCCCTGCTCAGCTTGAACTCGTGTTTTCAATCCGCATCTGGAGAGGGGGACAGAGAGCGACAAAATGCCAAGCAACAAACAACGACGACGACAACGGCGCACAATAGCAGAAAAGCAATCGGACGAGATGAAACGAGACACAAACGCCGCGCTCTCCAAAATGTCAGACGGCATTGTTTCCCTCCAGTGGAGTAATCACAGCGGCCGACGCCGCGCTCGAGTGTGTTGTTGTGGCCGTTGTCGTCGCTATTGTGTGACGCCGGGGTCTTTTCCAGCCGTGTAACAAACGGCGTTGGAGTGACAAAAAAACTAAAAGTAAACACAAGACGGTGAAGCAGACAGAAATGAAATGACCTGAACCTCTCGTGGAGCTGTGTGTGTGTGTGTGTGTGTGTGTGTGTGTGTGTGTGTGCATCTCTACACGTGCGTGAGTGCCGGCTGATGGACATTCAGTGGTTTGGAGTTTGGACACGCAAAGACTGTGGCGTCATAACAATAACGATAATAGTCATAATAATAGAACAGAATGTAAGCGACGGCCTGGAACGATCTGTGTTGATGCCTTCTATAGATCTCTATCGACGTATAGATATATATATTTTCATTTGAATTATTATATATATATATAATATGTAGATTTATAAAAAAAGTTTGATCTTAATTACAAGTAGTGGCGTTTTCTTTTATATTTATTATTGCAATGAATTGTTATCTAAGATGATTTTTCTTTTTCTTTGTTTTTTTGTAAAAAAAGACGCGAGTTCTCTTTTGCTACGCAGTTATTTACAACAGTTTTCATTTTTGTTCGTTCATTTAAAAAAAAAAAAGGGAAAAAAAAGAAGCAAGCTTTCGGATGTGTTGCCGTCCCACTGAGTCGGGGCAAGGGCAGGGAGGCAGAAAATAGAACATTTGAGAAGTTGGAACCAAACTTCACATTTGAGTCGGTTCCTTTATGTAAAACCATCAATCAAACAAAAACCAGCATCTTGAGGAGTTTTTAGTTGAGCGGAGCAGCAGACTGGTGGTTCTCAACCTTGTTACAGCACTCACATGGGTGCTCTTCACACATATGTGGGTTTTATTGGTTCGGAAACAAAATGGGTCGGAGGCTTTTTTTCAGAGTGATCCAAAAACAATGCTACTTTGAATGTTTGTCGCACAACATTTTTCTTTTTCATGACACACGACCCTTCTCTACCACTGTGCTGAGGATGAGAGCCGTCACATGTTTTCCTGTTGTTTAACTTTGTATTGCAGTGTAGCATTCATACTCACATCTGCAACATTTTCTCCAGTGTGAAGGTCCTTTCACACTGGGCAATAGGCGAAGCGACGTGAATTAACGACGCAAAAATGCAAATTTTTCGATGGCGAATTTTTCCTGTGCACACCTAGCGCGAGGCAAATATGCGTATAAAATTCACTAAGTGAACAAAGTTTGGCGCTCTTTCTTTCGTGCCGAAAGGAGAAACAATGGAGTCGACTACATCCTCAAGTGATGATGTCCTGGTGATGGTTGAATTAAAAAAGAATAAGAATAGAAGTCTTTGAGTGCACCCAGTATTGTTCTTGAGAGAGGAGATGGCTGATTCAACATCACGATCCAGGAGCTCGAATTTCACCCAGAGGAATTTCTCCAGTACTTTAGAATATCTGTCGGATTATTTGAAGGACTGCTCCATCAACTGGCTCCACGTTTGCAGAGGGAGAGAACAAATCATCATAATCAACATCATTTTGACTGGTCAGAGGTCCAGTTTGTTGCCTTTTCCCCCTTTGCAAAATTTGCCGCTTTTTCGCTCCGTTGAAATTCACTGCCAATGTGGAAGGTTGCATCGACTTCAAGAGGTTTTAAAAAAAAGTTTTTTGCCTAGCAAATTCAATCCCGGTGTGTAAGGACCTTGACTTGTGTGCAGGCGTCTGATTGGCCATCAGGTCTCTGACGCCGCCCCCTCTTGGCATGGAGGGCACTTGCATGCGGATGAGATTATTTCAAACTAACGCTGACTTTTTCATTCTCCTGCGGAGGCCGAATTCAATTGTGTTTCTTGAAAACCCACGTAGGTGCAGACGCAGCCCCCACAGAGGACCCCACAGTGAGAATTTGCCTTTTTTTTTTCCATTTCTTGAATGAATTATTCAAGAGGACCTGGAGGCAGAATTTGTTCCCATGTTTTAAAAGGCTTTGCTCCAGATTAGATTAGATTAACACCATGCGTTTCATCACCTTATAATAATTCCTTCCGAACCTCCGTGCAGTTCAAGAGTTCAGGTTGAGAAGCAACCTGAGTGTCGCCGAGATCTGCCGATTTGTTTCTTATTCCTGTTCTTTTTGTTTAAAAATTGAGTCACCAAATATACAGTTTAAACCATTTGCTGCTGCTTTGCTAAAAACAAAACAATAATAAACCCAAACATAATCCTCAGTTTGCTATCTAGCATTTCTACGGTCACAATGATGCAGTTAATGGAAGGACTTGGTTAATTACTACAGCGTGTTTTCTTTTTCAATTTCCTGTCATTTATACGTGGCTGCGGTCGGCCGCACCCGCCTGTGTTTCTGGGAGGTTACTTCTGCTCTAGGACGGCTGACTTTCTCGCCAGGTTTCTCTGGATTTTTTTTTTTTCCTTTTGCGAGAAAATCATTCCGTAGCAAGAAAAAAAGAAGAAGCATATTTCCATTCACCTTTTGAACAGTCCACAGCGGAATAGAGTGGCAAGTTCGCACAGTCCACGACGCTGGACGATAACAGTTTTCTGGTCTTCTAAGGGTGATGACAACCTGGCACTCAGGCAAGTTAAAGAAGATGAGGATGATCGAAAAAAAAGAAAAAAAGAAAACCAACTAAACAATGTTTGTAGTCTTTAGTAAGGCGTTGTCGAGAGGTGTGGCCTACTGGCCGACATGGTCCAGTGAAGTCAGAGTGGGGCGCCGCAGCGCAGCAGTTTGGTTCGTCCTTCACTCTGGTTTCCTCCACGCTTTTCTCGCTCCGTCACTGTTGCGCTGAGTTTTGTGGTCGTCTTCTCCACAGCTCAGTGAGTCTCAGCGGCGACTCCTCGGTTGTTTTTTTGTGTTGATAACTGGATGGTATCCTTCCACCAAAAAAACAAACAAAAATAAACTGAAGAAGAAGAAGGAGGAGATAAAAAAAAAAGAAATCAAAGGAACGCTGCGGGCGACCGTGATAGTCATTAGTTTCCTCGATTGTTCCACGTTTCCCTCGTGAGATCCGTCAATGGCAGCGGGAACGTGAGATGACGATGTGCCGTGTGTGTGTGTGTGTGTGTGTGTGTGTGTGTGTGTTGTAGGAAATGTGTGTGTGGATAGTTGCATCTGAGTGTCTGCGGTTAAATGTTAGATAGCTGTGTGTGTGTGTGTGTGTGTGTGTGTGTGTGTGTCTGTGTGAGAGTGCATGGCTAAGGCACAGCAGGTGTTTTTGGTTTTCAGGGCAGTCCGGAGGAGACCACTGCAAGGCCGGGGTGTCGGAGAGGGGCGTGGCCAGCATGCACGGCTTTGGGGCAGTCGGGCGTCAGGACGCGGCCGTTCTCCCCTACACTCCCCGTGATGGACAGACGGGCCTTGTTCCGCATGGCTTCAGAGAAAGACAGCTGACGGAGGGCAGAGAGGGAGACGAGTCAATGTCGGGCTGCAACAATCAGCCCACAGACAGACAGACAGACAGACAGACAGACAGACAAATGTGTCGTGGTATTGTTTTCTACATCGACACACACAGACACATACACACGCATGCATGGAATACAGACACACGTGCACACACAAGGAGTCCCGACCAGTTCATGGGGTGCAGTCACACTTACAGGTGGATTACTGGGAACCCCCTAAACATGCTGTAGGTAAAACCCCTGATTTGTGCTAAGATAGAAAAAACAATAAATAAAGGATAGGTAAGTCAATAGAAATGTGTTTCTAACTTTTATTCATATTATGAAACACGTTCAATGTTGGCTGGATAAAAAAAACACAAAAAGTTATTTAGGTTTCTTTCTTTTTTTGCATGACTAACAAACAACTCAATAAAATGCAGTGAATCGTCATCGTACACTTGAGCCTGTAGCTCAGTAACATACTAATTGACTAATTGGTTGAAAAATGTGGCCTTTTCACACGCAAATTGCTCAGAAAGCTTTAATTTCTGAGCACTTCATCCAAATTTTCAAAAGCTTTTTTGTTTTTGAAAAAAGGTGAAAAACAGGTGAAAACATAAAAGGCTTGATTGAAATCAACGTCAGTGTGAATGCACCCGTGAAAACTGCACACTGTGAACTCACACACTGGGCAAAATGCTGCAGTACCGGAGTTTGACAA
Organism: Thamnaconus septentrionalis; assembly: GCA_009823395.1. Lineage (NCBI taxonomy): Eukaryota > Metazoa > Chordata > Actinopteri > Tetraodontiformes > Monacanthidae > Thamnaconus > Thamnaconus septentrionalis. The sequence goes on along the minus strand of CM020510.1, from coordinate 6,332,386 downwards.
AAGGCAAAAAAGGCAGGCAAACACACACACAGACACACACACACACACACACACACACACACACACACACACACACACACACACACACACACACACACACACACACACACACACACACACACACACACACACACACACACACACACGGGAGGATTGGGTTTGTAGACATCTGCATTTCAGAAGTGGTGATCATGCATTTCAGTGCATTTCAGGGTTTTGACTAATCGGAGGAATTCAGGTGAGGATTTGAGCAGGATTTGGGATTTGGAAGGTGAGGGGCTTTGAAAAGACAAAAGGGAAAACGTGAAGGAGTGATTATTTCTCTCAGTGTCTCAGATTTATAGAGAGGGAGTGTATACACCGCTCGCAAGAGGGTGACAACTTCACACAGACGGGCTACTCTGTGATGTTTCACTGCCGTCGCTGCCGCCAGCCGATTAAAAACAAAAGGACGTCTGCAGTGCCGGCGCCGTGTTATGTTTGCGATAAAGTGTCAGGAATTAATTGACAGTTTTGTTGCTGCTCTGGCCTTGAAATGTCTCGCGCCTGTAACTGAAGTTTCCCATTAAAACGAACAAAAGAAAGAAGAAAAACATCTACAACCCGCTGGAGAAGGGGAAAAAACCCCAACAATTTCAAGTTTCAGAACAGAAAACTTTAGTCTCTGTGTAATGACCCAGAGACTAAAGTTTTCTGTGTCATTACATGGTGTCATATTGGTTTGTAAAAGTTTATTTTGGACTCCTGAATCTTATAAAGTTGCATTAATTAAAACAATCATCCGAATATGATTGCTGATGAAAGACGCTGCTCCGCTAGGCCGCGGAGTCTAAACAAACATCTCGCCGAATTTCCAAGAGTTTTACTTCCACGACGGTAAAAACTAAAAGCTGAGGGATGTTTGCGCTGCAGCATCACGGTAGCCGATCCATATGAAGCGTCAACGATCCGTCCTCACTTCTTTTGTCTGCATGAACGCTCGGAAGAGGTCAGAGTTCAGGTTTGGTTCATCTACGTCAGGGCGGCACAACTCCAGTTTGTGGACCCGGTTTAAAGGGACAGTTCGCCCCAGATTTTAAACGTCACCCATTTTTCTCTCCCTCCCCACTCATCACTTTGACAGTTGAGGCTCCGGTGACATTTCCTAACCTACGAAATCATTCTGAAGTTTCACGGAGGGTAAGAATTCAAACAAAACTAAAAAAAAAAAAAAAAAAAAACACTACGTAAAATAAGGAAACAAAAATGTGTGTGGCGTCATTAAAATGACTCAGTCAGACTCCACAGCTCCAGAATACGCGCAGATTAGAAAATGTTTCCAGAGCCGCAGCAGCACAGTGGTGAGTAGAAAATGGGCGACCTTTCCGTATTGGGTGAACTATTCCTTTAAGAGGATCATTATAAATGGATGGAAGAGATGCTAAAATTAATGCTAACACTTGATATGATTCCTCCTGTGAAGATTTTTGCACGTTTGTTTTTTTATGAAAAAAATCTCCTGATAATGATTGAATTCAAGTCAAAGGATTAAAAGATATGAAAAGAAAAACACCCACTGCCGCATAAACTACCATCGCTATCGCAAATAGCTGACGTTGTTTGGGTATATGGGTAAATATTGTAGTATTGCAGGAAATTGAGAGTTAAGAATAAAATAGATGTGCTGCATATTCCCCGGTTTCACTGTTTAAAAATAACCAGTGATAAAAAATAAAAATAAAATCTTCCTGATTTGATTTTTAGTGCCTCAGAGGTTCAGCCTCAACTAATTAAAGCCACTGCCTGATGGAGCCAATATTCCACATGCTGGGCTCACGCTGCAAACTCTTTTTTTCTTTCTTTCTCCAAGAAAAGTTTAAGTTGTAGTCGAACCAGAGAAAACTGCTGTGGAGCTAATTAAAGCGTAGATGGAGGTAGATGCAGTTTTGTTTTTTTTTTTTTTAATGAGGAACATCACAGTTTTTATTTTCTGCTCTCAGGTCAGTGGAGGCTTCTATTTGAAGTTCAAATATTTAAGTCAAGACAACGTTAAATTAAAAATCTCTGAAAACTCCCTCAGATCGCAATAAATGTACTCATCACTTGTTGCGAAAAGACGAGAACGGCCTTGAGGAGTTTCAGTTTGGGCAACGTGGAGAAAATGACTCTGGTAAAACTGACAGTCGGTTCATCAATTCATTGTCTGACGGACGGAAAAACCTTGAGAACGCAGCTTATTATTCATGGGAACACGCTGGAGTGTTGTGATTGATTATTTTGACTGACAGCTGCCCTGTTGATCTGGAGTTGTGCGTCCCTGCTTTATCTGGGTCACGTCAAGTTTGGGCAGAATTGCAATGCAGGTGCCTAGCAAGTTCAGAAACAGCCACGAGCATCACCAATGCCATCGAGTATCATCATCATCACCATCATCATCATCATCATCATCATCATCTGCAGCCAAAGACGATGGAACCAAGTGTGCAGAAATACAAAAACCCTTTTATAAAAAAAAAAACCCCAAATGAATTAAAAAAATTTTTATTGAAAAGAAAAAAAATCAATTGAGTTAAAATGCTACGTTGGTTCCACAATGCTTGGCTGCATCCTCAATGCCACATGAAGAACAACGACACGGTTGCGTGGAAGGGCTGGACATCCACAAGTACAATGTTTCTACTACAGCAGCAGCAGCAGCAGCAGCACCATGATGAAAAAGAACCACCAGTACCCCACCTACATGGCAGCCGCTAAATCCTACCCCTATATCTTGACCCCCTCGGAGCCGTACACGTTGTACCCCTCCCTATAAGTGGCTAGATTCTGGGTGCTGGGGGAGGGGCTGGGGCAGTGGGGGGGGCTAAGGTCCACCTTCATGCGCTTGGCTTCGGCCCGCGACTTGTAGCAGAACTCGACCAGAGCCACCAGCATGGCCAGGCCCAGGCCGCCCACCAGGATGTAGAAGACCCCGGCCACATTGGACAGGCTCAGGGCCTGGGATGACTTGTCCTGCAGGAGAAGGAGAGATGGGAGGAGGAGGAGGAGGAGGTGGTGGAGAGAAGGAGGAAGAGGAGGATAATGATGAGGAGGCGGAGGCCGTGAAGGAGCAGGTGGGGAGAGAATGAGGAAAGAGGGAGGAGGAAAGAGGGAGGAGCAAAGAGGGAGGTGGTGAGATGATCAGGAAGAGCAGGGGTAGGAGGAGGTAGTGATGGTGTGAAGAAGAGGAGGAAGAAAAGGAGTAGGTGGGGAGCGGGTGAGAAAGAGGAGGAAGAGAATGGGGAGGATGAGGTGGGGAGAGGGTGAGGAAGAAGAAGAGGACGAGGGGGAAGAAGAGAAGAGGAGTAGGTGGGAAGAAGGTGAGGAAGAGAAGGAGGAGGGGTGGCGAGAGCGTGAGGAAGAAGAGGAGGGAAAGGTGGTGAAAGGGTAAGAAAGAGGAAGGCCGGGGTGGGGGTGGAGGGGCAGGATGGTGGCAAGGGTTTAAAAAGTGAAGGGAAAAAATGAAAAAGGAACAAAGTGGATGGTGAGAGTGAAGCAGGATGCAAATCAGTGATGGCGAAGAAAACCACAGAGGTGGAGAAGCAGAATGAAGAGACGGAAGGATTGAGGTGGACGCGTGAGTTTGACAGAGGGGGAAAAAGCAGAGAGAAGATGGCACACAGGGGGTCAGACGGAGAAATGGAGTCTGTCAGAACAACAAGAAAACAGCATTTGTACTAATAAAGTGGTGTCAAAACAACACTAATCTGAGATGATGAGTGTCACCTATCACTACTGCAGCTTCAGATAACTACGTTTAGCTCGTCTACAGCTGCAACACACTGATATCAGAGCTACGTCTGCTTCCTGAAGAATAACATTCAATACAAGCAGAGCAGTTTGCAATCTGAACGTGATGAAATCTGGCCGTACTTAATACACATGAGTTTTAAAATGTTTCTTAGATGTCATTGCTACACCAAAATATAATAATAATATTAAAAAAAGATAGCAATCATTTACTGTGTGGTGAATATTGGGGTTACATTTTAACATGCAAAGGTTAATAATTATCTGATCATTTAAAAGTGGTTATAGCTGAATACCCAATACAGAAGATAAATGTCTTAGAAGGATATGTGTTGCTATAATTCCTGATTACAACAGTAGTTGTCTATCAAATTAAATTATAGGGTGAGTTAATGATCCAAATAAAACCCAATTACTTATCTAATTAGTGTGTTCTCACTGAAGTGAAGTCTGTATCCAGACACATCGGTCTGAATTTGCGAAATCATTTTTCAAGAAAACAAACTGCAATTTCTTTTACGAGAAAAATGGAAAATAACACTTCAACCATTTGCTCCTGAAAATGACTACAAACCACAGTTTATAATTACTTTACATCTACTCAGATGCCAGAGAAGCCAACAATGCTAATGCTATAATGCTGTAATGCAATAATCATGGTTTCCTCTTTTAATGGATGGCTTCTTGGCTACATAAATGTCACAAGTGGTATCAAATCACAAATCATGAGAGTAAATATTTAGCTGATGACAATCAAAACTTGACTTGACATCTCTATTAAAAAAATGGCACCGCCACAGATTGCTACAGAAACTGAGTCAGGATCTAAGGCATTGCTATTTATGTAATTTTTGTTTGGCTAAATGTTGTCCACCGCCCAAGAAATACGGTTAAGAAATCAGGTGGAGGAGCAGTTCGTTTGGGTTAAGTTAAGATTAATTTGCGGCCACTGGTTGCACAGTAGTTGCAGTAATCTGGAGCGTGTTCAGGATGACAGTTTCAGGCTATAGCGTTTCAGCGTGAGACTGACCTTACTTCCAGAGTCCTTGGGTCCACACTCTCCCTTGTCATACCACCATTTGTTTTTCAGTTTGTCTAAGACGCCTGCTTCGCTCAGTTTCAAAACCGCGAGGTTTACCGGGGTTCTTTGCGTGTAAAAATAACATAAATAACATCATAGGACATGTTATTTTATGTTATTAGGGTAGTTCACATTTGCATTGCACAGCTCAGTCACAGTTAATAATATTAATAGCAAAAAAGACTAAATCACACATCTTTAGAATCACATCCAGTGACCTAGCATGGGTCCCACTGAGTACATGTGTGTAAGCTCGTTCTCGGAGGGGCTTTGGAGGGGGAGGAGCTAAGGCGAGCTACAGACATATGAGTGGGACCCACCTTTGTCACCCTGAGTAACACACCCATCCTGCCCCAGCCGGTTCTCCGCGGCCAACACGCGAGAGCCGATTACTGTTGAGGCGGGACTATTGGCGCGAGCTCGGCCCCGTGCTACGACTGGGAGGGAGACACGTGCACGGAGGCCAGACCAATCAATCTCCTGCGCTTTGTTTGAAGCCTTGTCGCTAGTTTTTAATTCCGGAAGCGATTGCTTATCCATCTAGTCTGAAGTGTTTTCAGCTGGCCCTGCACCTCCCTGTTAATTGGAAGACAAAGATGACTGTATCGACAACGATTCCGTATTTTTTGTGTTTTAACTTCAACTGAACTTTGTTAGCCCTCTCTGTGAGAAGTGCTATATAAATAAAATTTACTGACTTGCTCACTTACTGACGTGTGGCGTTGCAGTGACCCAGGGCTGATATGATATGTGCGGTGTTCTGTATTGTGTGAGGTCTAAAAAAAAAAAGCTAAGACTATTCTGTCAAGACGAACTGAGCCTACAGACGACTTCCTCTTTTCACATGCAAGCGACTTGGGAAGATTCCCGGCCGCCAGCTGCTCAACGTTTTGCTCTAGAAATTTCAATCTTTGTCACAAGAGAAGAAGCTGAGGCAGCAAGATGAAGGACTGATGCCCGCGACGATCCTTCTTTAAATATATATATAAATAAAAAAAATGCATTATTCATCCTCCCTCTGCCTCAAGTCAATCCTAGTCGAATAAAATCACAGAGCTCCAATTACGCCGGGGTCTTGTCTGCCCCACTGAATATTTTAAGGTTCGCCTCGTGTTCCGCAGACTTGAGAAACACATTTTCCACTAAAGGAGTAATCAGGTTCAACTGCCTCTCCTCTTCTCTCCTCTCCCCAGGGCTGCCACTAGGGGGCGAATATTCCTGCCTTGACAGTAATTGCTCTCTCTCTCTTATGTCTTCCTCCCTCCCCTCCTCCTTCTTATATTCATCAGCGAACCCACTCTCCATCACAGCGCTGTGCTTTCACAGGGGCATTACCAGAGCTGCAATGGCTGTCATTATGTGGTGCACTTGATTTACTTTGGCAGGCGACTCATCTGGATAGGACAGGGACACGTTTCCCTCCTTTAATCAAAAATGAGTCTGGTCTTTTTTTTACCTGGATGGGCCAAAAGTAAAATTGTCTAATTGTGGTTCTCCATAAAATAAAAAATAAAATCACCCAAATCCGTCATTTTATTTGGTTTCAGATGTTGTGTCTTTGTCACTGGGCCTGAACCTTTTGTGTAAAAAAAAAGGACACGCCGCCGACAATGCACACAACATCTTTTTTCGGGGGCGGGGGAGTGGAGGTGGGAGGTGGTGGTGGGGGGGGGGGTTTCCCTGTTTTACTGCGGGGCAGATGCGTGTGTTACACTCCCAGGACGGGGGGCCCGTCGCGGGCTGTTCCAGCCGGTGAGCGTCCCCCCGTCCCCCTTGTGGTGGGCTTGGGCAGACAGAGAGGGCTAACCTTGGAGTCCCCTCCCCCGCTGCCACATTCTCCTTTGTCATACCACCACTTGTTTTTCAATTTGTCCAACAGGCCCTGCTCGTTGAGCTTTAGAACGGCCAGGTTGACCGCGTTTCTTTGGGGTGGAGAAGGGAGGGACAGATAAGATAGTTTGGTCAGAGCAGAGGGTGGAGGGACAGACGGACACGATGGACCACAGCCGGGAGGAAGAGGAGGAGGAGGAGGAGAAGGCAGGCCACATGGAAGGGGGAGGAGTCAGGGAGGTTTACAGGGGAACAGATGAAGGTTGGTGGAGGAGGATGCACCCAAGGAAACACTCTCTCTCCTGCTCCTCCGTCACAGCCAATTAGAAATCACAGAAATCTCATCACTCTTGCATCAGACAGCGTTTTCTATCGGTCCCCGGATTGCAATTTGGACACCCCAACCAATCAGCTTCCTTTCAGTTTGGTACAAAACCAACAGAAAGCTGCTCTGAAAACCCCAGAAAGACAAGAAGAAGACCAACAGGAAGTGACTGTGAGCCTTGCTGCTGCTAAACAGGTTAGCGTGGATGCTGGGCTGGCAACAGCAGCGATGGACCAGGGACTTTCAAAGTAAAGGACCAACAGAAAAATGGTCCTGTGAATAATATGAGGCACCTGTAATAATGAAGGCTAACGTGTGGATTTGCAAGACGCAAAAAGCTTTCTAGGATAAATTAGCGGGAACCAATTTGACTGGTGCGTTTGAATGTGATGATTCTGCCTCCTTTGTGCCAAACCCGCCTCCCTTCACCTGATGGACCTTTCAGATAAACCGAAAGATTTGGAGCTCCATCTATCTGGTGTGCGTCAGGATATTTTTGTCAGAGTCTGACCTGGCTGCCTGCGGCGACGCCGGAGCTCCACGCCAAGTGTCGCTTCGTGAGCGTTAAGAACTGCAGAGCTGCAACGTTACCTGCAGCTCCGGCGTCACTTCAGCCTGCTGATGGTGCTCTTGCACCCTGCTGCTACTCCTTCATCCTTCTACAATTCTGCTGTGTGTGTGTATCCAGTTTCCTACAGCACTGCTGGCTCACACCCCTGAAGCCACTGACCTCCAAACTCATCTCAGGGACAAGAGGGCTGAAAATCAGGCGTTAAGCTCACGTCGTCGGCTGAGCTTTTTCATTTTTTTGAAACTCAGTATTGGGCTGATTTATTTGTTTATCGACTCACAGAGCTGCCGGTAAATCAGATCCTTTGCCTTGTTAAAGGCCTGTATATATTTCAGAGGGTTGATGATTTATGGAGAGCGTCGCTTTCTTTTAGAAAAACGAGGAAGCAACATTTGGCAAGAGTTGTTTGTTCAAGCCTTAAATTAGATTTCTTTGTTTTTTCTTCTTTTTTCCCCCCCCTGCATATATATTTAAATTGTTAAGTAATTTGGCGTCCAGCCTTCAGATGTGAGATCTGTGCGCTTCTTCTTGGTGCCTCCTCAGCAGAACAGACTTCAAGGAATCTACCCTTTCTACAAAACATATTTCATGCAAAATTTCTGGTTCTTTGTTGATTGCAGACTTCCATCCATTCTTACGAAAAAAACAATGATTTTGACTTCTTTTTTTTCTCGAAAAATCCGTCCCTGCTTTATCTGTTTCGTTGTTTGTTCAATTTCCTGTTGTGTTTTTCCCTCCGTGCACCTCCACCCCTTTGATAGTGTGATGCTGTAATCAGCAGGGCTCATCTCTGCTACAAGGACACCTGAGTCGCGGCTGGCAGGCTTTAAAAGTCGACCCCGTTGGCTGATCGTCCTCCTTTCTGGACGTCCTGTCGCAGCCTCTTGTTTTTGGGGAGGTAAACCTCAGAAAAAAAGCACAGTGCCCTGAGCTGTGAGACAGTTCCTGTATCTGCTGTTTGCTAGCGGAGGTCCTGCAACCCCGAGGACACATTTCCACATCCCTCGTGACGCCTTCCAATAGGGTGGGACTTTGAGAAGGGAGATTTTTAGAGGACAGAGTGTTTCTCATGGGCGACCACATTCTAAAGCCAAGTCTCATCGATGCAACAGGTGTGGATGGAGACATTTTTCAAAACATTTCTCTTGTCGATCATGATAAAGGGCAGCAGTCACAGGTAATAAAATCATTTAGCTGAGAAAGCACATTCCTACTGACTGTCACATGGCACAGCGTGAAGGAGAGGCAGACTCGTCAGACCACGTGCACCATCCGCTGCCACACGGTGTGCATCCACTTCAGGTTTCCGCCCACTGGGAGAAGCCAGAGACAACCGTGGATAGTTCCGGAAATGTTGTTTTTTTCAGGGGGTTGACGGGGCCGGGGGCTTAAAATATAAATATAAAATAAATAACGGATCTATCCACCCGCTGTCTGTCACTTTTCCCTCATAAACGAAGAAACCTTTGCGTGTCAACGACGGGGGGTGAGGGGAGGGTTTGGTCTGGTTTGTTCCCGCACACTGAGGAAAGTTATAGCAACAGGAAGTGAGGCTGAGCTGGCTGCATGTGTCTCAGTGGGTAGTTAGGCGTGGAGAAAGAGCGAGCGAGGAACCGGGGAAGGAGACGTGAGAGAGAGAGAGAGAGAGAGAGAGAGAGAGAGAGAGAGAGAGAGAGAGAGAGAGAGAGAGAGAGAGAGAGAGAGAGAGAAAATTATTCAATTATTCTTCTCCCAGCAGACAAGGTCCACACACTGAATCATTGGTCTTATTATTATTAATGTCATTTTCTTATTTTTGCATGGTTTGCATATCTGAGAAAAACCAGCCGGGACCGGCTCTGTGGTTTCGGGTGAGCAGGCAGATGAACATTGTCTGCTGAGGGAAGGATAAGAGAGGGTGAAGTCTCCAGAAGGTCCTCCAGTTTCCCTGCCCTCTTCACACACACGCTTCAGTAATTACACTTCAGATTGCAACTGATCCTCCATTCGACATTTTCCAATTACCGCTCATTGTTTCTTTGCAATTGAAAGGCAAAATGTGTGGTGACTTTTTGTGCCGTCTCTAGTCCCCTCCCCCATTGGCCAGGCCCCTCGAAAGAAAAGAAAATATCCAATTTTTCTCACATTTTCGTCTCCTGTGCCTCTATAAATTCCCCCGATTGTATGTCATATCGGATGAAGTGGCACCAGCCTGAGATTCTGCCCCTCCTCGCTGATATCATCATCATCAGCAACAGCATCATCATCATCATTAATGTCATCATCATCATCAACATCATCATCATCATCATCATCATTGTCAGCATTGTCAGCATCATCATTATCATCATTACAAACACCTGAGTGGATGAGGAGGATGAGGAAGAGGAGGAACAAAGACATAGGAGACAGTCAACAGGGATGGACAGAGTTACCTGTGTGGTGGCCCTGCGGAGGAACAGAGTGAGCGTTAAAGGGAAGCAGGAAAGAGGGATGTGGGACGGATGAGTGACGGTGGACACGGGTGGGGCAGGGGTGTATGGATGGAGCTAACCTACGGGTTGAACAACAAAGAGATGGCAGAGAGGAGTGAGAGGAGAGGCACAGCTCAGACAGACGGAGAGAGAGAAGGAGGAGGAGTCAGGACACGATGGGGACACACAGTCTGCAAACTCAACAGGTTTTTCACTGCTGCCGGGTGAAAACTCGCTGCTGCCTCGCTCTTTTTTTTAAAAGTGGGAAATGGTCGGGTTGCCGATTTGATTTTCCAATTTGTTCTCTGGGGTCAGTTTGGAATCGGATCAGGTGCGACGCCGCCGGAGGAGGAGGAGGCACTTTTCGCCTGACAGCAGTGACGGGTTAATCGTGTGGTATTTTCAAGAGATATAAGGCACAGCAGGGTAGGTGGAATATCGCAGCAATAGTACAGTATCAGCTGCCTCCTATTGTCACACTATTCCACCCACCTTAACTGTGAGCCTTTGGGCGTGGCGATCCCGTAGCCCTTGGAGTCCAGGTTGCCTCCGACTTTCATGGTGTCGCAGGGCTTGCGCTGCTCCGTGTACTCGTTCATGGTGGACTCCAGCAGGAAGGCATACTTCCCCTTGGACTTGCGGACGCGGGCCACGCCCTCCGCCGTGGTCTTGGTGAAGACGGTCGGCTCGGCCGACTTCATGTACGACCACATCTTCTCGTACACGGCTATTTTGGACCTCTGGGGTTGACGAGGGGAGAGGAAAGGAGGGATTAGGAATAACTCACTTTTCAAACCTGAGGCCAAACAACAAGAAACACTGAAAATAGGGAATCGCTTAAATGAAAACGGTCCCGGTATTGATCTTTGAGGAACTCCAGAACTTGAAGGAGTGAAAAAACAATCTCTTTGATATTCACAGTCCAACAGTTACATTCTACATCATTAAAAAGTGATTATCTCATGGATTGGACACAAATTTAATATCCTTATGCAGTGTTTTGGCTAGCACTGTATCATCAGCTGTGCCCCAGGGGTGGAACTCCGTCACCAGCGTCGGCATTTAGATCTCTGAAAGTCCGGTGTGATGCTACTTAAAACCTGCCACTTCTTTTTTTCATTTTTTACTGCTTTGTTTCACAGAAAGGACTTTGTCCTTGAGGGGCTTGGGAAAAACAACAATCTCAATGCTGGTATACAATTGCTGCATTTTTACAAATTAAAGTCAAGTTTGCCTTCAAGTAATTTGGGAAACAGCCAGAGTTCAAAGAACTATTGATTGCAGACAGTAAGCGTGGACAATCGTGCCGATAAGGGGATTAAAAGCTAATTTAAAGTCGGCAGTGTAACATTTGATAAGCACGGTTCACTATGAAGGCATCAATAAAGAACAAGGAGATTTTTTTTTTTTAATTTTATCTCATAGATGCTATCTTTCAAAAAAAAAGGTTAAAAAAGAGGTACGCTTCAGTAGTTGACTACCGCTGACAAAAAAGAACATCATGAGAGAGAAGGTGCAGACTGATAGATAAAGCTCTGAGGATTCTGCTTATTAGCACTTTGTCGTCATTTGAATGATTTTGAATATCAAAATAAGTCCTCAGATTCTTTTGTTCTTTTTAAAATTGCTTTTAAATAGCCACAATCTTCTATTTGCAAGTGATTATATATATAAAGGTACAATTTCAGTATAAAACAGAGGCACAAAAGAGGGTCGGAGACCTTCATGAGCTTGTTGGCCTCCTAGATGTGGAGGTGTGTTGATGGTAGTAAGAGAGATAGATGAAAAAAATGTGAGTTAGTTCCTCAGTTAAAAATGGTGGGGCATGTTTTGTCAGCGTGGTTTGTAAAGTCAGTGAGGAAAGAAATAGCAGCAAATAAACTGCTGGTGGTGTAATGAATCAAGAGTGGTGAGATTCATCAGGCTGGTACTTCATTAATGTAAGGATCCAGAGAACCAGTGACACAAACAACATCAACCCATAAAGCCGTTTATGATTTCAGAAATCAGTCGCAACAAACTTTGGACATTTACACTCAGTAGAAAACTAAGTTTTCCACCACAATCTTTTCATCGAGGTTAATTACTGAGAAGATGATCACGTAACTATTTAATTCTCTCTCTCTTGTTTTTTTTTTTTTTTTTTTACTGCAGAAGCCAAACGTTTAATCAAGAGAATTAGAACCACTGGCACAAACTACAACTCCAACCCAAATCACCAGCAGTGCTGCACGGCACTTGATTGCCGAATGAACTTTGAATCCAATGCGGGCGACGTTGCCAGGGTCGTTTAGAAAGCGGTTGTGTTTTAGTGAACATATGGCGAGAGGCCTGCTCACACCTCGCCGGCGCCCGGTAGCGTTTGCTGCCACCGCCGCTGCCGCCGCTCCGAACAGCAATTAGATTATTCAAATTGAACGGCGGGCATTCATGGCGGGACAAATTGGATGAATCAGAGATGTAAATAGGAGAAGCTGAGGAGGTGAAAACACTGCGCGCTCTTCATTACGCTGACACCGTGTCACTCGCCGCCGTTCAGCGATTAGACACGGCCGCAGGTTTTTTTTTTTTGCTTCATAAATAGAAACGAGCGCTGCGTTCAGATTAGACTTGTTGTTAACGCAGCCTGGCACGGCCCAGAATTCAGCGTGCGACATCTCACACGTCCGTCTCCATAGTCGTCAACACAGAGAGCGTTTTACATCGATCTTACGCAAGATTCCCTCAACAGTCAAGTGACCAAAACCAGGCCTTAAAAGGCCCAGAAGATTCAAATGTTTCAGTTTAACTCTCGTTTGACTGGTTCTCCAGGTTCCACATGCCAGGACTAACTTAGGAAAAGCTGCTTTTAGTGTCAGTGCTGCAAACTCTTGCTACGTCCTGCAACATGACCTGAATTTAGGCACTGTGATCCCTTGTAGACATGTTAGAAACATTATTTTAAACCGCCCGTTTACAGCATGTAACTGTTCGATTTTAGCTTTTGCTTATTTATCGAAGTTCTTTGGCCTTTTAATTATTTTAAGCTTTATGTATTTTATTGCTCTTGTTGTTTTTAATCTTTTAATTCGAGTAGTACTATTTTATTTTTCAATTTTTCAACCGACCAAAAAGTTTGTTTTTCGAAGGCTTTTTGTCAGATGGATTTAGGAAAATGTTCCATCTGCTGCTCCGGGGTGGCTTGAACTTGTATTAGGAAGATACTGTATTTCAGACTTTTTATTATTATTATTATTACTTTTAAGTATTTAATTCATCGCCTCCATCCCGCCTAAAGTCCCCAATCCAATGCCGAGGCTGATTCCCGACTCGCACGGCCCTGCGATGGAATCTTATGGACGGAGGTGAACGACTCCCATCTCCAGTTCGGATCCTCTCCGATAGCGCTGACATTTACAACCGCATTTAAAATGCAACGCCGCGCCTCTTCCGATAAGCCAGGCCTCAATCTTGCTTTAAATAAGGCTGCGATGGCTGCATACTGATTTCCCACACCTCCACCCCTCCGCCCTCCTCCACCCCCCCGCTGGTGTAAACTCAGTCAGAGGACAATCTGCCGGCCGTCACCCAGCAGATTGTTGCACTCCACGCACGTCTGCGCGCAAACTTTTTTTTCCCCTTTTTATTCAGCTCTCGACCGCGCGGCTCGTTACTGAAGGGTGAAAATAACGAGCGGAGTAGCCCGCCACTCGTCCACCTCCGCGGCATTCCCATCTTTCTCTTTCATTTTCTTTCCTCTTCTTTCTTTTCCTCCCTGTGATAAAATGCTGTCGTCGCTCGGCAGGCAACCAGCCTCCGCCACTGAAGCCAGCGCCCGGGGGATGTGGTGTGTGTGTGTCTGTGTGTGTATGTAGCTGGGCCGTGACGGACACCTATCCCATAATAATGTCACTGGTGTCCTGGAGGAGCATCTGTCCCGTCTCTCCTCTTCAGTCTTTTGCCAAAAAAAAGTAAAAAAAAGAAATCTAATCTAATCTCACCATCTATCCACTGGAGCACCGATCCATCCATCCATCCATCCATCCATCCATCCATCCATCCATCCATCCATCCATCCATCCTTCACCTATCTTCCAAATTTTCCGTGTCCACAGATTTGTCTGTTTGGCGTTTTATCTGCGCGTGGCAGCGGCTCAAAGTCGGGGGACGGACGCGCGGCCTTGGAGACGACGGACGCGAGACAAAACGCTGTGATTCTTTCCAGATTCTTCACGCGCTGACGGAGTGAAGAGAGGCTGCGAGGAGTCACCTTCAGGCCGTCGCCACCGCAAAACAACGACACACACACACACACACACACACACACACACACACACACACACACACACACACACACACACACACACACACACACACGTACAAATCTACTCGCTTTTTCCATTCTTCTATAGGTCTGCCTCTGAATGCATACATTACGCTCTGGCAAACACACACACACACACACACACACACACACACACACACACACACACACACACACACACACACACACACACACACAGACGCAGATAATTAATGGCAGTGGCGGATCCCCCTCAGCTGTGGGAGAGTAAATTGCTTTTTCACCCTCCACAGATTTCAGCCGCTCGTTATGTTGATGATGCCAGAGCCACTCAGAGAGGCACAAACTGTCTGCTGCAACCTCCAACTGGCCAACACTCAGCCCGTCCCACCATCCCTCCATCTATATGTCTGTCTGTCTATCTATCAGTGGGTTAGTTGGTCTTTCCTTTAGATGTTTGAACCTCTTATCTCGTTTCGTTGATGCAATACATGTGTAATTATTGAGCTAATTGTAAATTTCCTGGCGACGACTTGCAAGTGCTTGTGTCTGGACCGCAACCCATCCATCCATCCATCCATCCAGAACAACTTAGCCAGCCATGATGACATGGCAGAGCAGATTCCCTACTGTTTTGTTTTTGCCCACGTCTGCAAAAAAAAAACAAACAAAAAGAAATATCCTGTCCCCATCAGCAGTTTGTGCGTCCGCTCCTGTTTGTGTTTATGCGTCCTTATGTAACTGCGAGGCAGGCGGGGGCGGCAGGGTCAGCGGGTGAAGTGGCTGCAGGTCCCCTGCGGGTCGCGGCTCCCTGCCCACCGCTTCACACTAACAGCTCCCTGCAGTAGGCGCACCGGTTGGGCTCCGACTACCTCTGGGCTCGGCTGCCTCTTTACCTTTTATTAACATCATTATTACTGCGCCATTTGACAGCGCAGGGGGCGATTAATCTTTGCACCTCTGCGAACACGTTTGAGGATTTTATTTAATCCTCCGCCGAAGCCTTGATGTGAACTTGGATGCCGACGTCAGTTTTCTATTTTTTTCCCCCTTTTTTTCTCTCTCCCCCTTTTAGGCACAAATTAGCTTAAAACTGGGAAGCCACGCGGACTCCTCCGGCTTAGTGTCACGTCTAAAATCTAAGCCTCTCTCAATTAAATATGAGGACAAAGTCACACATTTACTCCTCTCCTCCTCCCTCCCGGTACACTTTAAATCTCTTTAAACTGCCGTCAGTCCTCGCTCCCGCATAGTCACAGCTGATTTCTGCAGCTCCGAGTGGAAGCGGCTTCGGCACGTCCCTCCAGACATTACCGCGGCGCTAACACATTTTTTCTGGCGTGGAGGACACTGTCTTTAATTATGGGGGTATGAAGCGTCTCATTTCAGCTGTGTTTCTTTGTCATTCTGTTTGCAGCATGAACGCGGTGGTGAAGTGCCTCTTAAACTGCAAGTACAAGTTAAAGCAGTTCTCTCCGACATGAGTTGCTGCTGAAGGACTTCAGACCCACTGCAAGAGCTTTGTAACAATGTTGTGAAGCAAAGTAAGGAAACTCTGAAGGAATTAAATGTTATACAAAAATTAACTAAACCGAGATATATGCATATATGATAACAGTAACAAGATAATGGTAAAAAAGTGATAACAATAACATAATCTGTGTCTGCCCTGTCAGTAAACAAAAAAGAAAACTTTTTACTTGTTTTGCTTGTTGGACTTTCAGGAAACTCCCTTCTGACCAACTGTGACATCACAAAGGGCACTTGTTCCTCTTTCTTTCAGTTTAGTTACAACCCTACCCACTTGATTCTGTCTCCCTCTAGACATGTGGTTGGTCCAACAAAGCAGCATCAGTTATGGACGCTGCTTTCTGGAGATCTTTGGAGCCATCTTGGAAAAACAATTGTTTATATAACTAATAACTGCTTTCGTCTTGGTTGAGAAAATAAAGACCTGCTCGGACCCTTTAATGTAAAAAATAAAGCAGCGTGTGCTGAGTTCTTACCCTGAAGAACTCCTTGGTGGAGCCTGAGTCCAGCGTCCCGTAGGCGATCTCTGTCTGCTTGGCCAGGTCCTCGGCGCTCTCTATGGGCGACACCATCCTCTCCACGGTGAGGAAGGCAGCCAGGTTGGCCGTGTAGGAGGAGATGATGATCAGGGTGAAGAACCACCACACACCTCCGACAATACGTCCCGACAGAGACCTGCAGAGAGGGGATGAAACGAGGGAATGAGTTTTTCAGGTTCAAAGAGGCAAAAAGAAAGAAAAAGGAAAGAAGGGAGGAGACATGGTCAGGAAGAGGAGGAGGGTGAGAACAAGAGGAAGAGAAGAAGATGGGAAGTGCAGGTGAAAGGTATGATTGGAACACGAATAGGAGAAGCAGGTGTGGGGAAGCGGAGAAGGAAATGTAATTAAGGTGAGCTCCTGGGGGAAGGGTGAAGCAAAATGACAGCCGCCGCAGACGTAATTGTCTCTCAACCATCAAACCAATTCAGGGGCAACAATAACAAAGGCAACAAGGAGCTGATCGTAATCTGGACGCTTTTTTCTTTTTTTTCATCTACCAATTGCCATCGGAGGCGTTGGAGCAGCTGGGCAATTCATTTTGCTCGCGTGAACTTGTTTGCAGTGAAGTGAAGAGATCAAGCGGGCGCGGCCACATTAGAGGCAGAGCAGTGGAAAGAGGAGGGGAGAGGAGGTGGGTGAGGAGGGGGAGGCAGCAACACGTGGATTTATCTCCAGAGCAGCTTCAGTCAATAAACGGCCTTGAAATTCTGAAGGGCAGCAGCAGCAGCAGCAGCAGCAGCAGCAGCAGTCGTGCTGCTATATTCTTTATTCTCCTTTCCCTCTTTTTGTGTTTGCTCCCTGCTGATCACTCATAAACATTTAACAGTGAGACACAGCCCCCCCCCACCCACCCTACACACTGGGTGTTTCAAAAACTCAATAATCAGCACATTTGTTAACGCAGATGATTGATTTTTGTGAGGCGAGGCTCCCTTTACTGTCAGTACAGAAGCATAAAACAAATGATGAGATGATGAAATTAGTCCAATCATTTAATATATATATATAAATATAAATATATATACAGTATATAGATTAAACATTGTATCATTTTTGAGGAAAACCATTGAACCACTCTTGAGTGCTTTTAGACTAATTTATTATGAGCTAATAGTAAATGCCAATAACAATAGCCCATCCTGATAACAAGGCAGTGAGGCTGCTTTCAGCCAAGTTACAACAATATTTTTGCATTTCTTTTTAATGTGGCGCCAGCTGTTGTCCTGCTGCGGTAGCTGTGGGCCTCTCAATCACTTTAACAACATTTTCTAACAACCGCACATGACTTTGTCCAGTCAGTGAACTCCCCAGAAAGGAGATACATTTCTTCCTTTGCATCTGCCGCTTGCTCAAAATCCCTCAGACTGTTGTGATGTCAGACTTTGGTGATGTCATAAAGGGCACTGATAGCTCTCCAAGGATGGGGACCACACCCCCAGCCCAGGGTTGGCTCTGCCCTCTCAGACAAACCTGTTGGTGTGTCCTTCCATATACATAAGAGGGTCAAAAAAGCATCAGATTTAGCAGGAGGATGTAAACAGAGGGCTCAATGTGCAGTATTCAGTAGATTTGGGGGGGGGAAATTGGTGTAATATCCCTTCATATCTGCCCAGGATTTCCCGAAAAACAGCCAAACCAAATTAGATCCTTCCAAAAAAATCCAGTGGGCTCCAGATTCAATTAACTGAAGAATATCCGTCATATTACTGAGGGCAGCTGAGGGGAAGAATTGAAAAGAAAAAGAAAACCTAAAAACAGGCAGACAATGTGGATCTTTTAAGAACAACACGGGATGTTTGGAAATGTTGACCGCAACGGGAGTTTTATCTGTCAAATGCGGCTCGTCATCACTGCCAGACACGCAGATGGCAGCCGCTTTGCTCTGAATTGGGGTCAGTTCACTATGACACACACAGCCACACAGCACAAAGTCTGGCCCGAGATTCTCAAATCAGGCAGCTCAGACGTGAGAGTCGCTGCGGCTAGTGTAAGGAGGAGGTTTATTTTTAGAGACGGAGAGGGAGAGAGAGAGAGAGAGAGAGAGAGAGAGAGAAGCTCAGCGTCGTCTGACTCCCAATACAGTGTCACCTGTGGAGCAACTCCAGGCTCTGCTGCCGTCCAAATCCCTCAAAGCTGCCTTTCTCTCTCTCTCGCTCGCTCGCTCTCTCGCACAAACGCACACACACACACACACACACACACACACACACACACACACACACACACACACACACACACACACACACACACACACACACACACACACACACAGCAGCAAGATCGCTAGACACATTTTGAGGGTTTCAAAAATTCAGGTTGCAAAATCAACTCTTCTTTTCGGCAAACAGTAAAAACAAGCACACAGCTGTAGTTCTACCCAGCCAGCGGATGTCCACCTTTACATCTCATCAGCTTGGCAAAGCAGCACGGCGGTGTCGTGCTAAACTCGGTTAACCCGCAGTGAGACATCTGCCGCGCGTTTGCAAAAAGTGAATAAAGCTGTAAAATCACCTGGAAGCTGAAGTTCAGGTGGAGGTTGTTTGAAAATGATGCAGTTTGCATGAATGTCAATGAAATCAAGGTCGTTTGATTAAATCATCCATCCATGCATCCATCCATCTTGTATACCCACTTTCTTTTGCTATTATGAGGCAAAGGCAGGTTACACACTGGACAAGTCGACAGTTTATCGCAGGGCCACATAGAAAGTCAAGCATCCACCACATCCATTCACACTCACTCCAACAGACAATTTAGATTTCCCAGTTCACTTCACATACATGTTCTTGGAGCACGGGAGAAAACCGGAGAACCCGGAGAACCCAGAGAAGAGCCCTGTCAGTATTCCCACCGGGAACAGTGTTTTTGTCGCCCTCTACCTGTCAGCGAGTGTCGCTGTCTGTTGTTTTTTCCACCATATGCTTTGCCATGTGATTTCAACCACCTCCTTATTTGGGTAACTTCCTGTCTGTGAAATTTTTTTTTGTTGACCCACCTGATTCCCATCTTAGACAATCGGACCAACTCTTTAAGCCCAGCCTTGGCAATCCTGCTTTGTCTGATCGTCAGTTCAAATCTTTTCAAGAAGGCAGTTCCTCCGTTGTCTTTACGCCTGTTCAGACCGTTCCTGTTTTTGACCTCCGCCTGCTGGATTTGCAAAAAGGATAAGAAATAAAGATTTCCGATTGTCTCTGATCTGCTTGTGGTTCCTGAATCGTGGCCTGACAAGCCCACTCAGACGCAGGGAGAACATGCAAACTTCACACAGAAAGGCCCCATGTAGGCCTGGGAATGGAACCCACGACCTTCCTGCTGCGAGGAGACAGTGGTGACCGCTGCAGCACCGTGTGGCTCTTCCGTTAAATCCCTTTCCTCAAAAATAAATATTGGGACGGTTCGGTTGGCTGTTGGATGATTTATCGGTGCATTTATGAGTGGAAGCATTTACTCCGTCGTCCACAAGCACCATTACCACGAAGCCCAACCCGCTGATGTCACTGCGCCTGCATACAAATGAGTGTGTTTGCGCGTGTGTGTGTGTGTGTGTGAGGACGCATGCGTCTTCCTGGGCTCCAAATGTGGCCGTGGCTGCTATGCGTGGGTGAGCTCCGGTTAGCGGCGTCCTTGATGGGTGACGTGACAGCGGAGTTGTTGTGTGCACGATGCTGCTGCTGCTGCTGCTGTTGTTGTGTGTTGGTATGCAACAGGCGAGTCCTTCTATAGCTGCTCGTGTATCATCTATGAAAGGCGATAGATTGCCTCCCCCATCCTCCGTGCCAAAGATTAATGGCGCGCCGTTTCGCAACCTCTGTCTCTTCTTTTTCTCTCTCTCACACACGGGCGCGCCTGGCACTCAAAGCAACACACTTTGCTCTTCCCACCCAACTCATCTGAATTTTCTCACTTAGAGGAAGAAACTGCGATTTTCTTTCTGTGATTTTTTTTAAGTGCTTGATCTAGTCGTCGACTTGTCGCCTCCTCGGCTGCTTCCGAATATGACGGTAATCAAAACCCCTTTTAGGAGAAACAAACCCCTAAGTGTGACTGTGCTACACAACCAGGGAGACACACACACGTAAACACACACACTAAGGTGGAGTGGGTGGATGCTGCGAGGATAACCAGGGGATCTGGGGGGTGAAGAGCCCTTGGCTGGGAGACTCTGACAGCTCTGAGAGTATTTGTTTCTGGAGATCAAGTAGACAAACACATTTGTAAACAGCGAGTGCACAAACACAGCGGTAATGACCAACTCAGCCAGTTAGTGAGTCACGGGGGGGGGTTCAGCTGATACTGAACATACAGAATGACTTGTTTTCCAAATGCAGGGGATTCATTTCAAGATAAAGGATTCTTGAAAACACCAGGATTGACAACATTGTCCCGTCTAATCAGATTTATTTATTTTTTTATCCCTCTTTGGTCTGACTGAGCTGCTAGTCAGAATTTCAAGAACATCTACAACGCGGCGTTTTGCCCGGGAGGCTGCAAACAATGGGCTAAGTGGGCGGTTTTCTGAAGGTTGCAGTTTGGTGTTGTTAAGTGTAGTTACTTGTGCAAGGTTAGAGTCTGAGATGAGCGAAAAATTAATAGATAAATACAATTTGGGAGCTTTAGAAGGTAGAAGCAGCCGATGGGGACCTTGAGGAGAGCAGTCAGGCGGTGAGGACGACTGGTATCCAGTCGATAATCCAGAGAGCACTCATCAATCGCTGCATGCACCCCAGCGCTCCACACTGCTTACTTAGTCAACCCATTGGCTGGATCTGTTGTTACCATTAACTATTCAACACTTCCACTGCCATTTACTCAATACTGTTGGAAGACGGTGGGAGAGCGACAGGGAGCGACAGACAGAGAGAGGGTGAGAGAGAGAGAGAGAGAGAGAGAGAGAGAGAGAGAGAGAGAGAGAGAGAGAGAGAGAGAGAGAGAGAGGAGCTGTAATTTCAGATGTTTATTGACGGGGACACATCCAATCCCTCCGAGACGCTCAGCACTGATCACTCTACCCCTCCGCGACTCCCACCCACTCCTCCCTCCTCCTGCACTCACTGGCTCCCTCTCTCCTCACTCCCTCGCTCGGCCCACACGCGCCCCCTTTCTTTTCCCTCTACGCCTTCACGATTCGTTTCCGCACACGTCTTGCTCCCCCCATCAGCCGGCCATCCGTCACCCAGCATGGTGTGACATAGCCAATAAACAAATAAATAAATGAATGAACAAATGGTTTCGGCACGTCAAGGTCACCGTCAGGACACCGTGTCGCCTGTTACCTCCTTCCTGACTGCCGGATGCAGACAAAAAGGGAACCGAGTTGTGAAAGTGGGAATATGCGGTTGCGAGATGTTGGCGAGGAATCTTCGATTAACTGGATACTCAGACTTACATCGCGTCGACAAATAAAAGACACGGGGAAGTATATATTGAAATCGAGGGACATTGGAATGCAAAACACAAATGCAATTCCTCAAGTGCCAATGAAAACCTCCTAATGAGTCACATGACTGTAAGCAGCACTGAGACAATAGAGCAGAGAAGGTCGTGCTGAAGATGACGGATGGACGGACAAGAGAGACAGAGAGACCAGGTCACATGATGCAAGAAAAATGACATTGATTTATACTTTCACTGCATGAAAAATACTATACATAGTACGAAATATGAAGAAGTATAGACGAAAAGATGTGATAAATAAATAAGCACAATAACGAGTTTGATTCATAGCTAACATGTCACATGACTTCAAGTCCTCTTGAAAATACAAAGTTGTAGACAGACAGGCAGACAGAGGGACGGATGAATGGATGAATGGATGAATTGATGAAATGGCCAGAAAGTGGTTGGCGCTGAGGAGGAGGAGGAGTGTGTGCGCTCTGCTGTGTCTCCCAGACTGCAGAGACGACTGCAGCAGGAAGAGACGGACCCTCGCTGAATACCAATGGACCGACTGTTGCAGCTCAACACACAATGTACAACTCACACTGCAGTCTCTGTCTCTCCACACACACGCACGAAAACACACATACACACACACACACACGCTCACAGTCTGTATGTACATTCGCAGTCAGAAGAGGGCAGAATACACACGCTGTGTGCGGCTCCACCTTCATCTCCTCATACATCTCATCACCACAGGTGTCAGGACGGACACGGGAGATAAATCCAGAACAAACACCTGCCGCTCGCAGGCAAACGTGCCGAGGATGAAAAGTGGGAATTAATATAAGATGGAAGCCACTGTTGATCTCATTTTTCCCACTCTCTCTTTCTCTTATCTGGGCTAGGGGGAAAAAAGACAAAAAATAATAAAAAAATAAAATAGCTGTATCTGACAGGAGTGACAGAGAGCCTAGTGTGCTGATGCTCACTTCCGAGATTTAACTGAGATTGGGGCCACATTAATGGAGTTGTTATCTAAAAACCCCAAAAACAGACAAAGAAATGAAAATAAAAATCAATGCGGTCATCTCATCTCTGCTGGGCTGTTAACAGTGAGCCATCAGCTATTAGTTCTACGACTGTGTGTGTCCTGTGTGTGCAGCATGATGACCTGACAGCCTCTTATCTTCAGTTCACAAGGCCAATATTCACCTCCAGCAGCTCCAGAGGGAAACTGACTGTGACTGTCTGCAGATTGTTGCTGTGCAGGTAGTAGTAGTAGTAGTGTGTGTGTGTGTGTGTGTGTGTGTGTGTGTGTGTGTGTGTGTGTGTGTGTGTGTGCATCCATGCTGCCAATATTCCAGCAGCGGGGATGTTGCATGGTCAAACCGCGGCGGGGTGTTTGTGCGGTGGGGTTTCACTCTCTGACCCAAATTTGCAGGACTCTGCTGCTCTTCACCGTCACGCTGCGAGCGGAGCCGCGTCGCTGAGTGCAGCTGCCAGCGCCAGATGTTGCAACACGTTTGGTACGCTGAGACGGAGGGAGCGCGATTCAGTCGGTGTCAGGTTGAATTCAAAGTGTGTCTGAGTGTGGAAAAAGAATCCAAATTTAGACGTTGAGCGTAAACACAGTGGTGTGGACACGCTGCCATCAGGTTCCATCACTTCCTGTTCGGAGGCTGATCAGTGTGGAGCTCTGGAGGGCGCAGTGGTCTGTTCCCCCTCCTAAAACTGGGCGATTTCCTCTCACTGGATCTGCAGTTTTTCCTAGTTTGACTGGATATTACGTGACACCTGCTTACGACTCATTTTAACCATGGTGAACACCAGAAACACTGGAAGTAGCCACCACAGCCAATCAGCTGCCTTCACCTAGCCCTCTATTCTCTCACACCAACAGTAACTTCATGTTCTCTTCCATTGTGTCCATAAATCCTCCCGCCTGCCACTTCACCCTCAGCCAGATCTCCACTGTCCCTCCACTGGACACGTCCAAACCATCTCAGCTCCAGTCTCAGTGTCACCTTCAAAACATCTAAAACCATTAAGACCCTGCCTGTCATGATCAACACTTGCAGACAAACTTTTCTCCACCCGTTGCTCCAACCTGCTCGCACATGCTTCTTTGTCCCTATGTTGCCGGGCTATTGGCCATTTTCCAACTATTGGTTCCTATAGATCCCAGTCCAGCCCTCTGACCCACTCACTTTAAGCTCAATGTTTAACTTCTAGTCCGGAGAAAAATAATAAAGAAAAATCTGACAATCCAAATGTGCAGCTGCGTCCTTCTGAATCAAAGTCACCTGTCAAAACATCCCCTGGCTACAGTCTATAAAAAAGAAGGAATTTTCACAGAGAAGAACATCCTATTACAAAATGTAGGACGGTAATCTGACATCTGGGCCAACACTAATCTCGGTCTGCACTGTGTCGCAGGTGACAAGTGGCGGCGCTGTGATTTATTTGGCTTCAAGTTAAGTATCGCATTATCACTCTGACAGCCGCAGCTTATGCAGGCATATCTGTAACACATCCCACCCGTGATGGAAAGGTCTGCATGTGTGCGTGTGTGTTTGGATTGTTGGCCCGATGGCACGCTGGTGGACACTGCCGTGCAGGTCCCTCTGTTGTGTGTGTGTGTGTGTGTGTGCATTCTGCTTTTTTTTTTTTTTTTTTTTGCCGTGCGCCTGCCACGGCTGTTTGTTTTGCGTTTGCTGCGCTGCAGCCAGAATTGGACTGTCAGTCTCGGTGAGGAGCGGAGGAGTGGGAGTGTCGACAGGTGTCGTGCTGAGAGGGAAGGAGAGAGGGATGAGCGGAGGCGGCGAAAGAGGAGAGACGAGTGGAGGACGCGGGAAGAGGAAGGAGGGCCAGGATTGAAAAGGCAGAATATTCGAAGATTGTGTTTTTCACGTCGGCGATGTTATTGTTTCAAGTAGCTGGATTAATGAAGAATTCCTCGAGGCAAATTTTCTGCTTCAGTTACTCATTTATTCTATTTTATGGTCTTTCGACATTTAATTGTAGTGTTTTAGAGGAGCAGGCATAAGTACTCAAACCAATTAGCTGTTTATTATTGAGTGGCCTGTCCTTCGCTCTCTTCTATATTCATAACTGCTGGTCATTTCAGAAAATTGTCTCGTATCCTATTACACGATTAATCGATAGATTAATCCGCAGAAAAATGACGACTATAATATTTGATAGCTGCAGCGCTTCTGGCTTGTAATAGTTCTAAAAGTGCTGCAGCATCATGTTGGCCTTTCTGCTCCAGCGGTCAGGTGGTTCTCAAGCATCAGGAAGGTGTTGCCAGGGCGACGCCACATAAAGTGGAATAGTTTAGTGGCGTCTAATGGTGAGAATATGTATTTGCAAGCAAAATAGATACCAAATAAACGTTTGTATGGAAATGAAAATGCATCAGCCTTTCTGCTTCTTTTTCACTTCTGGAATATGGCTGTGCCATGAAGAATATTAATAATAAATAATTTCATTATGCCTTTTCATTTTCTTCTTTTGGGAAACATTGGTTGGCATAATTAAAATGAAAACGAAAAAGGGCATTCGAGATTTAATTTTACACAAATGCCCCCACTTACATTGTTATCATAATTACAATGGGAAAGTAAAAAAAAAAGCAATTACAAAATAGAAAAAAAACATCTTCCATTTTCATATTTATGACTTGCCCCGCACAGATCGACTCCATAATGTTCATGAAAATGCAATCGTTGGCCTTTTGCAGTTTTAATTTTATTAGAATTTTGCGATAAAATTGAAAATGAAAACAAAGCGGACATTAATTTTCTGTGTGACCACCTGGCCTACCAAACGCTTCCCAATAATAACACAGTGGCTGGTGCAGGACTCCCTGATGATGCAGTGACGTGCTGCTGTAACCACCGTCCAGCACCGTCAGCCTCCTTCCTGCTGCTCATCTTATATCTCCTCCACCTCCGCTGCCTCGTCCCTCCATAGATTTGCTCCCCAAAGGTCTCCAGGACGACGGCCATGAATATTTCACGAAAACTGCATCCTGGCTTTATCAATAATAAAAATGCCGTATTCTTATGAATATTCTAAAAATACAGCCGGACACTGCCTCTTCGGCTGACTGGCATTAAACATTTACGTGCATCCAGCGCAACTGCTAAAACTACCACCTGCGACTGTTTCTTTCTCACGCTCGCCGTCTTTCCGTGTCTCTGCCAGCCGCATCCGTAACACGCAGCTATCTAGAAAAATGAAAAATAAATCAAGAGCTAAGAGGTGAGTGAGGCACAGTGTCAACAGCGTTATAACTCATGGCAGCTGAACACCGGAGCGCTCGCACTCGTCCGAAAAACTAAAAAGCTAAAAACGGCATTTACACCAACGACACAAACAGGTTTTTTTCCGCTCCCTTTCTCTCCTCCCTCACTCACTGACTCACCGCGGTGAGATGTCGCAGCCCTGCTGCATGAAGGCTCCCAGGGAGAACCAGAGCGAGTTGAAGATGCCAAACTCGTTGGGCGGCTGGTCGGTGGGGCCCAGCTCGGTGGTGCCCTCCTCTGGCTCCTCCGCGTGCCACTCGTACGGGCTGAAGCGACTCACCTGAGGATGGGAGGGGAAGGGGGGATGGCGGAGGGAGTGGTCAGTCATGTGACATTGAGCTTTTTACTTCAAGGAAAAAAGTTTTAGACAGAAGTTGACGCATCGTCACACCTGGAATGGAGACGTTGTTACAGTGCCCCCTGTGTGTGTGTGAGTGTTCTTTTTCCCTCCTGCTTCTTGCTTACTGCCCAGGCTGGCAATGTCCATCCACCCATCCATCCATGCCACCTTCCATCCATCCATCCCTCATTCATCCTTCTCTCCCACCATATATCATCCATCCATCCATCCATCCATAAATTTCTCCCTCCATTCCTCTCCCACCAACTCCATCGGCCCAAACCCACCCATCCCTCGCTCCCTTCCTCCCTCGCTCCATCTATCCTTTCTTTTCCTATCACCACTAATCTTACTCTCAGGGTCACGGAGGAAGTGGAACGTATCCCAGGCGTCTCGGGGTGAAGACGGGGTCACACCCTGCTCCAGTCGCCAGCTTATCGCAGGGCCACACAGAGAAACGACCACCCACACTCACCCACTCACTCACTGCCTACGCAGGGATTCAAACCCACACCCTTCTTGCTGTGAGGTAACAGAGTTAAACCCAGCAGCACTGAGGCTCCTCCTCCGTAGCCCTGCAGGGTCTTTAGATCAGCGCATCCAGAAACAAGACGTTTGGCTGTTTGACGGTGAAGAAAAGCGGCAGGGATCAAGTGTTTTCTTCTTTTTTCTCTTTGTTTCTTTGTTAAATGCCAGAAATTAGACATGAGTCACAGACGCATGACTCGCCGACGGAGACGTGTTTTGAGGTTATTCTCTTTTTCTAACATTCCTCTCTGCTTCCAGCCTCCTTTCAAGAAGTTCCCGGAAAAAAGAAACGCCCTTACCATGACTGCTCTGGAAAAACTTTTTGTTTTTTAAAAGATACTGAAAACTCACAAATCTTAGGTCAATAGAGTGCAATTTGTTTCAGTAGAATCCATTACTCTGAAATAAAAATTCCACTGAAATTATGTCAAAACACAATCAAAGCCAGCCTCACCAGGAAGAGGACGACACTGACGCCGATGTAGGCGAACACGATGCACATCCAGATCTCGTAGGCCAGCGGGTCCAGGAAGGAGAAAACTCCTGGTTTGGACTTCTGGGGCTTCTTGATCATGATGGAGATTCCCAGAGACATGAAGGGTTTGGAGAAATCGATCACTTCCTCGCGCACCAGAGTGATGGTCAGTGGTGCCACGGCGATCTCCGCTTTCTGTGGAGGAGAATCAAGAGTTGTGGCAAGGCTCTGGAAATCAGTGAAATCATATGATGCAAAACAGTTTCTTAAAGTGGTTTCTTACAGTCAATTTGTGCCTGCAGCCCGTTTGAAACACCCCAGAAATGCAAATGAGTTAGTGGCCACGCCCAAATCCAGGTGTTGGCTCCGCCCTCTGAGACCACCTTGTGATTGTCCCGCTCCAATATGTGGAAGGTCCAACAAGTTGCAAACAGAGGGCTAAAGCAACTCCCCTCAGAGGACCTAGAGGTTTTTCAGTTTTCTTGAAAAAATTCTCCTGTGATGTGCTGCACCACAAGCTGACAAAAAAATAAAGACCTGGAAATGGCAACAGTGAGGGTCCTTTAAAACTTCCACAGCATCATTTCACGCCTCGATTTCTAAGCTGCTGCATCGGCGTCGACAAAGTCTGCAGGATTAACGGCGAATTACAGAAACTTGTGTTCCTTTCCTCAAAGGAGCGAAGCCGCGGCAGCGTCAGAGGAGGAAGCCGGCGAGACGACAGACGGACAAAAGATGGGGACGGGGCGATGGAATATCAAACAGCCTCTGCACAGCACAGCAGCAGTGGGCATAAAGCACGCAGCATCTTGAAAGAAAAGGTGAACAGAGGACATGCAGGAGGACAAAGTGCTGAAAAATCCTCCAAAATGCTTTCCATCTCTCCCCCCCTCTCTCTCTGTGTGTGGGTGTGTGTGTGTGTGTGTGTGTGTGTGTGTGTGTGTGTGTGTGCGTGCGTGCCTTATCCCAAAAAAAAAAAAAAAAAAGGCCGCATGTGTTTGGAACCAATCAAACCCGATTAGTCATTGCAGCTGTTCTGCTGTGTCACCTTCCAACGCTCGTCTCCGCCGGGGCTAATTAATTCTGCCGCTGTTCAGCAGCGACGGCGTCTCCGCTCTGGCTGCCCCCGCAAATGTGACGGCTGACATTGTCTCCTGCGCGTCGATACGGCTGCGGCTGCACATCGCCTCGCCGATGACGGAGGCTCAGCCAAATGTAAAAAGTAACGGGGGCCCGAGGACGCCTGACGACCGAGGCCGACGCGTGGATGCTGCATTGCGATGACATCACCGAGTTGTAATGTATCTGCGGCACGACAAAAATACAGCAGCTGCCGCGACGAGACGAGGCTGATCTGAGACATACGATTTTCCCGATTAGTCATTGCAGCTGTTCTGCTGATTTTCCATAAAAATGTACATGCAAAATTCCACTGTGAGTCAAAATTTTGCAAGGCAAAAAATCAGTTACATTTTGCACTCACCCCGTACACCAGCTCCCCCACCATGCCGTTCCAGATCTTCGTCTCTGGATCTCGGGCTCCGTATTTTCCGTCCGGCACGATGGAGATCTTGTACTTGATCCCAATGTGCTTGGCGATCTCCGAGGCCAGGTCCACGCAGTAGCCCTCGTACTGGTCGTTGCCCTCGTAGAGCTCCCAGTTCTTCTTCAGCATCACGTAGGGGCCCTCCTGCAGGGGGCGGCACAAGGAGGAGAAAGACAGGACTGTTTGGAAGAGCGTCGCCGGCAGGGATTAATGGCAGCAGCTGTTGAGCAGGCAGTGTTGGAGGTAATGAGCAGCGGGGTGGACGTGAACCTAATAAATTACAGTGATCAGACCACGTCTGAAGCAGTTAGCGGCTCTTTATTAACTTTCATAGAAGGATGACAGAGCAACATTCATATGATACAGAGCAGCAGTGAGGCAGCTACGCTAATGACACTGGATACCAGCCTTTATGAAAAACATCTTTTAAACATCTTTTCAACACAGTGTTTCACCGCTTATCAAAAACAAGACAACATACATAGAATTAATTCACTTTTCTTTTTTCTTTTTAAGAAGTGGAAGTAACACCATTTTACACAAGAACTTGAAGTCTGAGGTGAAAGTCTGGCATGAGGTTTGAACACTGAGAGCCTCCACCTGACTCGGTGCACAGTCGGGGAACAGAAGACTGCTGCTTTAATAATGTACCAGTGGATCAGAATGATCACAGTGTACGCAGCAGGCAGAGATGAAAGCTAACAGAGAGTTTAATGTCGGCGGGTGCATTAGCAAATGACCCAGAAAAAATGCATCTGTGGTCACTGGAAAGAGTCGGCGTCCACGCGCTCTCACAACTCCTGCACGCAGACACACACGCAATACAGTGAGTCTCTGAGTGACGGCGCATCATGTGAGTTATGGTATTACGCCCGCGGCCCCGTAATCCTGCTGAATCCAAGCCTATTAAAATCCTATCAAACCCCTTTTAATCACAGGCTAATCTAATTAAACGGGCTTTTGTAACATCCAGCACTCCCCGAGCTATCAAGAGGTTCACGACGATCGTTAAAACACAATGGTGAGAAAAAAAAAAAATTGCGGGGGGAGGGAGATCAGATTTCTCCCCTTCAGTGGGTCGTGCGCGATGAAAGGAGGAAAAAAAGTTTGCTCGTCGCTGGCAGGGATCAAATGAGCGAAAATCAAATCTTGGATATTGAATTTAGAGAGGAAGGCAGCGTCGTAACAGGAGAAACAGCCGATCCTGCCATGGAAACCCAAACAAGCAGGCGGTGAACGGAAAGGAAAGGAAGTCGCTGATCTTGTTTCACTTTTCAAGCATTAAAAGCTGCATCTCAAACTTCTCAACTTCTGAAATGTTAGTACCGTTTTTTTCTTTTCTTTTTACGTTTATTACCGCCATATGTAGAGATTTCTGCCAAAAAGCCACTTGTGAAGCTTGTGCGCGAGCTAACATTAGCGTCTTCTAGCTACGCCCACATTCCATTCTCCCTAATATTTACTCTCAAAACCTGAATGCTGAAAGTGTGGTCAGAGAGTTGATAGGATCCAAACATTCATCTGCTTGCCGCCACGAGCGGAGTCACTTTGAGGGTGAAATGAAAGCGAAGCATTGGCGGTAACACCTTCCTTCCTTTGGAAATCAGCGCAGCAACATAGTAGCCTAACGAGTGAACTATACTGAAGTGGATGAATGTAATTTAGAACGCTCCTTTGCGTTTGATGCCACTCGGCAAACGACAGCGTGAGAACACGCTGGGCTTTAAACGTCAACGCGGTGGGAGACGACACCTGCTAATCACTGACAGGCTGTCATTAGTGCGCTGATGTCGACTCAACTTGCTGCTGCACAGGAAGCAGAGCTGGAGGGAAACAGTTTCCTCCTCCTGTTCTGCTTCTAAACACACTGTTGGTGGCTCTTGAGTTGTTTTCTGTCTGGTAAGTGTCCAGTAAGTACCACTATCAAATACACCAGTTCTCAAAAAAACCAAAACCTTTTGGAGTGAAACAAATCATTAAAAAGTACAGGTACAAACATGAATATGCTTACAAACAAGTGCAGATTTTTACATCAAGTGACAGAAATCAAAGAGTTGCATGTTCATTTTTTTTTTTTTTTACAAAGCACCATTTGGGCAAAACAAAGTCATATTTTTGCAAAAACAAATCACTCAAATGAGTGAGCAGGTCTTAATTTATGCCACAACATTCCATTTAAAACACTTTCATCATCATCATTAACATCACGATCAGACAGAAAAACACAGAAAACAGTTTCCCGTGACGTCCTCGTGTCACAGCGTACATGACCGTTTATCCTAAACGGTCATTACTGAGGACATTAGCATCTCCAAGCCCCCCCCCTCTCTGTCTGTGCGTCTACTCATGGTGAATCATAATGTTTATGAAAAGCGAAACAATCTCAATAGCGCACTAACTTCCATCTAATAGGTCTAAACCACCAGGAGGAGCTGCACTGCAGGTATAGAGTCTGCAGCAAAAACGAATTAGTTTAGCCAAAAAACATTTGATTCCTTCCAAGGAGTCGAGAGGGGAAAAAAAGGTCCAATTTCAGTTCCTGTTATTTGGTAAGCGCACACTTTTGTTACGCTGCAATGCCAACAGTGCAAGAGTTTTTGCGATTGTTCATTTTAACACACTGATAAAGTTGGACGACAATTTTTTCCTCGGTTGGAACCAAAGTGAAGCCAAAACATCTGGGCCTCTACCAATGCAAGTGGTGATGTCATTTGGAACCAATGTCTGTGGACGGGCAGGTATCATCATAATAAAGATTGTCATAACTCACCACCAGGGGGCGTAATTAATTATTGGTTAAGATTGGCTTCACTTCTGACATACTCCATTTTTGCAGAAAAGGCTCAGTTAATCTCAGTTGAGCAGCTTATTTTCACTGTGCAGGTTAATACAGGTGGGCAAACAGTGGGAGCTCTGCCAGCGGTGGAGCTGTTGCCTTTCAAGGACCTCCCTCCCTTCTCCCCTTAAGGTTTGCTATCAGTTGGCCCCAGACACCAACTCTAGTGGTGCAAAGGGGCTGAAAGGAAATTTAGGGAACAGCAACAAACTGGAGGTGGAAAAAATGGGGAAGGAAACATGAATCACCAACTGGGATGAGGACGAGAGGAAACGACTGAATATTGAGGAGAAGGATCTTAAATGTAGTTAATATGAAAAAATTGAGCCCTGTGGCTGAATCGACTGCGTGAATGAAGACGGATGAAGACGCCGAACATGAGAAGGCAAACAGATAGTGGCTGCAGCGACGGCAAGGAGGAGGAGGAGGAGGAGGAGGATGGCGAGTCGATAGGAGCACGAGGGGAAACGCATGAAAGGTGGGGAGATAGAGAAGGAGAGGTGGATATGACAAGGTGAAAAATGAGGGGGGCGGAGGGGGCCGAAGTGAGAGGGCGGACGGGATTAAAAGATGGACATGAAGAGGGGAAAAATGGATGGGCTAAAGAGTGGGACGAGCTTTGTAGCGGCAAATGGCCGCGGCTGATAAGACATGAAACATGTCCTGGCGTGGCCAAAGAAGGGGTGGGGGGTTAGGGGGGGCGAGGAGGGGGAGGGGGACGAGACAACACCATTCCAGTTCGCCGTCTACCTCGCCGGCCGGCCTTTCACTCGGATCTCGGATCGGACCTCAATCAATCCGCCGTTTATAAAGCAATCACATAAACGAGCCAGCCGGCGCCCCCCACCGCCTCCCCCTCCCTCCTCCTCTTCCCCCCTTCTTCTCCCCCTCTACCCACGAGCCGTCTAATCAGCGGCGCCGGCCCGGATGCAGAGGCGTGGGTGCAGAGCCGGGCAGCGGCAGGCTTCAGTCGGGCCGCTCAGTCAACCGCTGCCTTTCATTCATTAATCGCAGCAATTAGGCTACACGACGATCTGCCCGGGAACGGATCGGGCCAGTGAGTCAGGAGTCGTTATCTCTCTACTGCGATTCAAGAGAGAGAGAGCAAGAGAGAGAGAGAGAGAGAGAGAGAGAGAGAGAGAGAGAGAGAGAGAGAGAGAGAACGACGGCAGTTTATCAGCAGGCCGACTGCTGGTGGTGCAGAGCAGAGAAGAAAAAGAAGAAGAAGAAGGGAGGAAGAGGAGGAGGAGGAGGAGGAGGAGAAGAAGGAGACAGTGGGGGGAGGCGTCTGGTATCGGTAAAGATGAGAGCTGTAAGACGCAGGACTGGTGCTCAGGCGTGTGGACGCAACTTCAGCCCACAATGAAGATGTGCAAAGGAGAAGAAATGATGAGCGATGCTGTGATGATTCGGCTGTGTGATAAATCTCAAAGCACCCGCAGAGCTCCCATCTGCATGTTTCAACAAACAAGGAAATGAAAAGCACAGTTGATGAGTCTCTCTTGCTACAGATCCTGCTCCCCGGTGCTCATCATCGGGAGAATTGCCGTTAATTAACAGAGAAATGAACATAAAAAATCTACGACACAGAAAGCCCACCTAAACGATGCACAGCGGAGACAGAGAGAGAGAGAAAAAAACTTAAAACAGAGCACAGAGGGTTTTTTTTTTTTTTTGTACAGAGCGTTAGAGACACAGTCTGTCTTCCCTTCGTCTTCCCTGCAGGGTGTGAGACTCGGGGCGAGTCAACCTCGTCACAGCGTGACGCTGGGTCTGCAGACTGCAGGCGTCAGTGTCGCAGGAGAGGCTTCCTCATCATCAGAGGCTGCAAAGAGGAGGAGGCGGCGGCTGAGCTAACGTTAGCCAAGGCCTGCTGAGGTCACCGTCATCCACACAGATATATGCAGGTCGGGAGGGCGGGCGAGGGCGTAGTGAGGGGGGGGAGATGGAGAGGGAAGGGAGGGTGGGAACGTCAGACGGGGACGGAGAGGGGGAGGAAAGAGGGGAGGGACAGACATCGAGAAAGACGTATGCAGTGACGCCACAATTCATCTGTTTGAACAAGTGACACAAAAAAACTCTAGCATCACACACATTACAAACCACAGAGCGGTTGTGTTCACACACTGCAACCCTTCTCTGCAACTAAAGACTACTACCACGTCTGACCACCGGGGGAGCTGCAGGCTTTAGAACGGTAATGTCCCGAGGTGTTCAGGTAGAACATTTGCAATCGAGGTTTTCACCCAATGCTGAAATGCCACACAGTGATTTCATTTTAAATCCCAGAATCCCAAACTACTGCTTTGAGTTGCCTTGAACTTGCGTCATTTGCCGAGGCCAATTGAATTAGACTGACTGCATTTACAGGAAGGGGGAGGGCAGGGGTGGGTCGTCGTAAAAGGCGGCTGATGGGGCAAAGTGAAGTCAGAAAAAAAAAAGGGAAACAGGGAGGATGTGCACAGTCCCAGCGATTAGGGGCCTCCCTTTATCTGTGTTGGGAGGAGAAAAGGCGGGTAATTGCGCTGGTCGGCGGACGGGTGTCTATGCGAAAGCCATTAGAGAGAGGGTGGACTGGGGTCGCTCCTAAACGCTGATCCCAGGTCGGTTCTACATTTGCCTGCTAATAAGACATTAGTGTAATTTTCCAGCTGGACCAGTGCCACTCAGTCCTGTCTCTGCCCGCCAAAAGCTGCAGCAGGGCTGCCGCCGACAAACTTAGTTTATCTTTGACGAGACACAGAACAAAAGGGATCGCAAATCTATTTCATCACCTGCTTTTTAAACATAAAAACAAAAATCTATCTATCTATCTATCTATCTCCAACTTGTGATTCAAACTAAATGTCATTCCATCTATCATCTTACAAGCTTTCCG
Organism: Thamnaconus septentrionalis; assembly: GCA_009823395.1. Lineage (NCBI taxonomy): Eukaryota > Metazoa > Chordata > Actinopteri > Tetraodontiformes > Monacanthidae > Thamnaconus > Thamnaconus septentrionalis. The sequence goes on along the minus strand of CM020510.1, from coordinate 6,297,715 downwards.
ATGCTTTCCCGCAACTCCTGTTGGGTGAACTGTGCCAGCTGTAGAGATTTTTAAAATCTAAAACTTTTGCACCGTCATCTCGAAAGTTTTGTGTCCAGGTCATTGGAAAAGCGCCAAACCAATCAGCTTCTTTTGAGGAGGAGGAGGAGGAGGTGAAGGCTTCGGCCAAAGTTCGTGTGCAACAAAAATAGGAAGACCGTTCAAAACTGCAGCTCACATTGCCTCCTCAAGCCAATAAGAGGCCTTGCCAAAGCTGGCAGTGGAGAAATCTCTTAAATTGTGCAGACAGAAGATTTAGCCAATCACCTTTCAAAATCTTTCTGAACTTTTCTCACCTCCCCGAATGCAGTTTACGGACTGTTTCCAAGATGACCATGTACTATAAATCCTGTGGACTTGTGAAATTGTGATTGTGAACTAACTTTTTTGGAGGTCTCACTCTGAATCTGAGCTCAAAGTTACAAGTTCCAACTTTATACTACAGCAGTCATGCAGCAATTCCTGCTTCCCTGCAAAACTGAATTCATCCACCTTCCTTCCTTTTCTCCATGTATCCGCCCGGATCCTGCTTGTTGGCACAGGTGCTCTCGAGCGCGACTTCCACGGGGCATTTTTGTTCTATGTTTTACATTTTTCAGTGACTGCACAGGCTTCAGATTCTCTCTGAGGACTGTGAACTCCTGGGGACAGATTGCACCATTTGATCTTAGAACAGCAACAAACGAGGCAGTCGGTCCGAAGTTACGTTACCATGATGGTCGTCACGACGACAGTGCGGTTTTCCATCACAGAGCTGTCATTGGACAGGGCATTTTCATTCTGGACCAGAACCAGTTTGTCGATGTCATTCCAGTAACCAATCTGGGAGGGAAAACAAACCCAAATAAAAAAAAAGGTTAGAGACACAGGCGAAATTCCATCATATCTCAGTGTGTTTCGTGCAGAAACTAAATTAAGATGAAAAATCCAAAATTGACAAAAGCACAAAATGAGTGGATATGAAAGAGAATAAGAGGCAATGTGAGATGAAAAGACAGCGGCAGCAACAGTAAGAGGAACGAGCTCATTCCAGCAGATTTCCCCCCGGAACAGTGAAGGATATTGAGTGTGAGCCAAGATCTCTCAATAAACAGGCCAGGCTGTCGAAGGAACACTTGAGGAGCAGGAACATGTTGTAATGTCCTTACTATCGGCCCTACATATGTTGTTGTTGTTTTGTTTCTTCCTCTTCTGCCGCAGAAAGTCAGAGTTTTTATTTCACGCCCTGCCTCCAACCCTCCCCATACAAATATTTCTATACGCAGCTGTTCAGGCTGTCAGCGAGCCGCTTTCCACCAAATGTGCCCAAAATAAACCTATTAAACCACAAGCTGTGATCTTCAAACACTCTTATCTAAAGCTGTTTACAGCTGCAGCAACCCAATTATTAGGATTTTGTACATAGCCATAAAAGCAAAGTTCTTCCCGAGTGAACCTCGCAGGGCCACATACTTAAAGAACTGCGACACAAATGAGAGAACTGCAGGACTTTATCGTTCCTGTGGGGGGAATTGTCGTTTGATCACAGAAATTGCCATTGCGTTGTCTTATATCTGTGTTTTTTTTGCCCAGAGAGCTCACCTTGCGAGGTCCGTTGCTCTTCAGCTCAAACACATCCATGGTGTAGTTGATCCTTCGACCGTAGTGATCGAACTGGATGTTCCCCGTCAGGCCTTGGATACGCACCTGGATTTGGCAACAATAGGAATATCAGGGACTTGTCGAAGACAAAACTCCTTTTAAAATTCAAGCGCAAGTTGAACACCAATGTATTTCCAATACCGAGAAAAACGATATCTTACGTCAAGAGATGATGAAATGTACTGCAAGGCTATGGCAACTGAGTTCAGGTTAGTGTTACATCTGGCACGATCGAATGGCAGGAAAACCCATTGCATGCAACCCATTGTCACTCCCTGATTTCTGATGTCCAACTTAAACTCAATTTGTTGTTCTCCCCACTGTGAGGTCACTGAGTAGATTATTGCTACTTTGCACTGTTGGGTAATACGACTGCCATCTTATCTAAATATAAATGCAATTATTTATTTGTGGGCCTAGCTAAAACATACACAGGTATTTCATGGTCCACTGTATACCGATGGATCCACATAAATGCTGTATGCTGGGCCTTCGACACACAGTAGCTAATGGTAGTTGGTGTCTGACGTCTCTTTGAAACATATCTTCAGCATATTTGATATGAACAAATTGTCGAAGACCCAAGACAAACGCTTCTGATTAGTGTTAGCAAACAGGAGAGCTGCAACAGCCTCACGAGCGCCACTGCAGGTGAGTGAATGTTTGGGTACTCTGTCAAACTCGTCAACAAAAATTCGAAGCTAGAAGACGCTGGCGAATTTTTCCGGTTAGTCCTCTAATTTTCTTTTTAACGACAGCTGGAAATGTGGTTTCTGTGCGTGAAGATCTGACGGCATCTTTCCAAACATCCGCTAATCTGTCCCCAAGAAAAGAAAAAAAAGAAGAAAAAAAAGCGGCGCCGACCTGTTTGAGTGCGCGCTCCATGTCTATGCCTTGGTTCCAGGGCGCGGCCGGGTTGGCCAGGCAGTCGCCGGCGTTGCCGCGGCGGCTGATGTCGATCTTCTGGCGGCGCAGGGTGCGGAAAGCTTCGGCCATCACCAGCACGCCGTCGTATGTCAGAGATGAGGTGTACTGGGGGAGAAAGAAGAAGGAAGAAAATTCCATGAGTAGGCTTTTATTATTTTTTATTTATTTATTTATTTTTTTTTAAAAAGAAAAAATCTCCTCAGGCGGACGGGACACCAAGGATTGATCGGTTAGTATCATTACACACCATAACACCTAGAGTTGCCAACCGTCCCTTAAAATACAGAATTTTCTCGTATTTGATGGTGAGATGGTGCGTCGCGTTTTGAATAAATCAGGACGGGGTTTGGCCCTTATTTCTGAGTTGTCTCGTAAATTTATTTTCGATGCAAACTCGTTCTTCGAGTCTATGGAAATTTACATAGACTTTGTGTTCAAAACCGTAATCTATGTAGCTGCAGGCAATACCATTGCGCAACCTATTCACAACAACTGCGTACTGGCGGCGTAGCTTGCATAGGGTAAGCTATGAATCAGGATTGCTTGTTCTTTTAAGCTTTATTTATTTAATTCCTTTGCATTAAAAAAAAAAATCCATTCTGAACTTTATTGACTGTGTAAAAAGATGTTCAATTAAAAGATTTAATTCCAATTTAAACATACGTATTTCTAATGTCTCTTGGTAACAAAGCAGTCCAAACTATGTGAACCATATACTTTTATGAAACCCTATTTTTAAGTTATGATTTACCACTACTGGGAGCCACTGGCCTGTGATGGTCATGGCCCCGAGCCCTGAGGCGTCCTTTATTTTTCTACATTAAAGATGGCAACACTAATAACACCACATCATGCCATGTTCAATGACATCCTGGCTGATCCCACCGCTGGTACATTTAGACGTAATCGCAAGCCTGTGAGGGCGCCTTCTACAAATCCACAAAGAGAGAGGGCCACCACACTTCGACATCATGCTAGCGACCGTCTGAAGCTTCTGCCCCGGTATGCAGGACCATTGCCCTGCTCATCAATTCACGCCGCTGTCCGCCGCCATGACTTTTATTTGACTTCTGAGCTCAACAGCCGGCAAACATCGATCAAACGCCTCTGTAAATGAAACATCCTTGTAAACGTGCCAGTTGCAGGACGAGGCCGAGGGTTGCCGGACCGTTAAAATGACATTATGCCTTGTTTAAATCACGGCGTGAAAGCCACCCTGCGAGCGAGAGAGTCTCCTTCACACTTTAGATGAGCGGGGATTTAAAAGTGTGTGTGTGTGGTGGTGGTGAGGTGGGTGGGGAGTGGGGTTGGGGGTTGACGCTTTGAGGGGGAACTAAAACATGACGAGCGACACAAATCGACAGCTCATTATCAGAGTTCCCTCTCCTCTCACGCATTTGAACTCGCTGTAAGATAATAAAAAAGTGGGGGACGTGGGGTTGGTGGTGGTGGGGTGTGGGGGTAGGAGAGCTTGACAGATTGTTCGACAAATTTATTAAAGGTGAGACGCAGCGAGAGACGGCGCCACCCAACACTCTGCTCGCAACAACCAGCCCTGCCTGCCAGGCCCTCACGCAGACAGAGGCAGTCAAACACACAGCAGGCTGCCTTCAACATCACGGCGGAGACTGTGTGGGAGATGAGACAGAGAGAGGGGGAGGGAGAGGGGGAAAAATAAGAACAGGACGAAAGGGAAGAGTTGGCTGAGAGACTTGGCTTTTCTCTCTCTTTCACGCCGAGCTGCTGGTAGTCCCCTCGCAGCCCCCCAACTGCCATCCCTTGATTTCTATCCCAAAAGGCTCCTTTTGGAAGGCTGCACCTCCACGGCATCCTCCCTTCATCTGCACCCCTTTGAAACTAAAGAAGCTTCAAGGCCTCTGATACATGATGACTGTGGAATACAAAATGAGGCAGGAAACAACATAAACAACAACAAAATTATTCACAACAACACTATTTTGATTTTTTTTTTATAAACAAGATAAATGCTACCCTGGTGTGGACGGACTCACAGATGATCTTGCAAAGGTTCTGCAAAGTGAATTGTGTGTTTGCTCTAAGCCTGGGGTCGGATGCTTTGCAGGTTGTCATAAACAGTCAGTCACCAGTCCCACCAACCCCACTGCAGACCTTTCTGTGCAGGCTGCACTTTGTTGATGCTGTTTGACTGTTTTCTGTGCCGCTGCCGGTTTTATGTCCATCCAATTGCACGCGGAGTCAAGTTTGTTAATGTCCCCTGGAAATAAAACACCTCTGAAGAAGAGGCTCCAGAACTAATTTTAAAATTTTCCATTCCAGAATTACTCGGCCTGTGACCGGCTCAGTGGATCCAATATTAGAAAGTGTGTTCAGCAAGCGGGCAAACAGTGAACTTTCTCCAGTAACACGCGGCTCTTTAGCAGAAATAATGACACACGATTAATCCGCTTCTTGCTCCGAGCTGGTGGCACGCACAACTTCGCCTCACACTGAAATGAATTTCACAGCTATTAGTTCCATTATCAGCCAATTCGCTTTTTCACGTCTCCCTCAGTCAGCGGATTTCTAAACTTCTTTCGTGAAACGTCTGCATCCACAGCACGGCAGGCGGGCCATCGTTTGACTGCGGCATGAGAGAAACAACTGAGTTCCCAGTTAGCAATATCTGCACTGCTGCTGTGACTGCGATGCACAAATCCAACAGTCACAGTGGCGTCAAACCATAAGAAAAAGCACAGAATAGAACAGGCAGGCTTTAATAACGTTTGATAAAGACAAATTCTGAATTTTACTGGATAATAAAACAAGACAATAGCTTTAAGGGGCATTTCACACATTTTTAATTAAGAATGAGTGAGACTGGCACACATAAAATGGTTTGCACATGCAAAAAAATAGGAATAAAAGAAGCCCTGTTCTCGGCTAATTACACTAATACAGCCGTTGATGAAAAACAATTCATATACCAAGGAGACGCGGACGCAAAGGATTTGATGAAAAAAAAAGGAAAACATAGCAGTCATTTGGAGCTTGCACGTGCTGTCATTAGCACTCTGGCTGATTTTTTTAATTTCAATGGATCCACCCATCTATTGATCATTTCCACTGCGGCACAACAAAAAAAACCTGGAGCGCCGGCTGAAGTGCGGTGAGACATCTGATGGATGTCTACAGCTGTTCGCCACAATCACATTCTCCGGGTGCAGCACTAGTCCCAGCGGTGCTTTCCGCTGCGAACATTACGGGAGCAGAGTTTGAAGTTGGCCTGCGGCGGCGAGTTGGCCCGCGGCTGGCTGCCGCTGTCGCTTTTCACCCCGCACAAACTGGCCTCCAGCAATTTGGCGGCATCTGTTGTCATCTGCTTCTGTGTTATTATTGTGTTAAATCATTCATACCGAGTGTATTAGTTTCAGAAAGGTTAAGACATACAGTGCAATATTAATGCGGCATTTCTTTAAGTTTTCTTTTTGCAGACATTGTGTGTGAAGGTGCAAAACACCACTTTGCTGCTGGATGTCGAGATTCTAAAGGTGAAATCTCTCACATCCATCTTGCTGAAGACCCGGCTTGAAAAGTTTTCAGACAGTTTTTGCATTCGCTGTGGTCAAGACAGGAAAAAATAATCAAAAAACTGATCAAGTAATGAGGGAAGCTGCTGCGAATGAGATTAGCGCAGATTCTGCAGCGGCGGCAGTTTGATCAGAACTTTCAAACTTAAAGAAGAACAAAGAACAGCGCTGACGGCTTTTCCCTGTGGAGAAAGACGTTTCCCCTTTAAACCTGTCCGCCTCTGCTGAGAGTTTTTTTTTCTTTTAATAATGCATTTAATGAATTTCTGCTTGCCACAGGGTTCTGCGCTCGCAGTTAATAGTCAGAGCCTGGAGCTGCTGCTGCTACCTGACTTGTATGCCTTCAGTGTGACAGAATCTCTGGGTGTTTTCACATCTGTAGTCTGATTCATAAGAAAAAAAAAAAAACAAATCCCTTTTTTCGTTGCTTTCTGTGCTGTTTTTTTTCGGGGGGGGGGGGGGATTCTTTTTTAACAGCACTGTTTATTCTGGGTGAAAATCAATATATTAATTTTGTGAAATGAATCAAAATCTGGCAGTACAAGCCATGTGAGAATCATTTTGATCTCACTGGCCAGATCTTTTTGGGAACTATTCCCTAAACTGCTTAGCATTCAGTCTGAATTAACACCCTGCATAAACTCCCAAAAGTCTACATGCAGTCTGGCCTGACGGAGCTCTGATCACGTTCCTGCCTCGTGCAAACAGCTCCACAGTCTATCTGAGAGCTTGCAAGGACTTCCAGAAGGTCTCCTGCTCCGCTGTCCCTGTTTGATCCACTACTGGCAAGCTCCATTTCCACATTCATAGCCGTCTACATGAGTTGCACTGAGGGGGAAACAAAATCTAGTGCAACGCTGCCAAACTAAATGCAGGCAGGTGTGAAAGCCCCCCAAGTCCAATTACTTTACAAGATCTTTCTTTTTCTTACTAAAGGAGCCGCCTCCCTTCTAAAAAAAAATAATCAAAAAAATAAATAATAATTCCTTGATTGATTCCTAAATTATGTAAAAGTAACTTGCAGGATTTTGAAAACCTTCTATTTTGCCCGTCAGGTTGAGTTGCTGCTATATATATATATATATGTATATATATATGTGTGTGTATATATATGTATATAAATATTTTTTTTTTTGTTGGGGGGGGCAACAATTGCAGCCAAGCTGCACTCGATTTTGCACGTCCGAGCACGTTCACCCTGCATAACAAGTTAACCTCCGTTTAATGCACCAGGCGCCATGAGCAGGGAGAGGCAAAATTGATGCGGCCGATATACCGCTAATGAGAATTCATTAGGACCAATCTGACCTTGATGATTAGCCAATTAACGTGGTCCCAGGGTGAAAAATGACATTCCGATAATGACGGAAGGTGGCCATCAGTGGTGGCGGGTGGGTGCGTTTGATATTTGAGGCGAGACGCCGCGTGAAACGAATGAGTGCATGCGGGGGCTTCAAGCCAAGGAGGAACAGAGCGGGCGAGCGAGGCGGCGAGGGAGTGAGAGAGGGCTGCTGTGTGATGTATTTTTAATAGGTAGGTGGACATATTTCACTTTAATTTATGCACAAATCAAAGGCAGAGGGGCTGCAGGTCAGATTCTGGACGGCAGAGGTGGGCAGGGGGAGGAAAGATGGACTGGGATGGCTGAAGCTGACAAACGGTGTGCATCTATTAACCTCCAGACTGTGCAAATTGAAATATCCAAACAGATAATATGTCCAATTCGAGTGGGGGGCTCAAAACAGAATCCAGCAGCTTCCAGGAGCCGCGAGAATGAAAGCAAGTTGGCTGCCAGTTCTCAGCCAGCAGCAATTAGCCTGCAGCAATTTGGCGGCGTCTGTTGTCGTCTGGTCCTCTGTTATCGCGCTAAATCAGTCAAACTGACTGTGGCGATCACCCAGAGGTGAGATGTTCGACATGAACGGCGCGGGCGACTTCAGAACGTCTAGAATTGTTTGATGGCCAAAATGCTTCCACTATTGTTGCTCCTGGATTCTGGGATTCTCCATCTGGAAATCTCCACCGGAATCTCCAAGTTGAAATGAAGGGGAGCGGCTTGAAAATGCAAACTGTTGGCAATTGTGTTTTATCAAATGCACTCAGCTTTTGTGCATGGAAATGTGGCCGACGGTGAAAAGAAAAGAAAAGCAAACAGTTCGGGTCAACACTGCACATTTTACAAAAGTTGATGATGTGAAAAGCTGAACATAATAATAATAGACAAGACAGAGGCGGAATATCACAGAGGAACATAATGCAGGGCTGACACAAGTAAGTCGCGCCGGGCCCAGAATCCCTGAGTCACAGAGGATTTTATGTATTCAATCACCGTCGGATCAGCCAATTCCGACGAGCCCGGAGGGAAACGCTGCGGCCGGCTAACAAGCCGAGCCGAATCTGCCGCGTCACAGTCTGAACGCTTCAAATGCGGCGCATCAGTGTGGCCGGTTACCTTTCTGAAGGGGCCGTTGGCTTCTCCGCTATATTCGCGGCACAAAGGGCGGAATTTGCACGGCAATTTCCGCCCCATGCCTGAATGTGTCTGCCACAGCCGCCTGCACGGAAGTAACCTGCGCCGATCCGTAGGCAGTTTAAAAAAAAATACAAAAGAAAAAATAAAATAAAAAAAATCCACTGATCGTTAAAACACCTGCCTTTGCCTTCTGCTGCCGCACACGCAGGGTGTGAGGATGTGGCAGAGGAGTGTTTTTTCGTTTGCTTCTTTCCTCACCTTGGGCGGGCTCTCGGAACCGGGGTACTCTCTCTGGTCCAGCTTGTTCCATCGTTGCATCAGCTTGATGACGATGGGCCTGCTGAAGTCCACCAGCTGGAAACCCGTCACGTTGGCCCCGCCGTGCATGAACCTCTCCAGCGAGATGTCCTTGAAACCCTGCGGCAGGTCAGAGAGGCAGAGGGGATGATGATGATGATGGTTATGATGATGATGATGATGATGATGGTGATGATGATGAATTTTAGTCGGGATGCATCGATGCCAATACAAGTATAGGGTATCAGCTTGATGCCCTGGTTGAGTACTCTACTCGTAAAATACTTGCCGATACTGCGACAGTGATACTAGTTGTATATGTATGTATTTGGCAATTACATGCATATACATATACAGGCATCACTCATTTTTTAAGTGGATTTAAAAAATTTTTTCAACATTTGACAGCTGAATCACTTGCATAAATGAGACCTTCAACGTTTAAATGCCGCTCAGAGAAAAAAGTTTTTTCCGGAGCAGAATCCCGGTAGGAAAAATACACAAAACATGCACTGATTTTGATTACTCACCAGGTTTGCGATGATGTAGTGGTAACCTTTGACATGTTTCCCCACGCTCACGGCCTGCAGGGAGACACACACAGACGGTGAAGCAGCATGTATTTAGGCCAAGCAGAGGGGCAAGTATGATTAACAATTAACTCGCCAGGCGTTGAGTTAATTGAGAGGAGAACTTAAAGTTAATTTGGTTCTTGGGGAGCTTGTGGGAGGGGGAGGGGCTGGGCTGGTTCCTATCTGCAGCTCTCCAGCTTCACCCGCCAGTGACTGCAGCCACTTTCTAATGCTGATTAAAAAGCCTCGGCGACGGCTGCATTCTAACAAGTGAGCACTTTTACTTATTTTGTTGCGAGGGTGAGACTCTCTAATCAGTCTCATCCATCTTGCCAAGCTCGGCTATAAAGTGTTTTCAGTTGGGCCCTGAAGTTTTTTTGTTTTTTTTTTTCAACCTGATGATAACAGCGGCAACAGCACTAGTGACACTTCAAATAGCTGCAAAA